>CM060943.1:208584634-209834634 GCA_030765085.1 Allium cepa
GAATCTGTAGTAAAATTACTACAGTGGTCTTCACCCTTCGAAACTCGAAAATGGAAGTCGATGATGCGGCCGCCATCACCGAAATTATTTTCCAACGACAGTGAGGAAAGTACAAAACTTATTTTCTCCAAAATCTTCTTTAAAACAATTCTTTCGAATTATACTAAATATTTATATCAGAAAATACTTATAAAAAATATTTTTATATTCCAAAATTTATTCGAGAAAATTTCAAAACCCCGGATCTTAAGTTCTAAATTTCCAAATTTCCTTATTTTTATTTTTCAATCTTATTTCTATTATTATTTATACACTTTATTACCTAACAACCAATCTATTGCAGCCAAATATAGATATCATTTGAAAAAAAAAATATTTTATACATAGAAAATATAATAGGCAAA
Organism: Allium cepa; assembly: GCA_030765085.1. Taxonomy (NCBI): domain Eukaryota; kingdom Viridiplantae; phylum Streptophyta; class Magnoliopsida; order Asparagales; family Amaryllidaceae; genus Allium; species Allium cepa. Next base: position 208,585,039 of record CM060943.1, read on the forward strand.
ATTATTTCATTCACCTATATGAAAAACAAATATTATGTCGGTCTGTCCTATTAAGTGTTTAGAAATCCCTATGATAGCATCCCATGCATCAACCAGAATTTATAAATACAAAATAGAACAGATTAACACAATATAAAAACCTTTTTATAACACTAACAAATACGCTCTCTCGTATATATACTCTCAGCGACTCCCATAGGGTATTACTACCCTATTAATAAAGAGTCAAACCCCACAAAGCTAAGGTTTATCGCTAAACCAAAGCTCTGCTACCAACTGTAATGTCCCGCCTTTTCGCATGCTTTAAATCGACACACGTGCCAATTCAAACCATACGGAAGGGTGGATTGTTATGGGGTAAATAAGAAAAAACAGGAAAAGAAAAACAAAATAGAATCTCACAGCGGAAGGATAAAATATAATAATAAACGTACAGTTCATAAACTGTTTACAAACATTTGATTCTTCTTTATACAATAAATATCAGAGTTCACATACCAATCATAATCAATGCAGCGGAATTAAATTGTGTAGTAGAATATAATTAAGAATAATAGTAGAAATCTCCGTCTTCTTCCTCCAGATCTAAAGTCTTCGATCCTGAAACGCTCGGAATGACCCGAGCGAATTTGAAAAGACAAAACACTCGAGCCAGAACTAAAAGATCTTATGTGAGTTAAATTAACAGGAATAAATATGAGTGCAGTAACTCAAGAGATGCTCGGGATTTACATCTCCTAAGGATCCGTTAAACTATTTACTATATAGTATATTGCGCTATTACAATAGTGTCTATTTGTAAAATAAACTTACTTTTTAATAGCGTTAAGGGGTTACCCATATAGCGCTTAACACAAATAATGCCAATAGTCTATACAGTACCGTAATACCTCCTGATCGGGAGGCTAACAGAGGATACTTCATAGGCACGAAACAAATAGAAACTCGTACAAGGCGCGATAGGGTAGGTGACATGGCACAACTAGGCAATGCCAGGGTAGATATACCAATTACGCTTCCGGGTTGGTGGTAACGCGTAGCGCATAGCTACCGCCCACCTCGAGCCACACCCCTAAATAAAATCAATAGTGGCCACCGAATCAATCCAAAGTCAAAGTATAATATCGAAGGGATGTGTCCGATCAAAGGTGCTACCTTATTAACCTGTCGTTTGCTCCTATTTTAGCCACCTTATACCAACCCACGGTAGTCGGGTCCACTTATTTACCTTAAAGGAAACGCCGCCACCATCCTACTTCATTCTGGAATCTCCACCGCGTACACGGTTGTTAAAGTGGTTTTCGGGGTTGGCAGAGAGTATGACAACTTCCGATCCCGGTCACTTCAACAACCAAACGTTATTATAACACTGTGTTCTTTTAAAATAGTTTATACTTTAAAACTAGAAAATAATTATCCATTTCAAAACGCATAAATACGATATCATTCCCATTTCGAAAACAACTCATTTCGATATTATTTTTATAAAACCCAAATCAATAATATCATTTTTATTTCAAATATATTTCTTTTCCAAAATCATACTGCTTAAAATTTATAATATCTGGAAACCAAACATTTGGATTATAACTTTCAAAACATAATACTTCGAAATTCATAGCTTTGAAACCATAACTTCTAAAACTTGAATGGTTTTGGATATTCAACAGTATATAGAATAAAATAGTTGATTTCATATTACTTTATAAAGTAAAAATCTTCACGGATGTACAAATTTATTCATTTACAATTTAGTCTAAATCCATAAAATTTAAATTCACTTTCAGTTAAATAAACAACTTCAATTTCGATATATTCCTAACTTTGAGTATTTAAAAATTTCAAAACTTAAGGTTGGAAATTCTATTCAACAATTTATTGTCCTATTGTTTAGTTTTGAAATATTCATAAAATAAATCCATAAAATAAAACTCAAAATTTCTAACAATTAAATATTTCCGTCAAATTATTTATACTAGAGTTATTCATTTAATTTATCTTGAATAAAAATCCAGTTATAAATATCATACCCTTAAAATTTCCAAGTTTAAATAAGTTACATCACTTATAGAGTTTAATTCTTAAATACGCTCAATTCCAATTAAATTTTTAATTTACCTTCTAATCTAGATTGATTTAAATCATTTGAACTCCATTATTCAACTTATTTAGTTTATTTAACAAATTTATACATAGCTTAAATTCAAAAATTTAACTATATATGTACATAAAAATAAGATTTTATATAAGGTCAAAATTTAATATTTATTAAACCATATCATATCCAAAACCATAAAATCCTTTCAAAAATAATTTTATATATATACTAGCGGTGCATGTATATAATTTTCTATCCAATGGTCAAGTGATACAGATATTTATCATTTCAATCCGCAATTTAAAAATGAAATGCGGTTGTGTATCATTTCAAACTGCAATCCCGAATGAAATGAAAATGCATGATAACTTGCAGTTTATACAATATAAAATATTGCATCCATTCATCCAAATATCAATCATCAACCATTTATTACAATCATCATCCAATTTAAACAATCATCAATATAGAGCATATAAAATATAACAGGAAATAAATAACAGTTATTAACTAACAGTTTCTATTCAATAATAAATTTAATAACTGTTTAACTATCAATTTATATGCAAAAATAAATAAATTTAACTGTCAATTTATATGCGATAATAAAATAAATTAACAGTTAAATTAAATAAATACAAATTAACTTAGATGATGAATAAAACATGCCAAACAGCCATAAATAAATTTCTACTCATATCCTAAGTCAATTTAACAAACATAGGAAATTTTAGAAGTTGTGAGTGGGTTAAAACACTCACCTTTTGAATTTAAATTGAATTTTAAATCCAATTTAAACCCAAAATTCGACGGTCTCCAAATCTGTCCAAACCAGTGTCAAAGCGTCTAGAATTTTATGACGATCCTAACAAAAAAAAAAATCGCGTGTCAAACGGATCATGTATGCAAAAGTTATTCGATTTAAACGATTTGAAATCTAAAATTAAAATTAAATAAACTAACCTTATCATGAGGCCACGTCATCAAGACCCTAAGCACGCTACACTACCCCAGTTCGAACGAAACCATCTCAGAAAAACGCACGTTGTCCCACCTTTGATCGTCGCCACCTGTCGCCGTGGCCCCCAATCGTCCAAACCGCTGCCACCATCGCACTCCACACCTCCGGCCGCTCCTAAGCCCAAGGTCCGGCCATCCAATTCGCTGCTGGCCGCCGTCCCCCTTTTAACCCTAAATCGCAAATCTCTGCATCCACAGCCAACCATCTGCGACACGACCACCTCCAAACCACTCGGCAACACGACCTCTCCAAAACCCAGAACTCAATTGCCCGATCGATGCTACAATCGAAAACGCCCCATTTAGCCCTAAGGTTTCGAAATTTGATCTTTGACCGAGTTTTTCCGGCTGAAACGAGCATCAATTGCAGAAAAAAACACCACCCGTACATTTGTGTCAATGAAATCTACAACATATAATTTTTTGAGATTTTCCTGAGGACTTTGAATTTTGACTTTGGATTTGATTTTTGAAATTTGAATTTGGATCAAGGGTTTGCAGCCATTGGAAGGAGGAGGTGCTGCGGGAATTGAACGCACAAACAAATGAGAATAGATAGTGGCTAGGGTTTATAACTGGGTTTATATAGGTAGGTTAGAAATAGAGTAGATGGATCTGATAAACAAACGTGTTGAACGATAATTGGCCCAAAAAACCCGTTCTGATGCTGAAACGAAATTGGTTAAACCCATATATCGAAATAGGTATTTAAAAATATTCTGAGCGCGATGGAAAAGGTTTCATATCCAAATTCCATCGTATGAAGAAGTTATGCTGAAATCCATATTTTCAAATTGATTTCAAATTGATTTCAATTAAATCGATTTCAAGGCGTTTCACGTTCGTACGATCAAACGACAAGTCTGATCGCTATGAAACTTGAAACCCTACATTAATCACTGATACGGATCCGATGAAACTGGTTTTGTCAAAATCCGAGTTTGTGACCAAAATGGCTATTTTTATAGTAATTAAATAAATTTAAAATAAATTAATTATTTCAAATTTCGCGTTAAAAATTCTGAACTTTGCAGTCTTTGTCACTTTAAAATTTTAAAACATTTCAATGATTTAACAATTTTAAAAGTCAATTTATTAAAAATTACAATAGAAATCTTCAATTTCATAAAATTCAAAATTATAGAATAAGTTTGCAAGATTTCCATTAAATTGAATTTACCCCAAATTATTCTATTCAAAATTTCCAATAGAAGGGTTTACCATTGGATTTAAATTTATTACAAAATATTATCCAATTTCAACTAAATTTTTATATTAACGTAATAGTTAAATATTTGATTTTATTCATTTTCAATAAATCCAATTATTATAATTTAAATCAATTAACTCGCTATTTAAGATTCAAATTCTAAAATTCATAAATCTTATCATCTTGTATTTCTTATTAATTTATAATTCCTTAATCAAATTCCCATCTCAAATTTTAATTGTAAATTATTTCACCAATTATAGTATTTATTTCAATTTCTTAATATAATCCTTTTATTACACTTTGAATCCAATTTATTTTAATAAGTTTCCAATTGAATGGATTAGATTCAATTTCAACCTTTTTACTTACCTTTAAGTTTAGGTTATATTTATTTATAACGTATTTCTACCTTAGTTATTACTTTACCTACTTCGCGTATTAATTCCACCATTAATCATAGTTATAAAAGTAACGCTTATATAAATGCGACCCTATTATTACTCAATATTTACACGATGTTATTTCATTTTACATTAGTGTAACATTCATTTATTTTATAATCACTTATTACAGATTCTAATTCCATTAAATAAGCAGGTAATTTATAATATATGTTACAAATGTTAAATTTATCACTATCCATTATTATTATCTTAAATTTACCATTACTAACCTTGCATTAACATTTTTACTTAAAATCCCTACCCAATTTCAATTAACATTCTAATGAATACATTTACTCCTTTCCGTTATGTTATTCATTATCATCAAGGCACATCTAATTATCTTTATTGGTAAATGAGTAAATTTACTAGTAACTCACTATTATCACCTTTAATATACTTGTATATTTATTCTTCACAACAACTACTACTACCTATCAGAATTTAATTCGCCCTTAAATACAAAATTTGCAACTATTCTTATTATCATATTCCATTTGCCAAGTCATAACATTTGAAATTATTTATTAAATTGAAAGGTTCATTCGAGTTCATTAATTAATAACTTGAAATAACGTATCCCTAATTAAAAATCAATTACAGTAACAATGTGTCCTTACATTAACTAATTCAATGCCTACCCTATATTTTCCATATTCAAATTACATCCAGGTATAATACTTACGCTATTTCATTAATTGAAATTTATTCAAATTGCTAGTAAATATGTTTTAATTCACCATTTATATAATTTAATTTAGCGTTCATTACAATATTTGTTTATAAAGTTTTTATTTCTACTAAATTTAATTACACAACTCATTAATTCAACCAAATTAAATCAACAAAATTTACGGGTCATTACACTATACTTACAGAAATGAGAAATAGAAGGGCTGCTAGGGATTATAACAACATATTTATAGGCAGAACAAAATAGAAAGAAATGGGCTCGATTGGTTTGGAATGTTGAACGATACACGACCCGAAAAGACCATTTCGACTCCGGAACGAAAATGGGTCAACCCATATATGAAAATAGATGTTATTGAATATTTTAAACACAATGGAACAGGTTTCAAGTCATTATTAAATCGTATAAAGAAGTTATGCTAAAATCAGCTTTGTAACGACCCGTCATTCATCTCCACAGAATGACGCATCAGTAATAAGAAAGAAAGGGATATAAAAGAGAAAGAAAGGGAAGAAAGAAGAAACAACACATCAGAATCTAAACAGCGGAACGAATAAATTATATTAATAACATAAAATATTACATAGTATATAACAATTATCAGAGTAACACAGATAATACAACACATACTAGACAGTTATAAACACCTGTCTAGTTATTACAACTCAGAGAAAACACAGAGATATCAAACACAGCGGAACAATAAACATATCTACAACGCCTGAACCTTAGTTTTAAAATGATTTAAGTTTTTGAAATTTAAATTTGTTTTAACACCTTTAAGTATCTAAAGTGTATTTGGCGAGAATTTAAAAATGAATGCTTGAATCGTAAAGTAAAGGTTTAAATAAGTTTAAATATAAGTTTTAAAATCTGGTATTCGAGAGAAACTCAAGTTTTTTTGAAAATGAAATAAAGTTTTTAAATTTAAATTGTTTTAACTACTTTAAAAATGGTTAAATGATTTAAAATTTAAAATGAAGTTCAAATGTAAGTAAGTTTTTGAATCTAAGGAATCTGGAATCAAAATTTAATATGTATTCCAATTTTGAAATAAATGAATATTTTTAAATTTAAAATGATTTAAACAATTTTGTTTGTTAAAGCGTATTTTTTAAATTGATTTGAATTTAAAAATGAATTTGGTTTTTAAATTCTTTTAAATTTCTTTTATAAAATGAATATTTCTTTAACTTATGAGATAAAAAGGGTTTTGAATTGTTTAAAACTTTGTTTAAGTTAAATTTGTATTCATTTTAAATCTTAAATTTAAAATGAAATTTAAAGTAAATTTTAAAGCAAATTGTTTTTAAATGCTTTGATTAAGTAAGAAATGTTTTATCTTAAAGATAAATAGAATTTAATGATTTGGATTCATTAAATTATTAAGTTAATTAATCGAGTAATTAATGAATGATTAAATAAAAATAATAATTACTTAGTGAAAGTAATTAAGAGTAGATAATTAAAGATTAAAGATTGATTAATCAAATATTAAGGGTTAATCACTTTAAAGCATAATAAATTAATGTGGTTAATTAATTAGGGTAATTAAATTAAGAATAATCAATTAAGAACAATTATTTATAATTAAGATTTAATTAATAATTAAGGATTTATTAATTAAAGGTTAATTAATAAAATTAATTAAGGTTTAATTAATTACGATTAACGTTAATTAATTAAGATAATTAATTAAGAAATGATTAATTAATGAAGGTGATTAAGACTTATCGATTGAAATTAATGATAATTAATCATTGATTACAGATTACTAATGAAAGTAATTATGAGAGTAATAAATTTGAAACCACACGATTTGTTCACCTTAATCGAAGATGTTTGATTGTTATTGAATGTTGTGTGATGGATTGATATATTTGATATATGATGTGATGCTATGTAATGCTTTGTGCTGAGCTGCTATATTTGTGATTAATATACTGTTGTATAAATATGAAAAACCCTTTGACCCATAGAATGACATTTGAATTTCGATGCGACAGGGAGTTGGATTCCAATTGGTTATCCGAAATCCACATCGAATCATAATGATGAATCTTTGTGATTGATAATTTATTTTATCTATGAATCAGTGAATAAAGATAAGCGTTATGGGTTATACCGCCTATCGATATGATTGAATCTGTGATGATGATGTTGTGCACTATTGTGTTGAACCCCTGGATCACGCTTATACACACACAAATATGGATTGCACGTGGAAATGGGTTAAGTCACTGATTTTTGAAATTGTTTTAAAATTGAATTTTTGAATCCAAAATAGTTTTGGAATTAGAATTGAAGCTTTGAAACTGAATTTCAAAAATAAAGGTTATTTTGAATGACTTGATTGAGTTTTGAAATTTAAATAATTTGATTTAAATTTGAAATCAATATTTGAAATTGAATTCTATGATTTGGGAACTAGGGTTTAAAAAGGTTATTCAACTTATAAATGGGTTTATATGGGTTTTAAACCATCATTAAAGTGTTGTTTTGGGACTTTAGAATTTAACCCAAAGATTTTAACTTGTATAAATAAAATTGGATTTTTCTGAAACAAAACTATTTGTTTTCAAAAAATAAAAGCTTTCACATAAGAAATGAACTTCCAATTTGTGTTAAAAGGATTTCAATTCTAAAATGATGGTTTTCCAAGTTACAAATAAATATTTGGGGAACGTGTTTTGAAAGCTATAAGTTAAATCTTTGATTTAAAGGTTTAAATGAGCTAAATCCAACTGAAATGGAATTTTTTTAAAAATCTATGAATGGATCTTTGTGAAACTAGGTGAACTTTGTGAAATGAATCTTTTATTTAAAAGATTTAAATGGTAGTCTGTTTAAACCATTTGAAGAAAAGTTTTGGATTTTTTAAGTTCTTACTTAACTGAAAATCCCGTATCCATATGCTTTTAAATATTATGCTCATTATTCTGTTTAGCCGGGAGAGGACCTTGTGTCATATAACCCATTCTGAATAGTGATACGACGTTATGGATTGCATTTGAAGACTGGTGTTGAAGACCGGGTGTTTGAGAGAACGATAGGATTACTTATCGATTGTCTCTGCACCGAGTAGCTACGGTATAGAGATTCCCTAAGTGATGGGAAGTCCGATCGGGATTGTGAATACCCGGATTTGCAAGGGCTTCTTTGGAAGTGCCTTCGGTTCTGTTCGAACCCGGAACAGACTTGTATGGTTGTATGTCCAACACTACACTTTGAGATATTAAACTGATCTCTATCAAATACATTTCTGCTTGATGACGGAGAATTCATTCTCTTACCTTAACACCCTTCTCTGAGACGTACGAGCTCAGAGGTTATGTCGTTGATGGTTATCAGTGATATATACACAATTTGGTAGTGTGGCATGCTGAGTGCTGCTGTGTATCATTTGTTGATCAAATCATGGCTTTTGTATAAATCGTATCTTTATCGACGAGACTGCATTAGGACCTCACACCCCGAAAATGGTCAAAACAGGAAAGATGCGGCAAGGTTATGGGGTCGCGCCTTTTAGGGTATGTCATTCCCTTCTGGAAAAGGGTGGTATCATGATATGGAGCCCAGATACTTACTCATGTGGTCACTGCAAATCTATTCCTTTGTGATTGCTTTGTGGTTTAGAGGCGACTTGGATAAAGGTCCCAAAGGACCGGGGGATGGCATGCTCGAGTAGTAGTTACTTAGTTACAGAGGTAACCCGGCCTTGTGTTGGCAGAGATCCGGTTAGGTTCTCGAGACGTCCCGCCAAAGGCGATCCCATGGACAGTAGGAAGTTCCTTAGCCTGACCATTTGTTGGAAATCCAATCAAAACAATACGAGCCATGTACGGTTTTAGTTGTATAACATGCCATGGAATATGGCGGTAACTTGCTATTGAACATGGTAGCTATAGTAGGCATACGATACTAGTCGTATGTTTGCTACGATTTATATTATACTTTCGAAATGTTTTTCAACTATACACTAGTGATAATATCAATGTATTTTTCTCGTATTAAGCATATTTGACTATCATAAGGAGAAATCTCCTCCAATTCTGCGTTTGCATTGTGTGTGTGGCTGGAGGCCTTATGGTAGTTTCATTTTCTAAAAAGCATTGCGGATTTATGTTAAATTCCCTTGTTGTCTGTTTAAAAAGATAATCTATTTGTTTGCTCATATCAGTCCCACGACTAACCTGGAGTTTATTGTTCCTTTCCTAAACTCTGGGTGCCCACAATTTTTCCACACGGGCAGTCTAGAGTTGGGTTTTTCAGAAAGTCGGGTTTAGTGGATTATCTGGAGCCAGTTCAGTCTTTGGATCAGGACTGCACTTGCTTATCTTTGTGTATCCTTATTGGGAGTTTGAGTTATTTCTGGATTGGTTCCTTGGAGGTGGTGATTACCGATACTGGAGTTTTTTCTTGAAGATCATATTAGAGATATTGTTCCACTGCTGGTGTTATCTTTCTCTTTCCGCTGCTATTGTCTTGTATCATATCTCTGATGTATATTGATATTCATTATATCATTCAGTAATTGTATCAAATGTCGTATATTGATATTTATTCTGTTTCTTCCGTTGTGTTGTACTTAATGTGTTATAAGCTCCAGCGAACCAAATTCGACGTTTGGATCTGTGGCATTTGAATACGAGTGTCGTATTCGGTGCCGATTTTCGAAGATAGAGTCAAGGTCGCTACATTTGGTATCAAAGCTGAAGGTTAAAATTTTAGCTCAGTAGTATAACACATTAAGTAACTCATTAGAGATAGGGTGAAGTATACCCTAGAATGAGTATATCCCTAAGATATCCGTTCGAATGTCTCAGTAAATTCTCTTACTATCTGTTGATAGTTAGTATGAGTACGAGAAGTGAATGAGATAGGTGATGGGAAAGTACCACCACAAATGGTCAATACCCTGCAACAGTGGAAACAACTTTCTCTATCAATCTCCTTTGATTCGATTCGATTCAAATTCTTTTGATTGCTTCGTAGCAGCTCCAGAAGAAGTTTCGGTGTGATGGTGACCCTACGAAACGTTTTAGAAAATCCTTACTTCGTATCTTCATCGGTTTCTTTTCATCTTTTCGATCTAAACTTTAATGAATATGAATTTGAAATTTGAAATTGAAAATTTAAATAAATTGGAAATTTTAAATTGGGTTAAATTGGTTGACATATATAAGCCTAAAATGGAATTGTATTAATAAAACGATATCGGTTAAAACAAATTTGAAATTATATCGTAATTTCTTGTGTATATCAAAGTCCGAAGAGGGACAAGTTGGTATATATTTGGGGTATTCCGACCTGAATTTGGAATCCTTGCTTAGTGTTTGAGAATTATGGAAGATAAAATCCACATATCTATTCTACGGGGACCGATACATTCTACAACGATTAGTTATCCCTTCGAACTAATCAATGCCCTTGCATATTCATAGACCGGTGGATCCAAGTATCATGTGAAATAGTTATATGAGTTTGTTCTCATGTTGTTGATATTCTGATTTGGTAAGCCAAATACAGAATTGATATCCGATTTGATTTGGAAAAATGTTTCTCTATCTTTCATCTTTTCTTTGTTGTCTCCCTTGCAAATTTCGAGGGCGGAATTTTTTTAAGGGGGGAATCTGTAACGATTCCGATTTTTAATTAAATTTAAAATAATAATTAAAATAAATTTTTGAATAAAATTGTAAATTAATTTGAATTTTTCAAATAAAATGGGATATTTATTTGTTTGGACATTGATTTTAAAATTTAATTAGGATTCTGAATTTGTATATTTAATATCTTATAAATAAAAAAATAACATCCTAAAATTTGTCAATATAAATTAATAATATATTTTAAAATTTTGAAATTTAAGTTGAAAATATATTAAAAAAATCTCAAAACAAATAAAGTAAGTAATATACTATATATAAATGAGTTCCAATTTATTTTGAGTTTAAAATTTTGAAATAATGAGAGTTTTAAAAAGTCAATTAAATTTAAATTTTATACATATATGCATATTGCATATATGAGTGAGATTTAATACATATTGAAGTTGAATTTAAATTGCACAAGTGTATGGATGAATATATATAAATGACATAAATGGATTTTAATTCAAGTGAATTAGGAATTTGAATTTACATTTAAAATAAATGTTTTAAAAATTTGTAGCATTTAAAAAATATTAAGGAATAATGTATATAAAAAAATATTGGTTAAATTCTTTTAACATTGTATATGTATATACACAGATACAAATGAAATAAAAGGTACATTCATTTATAAAGTAAATATGATAAAAAATTATTTTAAAGATAAAAATAAAAATTCTTTTGTCTTTGAAAATTTTAAATGTTAAACATTCACATAAAAGAGATGGAGTAAAGGAGTTAACAAAATTGAGGCCTCATGATGATTTCTTACAAATGGCCTTCAATACAATTAATTGAATAAAGTAATGAAATTTAAAATTCCAAAGAAACTTTTCATCTCCCCATAACCAAATCATATTTACTCTCACCAAATATGAGAATACAGTAAAAAGATTTGAGTATCACAAGTTCAAACACCAAAGAAAAAAATGATAAAACTTGAAACCAGAAAAACAAGAGCAATACAGAAACTTCAAACTTGGAGGCAAGTGCAAAAATTAAAGTTTCCAAGCTCAAACACTTTTATGTTCTTTGTTTCTGCTGAAACCTTTAGGTGAGCAAAACTTTTAAACTTAAAAGCTAGAATTTTTTTGCAGTTTGATGATGCTTGAAGAAAAAATTTTGTTGTGATATGTTTGCATGCGAAGTTGTGAGTAACTTCACTTTTAAAACTTAAAGTAACATTATGGTTGCGTGTTTTGTTTATTTGAGTCCTTTTTGTTCATGATTTCCAGGTTCTTGTTTTAATTTAAATTCAAAAACTCTTGAGTTAATCTCTGTTTAAACTTAAGTTATAAACAAAACTTGTTTGTTTCATCTCAAAATTTAGATTAAAATTAAACTTAGGTTAAAAATATTGAAGTATCTATGGAAATTATCTGGGAATCAAAATTTCTGAGCAAAAATAAAAATAAGTCAAAACCCAAACTTTGTAATTCATAAATTCAGGATTATAATTTGAATTCATAAACTTAAACATGATTTTTAACACTAAAATCGTAGTTTTTAATTTGGGATTGTGTGAGCATTTCTGGTTCAACCGAAAATGGGTTTTGGGAAGTTTTCTGGTCATCTTTGTGATCTGGTGTGTCGTGGTTCTTTCTGAAGGTAGTAGAGTAGTCGAAAATGATAGGAAAATTGTCAGTAAGATGATTAATTCATTAAGGAATTTGCAGCAGTTGATTCTTGTTTGGAACCCTAGTTAACTAGGTCTAGTATTTTGATTCGTTCATCTTCCCTTGTTGATCGAGTGCAACGTGTTATTGGGAGGTGGTAGAGGAGACGTTGACGAAGTGATGACCGGAGTTTTGAGTATTCTAATGATCTCGATGTCGAGAATGATGAGTTTTCCAGGTTTTGGTTGAGGAGATTCCAGCTGTTGTAACGTCCCGCTTTTCGCACGCCTTAAATCGACACATGTGCCAATTCAAACCATATGGAAGGGCGGATTGTTATAGGGTAAATAAGAAAAACAGAGAAGAGAAAAAACTAAACAGAATCTCACAGCGGAAGGATAAAACATAATAATAAATATACATTTCATAAAACTGTTTACAAACATTTGATTCTTCTTTATACAAGAAATATCAGAGTTCACATGCCCATAAATATCAATGCAGCGGAATTAAATAGTGTAGTGGAATAATATAGTAGATAGCAATACTACAAATCTTGGTCTTCGTCCTCCAGAACTAAAGTCTTCGATCCTGAAACGCTCGGACTGACCCGAGCGAATTTGAAAAGAAAAAAACACTCGAGTCAAAACTAAAAGATCTTATGTGAGTTAAGTCAACAGAAATAGATATGAGTGCAGTAACTCAAGAGATGCTCGGGATTTACATCTCCTACGGATCCGTTAAACTATTTACTATGTAGTATATTTCGCTATTATAATAATTGTGAAATAAACTTACTTTAAAATAGCGTTAAGGCTTAACATTTTCCACCTTAACACATAATATATTCTCATAGTCTACACAGTACCGTAATCTCCCCCGTACTGGGCGTCGTCAGAGGGCACTCCATAGGTATGGTACAAAACCAAAATCGTATAAAGCGCGCTTGGGTAGGTGACACGGCACAACTAGGCAATGTCAGGGTAGATATACCAATTATGCTTCCGGGTCGGTGGTAACGCCTAGCACGCAGCTACCGCCCACCTCGAACAAACTCCCCCAAATCAAAGAAATCAAAAGTGAAGGTGGCCACCGAATCAATCCAAAGTCAGAGTATAGTATCGAAGGGAAGTGTCCGATCAAAGGTGCTACCTTATTAACCCGTCAATCGCTCCTGTTTTAGCCACCTTATGCCAACTCAGGGGAGTTGGGTCTACGTATTTAGCTTATACGAAACGCCGCCACCAACCTACTTCATTCTGGAATCTCCACCGCGTACATGGTTGTTAAAGTGGTTTTCGGAGTTGGCAGAGAGTATGACAACTTCCGATCCCGGTCTCTTTAACAACCAAACGTTATTATAACACCGCGGTCTTTAAAATAGTTTATATTTTAAAACCAGAATAAAATTATCCATTTCAAACCCATAAATACGATATCGTTTCCATTTCCAAAACAAACTCATTTTGATATTATTTTTATAAAAAAACCAAATCAATAATATCTTTTTTTTTATTTCAAATATATCACTTTTCCAAAATCATACTGCTTCAAAAATTTATAATATCTGAAAACCAAACATTTGAATTATAATTTTCAAAACATAATACTTCGAAACTCATAGCCTTAAAACCATACTTCTAAAACTCAAAGGGTTTGGATATTCAACAGTATATAAAATAAAATGGTTTAATTTTAAAATTACTTTGTAAAATAATTTCCATGACTTTACAAATTTATTTTCTTTAAATGAAGTCTAAACCATAACTTTAAATTTCACCTTCAGTTTCCAAAACCACTTCAATTTCAATATATATCCAATTTGAGTATTAATAATTTCAAAACCAAGGTTGGAATTTATTCTTTAAACAAATTCAATGTTCTATTATTTAGTCTTGAATATTTGCATGATAAATCCATAATCATTTATATAAAACTCAAATTTCCTATAACTAAATATTTCCTCCAATTTATTTATACTAGAAATATTCATTTAATTTATCTTGAAATAAAATTTCAGTCATAAATATCATACCTTTAAAATTTTCAAGCTTAATAAGGTTCTACATCAACTTATAGAGTTTAATTCTTAAATACGCTCACTTCCAAAAAAATTTAATTTACCTTACAATCTGAATTTATTTGAATCATTTAAACTCTATATCCTAAGCCTGTACTTAATCATATAATATAAATTATCAAACTCCATTATTCAACTTATTTATTTTCATTTAACAAATCCATACATAGCTTAAATTCAATAGTTTAACTGTATATATGTATATATAAAATAAGATTTTATATAAGATCAAAAATTAATATTTATTAAACCGTATCCTATCCAAACCATAGAAATCATTTTCAAAATATTTATATATATATATATATAGACCGACGGTGTCTGTATATAATTTTCTACCTTATGGTCAAGTGATACGGATATTTATCATTTCAATCCGCAATTTAAAAATAAAAAAATGCGGTTGTATATCATTTCAAACCGCAATCCCGAATGAAATGAAATGCATGATAACTTGCAGATTATGTAATACAGAACACATCATCCATTCACCAAACATCAATCATCAACCATTTATTACAATCATCATCCAATTTGAACAAAACATCCATATAGAGCATATAAAATATAACAGGTATCAACGAACAGTTTATATTCAATAATAAATTAATAACTATTTAATTAGAAGTTTATATGCAAAATAAATAAATTTAACTGTCAATTTATATGCAATAATAAAATTAATTAACAATTAAATTAAATAAATGCGATTTAACTGAGATGATGAATAAAATATGCAAAACGGTCATAAATAAATTTCTACTCATATCTCAAATCAATTTAACAAACAAAAGAAAACTTAGAAGTTGTGAGTGGGTTAAAACACTCACCTTTTGAATTTAAATTGAATTTAAATCCAATTTAAACCCAAAAATTCGACCATCTCCAAATTCGCCCATACCGGCGTTAAAGTTTCCGGGATCTCAATACGAACCTAGCGGAGAAAACCGCCGCGTGAAACAGAGTTCGTATGTATGAGTTATGATTATTAGAACTAATTGAAATCAAAATTAACAAAAATAAATTAAACAAAAATAAAATACCGTGCCACATCCACTCTTCCCACGTGAAAAACGCGTATGCTTCTTCTTGATTGCTAGCTTAGTTCCGTAATTTTTCTTTTATTTCGATTTACTTAAATTTTCCTCGTTATTATATGAATGTATATATTTTTAAAAGGTTTGGAAAAAAAAAGATTTGAAAAAGAAGAATTGGAAAAGAAAAGGATTAAAATAAGAACTGAAGATGGAAGATAAGATCTAGATTTGAAAAGAAAGAAGAAAGTTTGAAATAGAAGAAAATTTGAAGAAGAAGAAAATTTGAAGAGGAAGAAAAATTAAAATGAGAGATAATAAGAAGATTTGAAGAAGAAAAAGAAAAGGAAAAAAAGAAGAAGAAGATTAGAATGGAGGCTATGGTTTCATTTGCATCATATCTTATTTATAAGGTTAGGGTTAGGTTTAGGGTCAAAGAGATTTGAAAAGAGAGACCGCTATTAATTAGAAATAAATGAAATGACGTTTCAGAAAATGAAGTTGGAAAATGAATGGAAAGAAATAAAGTAAATATGAACAAACTTTTAGAATTCAAATTTCAAAACAATTGTTTACTTAATAAATTTTGTTGACCCTAAACATACCAAAATTAACATCTTTTAAAGATTTAATTAACACACAATAAATGAAAATAAATTATCCACCCAAATTTGTGTCATAAATTAAAAGAAATGCAGCATTAAGAAATCTTTATTTCTCCCTCTTTGTGATTAGATTGGAAATTAAACAACATGTTAACATTTCGATTGAATGTTTTACAAGGAATGCATTAACATACATTCAAAAATATGATAGCATAAACAAGGTAATATAAGCAGGTGTATAATATATACATCTTTATCGCCACTTATAGTTTACATTCATAAATAAAAGGTATGAAAATAATCCACATAAGGAGGCAATGAATGTAAGAGTAAATTAGAAAAGTGAAGATGGAAAGGTAAGTTATGTTGCAAAAAAAATCTAATAAAGTCTAATTGGAAAGGAAATAGTCAAGTGTAAATCTATTTTACCCCCTTTATCATCTCCTATTAATATTTAATTTAACAACGTATGAGATTTCAATACAAACTAGCATTAAATTTTGATCTAAAACATAAGTTTGAATTTAGGTATAAACATATATGTAGTAAACTAGCATTAAATTTTCTTTAACACAAAACGTGCATTTTTTTGTTAAATCTATTAATTGCAATCACCGTTTCTTTCCTTTTAATTGAAACATTTGAACTACATTAATTGCAATCACTTACAAAGTTAAAATTTTAAAACAGACAACAAAAATGCATGAAAAAAAATAGAAAAATTGTTTAAACACAAGAGTAATAAATAACTTACTGAAATATATTATTTTCCTATTTTTATAATTAATCTGTAAGCTAAAACACAGTTCAAATAAACATTTTTTTTTTAAAATCAATCATTCTATTATATATTTTAATGAAATTAGACCTGCATTCATAAATGAAACATTCATTTTATCTGATGTAAATGTTCTTTTTATTAAATTAAACCTTCCTTATTTTCACAAAACATAAGCTGCTTTTAATTACACCTATTAATTTACAATTAGTATTCTCTCTCCTATTAATTAGAAATTTTCAATTACATTCATTTCAATTGATTAAGTTTCAAAATGGACTAAATGAATGTAATGAGAATTAAACAATTTTTCCTATCTAATAGTAACTTAAACATATTTACATTATTGGATACAAATAGTAATCACACATTTCTCACTAAATAATAGTTACTCATCTCTACAATCAATCTTTTAGCTAACAAACATTTCAAATAAATAAACATATGTTTACTGCTTTATTAAACTTATTCATTTTTATTCTTTTTGATTTACACTCCTACTATTAAATCAACAATACCTTATGAAATTATTAACATAGGTTTCTATCTTTTTATCTCATAAAACATTGCCTTGTAGATAAAGTTTACATTTCTATACCTTTTATTATGTTGACACTATAATTATTGTCCTACTCCTCATTAATGTAACATTTATTTACGTTCAATTGCAATATGTCCATTTATTATAATGTAAACTACAATAAATTGATCAAACATGATTTCCATTCTTTTTATTCAAATCAAAAGTCATATTATGATTAAAATTTTCATTGGTTGCATCATATTGAATTAACATTGTCTGATTACCAAATTAATCTACATTAATTTGCACTAATTAAGTAAATTAACTGCAATTGATTTCAAACTAAATTTTATGAACAAAATAAATAAGTTACTCATAACCATTGTTACCCTTAACTTTTAATTACATTCAAAAGTACATTAATTACAACAAATGTTCAAATCATCCGTATAATTCTAATTTCATCTTTTATTTGTGTTAACTATTTTATTCCATTATGCTGAGATTTAGTCACTTATACACGCTTAATATTCCAATTCATTTATTTATATTGGTTTTTTTTTATTAAATCAATTGCCATCTTAGGCATATAATTAACGTTTCTATTGATTTTACATTCAAAATTTTTCAGTTATTATCTTACCTTAAATAACGTAATGTTTAATTTCATTTAATTGCTATTGGTTAAATACATTGGTAACGAACAATAGTTGTCACCATTATACATTTTATACATTTGTAAGTTTATTCTTTACAACCAATTATTACAAAAACTCTCATTAAAAATACATTTATTCCATTTCCACCTATTACACATTACTTTATTACCTTTTACATCGTACAAAAATCAGTGCACACAATAACCAAGCATAGCAGGTTTAAATACAATGGATTGGAGTTTCATTAAAATTATTTACAATTTACTTGTATTAACATTGTTTCATTTTAATTTAGTTATTATTCCATTATCAAATTGCAATTTTTATTTCTTTCAATATTAACTCATAAAATATTATTAAATTAACAAAATTTAAACATCGAAAATTTATGGGTCGTTACACTCTCCCCCACTCAAAACTTTTCATCCCCGAAAAGG
This sequence comes from Allium cepa, assembly GCA_030765085.1. Taxonomy (NCBI): domain Eukaryota; kingdom Viridiplantae; phylum Streptophyta; class Magnoliopsida; order Asparagales; family Amaryllidaceae; genus Allium; species Allium cepa. The sequence goes on from CM060943.1 coordinate 208,603,893, forward strand.
AAAAGAAGGGAAAAGAAGAATTAAGAAATCAATATATCTTATTTAAATATTAAATTTACAAACAAATAAATTTACAAAATTAATTAATTTAAATAAAATATACCAATTTATAACCAAAAGATCTTTTTATACTTAAATTAATAAAATTTGAAAAATATTTTCAAAATATTTTCTTAGTCCAAAATTTTCGGGAAAAATTTCGGCAGAGTCTCTTTATACGGAGAAGCTCGGGAGAAAGTATAATATCAAATATAACAATATATACATATATTTTCCAAAATAATATATATCCCGACACAAAAAAATTATAATATAATAGCGCTATAAACCGTAATCCGAAAACGTACCTATTTGTCGGGCAAATAACGCTTAATTATCAAATCAAAAGCAGCGATTGCTTCCATAACCTGCATTTCTCTTATATAATCTAAAAGAGTTAATAATTTTATAAAATGAAATATTTAAGTTGTTTTAATTACAACCAACCAAACCAATCCAACAACCACCAATTGCAACCACAACAAACAACCATCACATAGAATCATATAATCAACCCATTCATTCATATCAAACAAAATAAATAGTTGTTCGGGTTCAAAGCTTCTAATTGTACAGGATGAAAATAAACTATTAAGCGCACCATTTACTCAACAGTCTTTGATGAAGCTAAATAGATTATTCATTCATCCAACCAATTTTGAAGTATCCCTGCCCAACAACCATAAACCAGAACAAATAACAAATCCAACAATAGATCAGTTAATATTATTTATTCTCATTTATTCATACCATGTAAATTTTCCTTCTATAACATTATATTTATGTATTTACTGCTTAAATCATTATTTACAGTATACATCTTTCCATTTATTTTATTATAAATAACTTCAATCCTTCTTAAACTTATTTTCATTTCTTTATAACTGTTCTATTATATTTAATTAGTGGCCTTTCAGTCATAACATAGATTATAACAATTATAACATTAGATTCTTATTAATAACAGCAATTTATTAAGCACTTCATTACATACTCCTATTTGTGCAATTTCAATTACATTTTCTTATTAAACATCTCAACTTTTAATATTTGGTAAGTTATATATATGTTTTTAAGGATGTATTTGAAAGTTATACAAATTTACTCTATTTCTTTTAATTAATTTATTGTTTAATAATATTATCCCTTACTTCATAGGTTACAATTTCAAATTTCATTTAATACCATTAATAACCCAGCATTAAATCTCTTATTTACTTTAAAAGTTTCAATTATTAATTACATACTTTCCAATTTTACCATACTAATTGAAACTGTAAAATAATGGAAACTTAAGAAATTAAATACCGGATTTAATTTCAACTTTATTTTAAAGATAATAGATAAAGGTTTATACTTACTTATATATCCAATTATAATTAAAAGAATAAAAAAATTGTTCCTTCTTCAAAACAAGTCTGCAGTAAATTACTACAGTGGCCTTCCCACTTTGAAACTCAAAAATGAACATCGATGATGCGTGCACTCATCACCGAAATCATTTTCAAGTGACAGAGAGGGGAGTACAACTTTATCTATCCAAAATTTCTTTTTAAAAACATTTCTTTCATATTATATTGAAATACTTGTATCTGAAAATATTTCTTTTAATAATATTATTATTATATTTCAAAATCATTCAAAAGAAATTTCAAAATCCTGGAACTTAAGTTCTAAATTTCCAATTTCCTTCATTTATTTTATTTTCAATCTCAGTTTAACTATTATTTATAAATTTTATTACCTAACAACCAATTTATTGCAACCAAATATAATCTTTATAAAATTTATTACTTTATATATAGAAAATATAGTAGGCAAAATTATTTCATTCACCTATATTGAAACAAATATTGTGTCGGTCTGTCCTATTAAGTGTTTAGAAATCCCTATTGATGTCACAGCGTCCCATGCACCAATCAGAGTTTATAAATACAAAACGGAACAGATTAACACAATATTAAAACCATTTATAACACTAATAAATATGCTCTCTCATATATATATACTCAGCGACTCCCATAGGGTATTACTACCCTATTAACAGAGAGTCAGACCCCACAAAGCTAAGGTTTATCGCTAACCAAAGCTCTGATACCAGATGTAACGTCCCGCTTTTCGTACGCTATAAATCGACATACGTGCCAATTCAAACCATATGGAAGGGCAGATTGTTATGGGGTAAATAAGAAAAACAGAGAAGAGAAAAAACTAAACAGAATCTCATAGCGGAAGGATAAAATATAATAATAAATATACAGTTCGTAAAACTGTTTACAAACATTTGATTCTTCTTTATACAATAAATATCAGAGTTCACATACCCATAAATATCAATGCAGCGGAATTAAGTAGTGTAGTGGAATAATATAATAGATAGCAATACTACAAATCTTCGTCTTCGTCCTTCAGAACTAAAGTCTTCGATCCTGAAACGCTCGGACTGACCCGAGCGAATTTGAAAAGACAAAAACACTCGAGTCAAAACTAAAAGATCTTATGTGAGTTAAGTCAACAGAAATAGATATGAGTGCAGTAACTCAAGAGATGCTCGGGATTTACATCTCCTAAGGATCCGTTAAACTATTTACTATGTAATATATTTCGTTATTATAATAGTGTCTAATTGTGAAATAAACTTACTTTAAAATAGCATTAAGGCTTTACATTTTCCACCTTAACACATAATATATTCCCATAGTCTATACAGTACCATAATCTCCCCCGTACTGGGCGTCGTCAGAGGGCACTCCATAGGTATGGTACAAAACCAAAATCGTATAAGGCGCGCTAGGGTAGGTGACATGGCACAACTAGGCAATGCTAGGGTAGATATACCAATTACGCTTTCGGGTCGGTGGTAACGCGTAGCGCACAGCTACCGCCCACCTTGAACAGACTCCCCCAAATCAAAGAAATTAAAAGTGAAGGTGGCCACCGAATCAATCCAAAGTCAGAGTATAGTATCGAAGGGAAGTGTCCGATCAAAGGTCTACCTTATTAGCCCGTCAATCGCTCCTGTTTTAGCCACCTTATGCCAACTCACGGGAGTTGGGTCCACGTATTTACCTTATAGGAAACGCCAGCACCAACCTACTTCATTTTGGAATCTCCACCGCGTACATGGTTGTTAAAGTGGTTTTCGGAGTTGGCAGAGAGTATGATAACTTCCGATCCCGGTATCTTTAACAACCAATGTTGTTATAACACCGCGGTCTTTAAAATCGTTTATATTTTAAAACCAGAATAAAATTATCCATTTCAAACCCATAAATACGATATCATTTCCAAAACAAACTCATTTTGATATTATTTTTATAAAAAACCCAAATCAATAATATCATTTTTTTTTCAAATATATCACTTTTCCAAAATCATACTGCTTCAAAAATTTATAATATCTGGAAACCAAACATTTGAATTATAACTTTCAAAACATAATACTTTGAAACTCATAGCCTTAAAACCATACTTCTAAAACTCAAAGGGTTTGGATATTCAACAGTATATAAAACAAAATGGTTTAATTTTAAAATTACTTTGTAAAGTAAAATAATTTCCGTGACTTTACAAATATATTTTCTTTAAATGAAGTCTAAACCATAAATTTAAACTTCACCTTCAGTTTCCAAAACCACTTCAGTTTCAATATATATCCAATTTGAGTATTAATAATTTCAAAACTAAGGTTGGTGTGACGCCCCACCTCTATACCCACGCTAGCCAAGGACACTACGGAGTAATGCTGTCAACTAGCACGGAGAATAAGGCTGTTGAGGAGCGACCATCTGTATAATTTCTTTGTGCGAGTACCGATATGCCAGATACAAATATAACTTTTCATCTCAAGAGGAAATCCGTCATACCGACACAAACTCAAAGCTACTACACAGTGGCTATATGTAATCTTCGGAAACAAATATAGAAATAAACATAACACAAATCAGTCACAGATAATTCATATCACAAGGGAGGAAATAGATATGAATATATATATAGCACATAAAAGTGTTCATCAGAGTAGTGGTCAAACAAGATCCACCGTAATACAAAAGAATAGCAACACGTGCTATACAAAAGAATACATCTATGAGTCCACATCTCAAATGTATACAACAAAATAAACTACTAATCTAAGTAGTTAGCCAAAAGATCATATGATAACCCCAGAAGAGAAGTCAAGCAGAAGCACCTGTAACATCTCGGTCTGACCCGAGTATTATTTAAGAAGAAAATAATAAACGGATCAGTCTAGCTATAAATATCTGAAGAAATGATATAGAATAAGAGATATGACTAAAGGTATAATAATCACAATGCCAAGCTGTGATAAATAACTAATTGAAAAATCAATACGAGATTAATCAATATCGCAAAGATCTTCTCAAAGATAAAAAGGAATGTCATACTCCTAATTTCATTCACCAAGCCACAATAAATGGCATATATATCCATGCCAGTCGTAAAAGTTGGTGAAACATAAATTCCAGAAATCAACACACGAAACCCAGAAATCACAATAAAAGGATGGCCAATCCCATAAACTGGACATCGACGCACCTAGAAAGACACGCCCCATTCACAGTCGAACATCGACGCCCCTAGAAAGATACGCCGCATGCTCTAGCATCGACGCACCTAGAAAGATACGCCCCATGCACAAATAAACATCGATGCACCTAGAAAGATACGTCCCATGCATAAATAAACATCGATGCACCTAGAAAGATACACCCCATGTAATGTCTAACATCGATGCACCTAGAAAGATACACCCCATGCAAAGTCGAACATCGACGCACCTAGAAAGATACGCCCCATGTCCCGACTTATCGAGCCGATTGCTCCACGAAGTAAGCAAACAACGAACATCGATGCAACTAGAAAGGTACGCCCCATGTCCCGACTTATTGAGCCGATTGCTCCACGAAGTAAACAAACATCGATGCACCTAGAAAGGTACACCTCATGCATAAACAAACATCGACGAACCTAGATAGGTACAACCCATGCAAGAAACGAGACGAAACTCAATAAAATGAGGAACAGTCCTCCACATAGACAAAGAGACATCGCACATTGCTAGTCTAAACCACAAAGATGATCGTCGTGATCAACGAGAAGTGTCAATTACACTAAGCTAGTAAATATATGAGTTTAGCTTCATGTCCCATAACTACTTGCTTAACTTAAATATTTACGAACAAATTGTAGATCTCCACTAGAAAATTGTCACAAGAGATTCAATCGAACAAGTCCAAGAATTAACCGACGAAGTAAACGCAAGCGTTTCATGCCACTTGTTTTACTAAGTCGTTTAATTAGATTTCTCATACGAGTGAGGTAAAGGTTTGTATATACTAATAGCTTGGAAATCGGTTTGGGAAAACGAGCTTTGTAATAATATAGTGTTGAAATCGTTTTGATGAAAGAATTTTGATATTTACTACTAGTATTGAAACCGTTATATTTTTAAAGTGACAAATCACAAAGAAGATTGTAGGAACAATCAATCACTAAAGTTCACATTCGAAGACGTGAATAAAATCCAAAGAAATCGATACTGAATCCATTAAAATGGATATTCCCAAAAATCACGAAGAAAATGTCATCAAAGTCGATAATAAGTGATAATAACAAAAGGGAATCAACACAAATCGATTAACATTGGAAATTCAATCCAAAAAGGCAAATTGGACTCAAACAGCAGGTTCAGTCGACTGAACAGAGTTTTCAGTCGACTGACCCTGTACCTGGAAATTTTTCAGGTTCAGGAAACTTTCTGTTTCCAGGTTCAGTCGACTGAACAGAAGATTCAGTCGACTGAATCATGCCTGGAAACCTTCGGGTTACAGGTTCAGTCGACTGAACAGAAGATTCAGTCGACTGAATCATGCCTGGGCTGTTTTTCAGCCTATTCAAATGAAGGGCAAACTCTTCCAAAATGCAACCGGATGAACATTGGCTCTAAGGTTTTATGCCAATCGGCTACCCGGCCCTATATGCTCCTCGATGCATCACCAAAAGCATGATCAAACATCCATAAAAGGATTTTCACACAAATTTGACTTAAAACCCAAAAATTGGAATATTCACAAAACCAATCCAAATCAAGAGCAAATGCACATGAAGAAGTGTTAGGAATTCATACCCAACAACCAAAGATAATTATAGTCATGGATGTGAGATAAAAATCTCACCTTTGAACCCAAGAAATTGAAGAAGAAGCTTGAAAGCAAAAAGGGGAATCAACCACTCTTCAAATCCAACTCAAGAAGCTTGATTCTAAGATTTAAAAGAAGAACATTCCCAAAGTTAGGTTTAGGAATTTCTGAAATGATAAGAGGATGAGTTGGAGAAGAAGAAGAGAAGCTTACCAATGGGTTCTTCTATTAGTTTGGAGCTAGAACTTGATTTGCAAAAGAAAACTAGGGATTGAGTTTTAATTTCCCATCTCTCCCACCATTGTTGCTAAAGCTTGAAGTGATTTAATTAAAGAGGAGAAGTTATGAAGAGAAGGGGTTGGGCTGAGCTAATAAGAGTGCAGTCCAAACCAAAGTCATAAGCGGGAAAAAGTAGCAAAAATCAACTTTCTCCAAACATATCGAAGCTTATACTCAAAAAGGTCGCAAACGACATTTTGAACTCAATGGGGGTGGTCTCAAGTTCCAATTCGACTGTTTGCAAAATGTAGGTTTCGAACCATAATCCAACGAATGATGAAATATTTAAATAAAATATTTAAATATACAATTGATAAATATGCGGGTTGTTACAGTTGGAATTTATTCTTTCAACAAATTCAATGTTCTATTATTTAGTCTTGAATATTTGCATGATGCAAATACATAATCATTTATATAAAACTCAAATTTCCTATAACTAAATATTTCCTCCAATTTATTTATACTAGAAATATTCATTTAATTTATCTTGAAATAAAATTTCAGTTATAAATATCATACCTTTAAAATTTTCAAGCTTAATAAGGTTCTACATCAACTTATAGAGTTTAATTCTTAAATACGCTCAATTCCAAATTTTTTTAATTTACCTTCCAATCTGAATTTATTTGAATCATTTGAACTCTATATCCTAAGCCTGTACTTAATCATATAATATAAATTATCAAACTCCATTATTCAACTTACTTATTTTCATTTAACAAATTAATACATAGCTTAAATTCAATAGTTTAACTGTATATATGTATATATAAAATAAGATTTTATATAAGATCAAAAATTAATATTTATTAAACCGTATCCTATCCAAACCATAGAAATCATTTTCAAAATATTTATATATATATATAGACCGATGGTGTCTGTATATAATTTTTTACCCTATGGTCAAGTGATACGGATATTTATCATTTCAATTCGCAATTTAAAAATAAAAAAATGCGGTTGTATATCATTTCAAACCGCAATCCCGAATGAAATGAAATGCATGATAACTTGCAGATTATATAATACAGAACACATCATCCATTCACCAAACATCAATCATTAACCATTTATTACAATCATCATCCAATTTGAACAAAACATCCATATAGAGCATATAAAATATAACAGGTATCAACTTACAGTTTATATTCAATAATAAATTAATAACTATTTAATTAGAAGTTTATATGAAAAATAAATAAATTTAACTGTCAATTTATATGCAATAATAAAATTAATTAACAATTAAATTAAATAAATGCGATTTAACTGAGATGATGAATAAAATATGCAAAACGGTCATAAATAAATTTCTACTCATATCTCAAATCAATTTAACAAACATAAGAAAACTTAGAAGTTGTGAGTGGGTTAGAACACTCACCTTTTGAATTTAAATTGAATTTAAACCCATAAATTTGACCATCTCCAAATTCGTCCATGCCAGCGTTAAAGTTTCCTGGATCTCAATACGAACCTAGCGGAGAAAACCGCGCGTGAAACAGAGTTCGTATGTATGAATTATGATTATTAGAACTAATTGAAATCGAAATTAACAAAAATAAATTAAACAAAAATAAAATACCGTGCCACATCCACTCTTCCCATGTGAAAAACGCGTATGCTTCTTCTTGATTGCTAGCTTTGTTCCGTAATTTTTCTTTTATTTCAATTTACTTTAATTTTCCTCCTTATTATATGAATGTATATATTTTTAAAAGGTTTGGAAAAAAAAGATTTGAAAAAGAAGAATTGGAAAAGAAAAGGACTAAAATAAGAACTGAAAATGGAAGAGAAGATCTAGATTTGAAAAAAAAGAAGAAAGTTTGAAATAGAAGAAAATTTGAAGAAGAAGAAAATTTGAAGAGGAAGAAAAATTAGAACGAGAGATAACAAGGAGATTTGAAGAAAAAAAAAGATTAGAATGGAGGCTGTGGTTTCATTTGCATCATATCTTATTTATAAGGTTAGAGTTAGGTTTAGGGTCAAAGAGATTTGAAAAGAGAGACCGCTATTAATTAGAAATAAATGAAATGACGTTTCAGAAAATGAAGTTGGAAAATGAATGGAAAGAAATAAAGTAAATATGAGCAAACTTTTAGAATTCAAATTTCAAAACAATCGTTTACTTAAACAAATTTGTTGACCCTAAACATACCAAAATTAACATCTTTTAAAGATTTAATTAACACACAATAAATGAAAATAAATTCTCTACCCAAATTTGTGTCATAAATTAAAAGAATATGTAGCATTAAGAAATCTTCATTTCTCCCTCTTTGTGATTAGATTGGAAATTAAACAACATGTTAACATTTCGATTGAATGTTTTACAAGGAATGCATTAACATACATTCAAAAATATGATAGCATAAACAAGGTAATATAAGCAGGTGTATAATATATATGTACGTCTTTATCGCCACTTATAGTTTACATTCATGAATAAAAGGTATGAAAATAATCCACATAAGGAGGCAATTATTGTAAGAGTAAATTAGAAAAGTGAAGATGGAAAGGTAAGTTATGTTGCAAAAAAAATCTAATAAGGTCTAATTGGAAAGGAAATAGTCAAGTGTAAATCTATTTTACCCTCTTTATCATCTCCTATTAATATTTAATTTAACAACGTATGAGATTTCAATACAAACTAGCATTAAATTTTGATTTAAAACATAAGTTTGAATTTAGGTATAAACATATATGTAGTAAACTAGCATTAAATTTTGTTTAACACAAAACGTGCATTTTTTTGTTAAATCTATTAATTGCAATCACCGTTTCTTTCCTTTTAATTGAAGCATTTGAACTACATTAATTGCAATCACTTACAAAGTTAAAATTTTAAAACAGACAACAAAAATGCATGAAAAAAATAGAAAAATTGTTTATACACAAGAGTAATAAATAACTTACTGAAATATATTATTTTCCTATTTTTATAATCAATCTGTAAGCTAAAACACAGTTCAAATAAACATATTTTTTTTTAAAATCAATCATTCTATTCTATATTTTAATGAAATTAGACCTGCATTCATAAATGAAACATTCATTTTATTTGATGTAAATGTTCTTTTTATTAAATCAAACTTTCCTTATTTTCACAAAACATAAGCTGCTTTTAATTACGCCTATTAATTTACAATTGGTATTCTCTCTCCTATTAATTAGAAATTTTCAATTACATTCATTTCAATTGATTAAGTTTCAAAATGGACTAAATGAATGTAATGAGAATTAAACAATTTTTCCTATCTAATAGTAACTTAAACATATTTACATTATTGGATACAAATAGTAATTACACATTTCTCATTAAATAATAGTTACTTATCTCTACAATCAATCTTTCAGCTAACAAACATTTCAAATGAATAAACATATGTTTACTGCTTTATTAAACTTATTCATTTTTATTCTTTTTGATTTACACTCCTACTATTAAATCAACAATACCTTATGAAATTATTAACATAGGTTTCTATCTTTTTATTTCATAAAACATTGCCTTGTAAATAAAGTTTACATTTCTATACCTTTTATATGTTGACACTACAATTATTGTCTTATTCCTCATTAATGTAACATTTATTTACGTTCAATTGCAATATGTCCATTTATTATAATGTAAACTACAATAAATTGATCAAACATGATTTCCATTCTTTTTATTCAAATCAATAGTCATATTATGATTAAAATTTTCATTGGTTACATCCTATTGAATTAACATTGTCCGATTACCAAATTAATCTACATTAATTTGCACTAATTAAGTAAATTAACTGCAATTGATTTCAAACTAAATTTTATGAACAATATAAATAAGTGACTCATAAACATTGTTACCCTTAACTTTTAATTACATTCAAAAGTTCATTAATCACAAATAATGTTCAAATCATCTATATAATTCTAATTTCATCTTTTATTTGTGTTAACTATGTTATTTCCATTATGCTGAGATTTAGTCACTTATACACACTTAATATTCCAATTCATTTATTTATATCGGTTTTTTATATTAAATCAATTGCCATATTTAGCATATAATTAACGTTTCTATTGATTTTACATTCAAAAAATGTCAGTTATTATCTTAACTTACATAACGTAATAATTAATTTCATTTAATTACTATTGATTAAATACATTGGTAACGAACAATAGTTGTCACCATTATACATTTGTAAGTTTATTCTTTACGACCAATTATTACAACAACTCTCATTAAAAATACATTTATTCCATTTCCACCTATTACACATTACTTTATTGCCTTTTACATCCCACAAAAATCAGTGGACACAATAACCAAGCACAGCAGGTTTAAATACAATGGATTAGAGTTTCATTAAAATTATTGACAATTTGCTTGTATTCACATTGTTTCATTTTAATTTAGTTATTATTCCATTATTAAATTGAAATTTTTTATTTCTTTCAATATTAACTCATAAAATATTATTAAATTAACAAAATTTAAACATCGAAAATTTATGGGTCGTTACAGCTATTCCAGGATTGATTGCGTCATCTCGAATTCGACTTCGAGATTAGTGGTACAATCTGATGATCATATTAGAGTGTTTGGATGATGATTGGTATGGGAAGATCATCGTTGATGATCTGAGATGATCAACGGCACCGTGCATGTGCACGGTGCACTATTGTTCTAGTAAAGGTGAATTTGGTTTTGGATTGTGCCTGAGTTGATTGATGTTGACTCGGGGTGTAGTGACGTTTTTCTCGGGGAAGTCTGGTTTTGGCTCGAAGTAAATTAGGTTTGCCTCGGGTTAAAATGATGTTACAGGTTTTAACAGAAACCTGTAGTGTTTTGTTTTAAAATTTAAACTGAAGTTTAAAAAATGAAAATCAAAGTTTTAAACTAAGTTTTAGACCTAAGTTTGAATCTGAATTCAAGTAAGTTTGAACCTTAGATTTAAAATGATTTATGTTTTTGAAATTTAAATTTGTTTTAACAACTTTAAGTATTTAAAGTGTATTTGGCTTGAATTTAAAACTGAAAGTTTGAATTGTAAAGGTTTAAATAAGTTTAAATATAAGTTTTAAAATCTGTAATTTGAGTTTGAATATCAGTTTTTTTTAAATAAAATAAAGTTTTTAAATTTAAATTGTTTTAACTACTTTAAAAATGGTTAAATGATTTTAAATTTTAAATGAAGTTCAAATGTAAGTAAGTTTTTGAATCTAAGTAATTTGGAATCAAAATTTAATATGAAAATTTTTTAAGTTTAAAATGAATTAAACAATTTTGTTTGTTAAAGTGTATTTTTTAAATTAATTTGAATTTAAAAATGAATTTGGTTTTTAAATTATTTTAAACTTCTTTTATAAAATGAATATTTCTTTAACTTGTGAGATAAAAAGGTTTTTGAATTGTTTTTAAAACTTCGTTTAAGTTAAATTTGTGTTCATTTTAAATCTTAAATTTAAAATGAAACTTAAAGTAAATTCGAAAGCAAATTGTTTTTAAATGCTTTGATTAAGTAAGAAATGTTTTATCTTAAGGATAAATAGAATTTAATGATTCGGATTCACTAAATTATTAAGTTAATTAATCAAGTAATAATGAATGATTAAATAAAAATAATAATTACTTAGTGAAAGTAATTAAGAGTAGATAAAGGCCTTGCAAAAAATTAAGAGTACATAATTAAAGATTAAGGATTGATTAATCAAATATTAAGGGTTAATCACTTTAAAGCATAATAAATTAATGTGGTTAATTAATTAGGGTAATTAAATTAAGAATAATCCATTAAGGTTAATTAATTATAATTAAGATTTAATTAATAATTAAGGATTTATTAATTAAATTAATTAATTAAAGGTTAATTAATAAAAGTAATTAAGGTTTAATTAATTACAATTAACGTTAATTAATTAAGATAATTAATTAAGAATTGATTAATTAATGAAGGTGATTAAGACTTAATCAATTGAAATTAATGATAATTAATCATTGCTTACAGATTACTAATGAAAGTAATTATGTGAGTAACAAATTTAAAACCACACGATTTATTCACCTTAATTGAAGATGTTTGCTTGTTATTAAATGTTGTGTGATGGATCGATATATTTGATATGTGATGTGATGTTATGTAATGCTTTGTGCTAAGCTGCTATATTCGTGATGAATATACTGTTGTATAAATATGAAAAACCCTTTGACCCGTAGAACGGCATTTGAATTTCGATGCGACAGGGAGTCGGATTCCAGTTGGTTATCTGAAACCCACATCGAATCATAATGATGAATCTTTGTGATTGATAATTTATTTTATCTATGAATCTGTGAATAAACATAAGCATTATGGGTTATACCGCTTATCGATATAATTGAATCTGTGATGATGATGTTGTGCACTATTGTGTTGAACCCTTGGACCACACTTATACACACACAAATATGGATTGCACGTGGAAATGGGTTAAGTCACTGATTTTTGAAATTGTTTTAAAATTGAATTTTTGAATCCAAAATAGTTTTGGAATTAGAATTGAAGCTTTGAAACTGAATTTCAAAAATAAAGGTTATTTTGAGTGACTTTATTTAGTTTTGAAATTTAAATAATTTGATTTAAATTTGAATTCAATATTTGAAATTGAATTCTATGATTTGGGAACTAAGGTTTAAAAAGGTTATTCAACTTATAAATGGTTTATATGGGTTTTAAACCATCTTTAAAGTGTTGTTTTGGGACTTTAGAATTTAACCCAAAGATTTTAACTTGTATAAATAAAATTGGATTTTTCTGAAACAAAACTATTTGTTTTCAAATAATAAAAGCTTTCACATAAGAAATGAACTTCCAATTTGTGTTAAAAGGATTTCAAGTCTAAAATGATGGTTTTCCAAGTTACAAATAAATCTTTGGGAACGTGTTTCGAAAGCTATAAGTTAAATCTCTTATTTAAAGGTTTAAATGGGCTAAATCCAACTGAAATGGAAATTGTTTTGAAAATCTATGAATGGATCTTTGTGAAACTAGATGAACTTTGTGAAACAAATCTTTTATTTAAAAGATTTAAATGGTAATTTGTTTAAACCATTTGAAGAAAAGTTTTGGATTTTTTAAGTTGTGACTTAACTAAAAATCCCATATCTATATGTTTTTAATTATGCGCTCATTATTTGGTTTAGCCGGGAGAGGACCTTGTGTCATATAACCCATTCTGAATAGTGATACGACGTTATGGATTGCATTTGAAGACTGGTGTTGAAGACCGGCTATTTGCATGAACGATAGGATAACCTATCGATTGTCTCTGCACCGAGTAGCTACGGTATAGAGATTCCCTAAGTGATGGAAAGTCCGGTCGGGATGTGAATACCCGGATTTGCAAGGGCTTCTTCGGAAGTGCCTTCGGTTCTGTTCGAACCCGGAACAGACTTGTATGGTTGTATGTCCAACATTACATTTTGAGATATTAAACTGATCTCTATCAAATACATTTCTGCTTGGTGGTGGAGAATTCATTCTCTTAGCTTAACACCCTTCTCTGAGACGTACGAGCTCAGAGGTTATGTAGTTGATGGTTATCAGTGATATATTCCCAATTTGGTAGGGTGGCATGCTGAGTGCTACAGTGTATCATTTGTTGATCAAAGCATGGCTTTTATATAAAGCGTAGCTTTGTGGACGAGACTGCATCAGGACCTCACGCTCCGGAAATGGTCAAAACAGGAAAGAGGCGGCAAGATTATGAGGGTCGTGCCCTTTAGGGTGTGTCATTCCCTTCTGGAAAAGGGTGGTATCATGGTATGGAGCCCAGATACTTACTCATGTGGTCACTGCAAATCTATTCCTTTGTGATTGCTTTGTGGTTTAGAGGCGCCTCGGATAAAGGTCCCAAAGGACCAGGGGATGGCATGATCGAGTAGTAGTTACCTACTTACAGAGGTAACCCGACCTTGTGTTGGCAGAGATCCGGTTAGGTTCTCGGGAAGTCCCTTCAAAGGCGGCATGGACAGTAGGAAGTTCCTTAGCCTAACTATTTGGGGGAAATCCAATCAAAACAATACGAGCCCTGTACGGTTTTAGTTGTATAACCTGCCATGGAATGTGGCGGTAACCTGCTATTGAACATGGTAGCTATAGTAGGCATACGATACTGGTCGTATGTTGGCTACGATTTATATTATACTTTTGAAATGTTTTTCCACTATGCACTAGTAATAATATCAAAGAATTTTTCTCGTATTAAGCATATTTGACTATCATAAGGAGAAATCTCCTCCAATTCTGCGTTTGCATTGTGTGTGTGGCGGGAGGCCTTATGGTAGTTTCATTTTCTAAAAAGCATTACGGATTTATGTTAAATTCTCTTGTTGTCTGTTTAAAAAGATAAACTGTTTGTTTGCTCATATCAGTCCCACGACTAACCTGGAGTATATTGTTCCTTTTCTAAATTCTGGGTGACCACAATTTTCCAACACGGGTAGTCTAGAGTTGGGTTTTTCAGATAGTCGGGTTTAGTAGATTATCTGGAGCCAGTTTAGTCTTTGGATCAGGACTGCACTTGCTTATCTTTGTGTATCGTTATTGGGAGTTTGAGCTATTTCTGGATTGGTGCCTTGGAGGTGGTGATTACCGATACTGGAGTTCTTTCTTGAAGATCATATTAGAGATATTGTTCCGCTGCTGGTGTTATCTTTCTCTTTCCGCTGCTATTGTTTTGTATCATATCTCTGATGTATATTGATATTCATTGTATCATTCAGTAATTGTATCAAATGTTGTATATTGATATTTATTCTGTTTCTTCCGCTGTGTTGTACTTAATGTGTTATAAGCTCCGGCGAAGCAGATTCGACGTTTGGATCTACGGCATTTGAATACGAGTGTCGTATTCGGTGCCGATTTTCGAAGGTCGAGTCAGGGCCGCTACAAAATATAACAATCAAATAAATAGTTCATGAGCTGTTTTACAAATAACATTTGATTACAGTTTTACAATTCAATCAGAGTTATACATACATCAAAAATAAAAAAATAATGCAGCGGATCGCATAATGCAACGGAATAATAAATAGCAATAATATACTAAATCTTTGTCTTCGTCCTCTAGAAAATAGTCTTCAATACACTGAAATCTTAGGCCGACTTAAGCGTAATGAAAAGATAAAACACTCGAGTCGGAACTAAAAGATCTTATTTAAGTCAGATCAAAATAAGTGAAATAGAAATATTAGTGCAATTGTTTCACATATGTTATGGGATTTTCATCTCCTATCAATTGAACAACGTGAATACAATTATTTAAAGGGTTTCAAATAATCCGAAATATCAATCTTAATCATCTGATTAAAACAAATCCGAAGTTTGAATTAACTTAAGCCCTTCAAACAATTCAATTTCAAATAAAAATCCAAATTCAAGAAATTATATGGGTATATGTCATTTCAACTAGTATCAAAAATAAACATTTCCAAACTAAAATCCAAGTCATACATAAATAAACAATACTTTTATAACTCGATGTTTCAAAAAGTTTATCCTTGTTCTTGTAGACTCTAGCTATGCGTTGATCAGGCACAATGTTATACTTCTCCAAGTACTTAGTAGACCTGTTTCAACACCCGGTGAAAATACTTAAAAGCATTTTAAAACGAGTATGGAAAGCCCATTCCCCCATGGATCGCAGTCATGCAATGGTTACGCTTCTATCCCAGCGGAATCACTTGTAATTGTAGGCATCCTACCCCTCGACTTATGCCATGGTTGATAAATCGCAGCTACGCAATGGTTATGCCGATATCCCAGCGGAATCACTTGTAGCTGTAGGCATTCCTGCCCCTCGATTTACGCTATCCAACAATATCAAACGAATATAATAAGTGACCCACCAAAGGGATCCGATAAATGACCCACCAAAGGGATCTGATAAATAACCCACCAAAGGGGCTGATGTAAGGTACTTCCCATATCATTTACTTCAAAATATATCATACTGTACAAAATACCTTTCAAAATCAAAACTTCAAATATCGTACTTATATAAATTCCATTATATATAAGATTTTTTTTTTGCTTCAGATATAGTACTTTCCAAAATCAATAGTCTCGAATATATCAAATCATTCTTATATAAATTTCGTTATATATAAGATTTATCTCTTCAGATCAAATACCTTCCAAAATCAATAATCTTCAAAATCGCTTTATACATATATAAAGTCCATCTTATACAAGAATCAAAAAATTTCCAAAATCAATTATGCTGCATGAAAAGCCATATGGGATTGAACATCTTTGCTTTATATAAGGTTTTGAATTTAGAATAGTTTTGTATATAAGATCATTTTGTGAGTAAAACAATTTACTTAAAACTTACATATCTATTTCAAATTTTTTTCATCATAATTACATTTCAATAAATTCATTTTTAATCTTATTGATTAACAAAAATATCACTTCATTCTTTAATATTTGTTTCATAGAATTTCTCCATTTAATATAAATATTTATCATTCATAAAGATTGCTTGTATTTCAATTCATTTTAAATTACATTCATTTCCACATGTAATATTTCTTATTTAATACTACACTCATTTGTGAATCATTTCATAAGAAATTTCCTTAAGTTTATAACCAATTTATAAAGGCTTGACTTCCTTTATAAAACATTACTCGGGTTTAAAGTTATCACAACTTTAATTATAACCATTTCTTGCAACATCCATTTATTTCATAAGCAATTTGCAGGTCATGACTTTATTTATATTCATTTCATTTTAATTAATATTTGTTAATTCAATTAGTATTCAAGTTAACTTCCCAAATTTATTTATGACACATTTCATAAATTTTTAACTAAGTTCACAATTATAGCGTTTCTTTAATCACAATTCAATTTTAAATATTCGAAGGCTTAAAGTTCACATTTGTATATTATTACATTACATGCCAAGAATGTATATAATAATTCTAATCATTTACTCAACATAGATATAACAAACTGAACCTTGTTTGACTTGCTTTCAAATTGAGGTTATCAAATTCAACTGCATATAATTACTAAGTTTCAACTTATATGTTAATTCAAAAGTTTCGAATAACCAAATATCTAGATATTCCATTTTATTTCAACAGTTGAAACTACAAATCAACAAACGATAAAATTCACAACAAAACATTTCAATTTCATAAAAAATATCCCAATTATTCAGTTAATTCTCTTTAATACACCATTATTAAACTAGTGTTCAATCCATAAATTCGATCAACAATGATAGCCAATGCTTATAATTTGACGAAATACAATAAGTCAAAATTAAATGGTAATAATTAAATATTACCATTTCAAAAAACAAACGCATTAAAAATAACTATAATAGTTTTAAAAAAATTCCTTTATATATAACATATAATATTAGGAAAATTATTTCATTTTAAAACTTATATAAAATATTTTTATAACACTAACAAATACGCGCTCTCGTTTGTACATTAACTCGGACAAAGTCATTGTGACGCCCCACCTCTATACCCATGCTAGCCAAGGACACTACAGGGTAATGCCGTCAACTAACACGGAGAATAAGGCCGGTTGGGAGCGACCATCTATAGCCTTGATCTAACTATCTATTGAATACACCGACAATAAACATACCAAGCAGGTCGACATACTCAATGAATACTTAAAACAAAACCATAGGTGGTTGGATCTATCAGAACAGAATATAATAACTCAAATGTAATATACATCACAGAACAGTAAATCATTATATACACATATACAGATACATAACAGAGTTATAAAATAATACATATCAAGTGGTATAGCAAACCACCATATACAGGTGAGTCAAAAGAATACATATCAGAGTTACAACAAAATAGGACTACACAAAAAGCTATGACAAAAAAAAGCTAGCGGAGTAGTCCATGCGGAAGCAAAATAGGCTAAGTCCATAAGCACCTGAAACATCTCGGTCTGACCCGAGTATAAGATACACGGGTCAGTCTAGCTAAACAAATCTGTTAGATAAACTGAACAACAATAAACCTGCAAGGTTACAAGGTATAGCAAATATCTCTAAAAAGATAGCACAATCATCTAACAAAAGATGAATCATATGATAACAAGCCTCATCTCATCGGCAACATATAGAAACAAAGGATACGAATATCCCAAAACAAGCCAAAAGGCAATAACAAATACCAATAAGGTATACAAGTTCCACAAGGTAAATGCTACTCATCATGCGGCTCATAATGACCAACACCGAAGGGCGATACCAAGGGAATATACATATGAATGAAACATCAGAATATTGCTCGAGCTCAGTACTGTATAAACAAGGTTCCATGACCCCGAAGACTCCAAACCCAATATCACCCATGCGGCTCATAACGACCAACATCGGAAGCGATACTAAAGGGAAACCCAATATCACCCATGCGGCTCATAACGACCAACATCGGAAGCGATACTAGAGGGCAACAAACCCGAAGGCACAAACCCGAAGGCACATACCCGAAGGCAACAAACCGTAGTGGTGAAGGTCAGAGACCCAGTACTGGACACCACTAACTGGCGGAATGTGTCACAACTCTCGAAAAGGAATCCAAAAAGTGTTAACGTATGTCCCATAACCACTCGTTCGCACTAAATGGTTTACTGTCCGTCAGCCACTTTCACACTCAAAGCAGTACAAAGTTTACCTCATATCATCGATAAACCAAACCCGAAGGTTAAAACGATCAATTGAATAGGTCAGGGATTAATCGGAAAGATAAACGCACAGATTCATGGTCCGTGTTTTGCCCAACCATTCAATCACCCTTCCACTTCGCTCGAAGTGCGAAATTGTACGTGTGGTTTAAATAGAATTTATAAATCGGAGAAGCGAACTTTTAATACAATTTGAAGAAATAATTTATAAAAACCCGTGAATGAATTCAAAAGAAATTATCAAGGTCAAATATGCATAAACAACTAATTGGAATCAATATGCATCGATCAAATTTGGAAAATTAAACGAACAAGGCAAATTGGCCAAAAACAGCATATTCAGACGTCTGAAAGAAGGGATTCAGACGTCTGAATCTGGAAATCAATTTGTTTTCCAAAACAGAATTCAGACGTCTGAATCCAACCATCCAGACGTCTGAAACAGGCAATATTTTGCCTATTTCCTTTCTGGTCGAAATTTAGCCAATTCAGACGTCTGGAATATAGATTCAGACGTCTGAATCTGGGAGTGAAATTTCTTCCAAGAACAATATTTAGACGTCTGAAATAGGCATTTCAGACGTCTGAAACATGATGGTCAGGCAATTCCTGAACCTAGGCCAACTATGGCCAAACAAATCGAAAGCGATCGGGTGCGTGTTGATTATGGGCTTACGTCAAACGACTGCCCAACCTTAACAACACCTCCAAACACTCTGAACAACAAAAACATCAACCATATAAGGTTTTGCATAGATTTGGCTTCAAAATTCATAATTTGGCAATTTCACCAAAGCAATCCAAATCGAAAACAAATGCACATGAACAAGTATTAGGAATTCATTCCTAACATCAATGATATCAAAAGAAGTAGATGTGAGTTCAAAACTCACCTTTAACTCAAAACAAAGAAGAAGGAGTTCAATATCAAGGAGAAGACCAACCAAACACTACTTCAACTCAACAAGCTTCAATCTAAGAATAAATCACATATTTCCCAATTTAGGTTTAGGAAATTTTCTGAAATTGAAGAAGAGAAGAGTTGGAGAAGATAAAGAAGAACTTACCAATGGCTTCTCTTTGATTTTGGAGCAAGAATTTGGAGTTTGCAAATGGATTTAGGGCTAGAAGTTTCTAATTTCCTTTCTCTTCCCCCATTTCAGTTTTTGCTTAAGCTTTTATGAAATGAATAAGTGAATGGAAGGAGAGAAGGGCTGAGTTGAGGTTAATAGAACAGTTTGGGTGAAACCCAAACCCAAAGCCCACTTAGCAAATAGAAAAATTCGACTTACTCCAAACATATCAAACCTTACACTCAAAAAGATCGCAAACGCCATTTTGGAACCAATGGAAATGGTTTCGAGTCCCAATTCGGCCATTTGCAGAAAGTAACATTTCGGACCTAAATCCGACTAACGACGCTATATTTAAATAAAACATTTTAAATATAAAATCGTTAATTATGCGGGTTGTTACAGATTTCCCCTCCTTACAAAATTGCGTCCCCGCAATTCCTAGAGATGGTATTTGTAACGACTACATACATACAACATTCAAAAGAGAAGGAAACAAGTTAAAAACGAAAAGATAATCTCACCATCGACAAGCAAAGATAGAAAACCCGGATAAGATCGCTCGATATACTCTCTGGTTTCTCAAGTACAGTCATTGGGATTAGCGGACCATTGAACTTTAACGAGCGGCACGTCCTTGTTCCGAAGGTGTCGCACCTCCGTGTCAAGCACGCGAATAGGTTGTTGTACAATAGATAAGTCCGGTGAGATCTCAAGTTCTTGCAAATCAGGAGAAGTAATAACAGAATCCGACTCCCGAAGACACTTCCGAAGTTGCGAGACGTGAAACATGTCATGAATGCCAGATAAATGAGCTGGAAGTGAAACTCTATAAGCCACAGGGCCAATATGTTCAGTAATAGAAAATGGTCCTATAAAGCGAGGAGCCAATTAGAAAATGGTCCTATAAAGCGAGGAGCCAATTTCCCAGTCGCACTGAAACGCATAACCCCCTTCAAAGGAGAAACACGAATAAAAACAAGATCGCCGATCGAGAACTCGAGAGACTTCCTACGGTTGTCCGCGTAGGATTTCTGACGACTCTATGCCTCTTTCATTCTCAATCGAATAAGATCAATCTTCTCAGAAGAATGACGAACAAAATCTGGACCAAGAATAAGCTTCTCTCCAGATTCCAACCAACATGAAGGTGATCGACATGGCCTTCCGTATAAGGCTTCGAAAGGAGCCACACCGATACTAGACTGAAAACTATTGTTGTAGGAGAACTCTACAAGAGGTAGGTGATCCTCCCAACTACCACCGAAATCAAAAATACAAATACGGAGAAGATCTTCCAAGATACGATTCACCCGTTCAGTCTGTCCATCAGACTGCGGTTGATAAGCTGTAGAAAAATTAAGCTTTGTTCCCAAAGCTTGCTGAAGACTCTTCCAAAAATGACTCGTGAATAAAGGATCACGGTCACTCACAATAGAACTGGGAACACCGTGAAGTCTCATGATTTCCTTGACATATAACTTAGCCAAAAGCGAAGCAGTCCTATTAGACTTAATAGGGATAAAATGAGCAGACTTGTTGAGGAGATCAACAATAACCCAAATGCTAGAATGGCCAGATCTCGAACGAGGTAGGCCGTCAATGAAATCCATAGAAATCTGATCCCATTTCCACAATGGAATCTCAAGAGGCTGAAGAAGACCCGAAGGACGCTGATGCTCGGCTTTAAAATGCTGACAAGTTATGCAATTGCTCACATAACTCACCACATCGCGCTTCATGCCTTCCCAATAATAAAGACGACGCATATCGGCATACATCTTGCTACTACCGGGATGAATGGTATACTTAGAACGGTGACAGTCTTCAAGAATGTCATGCCTAAGTGCAAGATCAAAAGACACAAAAAGACGGTTCTTCCTACGAAGACACCCATGAGAATCAATGCTGAAATCTTGCAACGCCTCATCACAAGATCCAGACTCACAAAGCTGAATAAGATGCAACAACTCAGGATCACGCCGCTGACCATCGGCAATACGATCCAATAAAATAGGTCGAGCTCCCAAACTAAATAATAGAATAGGAGAATCAGAAGATGAACCTCGATCACGAATTTCACAAAAAGATAGAGTCTCAAGAACATCCCATTCGGCAAACATCATAGAAATAACAGCCGAATGTTTGCGACTAAGCGCATCTGCAACACGATTACCCTTACCAGGGGTAAACTGGATATCAAAGTCATAAGAAGCAAGAAACTCGATCCAACGCTGTTGTCTCATATTGAGTTCCTTCTGAGTGAACAAATACTTCAAAGATTTATGATCGGTATAGAGAATGAAGCGCACGCCCAACAAATAGTGTCGCCAAATCTTCAAGGCAAAGACAATGGCGGCTAACTCAAGATCATGAGTGGCATAGCAAACTTCATTCGGACGCAGTTGCCTAGAAGCATAAGCAACTACCCGATCCTTCTGCATAAGAACAGCACCGAGACCACTACCACAAGCATCGGTGTAGACAACAAGATCATGATTCCCTTCGGGAACCACAAGGATAGGAGCATTAGTGAGAAGTTCCTTCAATGTCAAAAAGGAAGCTTCACACTTGTCGGACCAAATAAAATGAATGCCTTTACGAGTAAGGAAAGTGAGAGGAAGCACAACACGGGAAAAGTTCTTAATGAACCGACGGTAATAACCCGCCAATCCAAGGAAACTACGAATCTCATGAACATTTTCAGGCCTCTTCCAATTCTGGATGGCTTCGATCTTTGAGGGATCGACAGAAATGCCATCGGAAGATACAACATGGCCTAAAAACTTAACCTTATTCTCCCAAAAGTGGCATTTGGAGAATTTGGCTCTAAGATGTTGACGACGGAGGGTACTCAAGACAATTCTCAAGTGATTAGCATGCTCAGCTTCAGACTTAGAATAAATAAGGGTATCATCAATGAACACAAGGACGAACTTATCGAGATATTCCCGGACTACTCGATTCATGTGATCGACAAAGAAAGCAGGAGCGTTTTTCAAACCGAATGCATAACGAGCCACTCAAAAGAACCATATCGAGTGCGGAAAGCTGTAAGAGGTATGCTATCCTCCGCGACTCATAATTGATGAAAACCCGTGGCAAGGTCGAGTTGAGAAAAGACCTTAGCACCACTCAATAGATCGAACATGTCATCGATCCTAGGCAATGGACACCTATTTCTGATGGTTAACTCGTTAAGCTTGCGATAATCAATGCAAAGCCTAAGAGTTCCATCAGACTTCTTCACGAAGACGACCGCGGATCCCCACGGAGAAAAACTGGACTGAATCAACTGCTTGGACTCAAGCTCCAAAAGCTGCTTCTTGAGTTCCTCATTTTCCTTTGTAGACATCCTCGTGGGAGGACGACTAACTGGCTGTGCGCCTGGAATGAGATCAATGCGGAACTCAATTGCCCGTTTGGGTGGCAAACCCGATACAGGCTCAAAAACATCAGAAAAGTCACAAGCAACCGGAATACGAGATATATCATCGTCATCTCACGAGTCAAGAAAATATAAAGCCATCTTGGAATTATCCACATTCCGAAGAATAAGAGATAGCTGAGTAGGCGAATCCGGATGTCGAAGATATATAGTTCTCTCGAACAAATAATCCTGGCATCATATCTCACTAGCCAGTCCATACCCAAAATCATATCGAATCCCAGACAAGAAATAACGTGCAGATCCGCACGGAAAGAAAAGCCACATAAAACAACCTCAACATTATCACAAAGCAAACTAAGGGTCGCGGATCCCCCAATTGGATTCGCAATCCTTAAAGAAGTAACCATACAAGAAACATCCAAAGATAAATCATCAACGAGCTTTTTCGATACGAAAGAATGTGATGCACCCGTATCGAAAAGAACTCGTATACTATGGTCATGAAATAAAATAGAACCTTCCAAAATGGATGAAGATATACCTTTGGGCTGAGAAGGACCTTCAGAAGCCTTAGCAGCATAAAGCCTGCTAGACTTGGCACTAGCCGGAACAGTAGGGCAAGCTGAAACATGATGACCTTCCTTCTTGCAATAACGGCAGAAGAGAGGCTTAGGACAAGCTCGAATAATATGATCAGGAGAACCACAATTGAAACACTTTCGAACGAAAGGTGTTCCGAAAGACTGAGGCTGAGAGCTAGGACCACCGGTCTTCTTTTTCTTAGAAGGAAAAGGCTTCTTCTGAATTGAAAACGGCCTCTTGTTGGGGTTCTTGGAAACCTCAACATCAACATCACTATCACACTCCTTCTTGACGGTCTCGAGATGAAGTGCCGAATCAACCAACTCCTCAAAAGAAAGTTTAAGCTGGAGCAACAAAGACTTCTTAAGATATTTCTTAAGACCAGAAACAAACTTCAAATTCTTCTTATAAGAAGTACTGATAAATTCAAGACCATACTGAGATAAAGCCTCGAACGATGCGACATACTCAGAAACAGAAGATTTCCCTTACTTCAACTCAAGGAAGCGACGGGTCAATAAAACTTTTTCAGATTCAGGAACGAACTTGAGTTCAAATCGCTCCCGAAACTGAGTCCAAGAAAGAGTAGACTCATCAATCTCGGCTACAAGAAGCTCATACCAATCAAGAGCACGCTCTTGTAATAAACTAGAAGTCACAATAACTCTATCATGGTCAGAAAGATCCATGCGAGAGAAGATACGCTCGCACGTGCGAAGCCAAGCTTGGACTTCAAGAACGGACTCGGAGCCCTTAAACGGCTTTCCTCCAAGATGAGAAAAATCACTACACTGATGTGCAAAGGCAGACTTGCGAGGTGGAGACACTCGAGGAGGAACTGGAGGCTGAGTGCTCCTAAAAAACTCTAAAAACTGATCAACAGACATATATACGCCATCCAGATGTGAGCCACTGGATTGCCCAGCACCCGAACGTCGTCCCCTGCCTCTTCCAGCCATACGCTGAAGGTAAGATAAGAACAAGATTATTCACAGGGTAGATATTGTAATATGGAATACTACGGAATAAAAATGCATTCCTAGACGTATTCCCAAACTCTATCTAACCTTGATGGAATAAAGAGACACAACGATTCAAAGATTTGTATCACTTATACACTTTGATGTACCATAATATGTGCGTCTATTCTGTGTTTATCATATTTTGTTCTGAACTTAGCTCTGATACCACGCTGTGACGCCCCACCTCTATACCCATGCTAGCCAAGGACACTACAGGGTAATTCCGTCAACTAACACGGAGAATAAGGCTGGTTGGGAGCGACCATCTATAGCCTTGCTCTAACTATCTATTGAATACAGCGACAATAAACATACCAAGCAGGTCGACATACTCAATGAATACTTAAAACAAAACCATATGTGGTTGGACCTATCAGAACAGAATATAATAACTCAAATGTAATATACATCACAGAACAGTAAATCATCATATACACATATACAGATACATAACAGAGTTATAAAATAATACATATCAAGTGGTATAGCAAACCACCATATACAGGTGAGTCAAAAGAATACATATCAGAGTTACAACAAAATGGGACTACACAAAAAGCTATGACAAAAAGAAGCTAGCGGAGTAGTCCATGCGGAAGCAAAATAGGCTAAGTCCATAAGCACCTAACCTGAAACATCTCGGTCTGACCCGAGTATAAGATACACGGGTCAGTCTAGCTAAACAAATCAGTTAGATAAACTGAGCAACAATAAACCTGCAAGGTTACAAGGTATAGAAAATATCTCTAAAAAGATAACACAATCATCTAACAAAAGATGAATCATATGATAACAAGCCTCATCTCATCGGCAACATATAGAAACAAAGGATACGAATATCCCAAAACAACCCAAAAGGCAATAACAAATACCAATAAGGTATACAAGTTCCACAAGGTAAATGCTACTCATCATGCGGCTCATAATGACCAACACCGAAGGGCGATACCAAGGGAATATACATATGAATGAAACATCAGAATATTGCTCGAGCTCAGTACTGTATAAACAAGGATCCATGAGCCCGAAGAATCCAAACCCAATATCACCCATGCGGCTCATAACGACCAACATCGGAAGCGATACTAAAGGGCAACAAACCCGAAGGCACAAACCCAAAGGCACATACTCGAAGGCAACAAACCGTAGTGGTGAAGGTCAGAGACCCAGTACTGGACACCACTAACTGGCGGAATGTGTCACAACTCTCGATAAGGAATCCGAAAAGTGTTAACGTATGTCCCATAACCACTCGTTCGCACTAAACGGTTTACTATCCGTCAGCCACTTTCACACTCAAAGCAGTACAAAGTTTACCTCATATCATCGATAAACCAAAACCGAAGGTTAAAACGATCAATTGAATAGGTCGGGGATTAATCGAAAAGATAAACGCATAGATTCATGGTCCGTGTTTTGCCCAACCATTTAATCACCCTTCCACTTCGCTCGAAGTGCGAAATTGTACGTGTGGTTTAAATAGAATTTATAAATCGGAGAAGCGAACTTTTAATACAATTTGAAGAAATAATTTATAAAAACCCGTGAATGAATTCAAAAGAAATTATCAAGGTCAAATATGCATAAACAACTAATTGGAATCAATATGCATCGATCAAATTTGGAAAATTAAACGAACAAGGCAAATTGGCCAAAAACAGCATATTCAGACGTCTGAAAGAAGGGATTCAAACGTCTGAATCTGGAAATCAATTTGTTTTCCAAAACAGAATTCAGAAGTCTGAATCCAACCATCCAGACGTCTGAAACAGGCAATATTTTGCCTATTTCCTTTCTGGTCGAAATTTAGCCAATTCAGACGTCTGGAATATAGATTCAGACGTCTGAATCTGGGAGTGAAATTTCTTCCAAGAACAATATTCAGACGTCTGAAATAGGCATTTCAGACGTCTGAAACCTGATGGTTAGGCAATTCCTGAACCTAGGCCAACTATGGCCAAACAAATCGAAAGCGATCGGGTGCGTGTTGATTATGGGCTTACGTCAAACGACTACCCAACCTTAACAACACCTCCAAACACTACCGAACAACAAAAACATCAACCATATAAGGTTTTTCATAGATTTGGCTTCAAAATTCATAATTTGGCAATTTCACCAAAGCAATCCAAATCGAAAACAAATGCACATGAACAAGTATTAGGAATTCATTCCTAACATCAATGATATCAAAAGAAGTAGATGTGAGTTCAAAACTCACCTTTAACTCAAAACAAAGAAGAAGGAGTTCAATATCAAGGAGAAGACCAACCAAACACTACTTCAACTCAACAAGCTTCAATCTAAGAATAAATCACATATTTTCCAATTTAGGTTTAGGAAATTTTCTGAAATTGAAGAAGAGAAGAGTTGGAGAAGATGAAGAAGAACTTACCAATGGCTTCTCTTTGATTTTGGAGCAAGAATTTGGAGTTTGCAAATGGATTTAGGGCTAGGAGTTTCTAATTTCCTTTCTCTTCCCCCATTTCAGTTTTTGCTTAAGCTTTTATGAAATGAATAAGTGAATGGAAGGAGAGAAGGGCTGAGTTGAGGTTAATAGAACAGTTTGGGTGAAACCCAAACCCAAAGCCCACTTAGCAAATAGAAAAATTCGACTTACTCCAAACATATCAAACCTTACACTCAAAAAGATCGCAAACGCCATTTTGGAACCAATGGAAATGGTTTCGAGTCCCAATTCGGCCATTTGCAGAAAGTAACATTTCGGACCTAAATCCGACTAACGACGCTATATTTAAATAAAACATTTTAAATATAAAATCATTAATTATGCGGGTTGTTACAGTCATTCTAGGATATTACTACCCTATCTCTGTTGAGTAAACCCCAACAAGCTAAGGTATGTCTAAACTAAAACTCTGATACCAACTGTAACGATCCATCTTTTTGGATGGTTCAAATCGACAATAAACCACACATTTAGACTCAGATCATTTAAAAGGGGGATCGTTAATGGGGTAAATTAAAAAAAAAACAAAACACAGAATCTAACGGTGGAACGGCAAAATATAATAATCAAATAAATAGTTCATGAAGCTGTTTTACAAATAACATTTGATTACACTTTTACAATTCAAATCAGAGTTATACATACATCAAAAATAAATAAATAATGCAGCGGAACACAGAATGCAGTGGAGTGATAAATAGCAATAATAACTGAATCTTCATCTTCATATAAAATCGTTTTGCGAATAAAACAATATATGTACAACTTACGTACCTATTTTAAATTTGTTTCATTACAACCACATTTCAATTAAATTCAATTTTAATCTCATTGATTAACACAATTATCACTTCATACTTTAATAATTGTTTCACAGAGTTTCTCTATTTAATATAAATATTTATCATGCATAAACATTTCTTATATTTCAATTCATTTTAAATTACATTCATTTCCTTATGTAATATTTCTCATTTTATACTTTATTCATTTTCGAATCATTTCATAAGAAATTTCCTTAAGTTCATAACCAATTTATAAAGGCTTGACTTCTTTTATAAAACATTACTCGGGTTTAAAGTTATCACAACTTTAATTATAACCATTTCTTGCAACATCCATTTATTTCATAAGCAATTTACAGGTCATGGTTTTATTTATATTCATTTCATTTTAATTCATATTAACTTCCCAAATTTATTTATGACAAGTTTCTTAAATTGTTAACTAAATTCACAGTTACAGCGTTTCTTTAATAACAATTCAGTTTTAAATATCTCAAGGCTTAAAGTTCACATTTGTATATTATTACATTACATGCCAAGAATGTATATAGTAATTCTATTCATTTACTCAACATAGATATAACAAATTGAACCATTTTTCACTTGCTTTCAAATTAAGGTTACCAAATTCAACTGCATAATTCAACATAATTACTAAGTTTCAACTTATATATTAGTTCAGAAGTTTTGACTATCCAAATATCTAGATATTCCATTTTATTTCAACAGTTAAAACTACCAGTCAACAAACGACAAACTTCACAACAAGACATTTCAATTTCATAAAAAATATCCTAATTATTCACTCAATTCTCTTTAATGCACCATTATTAAACTAGTGCCAATCCATAAATTCAATCAACGATAATAGCCAATGCTTATAATTTGATGAAATACAATAAGTTAAAATTAAATGATAATAATTAAATATTACCATTTCATAAAACAAACCCATTACAAATAACTATAATAGTTATAAAAAAATTTCCTTTATATATAACATATAATTTTAGGAAAATTATTCCATTTCAAAACTTATATAAAATATTTTTATAACACTAACAAATACGCGCTCTCGTTTGTATATGCACTCAGACAAACTCATTCTAGGATATTACTACCCTATCTCTAATGGGTTAACCCCAACAAGCTATGGTATGCCTAAACTGAAGCTCCGATACCAACTGTAAAGACCAACCTTTTTGGACGGTTCAAATCGATAATAAACCACACAAGTCAGACTCAAATCATTCAATAGGGGGATTGTTAATAGGGTAAATAAACACAAAAAAAGAAAAAAAGAAAAACAAAACACACAATCTCACAGTGGAACGACAAAATATAATAATCAAATAAACAGTTCATGAAGCTATTTTATAAATAACATTTGATTACACATTTTAAAATTCAAATTAGAGTTATAAATACATCAAAAATAAAAAAATAATGCAGTGGAACACAAAATGCAGTGGAATAATAAATATCAATAATATACTGAATCTTCGTCTTCACATAAAATCATTTTGCGGATAGAACAATATACGTACAACTTACATATCTATTTCAAATTTGTTTCATCACAATTAAATTTTAATTAAATTCATTTTTAATCTCATTGATTAATACAAATATCACTTCATACTTTAATACTTATTTCAAAGAATTTCTCCATTTAATATAAATATTTATCATTCATAAACATTGCTTATATTTCAATTCATTTTAAATTACATACATTTCCATATGTAATATTTCTCGTTTAATACTACAATCATTTGCAAACCATTTCATAAGAAATTTTCTTAAGTTTATAACCAATTTTTAAAAGCTCAACTGCTTTTATCAAACATTACTTGGGTTTAAAGTTATCAAACTTTAATTATAACCATTTCTTGCAACATCCATTTATTTCATAAGCAATTTACAGGTCATGACTTTATTTATATTCATTTCATTTTAATTCATAATTGTTTATCCAATTATTGTTCAAGTTAACTTCTTAAATTTATTTATGACACTTTTCATAAAATGTTAACTAAGTTCACAATTACAGCGTTTCTTTGATCATAATTCAATTTTAAATATTCCAAGGCTTAAGGTTCACATTTGTATATTATTACATTACATACCAAGAATGTATATAATAATTCTATTCATTTACTCAACATAGATATAACAAATTGAACCTTGTTTCACTTGCTTTCAAATTAAGGTTATCAAATCCAACTGCATAATTCAACACAATTACTAAGTTTCAACTTATATATTAATTCAAAAGTTTCGACTTTCCAAATATCTTGACATTCCATTTTATTTCAACAGTTGAAACTACCAGTCAACAAATGACAAAACTCACAACAAAACATTTCAATTTCATAAAAAATTTCCTAATTATTCACTTAATTCTCTTTAATACACCATTATTAAACTAGTGTTCAATCCATAAATTCAATCAACAATAATAGCCAATGCTTATAATTTGACGAAATACAATAAGTCAAAATTAAATGATAATAATTAAATATTACAATTTCATAAAACAAACTCATTACAATAAGTATAATAGTTATAAAAATATTTCTATATATATAACATATAATATTAGGAAAATTATTTCATTTCAAAACTTATATAAAATATTTTTACAACACTAATAAATACACATCTCGTTTTTATATACACTTAGTCAAATCATTCTAGGATATTACTACCCTATCTCTAATGAGTTAACCCCAATAGGCTAAGGTATGTCAAAACCAAAGCTTTGATACCAACTGTAACGACCCACCTTTTTGGACGGTTCAAATCGACAATAAACCACACATGTCAGACACAAACCATTCAAAAGGGGGATTGTTAATGAGGTAAATGAGCAAAAAAAAGGAAAAAAAGAAAACAAATCACAGAATCTCGTAGTGGAACGACAATATATAATAATCAAATACATAGTTCACGAAGCTGTTTTACAAATAACATTTGATTACAGTTTTACAATTCAAATCGTATTTATACATGCATCAAAAGTAAATAAATAATGCAGCGGATCACAGAATGTAGTGGAATAATAAATTGTAATAATATACTGAATCTTCGTCTTCGTCCTTCAGAAATAGTCTTAAATACACTGAAAAGCTCAGACTGACCCGAGCATAATCAAAAGACAAAACATCTGAGTCAGAACAAAAAGATCTTATGTAAATCAGATCAAAATAAGTAAAATAGAAATACTAGTGCAATGGTTTCATAGATGTTACGGGATTTTCATCTCCTATCAAGTGTACAACATGAATATAATTATTTAAAGGATTTCAAATAATCCGAAATATCAATATTAATCATCTAATTAAAACCAATCCAAAGTTTGAATTAACTTAAACCATTCAAATAATTCAATTCCAAATAAAAATCAAAATTCAAGCAATTATATAGGTATATGTCATTTCAGCCAGTACCAAATCGATGAAAACTGCTCGGCTTTATCATTTCAACCCATAACGATTTTCCCCAAATCTATACGATCGTTTGGGTATGTATCATTTGGACCCATAGGGATAACATAGATATAGACATAAATAACATCCAATTGTCTAAAATGTCAATAAAATCCATCCAATCATCAAAATATCAACAATCGAACATACAATACAATCATCATAAAAATCAACCAATAACTACCAATAATTTATTGGTTATCATAACAAGTAATGAATTGGCAATTTAAATTTCAATATTAAATTAAATGGCAATTAAAGTCAATAAAATTCAGATTTAA
The DNA here is from genome assembly GCA_030765085.1 of Allium cepa. Lineage (NCBI taxonomy): Eukaryota > Viridiplantae > Streptophyta > Magnoliopsida > Asparagales > Amaryllidaceae > Allium > Allium cepa. The sequence goes on from CM060943.1 coordinate 208,636,192, forward strand.
CTTGTATGAAAATTTAAAATATACTAAACAGCAACCAATCAATTTCTAATCACATCATAAATTCAATTTAACTAACATAAAAAAATCTAGTAGTTGTGAGCGTTTGCTCACCTTTCTTGGCTACGAAGGTGATGATAAAATGGAGCAATATGGAGATTCTTAGCAAAGATCAAAATGCAAGGCAAATACAACAAAGCTAGATAGGAACACGAATCAATAAACAAGTTTCAACTACTTCCAACTTCCAAACAACCCAAGATCCAAACTACGAAAAAAATCCGATACTAGGTCATCTTTAAGAAAATATTCAGACCAGAATATTACTGAATCCGTAAAAGTGACTAATTAGAAATTTTTAAAAATTCTTTTGTCTCCACTTTTAAAAAAAGAATCACTCAAAAGGCATCAGTCTTGAGGAAGTTATGATTAAAAAAACAGAGGTGTTTTCTGAGTTGAAAATATGAGTTCAAAAATACTTCGAAAAGATTTGAGATTTTGGCATAGCAAATTAAGGAATTTGAAGAATTGATCTAAAAGAAGGTTGAAGCCACTGGAAAAATAAATGGTTGGAAAAATGAATGACAAAATTTGTTTCATTATCGAAGGAGATATGATTAATACAATATGGGGTATTTTTGTCCAAAACTGCACCTGAGAAAGGACTAGAAAAATGGAGTTTTTGATACATAAATATTCGAAATGGGAAGAAGGGTTCAACAACAAAAATTGTTGGCATTGAAATTATACACGGTTTAAAAAAAATTGATTTGGAGTACTTCAGTGGAATATAGAAGCCATGGAAATAAGCGGAAGAAAGAGGGAAAATAGGGAAGGGGAAAAGAAGGGGAAAAAAGAAAGAAGAAGAGAAGGAAGGTGGCAGGAGATGGCCTTGGAGATGGTGAAGAGGGTGGCGGCTGTAGGGGAGGAAGGGCTAAAGGTGAGGGGGAAAGGAGTTTTATTTGTGAGGGTTTTGGAGTTTTAGATCTAGAGTTTTCCATAGATTTTGAGGTGGAAGAAGAAGTGTGAAGAGAAAGTTTCTCGAGAGAAAAATTATGTATGTAGATGTTATCAGATTAGAAACATAAGGTCATAAGCAAAGTAATGGTCATATGATTGACTAGAGTCTCTTGGTTAACCAAGGCCCATTAGACCAAACAAACCCAATATGCCTTAGCCAAATAAAACACAACTAAACACTAACATGTTAAGTTTTCACAGTAATTCAAATTTTTAGAGCAATAGGAATTTGATTTTGATGAAATAAAAAGTGGAGGGAAGATCAGAATTTAGTCTAGTATCTTTTAAAAAGAAAAAAAAAGAAAATTAAAATTAAAATTTTCAACCAAATGGCAAACTTTGACTAAGGTTGACTAAAATTTGAAATTTCACAAAATTTTTATTCTATTAAATTTGGTCAAATAAAACACTCAACATTACAAATTCAATTTTTTTAATTTTCATTTAAATTCAAAATACTGCCTTAAAGTTGTTAAAACTCACGGATCATTACACTTTATCTTAATTAAAAGGTGTAATATTAATTAATGCAATATTAATTTATTTCCCCTTATCATATTTAAAAGGTTAAATGCCTTTAATTATGTACCCAGTCTCATTTAATTACATTCAAACCTATGTTATCATCCTTATTATTCAATCAACAATACTCTGTGAATTATATTAACATAAGTTTACATTTTATTACATTCATTATTTTACCGTTAACATCTTTTACCATATTAACTTATATAATTAATTACATAAATTTTCATTTATTTCTAAATTAATTCCAAACATATTAAATAATGAGATGATAAATGAACAATTGTTACCTTTAAGTAATTTAATTATATTTATAAGTTTATTGTTACCTTCAAGTAACTTAATCATATTTATAAGTTTATTATCTACAACAAATGTTATGACTACTTACACATCACTGATTATATTCAATTTCAATTAACAACATATAATTCCAACATTCAATTGCCTTAATTCCATTAATTACCCATTTAATATTCAAACGGACGAATTAATGAGAAGATAATTACAACCATCTTTTATAATAATAGTTTATATCCATTATCATATCATTTACAACCAAGGGTTATAACAAAATTATTTTATATTCTATATTAACCTATACCAATCAAGTACATACAATCTCATCATTAAATGCATTAATTAATTTATTTCATTATTTAAATTATAACCAAATAGCCTTACAATCTATTTCAATTGATTGAAATTACATTAAATAGTTATCAATAGCATTCAAAAAACATTATTGATTTCATATTCAATATTAGCCAATTCTAATTGATCATGTATAATTTCAACATTCAATGTATTTCCTTGTTTACATTTTATAACCAATTATAACTTTACCGATGCTTCAATCAATTGGAATTACACTAAAATAGTTAGCAATTACCTTAAATTAACATTACTAACATTACATTCTACTTATTACTCTCATTATAAAATCACAAATTTAGTCTACTTCAATATTAAATTCTAAAATCTTAAAGTTAGTAATCTATCAATCCATCCAATCAACCAATAAATAAATTTTAACTATTTAATATAAAACCAATTATCCAAATGAGTGAGATTTTCTCACATTTATTTCTGTTGTTGCCGAGGCGTTCCGGTGTGGAACTAAAACCAGACGACGTCCGATTTTAGCCTAAATTTCCATAGTCTCCAAATTTTTCCAAACCAGTTCCATTTCAAAGATCACGTTGAAATGAGTGCAATGTAATAAGTTTCGTTCCAATCAAACCTTGTATGAAGGAGATATGAATTTAATAAGTTCTCGATATAATTGAAATTAAATTAAAACAACTTTAAATAAATTACAACTATGCCCTCTACCTTCTTCTCCTCATTTCCCCTAAACAAACGTGCATATCTCACCATTGTCGTGCACGACTTGGCAATGATACGGAGCTACGATGCTCTGTTTGGCGAACCATCTCCACCAACGAATTCATCTCAATAATCTCGTCTTGCTTATATCCGGAAATCTAAGTACCCCCCAAAAATCTAAAACGCGGCCTGGACCATGCTCAAACGCGACTATAGCAAACATCGCACCCATCAATCTTGAGCTACACCACACCAAACACCACCCACGCACACGCCTAACCCCATGAACCCAGATCAATGCTTCATTGCTCGAATCTTCGACCATATTCACCGAAAATATCAACCTTGGTTTTAGCCTAAACCATCAATCACTGTCGCACACAGCATGCACTATACCAAATGCATATCATCTTGAAGACCTTGAGGAATCATGATTTTTAAAACTGGTTTTAGATTATTTTTTTTTAATTGAGTAATTTTTGAGGTATCAATTTTTGAATTCAAGCTTCTCCTTTCTCTTTTTTCCTCCCTGCGCGTGCCCTATTTTAAATAAAAGGGGGAAGCAATATGAAAGTACCGTGTAGGTAGGGTAGTTGAACGTTCAAGGTAGGGTGGGCTAAAGAGATAGAAAATCAGTTGATGTTAAATCGATTAAAAATATATTATTAGAATCTAAAATATCTCGTTTAAAGTAAATTAAAATGCCGAACTCCTACCATGGCATGCCACCTGGAATTCCTAATGTTATACCCCTATTTCGAACGCAACAGAATAAGTTTCGAAACCTAATTCAATAGTATGCAGAAGATAGCGTTTTGAACCTAATTATTATATTAAATTTCCAATATTAATTTCAACGCGTTTTTATCTCGTATGACCAAACGGTAATTCCAAACACTATGAAATTTGAATTTGGATAAAAATACACTATTACGGATCTAATGGAACTGGTTTCGTTGAAATCCGAGACTGTTCCCCGAAAAGGCTATTTTTATATGTTAACTAAAATGAGTTATTTTAAAATTTGAGTAAATCACTTTTAATCCAATTTAAAAGTTTTATTGTCTTCATTTTAATTTACTAGAATTTAATAAGCCTTTAAATCATTTTTATCCAAATAAAAATCCAAGATTTCAATTGTTTAAACGATTTCCAATTATTAAATTCAATAACTAAATTACCCAAATAATCTTTATATTTGTAATTCAAGTTATGAAATTCATAGAATAACTTTCAAATATTTAAAATCAATTAAATATTCCAATTTCAAATATCCAAAATTCTATATCGTTACACAAAGCTAGCTGTATAGGAGCTATTTATTTTTATTTCCACTGTGATGTACTAAGACTGATATGTCTATTTTGTACTCTGATCATCCAAGGGGGCATCTTCATTTGTCGCTCTTAGCATAATCTGTAATAATTTAATTTTGATCAAAACCTGGAAATCGTTTGGGATTATGTATCTGAATATGAAATATTGATTTTAAATGTAATCAGAAAAGTTGTTTAAATCTTGTTGGTTTTATTTCATATTCATGTGCTTCTGATATTATTGATACCATTAACATTAATGTATCTTATCACTAGAAGTTGATACTATGGGTGACTACAGCATATGTAGCGCCTAGCTTCGGGGATCAAGATAGGAGATGTTACATACTAGTACTACACGTATACAGTTTAGACATACATATATGTATATATTATATATTTCCACTTATATAAATATATAATTAAAATTAAATAAATTTAAAATTTATTTGACTATGTAAAAAAATCCTAGGAAAATTGGTGTAATAATGGACATACCACTTATACTAAACACCGAATAAACAGGTATGAGACTGAAATGCCACTACAACTACAACTAATAAGAACAGGAGCGGTGACACCAATTACTATAAAACGCTACAAACAAGAAAAAAACTAACTATCAGAATCCACATATGAATTAGAGCGAGAAGACCCACCCGAGTGGGCAACTCTAGCAATATCCAGTAAGGGTCTGAATCCCTCGAAGAGACAACGGTACATAAAGTGTAGATCCCATTCCTATTCCAACTATCACCAGACAAAAACTCTCTGTTCTGATCACTCAACTCTCCTACTTCTGCCAAGGTCAGCACTTCCTCCACCGAAACATAGTGTAAACATCGAAGGCCTAGTATGTTGTTTAAGATGAATTTGAAATAATTGCTTCCGCACTGGCTTATAATGTGGAAAATAGTGTAGTATTAATGTGAATGGATCTTCAGGCTATTTTAACGCTAGAGAGGTTGAATAGAGTTTTATTACTTATATGAAATTTTTTAAAATTATTTCAAGGTTTAAATTCAAATATAGATAATCAATATAGATATATATTAACATGCAGTTGCATATATTGTAACGACCCATAAATTTTTAATAATTTTAATAATGAAATTAACTGATTTTGTGAAATTTTAAATAATTGAATTTTGAAATAAAAATTTGATATTTAGAATACATCTACTTAAACATAGCAAGTGGTAGATTTTCATCAAATAATATGGAAGTTTATTTTATTGTGTAATTTTATTTAAATTCAAATCAGTTAATATTAGATGATAATAAAATGTTTTCCAAACCTGAATATTTTTACATAATAAATTTGTAAATCATCCTCTAAGTGAGATGTCATATTTCGTTTCTCCAAATTTGGACTGTTATTGCTTCGTTTATCTTATTTTCAATGAATTTGCAGCATTTCCGGTACCGAATATCAACTTTTGATAGGTGGTCATATAACTGAGATCTGTGTACCAATCTGATCATCTCATCGTGTTGATCTCCGCGGCATATTTATTTGTGTGTTTTAGAGTCTAGGAGACGACGAAATCTATGGAACATATCGGTTCCGCAATTTGGCTTTGTCTTTACGTGACCTTCAATTTTCCACCATACAATCCCAACAGCCATCTACATTTACTTTTTTTCTAAATTCACGTGTGTGGCTTTCTCCATTCCCAATAACTAATATTTTTTTGCGTACGTTCATTTTTCCTTGGTTCCAATTATATTTTTGGGTCTTTTGCAATTCCTCTTCATTTTTCTGTAGCTTGTTTTCTTTTTCACTATTAAACCATCATCTCCTTAGCAATTTAATGGCCGAATACCCTCACTTCCGTCTCCACATCTTCCTTTTCCAAGCACGCACCTCTCCACTACTCGGCTCGTATCCTTCGCCCGCTACCACTACTGCCCTACCGAGCTTCTGACCCACTTCATATTCCTCTCTCTCTCTCTCTTTCTTGTTCCTTGCTGTGTAGCATCCAGGCAGCCTCAACTCATTCCACCACCAAAGCAACCAACCCGCTCGGCCTCCCCTCTTCTTCCCCTTCGGCCGCCTATCAACCAAGCTTCGAAACCCATCTCGCTCGTCCAGTTTCCTCCTCTTCGTGTTATATATATTTGGTACGCATATTTTAATTATAAATGTATGTTTATATATATTATTATGCTATTGATTACTATTTATTATATGATGAAAGAAGTTATAGCTTTATGTTAGTTATAATATTTTAGCTACAGAGGTTATAATATAAAGGCTTATGTTAGCTTACACACATACGAATGCATGTTAGTTTACATATATATTTTAGTTTATACAGATGATTATATAAGTTTACATAGCAGTATGTGATTCTGTGATTGATTTATTTACTGTATATACTGAGTTTTGCCAAATATAAATTCACAATCTGATATTTCGAGCATTTCAAGTCTGACATGTGCGGATGCGAATGGCATGAAACATCGGGTTGTTATATATATATATATATATATATATATATATATATATATATATATATATACATATACATATATATATATATATATATATATGCAGTAAAAGTAAGAGAGATGGTGCCAGAAGTTTTATACTAGTTTGGATTAAACAATCCTACGTCCAGTCCTGCATAATGTATGTATATATTTCCCTTACAAAGCTTACTTTGAAAAGATATTAAGCAAACCAGAATAAAATCGTGATTTTAAGGCAACAAGATGCACCCTTTTGATTTAAGAGTTTAGGGTACACTCTCTTAATTTAATCGGGCAACAAAATCACCCACTTGATTTGAACAGCCAATAAGCACACCCACTTGGTTTGAATGGACAATAAGCACACCCACTTGATTTGAATGGGCAACAAGCTCACCCAGATAAATAATACTAAAGAGTTGTTGACTCCAAATACAAATAGTTGTGCTTTGGATACATTATCATATAGCCCATTGCTAGCACTTTGATCTTTAAATTGATGAGAGAATACTTTCAAATCGTTAAGTAGATCGTAGAGAATGAATGTTCGAGATTGAATTTGAAGAGTATAGAAAACAAATTTTATGAAATATATAATGAAAATTTGGAGTAAGAAGGAGGTAGAGAAAGTAGTTACTAAAATTCATTTTCCAGTCCCCTTTATATAGTGTTTGAAGGGATGTGTCTATTCGCGAAGAGATGTAACCAAAAATCACAACTATTTAAAATTCAGAAGACATCTCTTCAATGGTACATATGTTGACATCCTAGTAGCCTATACAGACATTCTTATGTATATTTTGAAAAACAAAAACACTTAAATGTGTTATAAAATTCTGAACTCTTGTAAGATTATTTAAACATAGTTTTTTAATCTCTAATATATGAAATTCTTATAAACTATATGTAAAAATATATTTTAAAAATAAACTAAGCATTTTGAAAATGAAATAACTTATTTTGAAAATAAAATAAATATAAAATAAATAATTTTGATAAGAGAGTATTCAAAGAAAAGAAAGTTGTTATTCGAGGACTTTAACAAATTAATCTAATGTTTGTTAACTATAAATTATAGTCCTGAACTCGTCGTGTCTTCATCTTTAAATTCATGAGTCTTCAAATATCTTGATTTTCTCTAAATGTTGATCTCTATTATTTTTACTGATCAGTCATATCCTGTACTCGTATAAAGCTGTGTAATATTCTTCAAAATATTCTATATACTTGGAAAAGCATTAACACCTATAATGATATGGTTGTTGTCATCGAAATTAATATCTATAGTATTAACAGTATCCTCTTTTTTGATGATGACTGTCACGAACCGGATTTTTCGACCCTCGAAAAACCGACACTAATACGTCCACTTTATTACATGCCAAGCAATCGAAAGCCGGAAAACCTGATAGACAGGGGAAAAGAAAAGAAGAGGTAGAAGAAAAAGGAACGGCACAGAATCTCACAATTGCAGCAGAACGATATAAAATAGATAATAACATGTCTTAATACAAAAAGAACTATAATTGTTATTCATACATTACATCATTAGAGTACAACAAATCAATAACTCAATACTGGACAGTTGTAATAACTTGTCCTCACTGGTACTAAATATACAGCCTACAATACACAGTGGAATATATCAAGACGTGTAATACGTCTTCGTCATCCAGCTCGTCTCTTGAGCTCCATAGCATCATATCCTGAATCTGTAATACTCGGTTTGACCCGAGCATTATAAAAAAATAACACCCGAGTCCGTTTGGAAAACTAGCATGAGAAAACACACTCAATTTGAATTTATTAAAGTTAATAAAATCCTTTGAAAAACAAAGGAATATCGTAAGACCACGTCATACGTAAAGACGACGGGTATTTACCTTACAATAACCAAAATATTTTATATCAAAATTATATGATATTAGTGTCTAAGTACAAGTACTTATAAATAGCCGAAATTGTCACATTATTAAATTCTAGCATACTAGGCTCTACAATCAAAACCTAAAGGCACGTATTGGAGAATGGATTCCATGCAATGACTAGGCACTGGGGTACCACCTATCACGATGCACATCTAGAAAAATGTACCGAGGACCTCGTCGGGATCCCCTACAACACAAGACCGGTTTTACCCCTAACCCGAATAGTACCAAATATGTTACCACCTTGGGTGTTCCCACCCTTATCAAGAGCTTTTTTCCATGCACCACCATATCCATAATTTATAATATATCTAAGGGTGTCTAGAAGGTTGATCACATACCCTAATTGGGTGCGACCAACTCAACCTTGCTACATCTTCTCTGATTTTCATTCATTCCTGTTGATGAGGCTTGAGGCTACGATTACCTTTTTAAAGAATTTATACTTGGAATGCTCATTGTCACGCAATGATAATGTACTGATAGCATTCATCCATACAAGTCCGTTTTGAGTCTGAGCGAAATCGAAGGCACTATTACTACTACTTCCATTTTGGAATTATCCTCAAGATTAGTAGTGATTAGCCCTTGCACTTCAATACTACATCTTTGATTCCATGCTCTTGTCCTCACTTAGAAAACATATTTGTTGGATTGAAGTGGTTTTCGAATAACTTATCCGATCCCGATCTCTTCGAAACAACGTTCGATATTTTCGGTAAGCTTAACCCCGGTTCTTTAGGAAATAAACAAAAGAAAATTAGATCGGAGATTATCTCCTAACTGTTAATGGATGGATTTCCTTATCATTTTCCTAGAAGAACGAAACAAGTTTATATGTACAGTATAGCACCTTCGACGGTAACTGTACCATATAATCCCTGTGTTTCTCCTAAATATTTCCAAAGTTATGTTTTTGGGCCATATTTGATAGTCAGTTATTCAACTATCAAATAAGCAATCATTGAACCAAAGATTTCATTCGCACTGAAATCACTAAGCCTTATCTAAATTTAAATTTCAATAAATGTAATCTCTCTATCAAAAAGGTATATACCTATTTTATTGAAATAAGTATGTTCACAAACCATTCCCTTTGAAAATATTTGAAAAAAACTTTTAAACTAAACATGGAAAGCACCATGCGGTATCAAACATGGATTCGTAGCTCAATGATTGCGTCTCTATCCTAAAAAGTCCAAACTTAACTATAGGCAATCTCTGCCTCTCGATTTCGCATGGAAGAATACCATTACTTTCCCTAAACTTATTTATTAATTATCTCAAAATAATGCTTATAAAGTTTATATAATAATTTTCCAAGTTTAATTTAGGCAAATACTCTAAAATAAAACCTAACATATAAAACTATATTAATATTGAATAATTTATCTTTTAAAATAATAATACTGATTAATTCTGATTTATTAATAAAATTTTAATTGTTTTACAAGACTTGTTTATAAAACTTGTAATTCATTTTGACAATTTAAAAATATTTAAATAACTAATTTTATGAAAAATATTTTTATGCTAAAACATTTTTAAATTTCCAAGTTTAATAACAAAAATTCTCCTTTTAAAACAACTCAACTTATCGATAAAAATATATTTTTCAATTCGAATAAAACCAATCTAATATTTATAACTCTCTCTTGATTTATCACCAATCGAGTTACCTCCCCAATTTCATAAATCCCTTTTCACATTTTCAAAAGAAAAATCTATCCTTTCTCTTTAAACCGATTTGCCCATCTCATTATAAATTCTTACCATGAATTTATTTCTTCAATTTATCAAATGATAATCACTTTACTTTATTTATAAATGTCATTTATAAATCCCATAGTCTTATTTCCAGTTTACAACGGTTTCACATCACTTAAATCCATTATAAACCGATTTCTAAATTAGTTCCCATTTATAAATCAATTTCTTAAATAACGCAAACTATATTCCAAAACCAACCAAATCTCAATTTTACTTCCATTTCGTAATTCAGAAATCTTATTTAGGATCCAATATAGCAAATTTTATATTTATTTCCTAATTTACTTTTACTCTCCAATCTATTTTAAATCTTAATTTTTAAAACTTTTTATATTTGAAACAAGTATCACTTAAGAATTATAATTAAAATCCCTTATTTACATTATTCCGAAATCTCCATTTTTAAATATCATGGAATAGTCAAGTACAAAGTCAAACCGTTTATATTATCTAAATAAATTTCTTTAATTAATCCAAATTTCAATATAAATACTTCACCTCCAAAATCCTTCTTTTAATTTTCTTTTCATATTCAAAATGTGTATTTATGGTATTTTAAAATACCGAAATACAGACCAGTGCTACCATCTCATCCAATAAATTCAAATCACACTATAATCTATCATAGATTATTCAAACATATCATATATCACAATATAAGAAATTAAATCCAACATTTTTGAGGAATCCAATTGGATCCCTCCAACTTGTATTCCCTGCAACCACAGATGTTGGATAACATAAAATATCAATCTCACTTCAAGGCAGGATATCGCAATAATATTAGGTCATCCGCTATTATGCCGGGCGCATAGGGTCCCATGCGCTCCTATAGGAGGGAATAATCAGTCCAACTACTAATACATATACTACTATATATAATATCACATTCAACCGATAATAATTTATCAATTCAACCAATCATCCAATAACTAAATTTAGCTGTTTAAAAATTCAACCAATTATCCAAGATGAGTGAAATTTACTCACATTTATTTTTTTTGTCGCCGAGACGCTCCAGCTTGGAACTAGAACCGAACAACGTCTGATTATAGCCCAAATTTCAACTATCTCCAAATCCATCCGAACTAGTTTCATTGAAAAGCACTCGTCATCACAATTGCAATGCAAAAATTCTCGTCTCATTCGGACCTCCTGTGTAGAAGTTATACAATTTTAAGTTCATCCGTTCGAATATAATTAAATTAAAACATTACTTAAATTTATATTTTAAAACCATACCCATACGATTCAAGACCCGGCCCAAAGCCCACTCCTCCTCCTTTCTACTTCCCTGTTCTTCTATTTCTCTTGTACATGAAACATGCCCATGCTGGAAAAATTGATATGAAGCACGACTCGCCGAAATCAAAATCCAACTTCGCCATCATAATTCTCACGTCGATCTTCACCTTCCCAGCCATAAAATTGAGACTCGAGCTTGCTTGGAAAGTCGCGACTTGCTACAACTTATGCTGCTATAGTGGCGATTGTCGCACCTCATAATTGGCAACCTGACCTCCTCGAACTCCGACCGAACATGCTGTTTGATCCCCTGAGCTCGAAAACACCATCAAAATCACATATCGACGACCATGATCGAAGAAAATCTCAACCCTAGTTTTATAACACAAGCTTGTATTCACTGTCGAATACCGGAAAAAGGCCACAACTCCCAAAACTTATACCAGATTGAAGAGAATGCCAAAAATAGATTTTAGAAACAAGTTTGGGATTTTTTAATCAAGTATTTTGTGAGATTTTGATTTTTGAAACCACCATTTTTTTCCTTTTGATTGTCTACTTGCGTGCTATTTAAATAGAGAAGGGAAACAATGAGATGAAAGATAAAAAGGTGGTGTGTTGAGTGTTATCTAAAGTGTTTTGAAATAAAGGAAAGTAGCTAGTGGGAAAATGGTCAAGTCGGTGTGTGTGTATAATTTCAAATTTCAAATTATCTCGATTACGTAACTTAAAATTTTGAACCCCTATCGAGGTGTGCCGCTAGACGTTCGTAATGTTATACCCCTATTTCGAATGCAATGGAAAAGGTTTCGAGTCCTAATTCGATCGTATGGAGAAGATACCTTTTTCAACCTAATTATTATATTGAATTTTCGATACTAATTTCAACGTGTTTGTAACCCGTAAGACCAAACAATAAGTCTAAACACTACAAAATTTTAAATCTAGTAATAATTCACTATTACGGATCCAATGAAACTAGTTTTGTCGAATTCCGAGACTGTGCTTTGGAAGGCTATTTTTGTATGTTAATTTAAACAAACAATTTTTAAAATTGAACAAATCTCTTTTAAATCAAAACTTAAAAAATCCTATTATCTTCCTTCTTATTAATATAAATTAAATAAGCCTTTAAATTATTTTTAACAAGCTTAAAACTCAAGATTCAACTATTTAAGAAAATTTCGATTATTAAATTATCCAATAAATTATTATATTTAAAATTCAAGTTAAAAATTGACTTTTCAATATTTGAAATCAGTTGAATATTCCAATTTCAAATAACCAAAATTCGGGGTCCTTACATTCCTCTACCCTTAGAATTTCATCCCCGAAACTGCCAAGATAAAAAGAATGGTCCAAAGCCCATAATTTTCCCAAACCCAATCAGTTTAAACAACTTCCCGCACTTTTACTAATTTCCAATTGCGTCCATAGATTCCAAATAAACTTATGTACTCCACCATTTCAAGTTGTAATCCAATATCAAATTTTAGTTATTAAAAATTTTCTTCAAAATTTTCCAACTCTTTAAATTTTCAAAAAATTTCGCCAGAGTCTCCTCTGCGCGACTAGATCCAAACAACTATAAGTTGCCTCTGTGGGCCCAAATCATAAAAGAAAACAAAAGCCAAGTAGCTCAATCATAAAATCATCAATTTCGAACAATAATTTAAACATGTACCATTGTCAGGCAATCCAATTTTTCTCTTGATTTTAAATGCATGCATCTTATTTACCAATAATATCCAATCATATAATTAAAAATCATTTTATTATTTTTTTCAAAATCTTCAATATTTGCTTTACGTTAGCCATATGATGTACATATATCATCCTTACGCAATATCCAATCTGATAGCTCACTCGATCCCACAATTTCACTTTCGAACTAATATCGTTCACACGACTCTCTAGTGCGGACTCAGATCTAGTTTCTTGATCAGAAACCATCATTCTCCTTGCATAGCCGTATACTATGATAGAGAATCCCAGAATCAATCAAAATTCCACATCCAGTGTTCCATGTCGAAAATCGAGTGAAAAATCCGAACTCGGATCGATATAAATTATCTCGAACTTTTGTGCTCGGATCTGGATCAGACCGTCATGCGAATAAAATAATATACGTGCAACTTAAGTATTTATTTCAATGGGTTCTTAGCTATATCAAATTCATTTTATTCACATTTATTTTATTTATCCTCAATTATTCTCAAACCATTATTCACATCTCTTATTTAATCTGCATTCAAATATTTACTTAGTATATTTCTTTGATACCAATTTCACTTAAGAATTACACCCTCAGATTTTCTATTTCTCCAATTTCACATTTGATTTTTGTCAATCAACATTCCAAACCATATCCAAATAACTAATCGATTTAATTAGTTCATTTTTTTCATTTATCCCAAATCTCAATTGATTCCATTTCCAGTAATTATTTCATTTAGCCCACTTAGGCTAAATTTTCAATTCCCATTTGATTTAACATAATTCAAGTTAAATTCCATTTCATAATTCAATCCCAGATTTTTTACTTCTCTTGCATTCTTATCCAACATTTTAAACTTTTCTTTGTACTTCTACTTTCCAAATTTCATAAGTTATCAACTTATTTTTCCATATTCCTAAATAAAACATTTTAAATCAAAATCCCAGAGTTTAAACAATTTTTTCTAAGTATTTCAAATCATTTTCGAAATCATATGTACATACACAATTCCCTGGTATATCAAATTATTTCTTTGAATTTCAAAATCAAATTAGTTTCACCAAAACGAAAACTCCAATGGTAGAAAATTCCTCTATTGGAAACTCGAAATTGAATGTCGATGATGCTGCAGTCATCACCGAAATTATTTTCCAATGACTAAAGTAGTTCAGTGCTTTTATTCCTTTAAAATTCCTTTTAAATATTTCCAATTCAAAAATATACTCCAAATAATATCACTATTATTTTCCAAGACTTTGAAAAACATTTCAAAACCAATGGGAATTAGATTCCAAAATTTGCAGCCTTCAGACCCTTTTAACAAATCACATTTAAATATACTTCTGGAATTCCATTTCATTTCAAATTATAAATCACATTTACATAATTCCATTTTGTTATATGGAATTATTTCTTAACCGGTGACTATAAAATCACTTTAATTCAATCACCACAATAACAAATGATAATGGTCTGATATTATCATTTCCTAAAAACCAAGCACACCATACAACTATAATAATTTTTCGAAAAATTTATTCTTTTATATGTAAAAATATACTCTTAGTAAAATTACTTAATTCACCCCATTTCAAAACAATACCATGTTGAGTTGCTATGTATAAGTGTTTAGAGATCCCTATCAATAACGTTAATTACTTGTATTGACCAGATTCCATAAGTCATTCAACTGACCAGTCAACACAATATAAAACAATTTTAATCACTCATATATATGCGCTTATATCTATTAATACACTCAAACTCATTCTAGAATACCACGTGTCACGAATTGGATTTTTCGACTTCGAAAAATCGACACTAATACATCCACTGTATTACATGTAAAGCAATCGAATGCCAGAAAAATCGATAGTTAGAGGAAAAGAAAAGAAGAGGTAGAAGAAAAAGAAACAACAACACGGAATATCACAATCGCAGCTGAAGAATATAAAATAGATAATAGCATGTCTTTATACAAAAAAAAACTATAATTATTATTTATGCATTACATCATCAGAGTACAACAAATCAATAACTCAATACTAGACAGTTGTAATAACTTGTCCTCATTAGTAGTAAATATACAGCCTACAATACACAGTGGAAAATAATCAAGTACGTGTAGTATGTCTTCGTCATCCAGCTCGTCTCCTGAGCACCATGGCATGCTATCCTAAATTTGCAATACTCGGTCTGACCCGAGCATTATAATAAAATAACACCCAAGTCAGTCTGGAAAACCAGCTTGAGAACACACACTCAATTTGAATTTATTAAAATTATCAAAATCCATTGAAAAACAAAGGTATCTCGTAAGTCCATGTTACACATAAATACGATGGGTTTTTACCTTATGATAACCAAAACATCTTATATATTATAATAGTGTCTAAGTACAAGTACTTAATCAAATAGCCAAAATTATAACTTTATTAAATTCCAGCATACTAGGCTCTACAACCAAAACCGTAAAGGCACATATTGGAGAATGGATTCCATGCAAGGACTAGGCATTGGGGTACCACCTATCACGGTACATATTTAGAAAAATGTACCGAGGACCGCGTCGGGATCCCCTACAGCACAAGACTGGTTCTACCCCTAACCTAGATAGTACCGAATATGTTACCACCCCAGGCGTTCCCACCCTTATCGAGAGCTCTATTCCATACACCACTATATCCATAATTTATAATATATCCGAGGATATCTAGAAAGGTGATAGCATACCCTAATTGGGTGCGACCCACTTAATCTTGCTGCATCTCCCATGATTTTCAGTCATTTTGGTTGATGAGGCTTAAGGCTACGATTACCTTTTTAAGGAATCTGTACTTGGAATCCCTATTATCCCCCAGTGACAATGTACTGATAACATTCATCCATACAAGTCCATCTTGGATCTGAACGAAACCGAAGGAACTATTCCTCCTACATCCATTTTAGAATCATACTTAGGATTAGTAGCGATTAGCCCTTGCATTTCAATACTCCATCTTCAATTCCATGCTCTTGTCTTCACTTCGAAAATGTATTGTTCGATCGAAGTGGTTTTCGGATAACTTATCCGATCCTAGTCTCTTCGAAACAAGGTTCGATATTTTCGGTAAACTCAACCGCGGTTCTTTAGAAAATAAATAGACAAAAATAAGATCAGAGATCATCCCTTGACCATTAGTGGATGGATTTCCTTATCATCGTCCAAGAAGAACGAAACGAGTTTATATGTACAGTATAGCATCTTCAACGGTAACTATACCATATAATCCCCGTGTTTCTCCTAGATATTTCCAAAGTTATATTTTTAGGCCAGATTTGGTATTCAATTATTTAACTATCAAATAAACAATCATCCAACCAAAGATTTCATTTCCTACTGAAATCACTAAGCCTCATTTAATTTAAATTTCAATAAATTTAATCTCTCTATTAAAATTGTATATACTTATCTTATCGAAATAAGTATGTTCACAAACCACTTACTTCGAAAATATTTGGAAAAAATATTTTAAAATAAATTTGGAAAGCACTATGCTGCATCAATCATGGATTCACAGCTCAATGATTATGTCTCTATCCTAGAGAAATCCAAACTTAACTATAGGCAATCTCTGCCTCCCGATTCCGCCATGGAAATATACCGTTACTTTCCGAAAACTTATTTGATAATTATCTCAAAATAATGCTTATAAAGTTTCTATATAATGCTCCAAGTTTAATTTAGGCAAATACTCTTAAATAAAAGCTATTATATAAAACTATATTAAAAATCATATTAAGTTTCTATAATAATGCTCCAAGTTTTATTTACAAGACTTGTTTATACAACTTATAATTCATATTAAAAATTTAAAAATATTTGAATAACTAATTTTCTAGAATACTTTTATGCTAAAATATTTTTAAATTACCTAGTTTAATAATTAAAAATCCTCTTTTTAAAACAAACCCAACTTCTTGATAAAATATATTTGTCAATTCCAATAAAACCAATCTAATATTTATAAATCTCTCTCGATTTATCACCAATCGATTTACGTCCCTAATTTCATAAATCCCTTTTCATACTTTCAAAAGAAAAATCTATCCTTTCTTTTTAAACCTATTTACCCATCTCATTCATAAATTCTTACCAGGAATTTATATCTTTAATTTATCAAATGATGCATTTCACCTTTATTTATAAACATCATTTATAAATCCAATAGTCTCATTTCCTGTTTACAACGGTTTCACATCACTTAAATCCATTATATAATGATTTCTAAATTAATTTCCATTTATAAATCAATTTCTTAAATTACCCAAACTATATTCCAAAACCAACCAAATCTCTATTCTACTTCCATTTCGTAATTTAGAAATCTTATTTAAGATCAAATATAGTCAATTTTATATTTATTTCCAAAATTCCTTTTTTCTTCAATCTATTTAAAATTTCTATTTTTAAAACCTTTTATATTTAATACAAGTATCACTTAAGAATTATATTTAAAATCCCTTATTCACATTATTCCAAAATTTCCATTTTTAAATATCACAGAATAGTCAAGTACAAAGTCAAGCAGTTTATTTTATCTAAATAAATTTCTTTAATTAATCCAAATTTCAATATAAATACTTCAACTCCAAAATCCTTTTTTTAGTTTCATTTTCATATTCAAAATATATATTTATAGTATTTTAAATACCAAATCTAGGCCAATGATATCATCTCATCCCATAAATTTAAATCACACGATAATCTATCATAGATTATTCAAACATATCATATATCACTATATATGAAATTAAATCCAACATTTTTGAGGAATCTAGTTGGATCCCTCCAACATGTTTTCCATGCAACCATAGATGTTAGATAACATAAAATACCAGTTTCGAGGCGGGATATTATAGTAATATAGGGTCATCCACTATTATACGGGGCGCATAAGGTTTAGTCCGCTCCAACAGGCGGGAATAATCAATCCAACTACTAATATATATACTATTATATATAACATCACATTCAACCGATAATAATTCACCAATTCAACCAATCATCCAATAATTAATTTTAACTATTTAAAAATTCAAACAATTATCTAAGATGAGTGAGATTTACTCACGTTTATTTTCTGTTGTCGTCAAGACGTTCCGGTTTGGAACTAAAACCAAATAACGTCTGATTTCAGCCCAAATTTCCACTGTCTCCAAATCCATCCAAACAAGTTTCATTGCGAATCTCTCATTATCATGATCGCAACACAAAAAGAGTCATCCCAATCGGACCTCATGTGTAGAAGTTATACAATTTATAAGTTCATTGATTCGAATATAATTAAATTAAAACATTATTAAATTTATATTTTAAAACCCATACCCAAACGATTCAAGACCTGGCCCAAAGCCCATTCCCCCTCATTCCTTCTTCCCTGCACTTCTATTTCAGCTATACACGAAAATGTCCGTGTAAGAACAACTGATATAAAGCACCACTCTCCGAAATCAAAATCCGACTTCGCCATCGTCATTCTTACGTTGATCTCCACCTATCGAGGCCATAAAATCAAGACTCGAGCTTGCCTGAAAATTCACAACTTGCTGCATCTCGTGTTGCTATAGCGGCGATTGTCGCACCTCATAATTGGCGATCGAACCTCCTCGAACTCTGGCCGAACATGCTATTTGATCCCCCGAGCTTGAAAACACCATTAAAATCACGAATCGATGACCATGATTGAAGAAAATCTCAAGCCTAGTTTTAGAACTTGAGCTCGTCTTCATTGTCGAATACAAGAATAAGGCCGTAACTCCCAAAACTTATGCCAGATTAAACAGAATGCCAAAACTAGATCTTGGAAACAAGTTTGGAATTTTTTTAATCAAGTATGTAGTGAGATTTTGATTTTTGAGTCCACCATTTTTTCCTTTTGACTGTCTGCTCGCTTGTTGTTTTTGAATCCACTATTTTTTTTTTCTGACTGTCTGCTTGCGTGCTATTTTTAAATAGAGAGGGGAAAGTACGAGATAAAAGATAAGAAGGTGGCGTGTAGGGTGCTGCCTATAGTGTTTTGAAATGAAGGAAAGCAGCTGTTGGGAATACGGTCAAGTCAATAAATATATATATTATTTAAATTTTCAAATTATCTCGACTGTGTAACTTAAAATTTCGAACCCTTATCGAGGCATGCCGCTAGGCAATTATAATATTATACCCCTATTCTGAATGCAATGGAAAAGGTTTCGAGTTCTAGTTCGATCGTATGAAGAAGATAGCTTTTTGAACCCAATTATTTTATTGAATTTTCGATATTAATTTCAACGCGTTTATATCCCATACGACCAAACAATAACTCTAAATGCTACGAAATTTGAAATCCAGTAATAATACACTATTACGGATCTAATGGAACTAGTTTCATCAAACTCCGAGACTGTGCCTCGGAAAGCTATTTTTATATGTTAATTTAAACAAGCTATTTTAAAATCAAAAAAATCGATTTTAATCAAATTTTAAAAATTCTATTATCTTCATTTTTATTAATATAAATTAAATAAGCCTTTAAATTATTGTTAACAAGCTTAAAATTCAAGATTCAATTACTTAAGCAAATTCTAATTATTAAATTATCCAATAAATCGTTATATTTGAATTTAAATTAAAAATTAACTTTTTAATATCCAAAATCAATTAAATATTCCAATTTCGAATAACCAAAATTTTGGGTCGTTATAATGACAACCGTGTAATAATATATATTATAAAATATAATGTAACTTCCGCTAAATTGGTTAAATCCCCCTTAGTATATGCATATTTTATATTTTTCTCCCCATTTCTCATCAATCAAAAAGGTAAAGAAAAATAAACTCCCTCTAAATGCGGCGTATATCAAATACTATCAAATGTGATAATATTGTAAACAGAATCAAAATCAATATTAAGTGCAAAACAATATTTTTGAGAAATATGTATACAATTATAACTACATCTGTTTCGAACGTACATCAATTTTTTACATTTATCCATTAGTTACATGGAAGGTATAAATATAACTAGAATTAATTATACGAATATGACTAAAATGTTTAACACATACATGTTATAAGTACAAATTATAAACTATAAAATAGAAATTAAAAATACAAATTAAAACCAAGATTTTCTTAAGAACTTCGATCCACCCTTCTAATCCAAAGATAGAATTGGTACTGATAACTTTCCAATCTTTATTATCCACTTTTGCTTCAGAATTTGAGCATTTAAGGTCATTGCTTTGAACTTGTTTGGCGAAATCACAAATAAAATGTTGAGGAGAGTCAAATTATTTTTCCTGTTCTTTAATCATTTGCCTTTGACTCAACTCTAAGTGTCGTTGATTACGAAAAAATGAAGCAAAAAGTTTTTTAAGGATTGAAGATTTTTTTTTAGATTTTCACTTTAATTTTGTTTTTTAAAAATTGGTGTTTAAAGTCATTTTAATGAAAGGAAATGTGCAGAAAGTGATAAGATAAGAAGATGAACTATTTTTTGAGTTTCTGTGGAAGAAAAATCATTTTATAGAAGTGAAAGGATGGATTAGTAACTAATCCCTCCAAAAAATAACTAACTTTTGAAATTCAAAAATTATAAAATATGTCATTGGATGTCAACATACATGGGTAGGCCATGTCGACACATGTGTAGAAAATTTGTATGATTTTGTTTTTGCTTTAAATTTTTTATTATATTTTATATTGCCTTAGTATATGATTCCAAATAATAAAAGAACATGTTTAAAAGTACTATAAAATCTAAACAAATTCCATTGATAAAATAGATTGATACATAAGCGAAAAATAGGAAAATGACCTAAAAACTAAAATACATAAAACTTAGAGAGTACAATGATAGCTAAGAGATTTAAAAAGGCGATGATGAAGAAGAAGAGTTTCACCACTAAGTATTTGTCCACTTTGTTCGTAAGGCTAGTGAATTTCTTACTAAATTAACGTTAAAGCTTCTTTTGATTTTTGAGAAGCTTCTCTTAGTTTTTAATAATTTCTTTATTAGAATAGTGGGATGGTTTATCAAAGCTTTCTAGGGAAAGGTTCATTTCGTCCTCTTCTTTTTCTTGTGCTTCCTCCTCTTCAATTTCCACATCATCACTTCTTCTTCTTATTGAATCTTTTGCTCTTCTTTCCTTACTAATCTCTCTTCCTTTTCAGTAAGAGATTCATAAGATTCGAATTCAAGAGGGATATGCATAGGAGAAAGGTTTCTCTTATCAAAAACTTTATGAGGAAAAAAATTTTCACCTCTTATATCGATACCATAATAAGTGAAAATTCTAGTAAGATACATACTATGGTAAAATGTGTTCTCATGTCTAGAGATTTTCTTTTGAACAAAGTCACCAAAAATCACTTGAGCCCAATTTATATTTTTCTTTCCAAATAGCAAAAAAAAGCTTTGAAAACTTCTAAGTGGGTTTGTTGTAATTCCCATCTTCGATGTAATGCTTTAAAACAAGACTCACTACTCTTGCTTTAAGCCAAAGATTCTTGGCTTTAAAACCATATTCTTCGTCGTTAGACAATAAATCGTGCATAACCTCTATTACCAATATCAATTTCAAAAGTGGAGAGGTCATTTCCGCTACTTTTACAACCATGATTTTCGCAATCCATAACATTGGTATTATCTTTTACACTGCTCCAAATTTGACATTCTTCTCCTTGAAAAGAAAATTCATTCAATTTAGCATAAAGCATTTTAACCAAATCGGGATAGCAATCAAAATCACTTAGAGATAAATCGGTTAAACCAATAATATCATTTTCTAAAGCAGGATCTTGTAAACCATAAGAACGAAATTCATCAAAATTTGCAAATCTTCTCGAAAGGACTTTTCCATAAGTAACATACACAACATAGGTCTCAATGGTCTCTTTATCATTGAAAATTGACTTTTGATTCTTTTGGTAAGCTTAATGGCTTTGGATGAGGAGGGTTGGTTTGAGGAAGACATTTTTGACTTGTTTTGGAGCAAAGAGTGTGAAGAATAAGTTTGAATTTTGAAATAAAGTGTGTGTAGAAGATGAGATAAGAGAGAGTGAATAAATAGAGAATGAATAGTCATGTGAAAGATGAACATGTGAATTTTAAAATTTTTAAATTAATGTAAAAGAGTGGGAATTTCAAAAGTTTAAATTTTGAAAAGATTCTCTAAATTTTGTCCGATATGTTGACATACCCATGTGACCTATGTTAACATATGGGCCGAAATTTCGAAGTTCAAAAGTTAAAGAAATGTGATATATATTTATATTCATATACAATTATTGTTATTATTATCTGTCCATCCTATAACAAGAAAAAATAATATATAAAATGTAAAAGTATTGATTTTGTTGTTTCCTTTGTTTGATCGAATCAATCTTCCATCATCGTAAAACACATGTTGATATTTTAAGCGTCTGGTTCATTATCACTGGATGTTGTATCAGAATCATCCAAAGTTTTATTGTAAGCCCTTTATCTCTTTTTGAATGTATCGGTGTTTGGAGAATTCTTCATTTTCTTCTGAAGTGGACAGTCTCTTCATAGATGACCAGATTCACCACAGGCGTAACACTTAAACACAACTCCTTTTTTGGAATTTTTATTTTTATAAAGAAAGTTGTTCAACATTCTTTATTTTGGAAATTTTCTGAAATTTCAAGTCATAAGAGCAGTCTCTCATCATTATTGTCCTCATCTGAATCTTGATCGTCGGTTGTAGCATTGAAAGAAATTGATTTTTTTTTAGGTTGCCTTGTTTTCCCTTCTACTATGCAACTGTGCTTCATAGGACATTAGGTTACCAATTAATTCTTCAATTTTAAATAAACTAATATCATTGGCTTCCTTTATTGCTAATATCTTTTGATCCCATTCAAAAGGAGTGAATTAAGGATTTTTCTAACTTGGTCTTCTTCTGGAAAAATTCTCTAATGATACTAATGAATGAACTATATCTTGGAATCTAAAATACATGTCAGAAATAAATTCGGTCGGTTTCATTTTAAAAAGTTGAAACTGGTAAGTTAGTGTACAAACGTTAATTTGTTTTACTTTACTAGTAACCTCATGTGTAACTTACAATATTTTCCAAATTTCATAAGCAGTCTTACAAATAGAAACTCGATTAAATTCATTTTTATCTAAAGGCCAAAATAAAATATTCATAACCTTATGGTTATTGAGTGCTTGTATCCTTTGGTATAGTGCTATGTTGATTATTTGGTCTATGGTTCAGTGTACTCACTCCGTAATATTTAAAATAATAAAACCATTGGATTGTAAATAAATTTCATCCTACATAACCGTTAAGTGTAATTACTACCATTAAATATTGGGGGTCTTGTAGTTGATTTTCGTTCTACAAAAGTGCTAAAAAGTATACTACCAGTGTTACTAGCTATTTATACTTTTAAAAAATTCAAATAACGAGTTTTTGATTGATACCAACTATGGAAAATAATGTGGTATAAATATGAATGGATCTTAAGGATACTTTAACATTAGAAGGGAGGTAAATATTGTTTTATAACTTATATGGAATTTTTCTAAATTTCAAGATTTAAATTCCAGCAAAGATCATCAACATAAATATATTAACTAATAATCACAAATATAGATAAACGCAGTAAAAGTAAGAGAGATGACACCATGAATTTTATACCAGTTCGGATTAACCATTCCTATGTCCAATCCTATACAGTGTACGTACTGATTTCCTTTCCAATGCCTACTTTCAATAGGTAGCAAGCAAACTAGAAAATAATTTCGATTTCAAGGCAACGAGATACAGCTTCTTGATTTACGAATTCAGGGCAGACTCTCATCATAATTTAACTGGGCAACAAGACCACCCCCTGATCTGAATTTGAAATAAGCATACCCAAATAATTTGAACGGGAAACATGTACACCCACTTGATTTAAACTGGCAATAAGCACATCTAGACAAATAATAGTAGAGAGTTGTTGACTCCAAATATAATCAGTTGCGCTTTAGATATAGAATATCCAATAGCACTTTGATCTTTGAATCGATGAGAGAATACTTTCAAATTAGTGAGTAGATTGTAGAGAATGAATGTAGTAAAGTAGAGAAATTATTTGAATGAATTTGAGTATATAAAGAGGATTGTGAAACATATGATGAGAATTTGGAGAATGAAGAAAGTAGAGAAAGTAGTTATTAAAATTTGTTTTCATATCCCTTTATATAGTGTTTGAAGGGATGTGTCTATTCACGAAGAGATGTAACCAAAAGTCATAACTATTCATAATTCAAAAGACATCTCTTTAATGGTACATATGTCAACATACCATATAGTTAATGTTGACATACTTACGTATATTTTGAAAAAACGGAAGTACTTTAAATGTGTTGCAAAATTTTAAACTCTCGTAAGATTATTTAAACATAGTTTTTTAAATATTTTAATATAAAAAATTCTTATAAAAAATTTATAGAAATATATTTTGAAAAGAAGATAAGTATTTTGAAAATAAAATAACTTACTTTGAAATTAATATGAGTATAAAAAAATTGATAAGAGAGTAATCACAGTAAAAAGGTTATTGTCAAGGACTTTAACAGATTAATCTAATGTTTATTAACTATAAACTATAGTTTTCTTATCTTCATCTTTAAATTCATGATTCTTTAAATATCTTGATCTAAATCTTGATCTCTGATCTTTTTACCGATCAGTCTTCAAACTTGATTATCATGTACTTGTATAAACCTATATAATATCCTGTAAAATATTCTATATAACTTAGGAAATCATTAGTACATATATTTATATGTTTGTTATCATCAAAACCAATATCTACAGTATTAACACATAATACATGTTAGAGCGGTGTATTCAAACAGCATCACCTGCAAGCCACTCAACATTAATCTGTGGAGCCCATGGATTAGGTGAAGAATGTAGGGAAGGAGCAATAGTAACATCCTTATTAATGGTCATAGCGTTAACCAAGGTCGGTTGAAGTATAGGAGAAACAAAGCCATAAAGAGGAGTAACTCTAGAAGTCTTCGATAACCATGATCGCTTAGAAGGCCTAGGAAGATGGACTTTCTTAGGAGGAGATTACGAGGATCTCAAGCAATCTACAACCAAATGACCAAAGGACTTACAATATGAGGCTTCCATATGTAGTTAACATCAATGACTGCTACATTTCCAAGTGTTGGTTCCACGAAAAAAACAGTTGCATTCTATTCGGCTTGACCTAAATCAATGCCCTAACGTATACCAATTGGTCCCTTCTAATAGCGGTGACATCAAAACATACTAAATCATTAATCATACAAGCTAGCCAATTAATATCAACCAAATATTGAAGCACGGATGGAATTTTTGTGAATTGGGCCCATACCGGAATAGAGAGAACCTGATCTTTAGTTGAGTCTACAGACGGAGACCATTTTATGATTACAAATGGTTAGTTGTTAAAGAGTATAAGTTCAGCCTCAAGGGCGTTTTTGCGGTCATCAGGTAAGAGAACTCAAAAATGAATAGAGCTTTATCGCACCTCATACTGAATTTTTATTTTAATTCTTATCTACTCATTAAAATAGCTTTTACTAAACCAAAAGGATGATCTTTATCCAAAAAGAAACCGACAAGGTCATCCTTCCAGAACATGGATCCGACCTCAATGACTTCGATTGGTGGGATCAATACAACGTTAACATAATTAATATCAAAATCTCTAGGCGAGTAAGAGCCCGCATTGAACGACTTATTTGAGAATAACAAAGACTAAGGCTTTGAAGCATCAATGTTAGGGTTTAAGATAGTTGCTGCAACGTCAACAGATGTAGGCAAAACTACACTAGAAGAAATAAAATTAGTAGCAAGAAAAGGCATATTATCTTGACCAACTGAGTTACATAAGATTATTTTAAAAGAGCTAGAAATATTTTCAGCTAGCATAAAAATTGGCAGCTCGAAACAAGTGTCGCTAGCAAAAGGTTGTATCGTCGAATGGAGATCATGGAAGCCAACGGCAGAGCTCAGATTAGGAAAAAGCGAAATAATAGGGGATGAAGAAGTGCTAATGGACATATCGGAGCTCATTAGTGACTATGGCACAAGTAATTGCGGGTATGGGACATATTTACGACGACCCATCAAAAGGATCGAAAACTGTATGCGTAACCTAATGTCTAAATTGAAGCAAAACGAGCGCGAGATGACAGTAGTAGATGGATGACGAAGAGGAAGATTCAAGATGAAAAGGACGAGGCGGAGGATTGACGGGTGCACTGAGATGTGAAAGAGCGACATGAAATCAAAATTTGGGCTTTTAAGAAAATGGATAGGTGGAGTCCATTTTAACTTTCATTTTGCAGAGCTTATTCTTCTCTAAATATATATATATATATTTTAATTAAAATTACATCTTAAAATTTTCTAAATTGAAATCCAATTTGGGTTGCATCAAGGATATTTTAAACTTAAATTTCAACTAAATAAGACGGGTTCAAAATATCTTAGATTCAAACTATTTAAAATAAATACCTAAAATATGAACAAGTCAAATATATATAAGTTTCAAATATATATATAATATTAAGTTCGGCCTGTATGAAATTTAATAAAATATAAACTTACATTAAAAATAATTTTATATGTTAAATAATTAAATTAATAATCATTTATAAAATTATTTTTGGCCTAATGATATTATTTATTGAATCAAAGCTGCAAGCAAAAACAATTTTTATCAAACAAACATAAAATAAAATAACTATCATATAAATTAATATGGCCAAAAATATTAATTAATATATTATATTTATAAAATAAATTTAATTTAAAATTGTATATAAAATATTATGTTCGATTATTATATTATATATAATAATAATGATAATAATAAACTTAATTCATTTGCAAATTTGATATTTTATCATTTTAAAACGAATTAAAACTTATATTTAAATCCTATAATATTGAATAAAATATTTATCTGTTTAGAAGTATGTATATATACAATTGGGTATGTGGCATATGTAAATATAAGATATGAGAAGTATACCTTAATACATCTAGCACTTTGAGACACTTCGATCTTTGAAAATAGCCTTCCAGATTCCTTGAATTAGCACTCGATGTTATTATGATCAAATAAGCCACTTTGATTAGTTTGTATTTAATGTTATTTGGTTATAGGGTTGTTCGACCTAAGGGAGCATGGCAAGGTGATGGTGGACAAAGGTCGAGGTGATAAGTGTATAAAATGAATGAAGGTGGTTTGGTATTTATAACGAGAGAAAGGAGGAAAAAATCTACCACATTTTACTCATTCTCTCTTACCCAATTAAAATCATATCCATACTCACTTTCCTCTTCTATAGTCAGCCATCCACGTCCATATATGGATCAAAAAATCTCCAAGCTTATTTAAACAATTATTTATATTTAAAGCCTATATATATATATATATATATATATATATATATATATATATATATATATATATCGGTATCGCATATCGATATATGTACATATAACGTTTATATATGCATCCATATAATTATAGTAGCACCCAAAAGATTTCTAGGAGCTATCTCTTTTATAAAAAAACACCCTAAGCATCAAAAACATTAAAAATTAACATTTTCGCAATGTTGATTTGTTTATAAAACTATAAACTAATTAAATCGTGTGTATTTCGGAGAATTCACAAATGTGGCTACATGACCCGTGGGTATGAATTCGGCCAGCAATTGATACTAAAAAATTCATATATTAATGTTCACATATCGTATTAGCTAGTGGTGTGATAGTTTGACTGAATTCATCACTTACTGATCTTTTTAGTAAAATCATATTTTAGATAACCTTGAGAGGTACCATAAAGTGATACTAATATGCACATGTTCTCTTCGTCAACACAATATCACTTTAGGATACATAGAGTTTGATACTGGTCAAAAACTCAAATATCCACATTCAACTATTCAGTCCAATAACAAAGTTATTGGTTCAATAACAAAATTTATTATTGACTATTCTACTATGGCTAGAGATTTTAACTTTGAGTTGATTATAGTTGACAGTGATGCTAACCTCATGAAACTAAGGAGATGAATTCTTTATTGAAGAGTGTTGCACTTCTTGTGCCTCTACTTAAACCCAACTATAGTCGCTTGATGGTCACCATGCAACGATTTAACTATAATCAAAGTGGAATATCCACATAGAAGTTCCACGGCATTCTCAAGTTAAGAGGACTATGTAACATTATCACACTAATATTTCCTTTTTGACATAGTGTTATCAACCAATAAGAACTGTGGGTCAAGTCATTCCAATAACTATAAGTACGTAACATATTGGTTCCCCTACAATCATGAGCGATGCACTACTCAACATTTGGACAGCGATGTTACTTAGGTCCTAATGGATTTATCGCTATCTTTTATCGTAACATCACAACCATGAATATTTTAAACAAAACGTTATTTTATATTGTGATTAATTACTCTCGATTTCAACTATTTGTAGCTATAATCATGTAACATTTTATTTAAAGATTTTTTATTAATGTACTTGAAATTAATTAATTATTTATTTATATCACGATATACAAGCTATATAAAAGTAAACAAACTCCTTAGTTATGAACAAGATTTATTATAGATTTAGATAATTTATAATAAATTACACAATTCTCCTAGGGTATACTCCTAACTTTCTCATATAGATTATATTTTGATTTTGTTTATTATGGACTCAAATGAGTTAAAAGACGAATGTGATATGAGCGTAGAACAAAAAGTGATTATCATTCAACGAACTCTCTTGTACTAGTGTTACAGGCCATACAATACGGTTCTTGTAGCTTTTGGTGCAATGAAACATTAATGCATCGATTGTGAGACACTTTAGATTTTTTTTATTCTTTATATTTTATTTTTTAGAAACTGGTATATTAATGCATGCATAGGGGATCGAATAAAAGAGCTTTATCAACAACTAAAGGTAGAAGATTACTAGTGGAGATAGTGGTTAATAGTAAAAACTTCAGATTTTGTTGAAGATAACTAAGTGATATGTATGTATGTATGTATTTATGTATGTATGTATTTATATACAAACACATATATACATACATAAAGGGTAAGGATCCGCTGTCCTCTCTTTCGCTACACCTCATTCTACAGCTCTATGATTTTTGGTACTACACTATTCCAAGTAGAATACAATTTTAAGGATGTTTAATAAACACTACGAACATCACGTCTACAAAAGACGAAACCAATCCGAAACTCCTAACATGCTCAAAATGTTAAGCCAAATATCAATCACTAAAACATCTATTTTAATCCTTGATTTGAAACATGATTTTGAACATACTAGGATTACTCAAATTAAGTAAAAATTTGTAGAGATTATCTTAAGTTATGTAAGAACCTATCCAGAAGTTTTCCTCTGATTTTGACCTGTATATGTCAAAAAGTAAGATAGATGTAGCAAAGAGAAGTGTAATGTGCGTGAGAGAGGGGTTTTTCTTGTGATAGAATAAATGATCAAATGAAGTGATACATGCGATATTTCATTATAATGAAGAATATGCTAGATAAATTAAAATTTGACCTTGGAGTTTGACTGATAGAAGTTACATGAAAATATGTGTTGACTCTATTTTCCATTAATTTTGAAATGAGACTAATGAATTGTAAAGAACAAAGGTCACTTGCTAATCACTAGGCTTAAGGAGGAAAAAATATGGGAAATCGAGAATATTAAAGTAAATGACATAAAGATGTACAGTGGCTTAACAAAGTTTCCTATGGCCACTTTTGAATTCCTCTTACTATATAGCTCCTTTATAATTAAAAGGAATTACAAGAGAATGATAAGAAAAGAGAAGCACTTAAGCCTAATGGAGATGCTAATCTTAAGAGCTTGCTAGAGTTATGGTTGAGTGCAGCGACTGGAATTACTACATATTCCAATAACCTTGGCTTGGTTATGTATTTTTTGACCCAACCCCTTTGATATGGAAATGCATGGCATTCTTGTAGTAGCTAAAACCGATGCTTGGACAGTTGATATCGTGCTGTAAAATAGGTAGGAAGCGCACTTGGGCACTGATTTAGCAGAATGGACTTGATGGGAGACAATTAGCTAAATGGAAGGAATATGTGGCCGAGATGAATGTAAATGGCTTCTTCTTTTATCTTTTTCTCCTCTTTTCACATGATTTTGTCTTCCTCTTCTTCAAAGCATAGCTCAGCCATAGTCTCCACCATCACCACTGACCGCCACCTCATCATCTACAGCAGCTCCATCCCCTTTCCTCTGACCAATACTGGTCGTGCCACTATATGAAGCTTGCATCACAAAAATTTGCACAAAACTCCATAAAACTTGCCTAGCCTACCATATTTATCACCTACCCCTCCATACATCATTTGGCCACCCCCATAGCCACCACCACCTGATGTTCATCACATCTAGCCGCTGCTCCAGACATGTCCAGACCTGTACAAGCATGAGCCGAGCCAAATGTGACCAAGCCGAGCCAAGTGGTGCATCCAAACCCTTCCTTTTTGCCTTGTCCTTTGCATACTTCACTTTGCAACTCTCCTACCCCTTCATACCCATATTGCCATGAGTTATCTTGCGAAACCGAGCTATATCATCACCATGGCCATGCATATGCTCCACTTAGGCCAAGTATTTGAGTGGTAAAAGCAAGGTTAAATCTATCTTGTTTCTTGTTGCTTGTATTTCAATTTATTTCATGTGTTTTTTGTTGTATATTTATGTTATATTGTTTGTTTTATTGGTTGCTTATAAGATCGTACCTTGGCTCTCTTCCCGTTTGAATCATTTGTCGTACTATGTCGTGCCATATAATGCTTTTTGGAATCTATTCGTGTAGTTTGATTTGCTAACTCTAGCTTGAAAAGGTGAGTCCTTCTCACTCTAACATGTTTACTTTTGAAATAGTGAATTGATGACAAGTGTTTAGTAAATTAAAAATGTTATGCAAGTAAGACTATATGATATGCTATACCATGTTATTACCAAGTTCACCTTGTTAATCATCACCTGATATATAATATATGACTGTATATTGTGACATTTACATGTTAGTATATTTGTTCATATTGTTTACGCATATATTCACACTGCAAGTTCTTTGTTAGAATAGAATCACTATGGGTTGAAATGATACATATCCGAACGGACTTTAGAATAGAGAAAAATCATTATGGGCTGAAATGATAGGCTTGGGTGATTTTTACTGTATTTTTAATTGACTTGGGATTGCGAGTTTAAAATGATAGAACCCGGTTTTCTTTTTAAACTGCGGATTGAAATTATATTTATCTGTATCACTTCACCTAGGTTAGAAAATTATATACATACCCTGTGGTATATTTTTAAATGATTTTATATAGATAGGTATTTTGAAAATATGAAATTTTGATTTAAAAATATATATTTTATGGTTTTGAGAAAGTTAATTTAAGTTTTGAAATGATATTTGAAGTAAATGTGTTTTTTGACTTTAAATTTATGTTTTAAAAATGTAAGTAAATAATGGAAATTTAATTTAAGTTTTGAAATGATATTTGAAGTAAAATGTTAAGTTTTATTAAATTGATAAACTAATAAACAGTGAATTTTGACTTAACAAATGAATTGAGTTTTAAATTGGATATTTGATTTAAAAAAATTTGTTGTGATAAATCATATGTTAAAATTATTTAAATGTGAAATTTTGAAGTCTAAACATATGGTTTATAAGTTTAAAATTTGCTAAAATTGAAGTTTTATTGTTTCTGAAAAGTTATATTAAAATTTGAAATTTTATTAACAGCACTTCTCAAAAATGCTGTGGTCTTATGACAACATTTTTGAGTGTTGTTGTTTTGAATTTAACTATGTTTGAAATAACTAAATATCTATTACGGCACTTTATAAATGTCGTTGTTCCTGAACTAAACTATTTTGGAAACTATAAGCTATGATAGCACTTTATAAATGTTGTCGTTGCTATAATTTGAAAATATTTTGAGATATTATAGATTTTAACACTATTTGAGTTATATTTTAAAATGTTAAATGATTTAACTTTTGGAATTGATTATTTGTGAAATTTTCAGAGTTTGAATATATATTTTAATATTTTAATTTGAATTTTTTTAAGGAATTTAAATTGAATTTGAATTTAAATAAGGTTTACTTGGTTATGTGTTAAATGGAATGAAATGTAATACGATAAATGAAAGTTTGAATGGAATTTTTGAAATGTGTTTTGTAATGATTTTTGGAATAATAAATGAATGACTTATTTGATTTTAAAAATGATATTTAAATTTGAATATTTGAATTTAATTCAAATAATGATTTGATAATGAGGTTTTGAAAGGATATCATATTTTGATGATTGAAATGGTTTGGAAATGATTTGATCTTTGTTTTGATAAAGAATATGAATTTGGAATGATATTTGATTTTGATTTATTTGATAAATGAATATTTGAAGTTTATATTAGTATGAAGTATATTTGGTTTACTTGTAATTTGAGTTTATTTAAATGATATTGGATTTGTGAAATGAATATTTCAAACTACGTAATAATGAAGTTGAATTTGAGATATATGGAATTATAAAATTTAGTTTTGAAATGTGGGATATTAAAGCTTTGAAATATATTAAAAATTGAATAGTTTATTTTGTGGATTAAATCGGTATTTGAAATTTGATAAGATTTGAAATGGTTTTGTTGGAAAGCTAAATTGAATCGAAACTGATGTTTGAATTGAATTAAATTGGAAATTTGAAAATTTGGGTTTAATTAAATAAATTTGTAAAGTGTAAAGAATTAAAGGAATGTTTCCATGATTTCAAGTGTATGATCTCGAAATGTTATGATTTTCAAAGTGTAATGATTTCAAGTATTTTGGTTTCAAAAGTGTTATAACTTTGAAAGTATTATGAATTTTGAAAGGTGAAGATATGTTTGAAATGGAAATGATATCGCACTGATTTGGATATAGCTTTGAAATAGAATGGCTTTGGTTTCGAAGATAAACTATTTTGAAAGGAATATAGTTTTGAAATGAAATGATTTGATTTTTTTGAAGTATAAACTATTTTGAAGTGACCACGGCATTATAATAACATTTGGTTGTTAAAGAGACCGGGATCGGAAGTTGTCATACTCTCTGCCAACTCCAAAAACCACTTTAACAACCGTGTACGCGGTGGAGATTCCAGAATGAAGTAGGATGGTGGCGACGTTCTTGAGGTATAATATGTGGACCCAACTCCCGTGAGTTGGCATATGGTGGCCCAAACAGGAGCGATCTCGGGCCAAGTGAGGTCATTCCTCCTATCGGACACATTTCTTCGGTATTATACTTTTACTTGTGGTTGATTCAATAGCCATCCTCTGATTTTGATTGGGAGTGTGTTCCGAGGTGGGCGTATGTGGCTGCTATGTTACCACCAGCCCATGTGCGTAATAGGTATATCTACCCTGGCATTGCCTTGTGTTCCATGTCACCTACCATAGCGAGCCTTACTGCGAGTTTGTTCTTCTCCCGTAGCCCATGGAGTATTTAGGGTAGTCTCCCGATCTGGAGATATGCTGATACTGGATGGACTACTAGGACTATTACGTGTTAAGGGGAATATTGGGCCACTCCTTAACGCTATTTTAAAGTAAGTTTATTTTACTGTAGATATTATTATAATAGCGCAATATTACTACATAGTAAATAGTTTAACGGATCCTTAAAGGATGGGCGATCCCAAGCATCCTTTAAGTTACTGGTGCATTTTATTACTGTTCGCTTGAGTTGATTTACAGTTCATAAGTATTTATGTCCCGACTCGGGTGTTTTATGCTTTGCTTTACGCTCAAGTCAGACTGAGTGATTAAGCGTTCAAGACTCACCTTCGGAGTTGGAGCTTTGCTTGAAGATCCAGCCATCTATTTTGCTTTCTATATCCAGTGATTCTAGTGATGTATTCTGATTTGTACCTGATATATCTTGTTACTCTTCTGTTGTATCTTGTTTAACTCTGATGTATTTTATATTTATATAGTAGCTTCATGAACTACTATCTCTTTTATTTCTGCTGCATTATTATTTACTCTGTGATCTGTGATTATTTATTTACTGTATATTCTGAGATGTGCCAAATTTTATTTACAGTGTGGTATTTTGAGCAATTCAAGTCCGACATGTGCAGATGCAAATGGTTGAGAATATCGGGTCGTTACCTTTGGTATCAAAGCTATGGTAGCTCTAAGCAAAATTTAGCATATATGGTTAATGTATTTACAGAATCACTTTCATTTGAGTTTCAATCTTTACCTTTTTGAATCGATTCCTTTGAATTTTGGAACGTTCCCTACGGTTCCAAAATCCATTTGTGTCCCTCACTATTCATCTTCTTTTGGTTCTGGAGTATTCCATAACTCCACTTCGAATGATCTTTATATGAGTCGGCGGTCTCGCCAATCTCAAATTTATATGTAAAGGGGTTAAACTCCTTTACAATAGCATCGATTCACCAAAGATTTTATATCCTCATTTTAGATGCTAGTATCTCTTATAATTTCGAACTCTATCTGTTGAGATCGAATGTTGATTTACCCTCGAAATCCACATCGATCTTATTCTTTAAGTCACGGCTGACCCGGTTAAGGTTACCGCGATTTATATAAGCTTATCCATCCTCCTATTATGTTATTTAATCATTTCATCTTTGTTTCCAACTTATCTTCAAATCATTCTTGAAGTGTATTTGTAAACTAATATTTAAAATGTTTTATATATTGTGTTGTTTGAGTTGTTGATGTTGATTTGGATTTCCGGTCGATTCGTCTGATCAACAGTATCGATAAGATTTCCAAAACAGTTGAACAGAGCAAACTGACACAATATGTAGTATTTTTCAAATTTAGTAATAAAATAAATTTTTGTAACTATATTATAAATATTTTTCTAGATTTTTATTGAATTAGTTGTTAAGAAATAACATTTGATTTTATATTTCATTATCTCTTGTTTCACATATAAATAATTGAATTATAAACATGGTCATAAATTTATTTGGAAATTTAAAATGAATTTAAACATGAATTTGAGAATTTAATTTCTGATGGATTTTAAACCTTATGTTTAAAGTTTTAAAGGATATATTATTTAAAGTATTTTCGAATAAAAAATTGTTTCCAAAGAATTTTTAAAGTTTAAAATTAATACTCTTCTCTTTTTCGTTGGAAAATAACTTCGATGATGACTGCAGCATCATCGACATTCATTTTCGAGTTTCGAAGTGAAGAGACCGTTCTGTAGTCTTGCTACAGTTTTGTTTTGGGGAATTTAGTTGATTTGAATCTCTAAAATAAGACTGGACTTATAACATATGCTGATATATGATTTAAATTTGAGTGGATGTGTGTGTGTGTGTGTGTGTGTGTGTGTATATATATATAGTATATGTGCATTTATTTATCTCTAAATAGTTTGGAATTTATCGAAAATTTAATTCCTAAAGTTTTTCTTGAAAGATAATTTTAAGTATAATTTCAAGATTTGGATAAATATTCAAGCTTGAAATGATTAAATTAGAAATTTTATTTGTATAATAGACGATTTCATTCCAATATAACTTATCTTAATTATACAGAAGTTGAATATGTAATTGGATAAATTACAATATAAAAAGGATTTTATAAATAAGATTTGAGTGGTTATAATAAATGTTATACACTTAAATTTTAGTTATAAAAAGATTAAAAGAGGTAAATAGAAACAAAGGGTAATGGAATAATTATAATATAAAATGATGTTAAAGGAACTAAGAATAAATTAAAGCAGTTATAACAAGTGTAAATATATTTAACATAGGTGATAAAATATATAAAGAAGAATTAATTTTATTGAGTACATTTTGGGTATAATAAAAGATTTTTCAAATCTATGATTTTAGAGATTTTTAATTTAAGATAATTGGACGATAAGATATTGAAATTAGAGATGGTTAAGATTTATTTAACTTATGTAAAATTAATTTCCAATTTAAGTTGAAATTTTCATGGTTTCAAATTTTTTATCTTATTTTGTTCTCAAACTATCTTTTGGATGTCCTTATTTCCCTTATCTTGTTAAAGAATGGGGAGGCTATTGCTTATACCAGTCTGTTTAGAAATCTTTCTATAATCTTTGATAATCTTTGGTACTCATTTTGAATCTGAGCACTACTTGTCATCCACAGACCGTTGGTCAAACGGAAAGAGTGAATCAAATTCTAGAAGATCTTTTTCGTGCTTATGTTCTTGGGAAGATCATCTCCACCTTGTTAAACTTACCTATAAAAACAGTTATCAAGTATAATTTCAATCTTCTTGTCATCTTGTCTTAATCCTATTTCATTCTATTTTTTCTGTGTTTTCCTGTACCTCATTCCTTTTCGGGGACGAAAATTTTTGAGTGGAGGAGAGTGTAACAACCCAGTATTTTGTGATTTATTTTAATTGTATATTTTAATTATTTTCATTGAATTCTTGATTTAAAAACTTTATTATATTTATTAAAATGAATAAATTTTGTTACTTTAAATATAAATTTTGATTTTGATGTGAATTATATTTCCAAACCTGAATAAATAGAATATTTTCCAGAAATGTGAATTTTGATCAATATGGTCAAACTTTGACTTTTAAATTTCAGATTTAAAATTTTGAATTTTTGAATTTTATATTTTATTATGAAAATAGATTAAATTTCAAGAATACTACTTTTCGTTTCGTTGAAATCTGATTAATATTGTGAAAGTTATGCTTTTTACAATATTGTGTGTAAATTGATTTATTTAACAAATTTGTTTATTTTAATTTATAAATAATATTTTTGTGTGTCAAATCATGTTCTAATTTGTGTAACATGACATGTTATGCATATATTTTATTTTTAAGACATTTTATGAGTGTTGTTATAATTTTCAAATGTTTATTGTATATTGTTTATATTTTTAAATTCTAGTTTCATTTATTAAACTATTTCTTTATTTATATCCTATTTTTCCTTAAATTATTTATTTATTTTCTTTTCCACTTTATTTGTGTTCATTTTTATTTTTATTTACTGATTTTATTTTAGTTTATTTTGATTTAAGAAAAATGAATTCCAAGAGGCAAAGACCTTTCATTTCCATATGACTTTTCATTTCACCATTTGCCTTTTCATTTCTTTCTTTTGTCTTTTCATGCTTGGTCGTCCTTTTATTTTGCTTTAGACGTGTATTCCATTTCTCATTCAGGTGAGAAAATTTCCTTCTCCTCAAAAAACTCACGGCTATCTTCACAAAAAGAAAAAAATGTTAATGGCTTCTTCTTTTATCTTTTTCTCCTCTTTTCACATGATTTTGTCTTCCTCTTCTTCAAAGCATAGCTCGGCTATAGTCTCCACCATCACCACCGACCGCCACCTCATCATCTACAGCAGCTCCATCCCCTTTCCTCTGACCAATACTAGCCGTGCCACTATATGAAGCTTGCATCACAAAAAACTGCACAAAACTTGCCTAGCCTACCATATTCTTTACCTACCCCTCCATACATCATTTCATCCACCCCCATCGGCACCACCACCTGATGTTCATCACCTCTTGCCGCTGCTTCAAACATGTCCAAACCTGTACAAGCATGAGTCGAGCCATATATGACCAAGACGAGCCAAGTGGTGCACCCAAACCCTTCCTTTTTGCCTTGTCCTTTTCATACTTCACTTTGCAACTCTCCTACCTCTTCATACCCATATTGCCGTGAGTTATGGTGCCAAACCCGAGCTATATCATCATTATGGTCGTGCATATGCTCCACTTAGGCCAAGTATTTGAGTGGTAAAAGAAAGGTCAAATCTATCTTGTTTCTTGTTGCTTGTATTTCAATTTATTTCATGTGGTTTGTGTTGTATATTTATGTTATATTGTTTGTTTTATTGGTTGCTTACAAGATCATATCTTGGCTCTCTCTTCCCGTTTGAATCATCTGTCGTGCTGTGTCATGCCATATCGTGCTTTCTGGAATCTATTCGTGTATTTTGATTTGCTAAATCCAGCTTGAAAAGGTAAGTCCTTCTCACTCTGACATGTTTACTTATGAAATAGTGAATTGATGACAAGTGTTTAGTAAATTAAAAATGTTATGCAAGTAAATGATGATTATACGATATGTTATGCCATGTTATTACCATGTTCACCTTGTTAATCATCACCTAACATATAATATATGACTGTATATTGTGACATTTACATGTTAGTGTATTTGTTCATATTGTTTATGCATATATTCACACTTCAAGTTCCCTGTTAGAGTAGAATCACTATAGGCTGAAATGATACATACCCGAACGGACTTTAAAATAGGGAAATATCATTATGGGCTGAAATGATAGGCCTGAGTGATTTTTATTGTATTTTTAATTGACTTGGGATTGCGGGTTTGAAATGATAAAACCCGGTTTTCTTTTTAAAATGCGGATTGAAATTATATATATCTGTATCACTTAACCTGGGTTAGAAAATTATATGCAGACCCCGTGGTATATTTTTAAATGATTTTATATAGATATGTATTCTTAAAATATGAAATTTTGATTTAAAAATATATATTTTGTGGTTTTGAAAAAGTTAAATATTAAGTCTTGAAATTGTGAATTTCAGTATGTAAATTTAAAGTAAATGTCATTTTTGACTTTAAATTTATGTTTTAAAAATGTTAGTAAGTAATGGAAATTTAATTTTAAGTTTTGAAATGATATTTGAAGTAAAATGTTAAGTTTTATTAAATTGATAAATTAATAAACAATGAATTTTGACTTAACAAATGAATTTAGCTTTAAGATATTTGATTTATTAACATTTGTTGTGATAAATCATATGTTAAAATTATTTAAATGTGAAATTTTGAAGTCTAAACATATGATTTATAAGTTTAAAATTTGCTAAAATTGAAGTTTTATTGTTTATGAAAAGTTATATTAAAATTTGGAATTTTATTGACACATTTCTCAAAAATGTTGTGGTCTTATGACAGCATTTTTGAGTGTTGTTGTTTTGAATTTAACTATGTTTAAAATGACTAAATTTCTATTACGGGATTTTATAAATGTCGTTGTTCCTGAACTAAACTATTTTGAAAACTATAAGCTACGATAGCACTTTATAAATGCCGTCGTTGCTATAATTTGACAATCTTTTGAGATATTATAGATTTTAACACTATTTGAGTTATATTTTAAAATATAAAATGATTCAACTCCGGAGTTTGAATATATATTTTAATATTTAAATTTGAATTTTTTTAAGGAATTTAAATTGAATTTGAATTTAAATAAGGTTTACTTGGTTATGTTTTAAATGGAATGAAATGTAATAAGATAAATGTAAGTTTGAATGGAATTTTTGAAATGTGTTTTGTAATGATTTTTGGAATAATAAATGAATGACTTATTTGATTTTAAAAATAATATTTAAATTTGAATATTTGAAATTGAATTCAAATAATGATTTGATAATGAGGTTTTGAAAGGATATGATATTTTGATGATTGAAACGGTTTGGAAATGATTTGATCTTTGTTTTGATAAAGAATATGAATTTGGAATGATATTTGATTTTAATTTATATGATAAATGAATATTTGAAGTTTACATTAGTATGTAGTATATTTGGTTTACTTGTAATTTGAGTTCATTTAAATGATATTGGATTTATGAAATGAATATTTCAAAACTACGTAATAATGAAGTTGAATTTGAGATATATTGAATTATAAAATTTAGTTTTGAAATGTGGGATATTAAAGATTTGAAATATATTAAAAATTGAATAGTTTATTTTGTGGATTAAATATGTATTTGAAATTTGATAAGATTTGAAATGGTTTTGTTGGAAAACTAAATTGAATTGAAACTGATAATTTGAATTGAATTGAATTGGAAATTTGAAAATTTGGGTTTAATTGGATAAATTTGTAAAGTGTAAAGAATTAAACGAATGTTTCCATGATTTCAAATGTGTGATCTCGAAATGTTATGATTTCAAAGTGTGATGATTTCAAGTATTTTGGTTTCAAAAGTGTTATAACTTTGAAAGTATTATGATTTTTGAAAGGTGAATATATGTTTGAAATGGAAATGATATCGTACTGATTTGGATATAGCTTTGAAATAAAATGGTTTTGGTTTCGAAGTATAAACTATTTTGAAAGGAATATAGTTTTGAAATGAAATGATTTGATTTTTTTGAAGTATAAATTATTTTGAAATGACCACGGCATTATAATAACGTTTGGTTGTTAAAGAGATCGAGATCAGAAGTTGTCATACTCTCTGCGAACTCCGAAAACCACTTTAACAACCGTGTATGCGGTAGAGATTCCAGAATGAAGTGGGATGGTGGCAACGTTCTTGAGGTATATTACGTGGGCCCAACTCCCATGAGTTGGCATAAGGTGGCTAAAACAGGAGCGATCTCGGTCCAAGTGAGGTCATTCCTCCTATCGGACACATTTCTTCGATACTATACTCTTACTTGTGGTTGATTTGATGGCCATCCTTCGATTTTGATTGGGAGTGTGTTTCGAGGTGGGCGTATGTGGCTGCTGCGTTACCACCAGCCCATGTGCGTAATTGGTATATCTACCCTGGCATTGACATATGTGTTATGTTGCCTACCATAGCGAGCCTTACTACGAGTTAGTTTTTCTCCCGTAGCCCATGGAGTATTTAGGGTAGTCTTCCGATCTGGAGATATGCTGATACTGGATGGACTACTGGGACTATTACGGAATTTTTGACTCTCGAAAATCGACATAAAATACAATCACTATATAAGATGCTGAGTATTCAAGTGCCGGAAATACCGTTCACTAGGGGTGAAGAAGAAAATGTAGAAGAAAATTAGAAACAATCAACACAGAATTTCATAATCGCAGCGGAACAAAATATACTATATAATAATAGATCTTATACAAAAGAATCTGTAGCAGTTTATTACTTACAATCATCAGAGTACAACAATCAATACATTGACCTAGATAGTTATAACTTGCCCTGATATATATATAACTCACACAACGGAAATAAAAAAGTGTGTGATATATGTTTGAACTCCTCCAACTCGTCTCCTGAGCTCCATAGCATTCTAACCTGAATCTGTAATACTCAGTCTGACCCGGGTATTATAATAAAATAACACCCGAGTTAGTTTGGAAAACCAGCATGAGAAAACACACCCAATTTGAATTATGAAAATTATCAAATCCTTTGAAAAACAAAGGCATCTCGTAAGACAACGCCACACATAAACACGACGGGTTTTTACCTTACGATAACCAAAAACATTTTATATCAAAATCATCTAATAGTATAATAGTGTCTAGCTACAAATACTTATTCAAATAGCTGAAATTGTTAAATTAATTAAATTCCAGCATACTAGACTCTATAACCAAAACCGTAAAGGCATGTATTGAAGAATGGATTACATACGAATGATTAGGCACCAGGGTACTACCTATCACAGTACACATTTAGAAAAATGCACCGAGGACCATGCCGAGATCCCCTGCAACACGAGACCGGACTACCTCTAACCTGGATAGACCGAATATGCCATCACCCAGGGTGTTCCCACCTTTTTCGAGTTCCTTCCATGCACCGTAGTAATAATATCTGTGGGTATCTAAAAAGGTGACAAATATACCCTAACTGGGAGCGACCCACCTAGCCTTGCTGCGCCTTCCCCTATTTTCAGTCATTCCCGATTGATGAGGCTTGAGGCTATGATTACCTTTCAAAAACAAATTCACTTAGCATGCTCATCATCCTCCAACGACGATGTTCCGATAGCATTCATCTATACAAGTTGTCCTGGATCTGGACAAATCGAATCACCGTCTTCACTTATCTTCATGATATCCATTCGTAACGTTCAAACAAAATCGAAGTGGTTTTTGGATAATTAAATCTGATCCTGATCTCTTCAAAATGATTACCGAAGTTGGCCAATATTGATAGTCGGTTATTTAACTATTAAATAACATCCATAAATAGTCACTAAGCCATTATTTATAAATTTTCCAAAATTTATTTTAAATATATCTTTATAAGATACATATATTAAAATCCCCTTCCAGTATTTTAAAAATTGGGACAACTCAAATTCTTACACCCATATTAGGATTTTTCAATACTTAGAAAAATTCCATTATTTCTCTTTTCTCAAAATCCTTCATAATTTATATTGTATATTCCTTAACCCGTTTATAACAAATTTTATAAGTTCTGAATTCCTTGATTTATTCCCTTTAATATTTTCCAGAGTCCAATACACTTGTCTATAATTCCAATTTCCCCTTTTCTACTTCTTTCATGAATTCTAATTCATTTTTCGAAGTTCATTCTTATTTAACTACTTTGGAAATTCTCTAACATTTCCTCAAATTCCATTTTTGAGAATTCTCTTATAATCACATCTACTGTATAAACCTCGTTCCTATATTCTCGAGAAGATTTATAAATAAATTTAAAACATTACAAAACTCTATGTATATATATAATAAGTATTTAAAAGAATAATATTTTTTAGACATGTCTAAGTAATTATATAAAATATCAACACGCTTTTTATACAATAACTCATTTTTTTAGACAAATAAATCAATTTTAAAGCTGATTTTAAGAATTAGAATTTACTAAAATAAATGTTAAATATTTGAAGTATCCACTTTTCAATGTTTTTCAATTCTACTATTTTAAAATTTCATAGTTTCATAAATAAAATTCTCCTTTTAAAAACACTTAACTTCGTAAAAATTAAAAACATATTTTTAAAATCCCAATAACTAGTTCAATTTATAAACCCCTTTAGATTTACAACACATCGATCTCATTCTGATCTCCTTAACCATTTTCACTTTTCAAAAATAGTATCCACTATCTTTCCCAACCCTATTTCCATATTCTAGTATAAATTCACCCTATGAATTTTATATTCCCAAATTTTCATATGATATCGATTTTCATTATTTATAAACATTGTTTATAAGTTTTTATACTCCTTTGAGTTTTACTTGTTTATAAAAGCAATCTTATTTATAAAATTACATTTTATAAATCCATTTCTTTATAAATCCCATTTATAACTTCCAATCTATTTTTAATATCGAC
Source organism: Allium cepa (assembly GCA_030765085.1). NCBI lineage: Eukaryota > Viridiplantae > Streptophyta > Magnoliopsida > Asparagales > Amaryllidaceae > Allium > Allium cepa. The sequence goes on from CM060943.1 coordinate 208,679,774, forward strand.
TTTAACTCCTTTTTTATTTCCAGGATATTATTTATAAATTAATTCATTTTTTTTCTAAATCTCCATTTAAACAATTCACAAATAGTTAAGTATAACCAAAAAATCAAATATATTTTTCTAACTCAATTTCTTTAGAATACCCTCAATTCCAATATAAATATTTTTATGTCAAAAATTCCCTTTAATTCCTTCAATTTTAAAAATGCATTTATGGTATTTAGAATACCAAAATTCTGGCCAGTGCTACAATAGCATCCAATGATTCCTATCATTTCAATAATCAATAATAGATTATTCTACACAAACCAAACATCACAATGTATGAAGTTAAATTCACATTTTGAGGAATCCAGTTGGATCCCTCCAACTTGTTTTCCTGCATCCGTAGATGTTAATACAACATAAAAATACCAAACCCACTTCGAGGAGATATCGTGGTATATAGGGTCATCTGCTATTATGCAGGGCGTATAGGGTCTCATCCACTAAAAAATGCGGGAATATCAATCCAACTGCTAATATATATGCTACTATATATATAATATAATATCATTCTACAAATAATAACTTATAAATTCAACCAACATCCATTAATTTATTTTAACAATTAAAATTAAATTTGGCAATACAAATGAGTGAGAATTTCTCACCTTGATTTTAATTTGCAGACCCATTCCAATTTTCTTCTGTATCCTACGAATTAAATGTCATGACCTCGTACGAATAATTTACAATGTATATAAGTTAATGATTATTCTGAAATTAACAAATTAAACTTAAGTTAAATTTAATTAAAACTAAATAAATTTTTATATTTTACCTCTGTTTGTACGCAAACCCATTCCCAACCTCACGACTCCCTACAGCCTACTACAGGCAACCAACTTCACTGCTTAACCTCAAGCCTTCGGCCGCCATCCACAAACGATCGCCAATAGCTGAGAATGCTTCACGCTTGAAAACCCGGCCAAAGACGCGACCGAATTCGTCAACCCCTCACTGCCTCGAGCACCCAAACTGGTCTCACATCTTAACCCAACACTCACGCACCTCCAACATCGACCATGGGCCACGACCCTCCCCCTTAATCGACCGCCTTGGCTAATGACCAACAAACGACGACGAATCCAAACCCAAACAAAATCAAACGCCCTGCCTAACTCCAACCACAGACGCGCCTTGACTCGACTAGCACCCATCAAACTGGCCCATCCTCCACGTCACTCACTTCCTCCAACCAGAACACAAGGTGCACACGTCACTCCAAATCGCCACACCACCATTGTTGAAATCCCCTTATAGGTCTTTGATCGCGATTCCCTCTCCCCATTTTTTTCGTTCAACGAGAAATTGAATTTTCCTCCTTTCTATATTTTTTTTATCTTTCTGGAATTCGAACTGGTTTTCGTTTAAAGAAGATGGAGGAAATTAGAGAGAAAATCGCGATTGGCTACCATTATACAAAATTTTCTTCTTTCTTTTTTCTACGGATTTCGATTCTTTGAAGAAGGGAGAGGGATTTTCGTACGTGATTTAAAACAAAAAAGATGGCGGCTTGAATAGATTTAGAAATGAGAGGAGAAAGACGTGATAGGAAGGTTGCATGTTATAGGAGGCTGAAAGGGACGTACACAGCTGTTCGACTTAACAATTTAAAATGTTATTTTGATTTCAAATGTTTCGATTTACGTTGCTTAAAATCTCGAACCCCTATCGAGGCATGCCGTCAGGCATTCTTAACGTTATACCCCTATTTCGAACATAATGGAAAAAGTTTCGAATCCTAATTCGATCGTATGGAGAATATAGCTTTTTGGACCCAATTATTATATTAAATTTTCGATATTAAATTCAACACGTTTATATCACATACGACCAAACGATAACTCCAAACATTACGAAATTTGAAATCTAATAAAAATACACTATTATGGATCCAATGGAATTGGTTATGTCGAATTCCAATACCATGCCCCAAATTGTTATTTTTAATCGTCGATTAAATCGACGATTTCCAAAATTTACGAAATCGCTTAAAATTTTATTTTTAGAAACTTACTAACTCAGTTATAATTCTAAATCCAATATTTAAAACATTTAAATATTCAAAATCAAACGACGAAAAATCTGGGTCGTGTAACGACCCATTAATTTCGACCATTAAAAATAGTAAATTTAATAAGATTTTTTAATTAAATGTTGGAAGAAATTAAAATTTAAGATTTATAACAGGAATAATAATAAAATGATATGAAATAAAGTTAATTTAAGTCAATTATTAATAAACTCGAATGGAATTCCAATTAATTGAAATAATGTAAGGTCATACTTGGCTATAAAGTGAACATAGGAAAAAGAATGTAAATAATGAATTCATTAATAAATAATATATAGTTAATGGAAATTAAACAAAATTAGTGTTATGAAAGCAATTGTAACATTTGTCGTAAGTAATAATCGTATGGGTGTGATTTAAGTAATGGTAACCATTAATATATGTTACCTATTTAATTATTTGGTCTATTAAATTTAATTGGAAATCAGTTGCAATTAATTCACTTAATTAGTGCAGTTAATGTAGATTTATGATCATTGGATAATGTTAATTCAAATAGGATGTAACCGATGTAAATTTTAATCATAATATGACTATTAATTTGAATTAAAAAGAATTGGAATCAAGTTTCACCAAATTTTTGGAATTTAAATTATAATAGGTGAATTTATTATAATTAAATATAATTAAAGATTACTTTAATGGAAAGTAAGATGAAATGGTTAATATATATTGTAATAAATGTATGGGAATGTCACTATAAGTGCAGGGCAACAATTGATGTAATGAAAGGAGTGAAACAAAGATAAACTAAATTTGTTGAGATTCTAAATTATAATATAATTGAAAATTTCAATATAAGAAAACTATAGTAATTATTACAAATAAAAGGTGAAATTAGAGAATATTAATGTAATAAAATATAAAACAAAGTTAATTATGAACGTAGAATAATAGTTCTTGAGTATAAAGATTGAAATTCAAATAAAATCAATTTATTGGAATTGAATGATAATTAATTGGATTTAATTGCAGTTGTAATTGAACGCTGTAATTTGAGCAATATTTAATACTCAATTATATTTAAACTTGTTCTAATTTATTATAAATGCTTATACAATCAAAAATGATAAAAATTGGTTAGTTAATTAATTTGAATATAAAAAGTGATTTGATTAACTTAATAGTAATTTATTTAATTAACTGAAATATAGCCATTTTGGACACTGACTTGGATTTCAACGAAACCAGTTTCATCGGATCTGTAAACAGTAAATTATTGTAGGATTTCAAGTTTCCTAGCGATCAGACTTGACGTTTGATCATACGGACTCGAAACGCCTAGAAATCAATTTAATTGAAATTAATTTGAAATAAGATGATTTTAACATAACTTATTCATAAGATGGAATTAGGACTTGAAATCTCTTCCATCGAGTTTAAAAATATTGAAAACATCTATTTTGATATATGGGATGACTCATTTTCGTTCTAGAGTCAGAACGAGCTTTTCGGGTCGTTTATCGTTCAATCAAATCTGGTCCATTCATTCTATTTTTCTAATCTGCCTATAAATACCTCGTTATAAACCCTAATTGTTTCTTATTCCTCATTTAAGTACGTACAATTCTCTAGGGTTTATCCTTCTCAAAGGCTACAAACCCTAATTCCCAATTCAATTTCAAATTCAAAACCAAATCCAAAAATTAAAACTCATCAAATTTATATCGAATTATATACCGATTTGAAGCTCTCGACGAGTGCAAACCAATTCTATAGTCTATTTTTTTGATTTGGATATCTTTTTGTCCTCAAATCGAAGATCTGTTTTTGGCCGTCCATATTAGGATACCGTTTTCAACGGCGGATCGTCGATTTTTTGACGATCGGGTGGTGGGAACTTGTAGAGGGAGTCAGGCAGTTCGCATCGGTAGTTTTTGCTCATCATCAGGTGGTGGAGCTTCATCGATTTTTGCCGTTGAAGACTAGCAGCGGGGTGACGTGGAGCTTCGGGGGCGGCCGCACTTGGCCGTGGGGGTGGTTGACATCGTGATAGCGACGATTTGGCCGAGATGGTGACTGTGTGGTTAACGCGAGCGGGCAGTGGGGTTTGCTTTGGAAGGGAGCATGTTTGGGGATGATGCAGACGCATGGCGAGTGGGTATTGGTGGGTCTTTTATTTTATTTTATTTCGTTTTGTTTGTTTGTTTCAAAGTTAATCGTTTAAACTTCTAACGTCAATAACTTTTGCATACAAGGTCCGTTTCATGCGTGGTTTTCTCTACTGGGATCGTATCAAAATCTCGGAATTTTGACGCTGATTTGGATGAATTCTAAGATAGTTTGAATTTGAGCTCTAATTTGGATTTAAATTCGATTTAAATTCAAAGGTGAGTGTTTTAATCCACTCACAACTTCTAAAAATTTTTATGTTTATTAAATTAAATTTACGACGTGATTACAAATTTATTTATGGCTGTTTGGTATATTTTAAATCGTCATCTCAGTTAATTTGAATTTATTGGAATTAAATCATTATTTAATTTATTATTGAATATAAATGGCCTGTTAAATACCTATTATTGATTACCAGTTCTATATTGATATTTATTGATAGATTTGGATGATGATTGTGATGGATGTTTGACTGTTGATATCGGATGAATGGATGTTGTATTTTATATCGTTATAAACTGCAAGTTCACTATGGGCTGAAATGATACATACCTGAATGATCTATAGATTAGGAAAAAATCGTTATGGGTTGAAATGATAGACTCGAGCGATTTTATTGATTTTGATATTAAATTAGGGATTCCGGTTTGAAATCATATATAATTGTAAAAAATTAAATTGCGGATTGAAATGATAAATATCTGTATCACTTGACCCTAGGGTAGAGAATTATATACAGACACCGGATTGGTTAAATTAAATGATTTTAAAATCCCTAAATCTTCGAATTTAATTAAATGATATTTTGAAATAAAATTTGATTTATATAAATTGAAGTATTATTGGAAAATCATGTTTTGTGTTGAAATGTAAATTGGTTTAGAGGGAATTGCTTTAAGAAGTTAAGTTGAAAGTTTAAAGTTAAATTTTTAAGTATAAATGAAATTCTATTGGAATTAGGCTATTGGATTTGTTTGAATTATAACTTTGAAATATTTTAAAATCGAAGTAATGCGAATTGATATTTGAACATAGATTGAAAATGAGATGAAATTCAATAGTTTATTGAAACTTATAAATTGAAAGGTTTTAAATTAGTTTGCTGATTTGGAAATTGAAATGGTCCAAATGTGTTGAAATGGAATGAATGGTTTAAACTGATATTAAATGCCAAACTCATATTTTAATATAAACTGTTTCAAAAATATATTATTTTAAAATTTCTAATTATTAAGATTTTCAAATTTATTAAACTATTTAACCAATATTAACTATATAAATTATTTTAATCCATTTTAAACAAATTTAATTTATTTTAAACTAATTAAACCGTTTAAATTCATTTTAAATCTAATTAATCTATTTTAAAGCTATTTTAGAGTATTTAACTATTTATAACTATTTTAACTATTTATAATTATTTAAACTATTTCTAAATTTCCAAACTAAGTAAAGTGGAAGTGTTTAAATTCAATTCATTGGTTTAAAAGAGAATAAGGTTAAATGATGTTATAACCTAAGTTGGGATTTAAATGTTATAATAAATTTGAAAATGATGATTTTGAAGTAAGGATTTAACCTATTTTGAAAATATGATTTTTTGAAGAAATTATTATTTTTTGAAATGATATGATTTGAAAGTAGATATGATTTGAAAGTGGAATTGATTTGAAAGTGAATATGATTTGAAAGTTATATGGTTTGAGAATATGATATTTTGATATCAACTGTAAATTGACCTTTGAAATGTAAAAGAACCATTCGGTGTGTAATAAGCAATTGGTTGTTGAAGAGACCGGGATCGCATATTGTCATACTCTCTACCGACACCCAAAAACACTTTAACAACTGTGTGCATGGTGGAGATTCTAGAATGAAGTAGGATGGTTGGTGACGATCCTATATGAGGTATATATGTGGACCTGACTCCCATGATTTAGCTTAAAGTGGCTAAAACAGGAGCAATCGACGGGCCAAGTGAGGTCATTCCTCCGATCAGGCACACTCCTTCGATGCTATATTTCGACTTTGTAATTTATTTGGTGGCTAGATTTTGATTTAGGAGTGTATTCCGAGGTGGGCGGTAGTAGCTGCTATGCGTTACCACCAGTCCGGAAGTGTAATTGGTATATCTACCCTAGCATTGCCTAGTTGTATCGTATCACCTACCATATAGAGACCACTACGAGTTTGTTTTATGTCGTACCTATGGAGTATCCTCTAGTAGCCTCCCGATCAGGAGGTATTATGGTATTGTATAGACTATGGCATTATAAATTGTGTTAAGGGGGATATGGGTAATGCCTTAATGCTATTTTAATAATTTTACTTTATTGTAGACATATTATAATAGCATATTGTACTAGATATTTTAACTGGTCCTTAGGAGATGTGAATCCTGAACATCTCTTAAGTTACTGCACTCACGTTACACTTTGGATAGGAGATGTCAAACCCCGTAAACATCTCTGACGCCATTCCACTCATATTTATTTACTGTTGATTTAACTTACATAAAATATTTTGAGTGTTTTGTCTTTTCAATTCACTCGGTTCAGCCTGAGCATTTCAGGATTTGAAGGCCTTATTTCTGGAGGACGAAGATGAAGATTTGTACTATTATTTTTTATTCTATTATTCCACTGCATTCATACTGTTCCGCTGCATTTGTATATTTATCTTTTTTGTATGTAACTTTGATTATGTGTTGTATAAATATAATCAAAATGTTATTCGTAAACGGCTTCATGAATTGTTATTTGATTATTATATTTTATCATTCCATGCGAGATTCTGTTTTTTTTTTCTTTCTCTTTTTTCTTATTTACCCCATAACAATCTGCTCTTTTATGTGGTTTGAGTCTGACATGTGTGGTCTACTGTCGATTTTGAAACTGTCTAAAAAGGAGGGTCGTTACAGGTCGTTACACAAATTAGCCTGGACCGACTGGGCCAAACTAAGAAACCTTGATCAGTCTATCTTTTTACTTCCGAAAAAATTAAGTGATATTTTCTCCCCAAATCTATACCCATATGTAGGCGCAGGTTTGTTAAATCATGAAGACTTTGTCGATTGATGACTTTACTATACATTTAATATGCTTTCCATGTGGTATTACACCATTAACGATAGCGGATGTGCTTCTCAAGATGGGCAAAGATATGTCACTTTCCTCACGCACGTGGTGTGACACGACAGTTGACTATTCTTAAATGGTTGAGATCATTTATGCTATTTTTAGCATAACGATCGTGATTGAAGGGAGAGGTATAAATTCCCCTCTTTTTTCCACTTTAAACCCATGAAGCTTTTGCCATGTAATTTCCTCAAAAAACTCAAACTCTGCACAGTTGTCTACTAGGAAAAACAATTAAATTTGTCCTTTTCAGCGTCTCCAAACACTTCTGAGCACTCTTGGTTTTGTGAAACTTATTTGAAGTTAAAAGAAATGAGAATTTTTTTTGGATATTGAACTGTTGTTGTTGATTACAGTTCGAATCGCTACTTGGAACTTTGTATTTTAAGATGGATCTACCTTCTTGCATATGCTATACTCATGCTTTTTGACCATCTCTCCAATGGTGATTGTTCATCGGTCTTAGGCTAAAGATCCAATTGATGCTGGTGGGCTTCCTTGCCAATTTGCTTTGACATTCCCAAACTAAGGTTGGCTTGAGAGCCCAATTACCTTGTTGGAAAGTGTAGTGGTTGTCATCTTTGTCTCTGATGTTATAGTTAAAGTCTTTCTGCTCCTTGGCATTATCTAGAAGCATTTTTAGATCTCTTGCGAGACTCAATGTGGAAGACTTCGAAGGTGATAGTGCCCCCTACTTCCATAGGAAAAATACCGATCCGTTGGTGCCAGGTGTGTTCATTTACACATTTGAAGTTGGGCCTTCCGGGAGAATCCATGGCAAGCTTCTCCTTCTCTTTCTCTTTTTCTTCTATTCAACTAGCTTGCAATGGAAAATCTTTGTAAGCCTAATGGGATAGGCATTGTTCCTCACATTATTTGAGCTAAAGGAAACAAATATTTTATTGCAAACTTTGTATACGAAATTATTTTATTCTCCCTTTGCCTGTTTGCCTAACACTAGTAAAATAGCGTATCTTGGATAGCTAATGCAGCCCTTTATTATCTGTAGAAAATATTTCCTTCTTTTTACGATACGTTAAATAACAATGTGGTTATGTGATGGGTCGAGCCCGAACATTCATATGAACCAAGTGTTGACCAAGTGTTAATTGTTGGGTTGCACTAGTGTTAAGTGGGAGTGCATGTTTTCCAATGGGTTCTCCTAGATGATAAACGATCATGCCTAAAATGGCGAACGAGCTTGGGTCGAAGTGGATCGCATGAGGGCTCGAAGGTTCACCGGGGTGGCACGTCGCTAGACTTAAGATGATTGCATTCCAACTCGAACCAAGGATGTGTAGCTGGCTCAAGCGCTTTTGTGCATGTAAAATGGTGAGACGGACGAAAAATACCACCACTCGTAAGAATTTAGTAGATAGTAGAACTTATTATTGGGAGTAAGAACTTATTTGTGATGCTGGGCTGAGCTTATAACTGAGCTTGAGAAAGACATGGGATGTTAAACACATACGTCTTCAGACTTACAAGCGGTCGTCTGGTTGCTTTCAAACATGGTTGAGAGCGAAGATAGACGAGGGAGCTATTTGATGGCCCAAGAGGGGCCGATCCAAACATAACTCATAGTGCTGAGTTGCTCAAGGACCCTTTAATGGGGGATATGCCGCAGGGGGATATGATTGATAGGCTTGCCGTCTTTCCTTTAGGTTTATCAACGAGCATTGACCAGTCGGGCATTCTTATGAGAGGGAGCACTCTTGTGCGAAGAGAGACACACCCCTTCCAATTTCCTAGGAAGGTATGCTGCTCATACTGGTATAGCCGACACCACTTAATGAAAGACGGGAGGTGGAGGAATTCAGCCTTTGAAGGTTAGCACGGTCCTTATGCAGAATACAATTGCAATCTCCATAATTTGGTTGATAACAACAGTAATGTGAGGGAGCGGGCATGCATTGCGTGGCACGTGACATGAAGCCAAGCTGACATTATGACCCAACTTCATAAGGGAAATTTTTTCAGTTAATGGAGCAGGGAGGTGGAACATAAGACGTGAAAGAAGCTTGTAGAAGGGAAGACATGTGAGAAAAAGTTGAGAGCTTTCAGTGGGAAAGCCCTTCTACTAGCAGCAAAATGTTGACTATTTTTTATCAACCTCAGAATGGGACTAATGCACCCTAAAGAGAAAATGTCACTTGCTAATCACTAGACTTAAGGATGGAAAAGTATCGGAAAGCAAGCATATTAAAGTAAATATCATAAAGATGTAGAGTGGTTCGACAAAGATGCCTACATCTACTATGAAATTATCTTATTGTATGACTTTCTTACAATTACAAGACAACAATACAAAAGGGAAGCGCTTAAGAGTAATGGAGCTACTAATAAGAGCTTATTGGGTTAAGAGCTTTGGGTTGAATGCAGTGACTGAAATTGCTGTTTATTCCAGTCAACCTTTGCTTGGCTATGCGTTTTCTGATCAACCAACCAAACCCTTTGATGTGGCAATGCATGAGATTTTTATATGTGGCAGTATGTTAGGGGAAATGGAACATGCTTCTTGTCATTGTAGATACACCCGGTTGTACCTTTTTTCACTCTACTCTCGCATGTCTAGGTGGCAAGATGGGTTGAGTAGGTCCGCTGGCTGGGGAAACCATAAAGAGGATAGGGATTTGCTGAGGCCGAGGGCATGCCGAGCCAGGTGAGGGATGATGAGACGAGATATAGGTCGTAGATGGTTATATTGAAACTGGATTGATGATGAACCACGATGAAGTCGGCCTTGAGTTGTGGTCGGCAAATAGCTAGGAGAGATGCTTAAGATGGAAGATTAATTTGGCGGCGTGTTAAGAGTGGGTCGGCATGAGAGAGTCGGTCGTTAGCGAGATGGGTAGAAGCGGACTAGACTGAGTTGTTCCTATGCCTCACTTTGATTGGCGAGCTAGCTGCTGGAGTTGCTGCGGGGTGCTTCGACCGGCAACGGGGTTAATGTGCAATTGAGTTGAGGGGCCGATACAGGCCCAGTTGGGATTTGGGTTGGCATAAGGTATAGAAACCCAATAGGCCTATCATTAGCCTTGGCCCGTTTCCGGGTTGACTTAGACTCCAATCGGCATGGATCGACCAGGCCAAGCAAAGAAACCTTGATCAGTCTATGTTTTTGCTAATGAAATAATTGAGTAAGAGCATGTTTTTTTAATGAACTTTATCAAACTTTATACGGTATTAGTAAGCAAAAAAAAGATGATGATGGAGTTTAACATAATTTTCAACCGAGGCTTTGTCATATGCTTTGCGTCCTTGTTATGGTAAAACAATCAATAGCACAATCGTACTTAACCATATATGGTTATCATCTACTACAGCAACAATTATGGTAACAGCTAGATATTTCAGTAACGCGGTAAATCATACCTTTAGGCATTATTATTTTTTGTATTGTATTTCGCAATAGTTTACACAAGTTAAAAATACAAAGTAGAGAAATTCCTTGAATATTGATGACGTTTGACCTTTATACACCAATAATGCATGCATGCATAATTTATTAATGTTTAGCAAAACGTTTGTGAGAAGAAGGATACAAACATACCTATGTTTGTGGTTATGTGGTAACAGGAAAATAATGAATATGAAATATTTGAGTCACATTTTTAAATGAATGACGCAAGTTTAAAATTTAGTCTGAAGGACACTGAATGTTGTACTAATACAGCATTCAAATATTACAGATGCTATATAAACTATAAAAACAAATGTTTTATGAACTTAGGTTTATATATATGTAATGTTATATGAATCTTTGATGATGAAAATGAATGTTATTTAGTTCATTTAATATCAATAGCATTATATATGTTTAATATAAAATTTTGTTTTACTTTCAAATTGAATTTTAAAACATGTCGATTGGAATCAATCTGAGGTTTTCATTTAGACTAATTTATTCCCGTGTTAATGTATAATTTGAGCTGGTAAATATCAAAATTTCTTCTGCCGGCGGTATGTGAAGATAACATACGAAAGGGAGGACGAAGAAGAGGGTAAAGTGTACCATTTTCGTGCAAATGTTGAATTGTAAAATCGTAAGAAACAAGTAAAAAGAGGGAGCAAGAAACGCAAAGTGGGCCAGGATCTTCAGAGATCACAAATACAGTGCACAGCTTAAGTTCAGCGACAGCTGACGCGCGTGTGGCTCCCACCACCGCCTCCTTAACTTCATATGGCGGGTAGTGTTTTCACAAATCCCAAATAAAGAATCTCCTCATCATCCTTTCTCCACCTTCTTTATTTCGTTTATTCACTTTCCCCCCTTCTTATCTTCTTAAAATATTGCACTGCTTCAATTTCATTGAAATACTTGCCTTTTAAGGTTTTAGGATTTTAGTTCTGGCAAAGCTGAGAAAGTTTTCAATATCATTCATGAATATCTCCTATTGATACTGGATTAAAGTTTACTTTATTCGCTTGTGGTTTTGTATATTTGTAGGTGGATATCAATTCCTTTCTTCATATTTTGTGGTATGTTGATTTTATTTTCTATTTTCATTACATTTCATATATTCGCTATATAAGTTTGATTTGGTTAGATTGTCCGTTTTGGTGGTGTATGCATTTTAGTCTGTGTTTGAAACTTGTTCAATTCCTGGATTACTACAGATTACAGCCATCTTCTTTGCCAATTGAATTTTTATAAAGCATTGTATTAGTTTTCCCTACTAATTCTCTGTGAATACTTGTAATCCATGATTTTAATTTGGCTAGGAGTTCGTAGTTGCCATAACTGAAGAATTTCCTTTAGATAGGTGAAGAACCAGGGCAAATAAGCTAAAGAATGAAGTATTGATACGTGTTGTTACATTGATAATCTATATTGAGTTTATTTTTCCATCTCTTACAGATTCAGAAAGTATATGTATGAGATTCAAATAGAAAACAAAGAATAATGTCAAGTACTTCAAGAGCATCTTCACACAAGGATGGGAATCACTTACAAGACGGCGTCGTTAAGTACATGTCAAGTGTTCCAACTTATCTACAAAAACTAGAGAAGGGAGATAATGTTCAAGAAAAAGCCTTAAATTTTGGTGTTCTAGATTGGTCACGCCTTGAGAAATGGACAAGTAAGCAACAACAAACGCCGAACGTAAGAGGTGGATACTCTCCATCTACCTCTAACTCTTCACCATCGCCTTCATTTTCTACATTTGAGTCTTCATCACAATCAACTAGAAATTCTAATAGCCCGCGTACTTCACATACTCATGATGCTTCTGCTTCCACTTCAAAAGGTAAAAAGTTTGAAGATTTCTTGACCAGGGATACCTTGAGAAAAGTAAAAGAAAAAGAAAAATGTGGTTGCTATGAGTCTATTTCAATGAATGATGAACAATACGAAGAGGAAAGTAAGAAGAGTTTTTCAGGAATAACTATTAGTAGTGGTTCTAAGTCTACTAATTGCCATTCCATTCCTCGTTCATGCCCACCTCCTTCAACTAAAAAGACTATATTAGAGAGAGAAGAAAGTACATGTGAAAACCAGAAGAACCATGTTCATCGAACTGAAGAAGGTATCGTCAAAAATAAATTACCAACTCATATTGAATCAAAAGCAAGAAAAGAATTGTATAATTCAAGGCAAGCAGTACTAAAACTAGCTTGGGAAAGTGGACTTCCTTTATTTGTATTCTCAACAGACAATGGTGATATTTTGGCTGCAACGATGGAAAAAGCAAAGGCTAATTGCTATTATATGCTATTTTCTGCCTGCGAAATCAAAAGAAGAGGCGGTTTCTGGAAAAACCAAGTAAGTAAGAGTAAAAATCATGGTCTTGTCTACAATGCAGTTGCTCAGATGAGGGTTTCTTCTTCTGAAAGAGAGTTTGTATTGTATGGCAATGAAGTGCAGCCATCAACTCATACTTGCAGTACATCTGAATATAGTCATGAGCTTGTGGCTGTTATCAATAGAGTTCCAAATGAACAAATGTTGATTAATAGAGATACAAAGCAAAGCAATTTTGTTGCAATTATACCAGAAGGTGTGCATGGTAGCTCCTCTGATGGAAAACCTTTGCCTTTGATTGAGAGATGGAGAAATGGAGGTCATTGTGACTGTGGAGGATGGGATGAAGGTTGTAGTTTAACAATTTTAACAGAATACCCACAGGAGAAGAACATTTCAAATTCTCGAGCTTGCCTCCAAGTTGAACTTCTTCCAAAGGTTTGTCATTTCGAGCAGTCTATCTTTTTCTATGCAAGTGTTTTAAACTGTTCATGTTTTTTGATCGAATCCCCTTGACAACTCGTGTGTGTGCGCGTCCACGCGTGCATGTGTGTGTCTCACACACACGCACACTCACACACACAAAATTTTGTGGTTGAATATGTCTGTAAATTCTTCATCAAATATAGAGCATTGGAAACATTAGGCTTATGGTCAATGTATGCGTAGTCTAAAAATTTGAATAAGGACTAACTTGGAGCAGCTCTGTTACAGATCCATCCCTTTCTGTGACTGACTTGAAAATCACTCTTCAACATGCATGCATGTGTGAAAATTAGAGATAAGTCCATGTCATGCACCTAACAATTAATGCATTGTACCTGCTTCGCAATACATCAAATTAGATATGGAGCACCGTAATGAAAAAATAGTCAAAAAATGCAGAAGTGGGTCATCTTAATTAGCGTGCACATATCAATACAGTGTGTGACAATATGTCATGCTTTTTACAATTTTGTTTCTTGTAGCACGGGAACATAGTTAATATACTAAACTGTATTTGCATGATGCAACTCACATCTGAATATCTACAGTCAGTCAAGGACCGCTATCCGTAAGGCTGTAAAATGTGTGCAAGTGTGTGCGCGTTTGTGTTTTGTTTTTCTTTTCCCTTATTTTTTTTTGTTTATTTTTTATTATTGGTGAAAATTTATTGCCAACTGTCATTATATCAAGTGGCAAAAAGTAAGCGAACCGTGTTGGCTCAAGCTTGCCGGTTCAAACTGCGAGATTAAAGTCACTGATTTGATAAATCGACACTAATGGGTATGAATGAACCACATTCTCGAAAAAAATTAGCAAAAAGTAAGCAGTCTGAAATAATAATAATAATAATAATAATAATGGAGAGAGATACATGAAAGCATAGGCCAAAACATATCTAGGGTCTATAAGAGCATGATGTTGTCCCTTATTCTTTTTTTTCCTTCTCTGTAACACTCTTTTGGTCTGTAGTCATTTCTGCTATCAAACCAGTTTCTCCTGGTCATATATTGAAAATTTCAGACAGTTTATTTTATACATCATCTGCCTCATCACTGGTTTATGTTCCATTACAGCACTAAAATGCTCCCAGATAAATGTTGTGTTAACTGATGTAATATCTCAAATTACAGGGTGAAGATAAAACTAATAAGCATACTTTCAAAATGGATGCTCACGAAGAAGGGGTATATAGAGTCGAGTATGGGGACTCCATTGCTTTACTGCAAGCATTTGCTATATGTATCACAATTCTTCATAAAAAGAAACATCGCACGCTTACAGGGTTACACCACTCGATGAAAAGTTATGTTCCGAGCCATCCTCCTTATTCGCCTATCAGAAGAGAATAACATTCTTCTGTATATCTTCTCTATTAAGGAGGCGCAACTCTTCTCTATAACTGGTCTCGGAACGAGTATCAAGTCTAGACTAAAATTTGTAGGTTAGTTTTGCTGGAGAACTGTATATAATTTTGTAAAATATAGTTTGTCAGGTATAGCTGCAATTAGTATTTCTTGAATGTAATTTCAGCATTAATATAACTGAATAATGGAATACAGGCGAGTTCCTGTGAAACAAAAATGTTCGTATGTGCAACCTGTAATATATATGCAATACCAGTACATGAAGGTATTATAACGAATGTTTATTGGCAATGATTATTTGCATAACAATGCCATAGTCTTGCTTGTATACAGCTAGCAGGCGCGTAGCTGATGTTTGTCAAATGTATGAAAAAAGCTACGTTGTATGCCCATTGATGGACTAATAATACACAAGTGATGGTTTCGTTTTCTTTGTATCATCGTAATATAATGGGCCTACGATGCAATGTTGAAACAAAGGATGCTGTCTAGCCTTTTTAATTATGATAGCATCCGTTGTTTGAACATTTCGTTGTAGGCCCATTATATTGTGGTACGAGGAAAACGAGACCGTCACTTGTGTACATTAGTTAACAAAGGCCTACAAGGTCCATAGAAATGTAATTCTATCCATCCAAAAACTTATTACATGCCATCATATACAATTCAATTAAGACAGCATACAAAATGGTCTAACAGAAATAATAACGTTGAAAAGAGCAATACATCGATATATTAAAATAAAAGAAATCACTATTTACAGCATTACACAAATATTTTCTTCATAATCCAAGAAATCTGGTTTTTATTTTTTATGAACTTTGTCCCATAAAATGAATTGAAATAGCTCAGAAGTCTCTCTATATATATATATACGTGTATGTACGTTATTTTCTTTTAATTTAACCTTTTTTTTTTTTGAATTGAATTTTCCAATGCTAACAAAATTTTACAACATAATCTGGCCCATTTACACATTCATTTAATACATTAAATGATACAAAACAATAAAAATCCTAACTCAATTATCTGTCAAACTAAAAATAGCGATAGTACTACTCAACTTACAAAATCTTGGGTGTCAACTCCAACTTCTACTCATTCTCGGATGTCGGAACTTCCTCTTGTTCTTCTTTCTAGTCAATGCAAGTAGACGATGAGTTTAGCTAGGGTGCGTGGGTACAGTGAAATTGCTTTATAATCTAAAGGTATATCCTAAAATTCAACTGCTTTAACGTATGTTTGAGATGAATTCGAATTTTTGTTCGATTTAAGCATGAGAATTCTCAATTATATCTCTTTCCCAACATAGTTTGAATTTATTTTGAATTTGCCAGTGAAAATTCTTGCTTTTTGTTACTTCTATATGACCTATACCACTACTGATGACGTTAGCCTAATTATATATCTTAATCTATCTTTTGCTTGAAAATTTTGAATGAAGTGCCCAATTTCATCATGTATGTTGTAACTGTTACTTGCTTGTAATCCAAATCCGAAAACAACTCCAAATGTGTAATGTGAAATTGCATTTTAAAAAAAAGATGATTTGAATCGTCTACTTTTAACTCACACAGCACATAATTTGTTAGGTGTGCCTCGCATTTGAGAGTGCGTGGGTTGAACGTTAAATCCCACATCGCAAGAAATATAGCGCATAACGTGGTATATATGTGGGATTGGTAGCACATAATATTGGAAATTCCTTTTGTTACAAGCAAGTGTTGCCAAGACCATATATGTCCCCCTTCCGAAAGACGATGAAAGCGATGTTCAATCGGTACGTTGACACATCGGAAGCTTCAAGATGGCGTCATTACGGATCAATGAAGCATGCGTTCATGAGAACGCGTTGAAATGCCGAAACTCAACATTGTATTAGAGCTGATGCTTCGAGGGATCATTATACGATGCGAGAGTGACCAAAGTAAGGACTCCTTGAGGCATGGAGATATGTAAGCAGCTTGACCCCACTACTAGATACGTAGCATGTTCTCCTACGTTGTTGATGCTCCAAGATGGTTTTAGCGGAAGTACTCACCTTAAGGTGAGACTTGGTAACGCAGCCTCGCCAACTGTGTAAAGGAGTGGAAGCAGACTGACCAACTGCGAGCTTTTTTAGTATGCTCCAAATGAAGGTTCGAGAAAATGCTCGCTAAGGTGGAAATCTGTAAGTGTGGCTCACATTTGAGAGTGCGTGGGTTGAATGTTAAATCCCACATCACAAAAAATATGACACATAACGTGGTATATATGTGGGATTGGTGACACATAACATTGAGAATTCCTTTTGTTTTTTTTGTTTTTTGTTTTTTTGTTTTTTTTGGAACTGATACTTTATATACAACAAATCATTGTGACAACATATCCCATGTCAAATAAACGTTCGAAAGCAGGTTTCGAGCTTGTGACATCCTGCACCAAAGCCGAATCAATTACCCACTTGAACAAAGGTGCTTGTCAGAATTCCTTTTGTTATAAGTGTTATCCCACTTTTTGGGTAAAAACTGGAATATCAACAAATTCGCAAGGAATGATGGATGTCAGGATTGGAAATCGATTGGGATCAAGACTACGGTCGATATTATCAAAATTTGGTCGAGTTCCGATCGGGACGAAATTGATTGGAAATGATGATAAGGACTAGGAAAGGCCATGTTTCAATTTTCAGGATAATCGGAGTTCGTATGAAGGAGATATGATCAGCGGGGCATGTTTTTACCTATTACCGGTCCAAAACAATGCCGGACCAAGCTCCACCGGTCCAAAGCATAGCCGAACCAGCCATCTTCCCTTCCCACCGAACCAACTCCACTTCCTCTCACCACCGAACCAAGCTCCACCGGTCCAAGGCCTCGCCGAACCAACTCACCACCGAGTCAAACCAACCACTACCGGACCGGGGCTACCGAACCAACCCACGCTCCACACACTACCGGTCCAGTCAACACTCCACTCACCGTCGAACCAAGGAGATACCGAACCAACTTTGTCAGGTCAGATTGCATCAGCCCAAGCCCACCATCAGCTATGTACATCCAAGACCTCTACCCCCAGCCTCACTCTATAAATAGAGAGGCAGGAGTACAACAACGGGGGACGAGTTTGAGAGCTCAAGCCTGAAAGGAACTTTCAAACAACTTTGATATACTTGTAATCAAAGCTTTGTACTTGTAATCGGATCGGAAAAGAAAAATAACATATAAAGTGGACGTAGGCACATTCTGGCCGAACCACTATAAATCTGTGTGTCTTTTACAGTTTAGTCTCTGTTTTTTACGTATTTGCATAAACCATCCAAATCACTACGAACAACATAAAATCAACTAAATCATACGACTTGGAGGTGTTTGCCCATTTTTTGTGCAAACATATTTGGGTTATTTGCTGAGATATGTGATTTGTGTTTGAATATCGCTGATTTGCATTCATACGCTGGTGCTTTCACGGTATTTGGGGTTTGTGGCCAATTTTGGCGCAAACAATAAGCAAGAGTTGCTAAGACCATGCATATGCCCATTCCGGAAGACGATAAAAGAGATGTTCAATCGGGACTCTGGCACATCGGAAGCTTCATAAGATGACGCCGTTACGGATCAATGAAGCACGCGTTCATGAGAACACGTTGGAATGTCAAAACTCAACACAATTGTCATTATCAAACACTATGTGCCTTTGGATTAATTTTTTCTTAGTTAAAGTTTCATTTGTAAGAAGTTGTAAAGGTATATTATCATTTTAGGACAATGGATTTTATCTAATAAGAATCTATGCCATTGTACCGTGTCACTGTGTGTTTGATGAATTCAATGGTTGATTTAAAACTAAATTCACATTTACTATCGTTTTCTCAGTACCAATGATCTTTTTTTCTTAAATGATTACTTGTTTAATTTCATTTGCCAATTAGATGTTTTGGGATAGAATATTGGATTTCCATTGTCAATTACATATGAAATTGCTTACTTTCAACTCAATACAACCAAAAAACCTCGAAAGCATTAGCTCCTACCCTATCCAACAATATTAAACTATTTAATCAAGGATCAAATCATAAACTGGTTGACTGTCCATCCATTATTCACCTCTCCATGCCTAATAATGTTTTTCCCTTAGTTCCAACATCTTTTCCTGTTGTTTGAGTGTGACATGTTCATTTTACGATTTCGGAAAGGTCGACCTTTAAATATTTATTCTCATCCACATTGGCCACAATGAATTCTTCTTTAAAAAAATACATGGCGGTTTTGGACCACATGCTTCATCTATTTCTTGAAAATTGTAAATTCCCAATCCCCTTCTACTTTTTTTGGCACATTACACTCCATGAAATTTTCCAATGTTTGCCTTAAATTTTAATCATCCAATTTGAGACAATTGTGAGAATTTTAAAGCTTCGACACCAAACATCATTGTTTGCACTATAGTAGCATGCATTAACTCAATTCTCCAACAATACTTATACACTTGCATTCCCACCCTTCAACCCTTTTTTTTATGTTCTCTGTGAGAATATTACCACATTCCACCTTAAGATATTGTATAGATACTAGTAATCCCAAATATTAGACTGGCAGTTCCACTTCTTGTATCGCTAATATGTTGCATATTCTTCCTTTTGTAGGAGGTGTATCCAAAAGATTTTTTTTGTGACATTCATTTGATGGCAACCATAACCGTCCATTCTATTAAATATCTTCTAGATTGCCAGTGCACTTTGAATATCCGCTTTGCATTAGATTAATAATTCATCTACATATATAATGTGAGTTAAAAGTGTTTCTACTTTATAAACATGATTTATTTTTCCAGGACTCACTTTAAATTCCGTGAAGATAAAAAAATATTATTATTATGGTAAAAGGATAGGGGGTGGATCCCCCTGTCTAATACCATTTTTAATACTAAAAAACGCCTTTGGACTTCCTTGTAACATTACAAAAGAAGTACAAGATGATAGCATTTCTCTAATTAGTTTAGTCCATTTTTCTGGAAAGTCCATACGTTGCATCATATGAAGTGAAATCTCTATTTACTAAATTATATGCCTGTTTAATATCAACTTTAATTCACATTCTTCCTGCATCCAATGTGTTAAAGTTTCTAATCTATTCATGCGCTAACACGGTCCCTTCTACAAGACTTCTCTTTGGTATAATTACATGTTGATTTTCTGAGATCAGTAGTTGAAGTGTAGGTTAGTCTTGTAATACAGTAGCTTAGAGGGTACTTTCTACACAAAAGTACAACATGTTATTGGCCTATATTATGCCATATTTTTTGGTGGTTTTTTTGGGTATTAATGCTAGGAAGGTGTAACAACCTTGCTTTATACGTCATGATAATAAGTAAATTTAAATAAAATAGAAATATTCGAAATCATGATTTTTAATAATTTTTATTTTAAAATTTGTTGTGGGCATTTTCGCCCATCGCATATTGGATATGAAAAGTCGGAGGAAATTTTTTCAGAGTATTGGAATAAACTCAGAGCTACTTAGAAATGTTCGCGAGGTTAAGATGTGAGCACCGCTCTGAACCGTGTCTCAATCCGAACAACGCTTCGAAAGATATGGTCATTCTAAAATTTTCCTAACACGGTCCGACGATAAAGCCTTGAAGATGGCCTTCTGCCAAGGCCCGGCACTGCCAACACCAGCAAAGGAACTGCCCTACAAAATCAGGTCCGCACAGATCCAACAAAGCCCAGTCCAATAGGGATGGGCTCGCCAAATACAACCAAGCAGAGCCGGACCCGCACATGCCCAGCCTAGGCCGGACCCGTGCGGGTCTGGCCCTCTAGGACAAGACACCTGGTCCGGCACTGCTGAACTAGCCTTCTGGTCCGGCACCGTCGGACCAGCCTGATCTGGTCCGGCCCTGCCGGACCAGGGATCCACCTGGTCCAGCACCTTAGGGCCGGACCCACCTGGTCCAGCCCCAGGCCGGACCCACTGGCCCGGGGCCGCCCCCACATGGTCCAACATTTTTGGGGATGGACCCACCAGAAATCTCCGGTCCAGCCCTTCTTATGATGGATCCACTCTTTGTACTTTTTAAATGAATCTGCTTGTTCCGGCATTCAAAACTCCAAGGTCTGGATGGGCGACTGAATATTCAACTGGCGTCTAAGAGCAGTGGAACAACAGAAAGGTTGAACCAAAGCTTAGAGGAAGAAAGGTTGAACCAAAGCCTAGAAGTCATGTACTTGTCTACCTCTCTCCACAACCTCACTCTATAAATATTAGGCGTATGGCATCATAAAGAGGATGGTTGGAAAATAGTGAAGCTTCCATCAACAACGACAGACAACTTTGAGAGGAAAATCTCTTAGTTCCAATAGCATGTTTACTCATATTCAAAGCTTGTACTTGTAATTAGAAATGAAAGAGATAATAAAAGTGGAATAGTGGACATAGGTATATTCAAGCCGAACCACTATAAATTCTATGTCTTTTTACATTCTAGTCCTTTTTTATTCTTTATTACAAATTATTGATTTTCTACCACATACACTCACAACTAATATTCATTAAACGGTAGTTGTATACTGCAAATAGTATTCACAGCTCTACAACAATGATTTGAGTGTTTGTCCATTTTTTGTGCGAACATTTTGGTGCTTTCGCTGAGAGCTGAAATTTTCTTTTTTAAAAGGAAAATATCTCTCTCTTGATTATTTATTTATTTTGAAACCTATTATTTCTAGTCTTTTGACTAAAGATTATCGTTTCTATTTTCTATTCTTAAGAAACTTTTTTCCATTTTCTAAGATCTGAAATCTATGTTTCTTTTTAGATTTATCTCGACTGTTTTACTTAAAACAAAAAAATCCTATTTTTCTCTTCAGATCTGAACATCCATTTTAATACATAGATAAATTCTCTTGTCCGCTTTCTATATATTACTTTCACTATTCTGAATCCACAAACACATGTACCCATTCTTTGGATCTAAAATCAAGTCACCTCTCTTTTCTCATTTGAAATCCAAATACATGGTTTCTTGGCATAAGAAACCCTCTTTTTTCCCTCTGTTTAGATTTGGATCATTATCTTCTTTCATAAAAGAAAACCTTTTTCTAGTTTTGAGATCTGAAATTGCATTTTTTAATAAAATTTATACCTTTTTCTTTTTAGATCTAAAGTCACTATCTCCTTAGCATGAGAGATTCTCTTTTTCTTACTTTTCTGGTTTGAGATCATTGTTTCTTGGATTGAAATACTCTATATTTCCCAAATTTGAAATCGTTACTTCACAAAAATATATTTCTCTTTTCATATCTGCAATCACTATTCCTTAAAGATAAAAAAAATCTATCTTTCTTCTCTCTTATTTCAGATCTATAAACACTGTTTCTCGGCCAAAAAGAAACATGTATTTATTTTTTAGATCTAAAATCATTCTATCCTCATTTTCTCATTCTAGATCAAAAAACACTCTTTTTAGCAAAAGGAACACTTAGTAATTTTTCAGATCTAAAATTAAATCTTACTCTCTTTCCATCTGGAAGCGTTGCTTCTTTAACATAAGAAAACTATCTTCCTCTTTTGTATAAGGGGAACCTATTCCCCTAGTAAAGTATAGAATTACGGTTCTAAAAAAATCCTTTTTTCCTACGAACTCGAAATCCTTTCTCCTGATCTGAAGTCACTGTCTCTTTGAATTAGAGCTTTGCTCTTTTTCATCTTTTTCCAAGTTTGTGATCACCATTTCTCGGATTGAGAAGCTATACCTCCTATCTCAAGATTCTCTCTTTATTTTAAGAGTCGGACCATCAACACTTCGAAGCTAGAAAACCTCCCAATCCTTTCCGAAATTGAATTATCTCGCTCAAAAAGTACAAACTCTCTAGGAAGGGAAGGAGAACAACTTCCCAATATGTCGCCTAAAGTGAGAGAACTCCGCTGCAAAGAATGGAACAGCTATCTAGACGTGAAAGCAGGAAGACTAGTCTAATAACCTTCCGGTGCTAAAAATTAACGGACGTATATTCGACATGGTTGTGATTGAAATCAGTAAACACTTCACTACTTAACATAAAGGTTTGGTGGATAAACTCTTAACACGCTTAGGGCAGACAGAAGTATACGACCTCAACATCATAATACAAGGAAAGTCTCGGTCTAGAGAACACACGTGGCATTCCATATAACCAAATGAACCCCAAGCATAATCCTTTTTTTCCATCCAACATCAAATCAAAATACTACAATTAGGATCCCATTGATGGATCGAAATACCATAACTTGAAGACCGAAGTCACGATGATTGAATACTCAAAGTCTAGATATGACAAGCATGACACTTCGTCACTCTTATCATGCACGAAGGCATCACCAATCCAACGCGTACCATACATAATTCAAATGGTGTCAATGACTCCTTACCTAGGGATATGTTCGACAAATATGAGATGAGAAGGAAATAAGACCAAGAGTTACTAATCTATCCTCTAGGAAAACAAAAACTTTTGAGTGACCACTATAAACCTTTATAAGGGGCTAACCCTGCCCACTAGAGACTTGTCAAGATCTCTATACTTGCTGATGAACGGAGGGCACAAAGGAGGTATTATATAATTACTTTTCTTTCATTCTAGTCAATCTTAAGCTATTGCAAGGCTTTACCATCTACCATTGGATCTCCATCCTTGGAAAAAGGTGAAGGAAGGATTCGCAAATCCATTGCATGTGCTGATCAACCCAAGGGTGCTTGCGCTCTACGCGTAGTAAAGGCAAAAATCCAACTAACCCCTACAACTATGCATGATCTCTCCATTGGGTCAACAAGGCACATAAAAGATGAGAAAACATCACTGTCAGGAGTTCAGATAAATGGTCACCTAGGGAAGCTTGCATAGCTTGTAGTACAAATGCTATGGAAGACATAGAACTCTCTGCCTCTAGGGCTCGAACGATCAATGATTAGAGAGAAGCCACCCATTTGAGTAGACGAGGACGCGATAGAAACGACATCTATCGAGAACTTGGATAACATAATAATTTATATAGAAAGGCTCTGAAAGATCGAGCTCCAGCAAATCCACCATATTTGGCCCGCAATAGAAAGGCGAGAGATATCTAGAACCACCACCACTACTCCATATATCACATTTCAATACGAATCAACAATATATATAATAAACCGCTAGGACATGGCAGTCACCAATTAAGATACTAGCTTCATAACTCCATCGTGATCCAATAATCAAAGAACATAATTCAAATTGATCAAGGACTAAAGATAGCAGGATGAATACTAGGGGCATCCACTATAAGTCCACTCAAACTAGTCAAAATCAACCCGACTAGATGACTAGTCCAATGACTGCTAGGAGAAAATCTTTATAAAGAGCTCTCCGATCACACAATACGCTTGCATAAACATGTCATATGCATGACAATGGATGGCCCTGTAAAGGAGGTACCATGACAAACCTCTTCTTTTATTTTTTATCTAACTAGGTTGTTGTCATTTCAAAACAATGCCATCTCGAAACAATGCCATCGGCTCTTAAGTTCCACAGAGTCTTAGAAAAATATCAAGTGAGAATTCCTATCCAAGAGAAAATCTTAAACCAGGCATACTACACAACCTGGTACTTTGCGCTTCTTTCGAAGTGGCAGGTTTGGTCTAAACTACTCTTTCCCTTTGACAGAGGCAAGAGACTAATGTATTCACTTAACACATATGCAGTTATATGCACTTAATGCACATGGTTATATTCACCTAACACCTATGTTTTTAAAACCACTCCTCCTTTTATGATTAGCAACCTAGATCATAAGCATGTGTTGGCAGCAGTGAAAATAAGACAGCCATGACCAAGGGCAATAGCCTAGGCAATTCACTACTGACGACCGCCCATTTCCTTGGCAATGACATAACAATCATGCATCCATACACAAACTCAGCTTGAGTAACTCAAAGAATAGATGCATTCAAAGCCTAGCATGGATTAACGAACCACCCACGACATTAGGGGCCTACCAGGCCTCCTACAAAATAACAATAGGACATATTCTATTTGCTTTGAGCATACTGGGCCAAACATGTTGAGGAGAGAAGCAGTAACACTGCCCTCAAGACCGCCGCACATAGACGGAAAGTGGAGAAATAATACAAACTAGGGTGAAGCCCCAAGAGTTACAAGAGGGAGACATTATTCTCAAGCAAGTCTTTCCCTGTCCAGGAGCACTAGATCCAGTTTGGAAAGGGCCATTCGTTGTTCATAAGGATCTCCATAGCAGAACTTACATTCCGTCGACAGTTGATGGAAAAGGTGTTTGAAAAAGAAGGAATCTCCAGCATCTCCGCCATTACTTCTCTCGGCTTGTAAAAAGCATGTATCACCAGAAACCACTACAAAAAATTGTTTTGCTTGATTGTTTGTCTGATATTTTTCCTATTGCGATCAATCGAAAGCTCTCGCTGGTGGCAGTGAAAGCAAGATAACCATGACTAAGGACAGGAAAATAACTTGGCTAGCTCACTACTGACGATCGGCCCCCCAGCCAACGGTAATAAACTGACTATAAGCCATGGTTTAGGCATGATTATAGCCTAGGCAGTTTATCATTGGCGTTTGGCTCGCCAGCAACTGCGAACCTATAATAAATCCCATGACTAAGGTATGGATGCAGCCAGAGATAGTTCGTGGTTGACAATCGACATCCACGCTAGTCGAGCTATAGTAAATCGAATAATACTCATGATACGGGCCATAATGGCCCAGGTAGTTACTGTGTGCGAATCCCTGCACTAAATCTTAAATATGACAGTTGCGAAAGTTACACTCCCTTGGAACACAGGGTTGGACTGACAAACCATATGTCACCAAAATCCACAATTATGGCAAATAACTTACGTGCTACGAATCTTAAGTTTAGAAGGACTCTTTTAATGGAGAATATAGTTTGTACTACTTAAACTAGATGCTTCTAACAATTTCTTTTAGTCTTGTGGCATTACATATAGATAGTAGAAATATGAATTCCACTCTGCCGATCACAACAGGATATTCATTTGCTTCCACTTTACCAGAGAATACAGAGCATCAAATCAACTTCATCAGAGATAACAGAACATCAACCCAACATTGCCATAAGAATTAGAATATCACTTCCGGCCAACTTCAGTCAAGAAATTATAAGGAATCTCCTAAAGCTGAGCTCACTTATGGAACCTAAGAAAATATCGGTGCAAAGGTATGACTAACTTTCATAAGATGAGCTAAATTCAATAAAAATGCTTGGGGACATAGCACCACCTTGCCCCTTGATCATACACATACATTACCACTCAGCTTGGTAATAGCACATTGGAATCATGACCTCAAGTTCGTAAGTTTAAAACCCATTCATGATACAAGGCAACATGTTGTAAGAAGCAACCAAGTACACTATGCTGGGGGCTAATCCTGACAAATAATGAGCGCTCCCGGCCGAGTTTTGACAACGTCGCTAAAGGACTCTCTAGAGGATGCGATGAGTATTAGTGGACTGCCACGTCCCCTAAATTACTCTCTAAACCTTAATAATAGGAAATCACTTTGAATGATAAGGACCTCTCTAAACAGAAGTGATTCGATCTCTAACCTTTCGAATATAATTAATTCATATCAAAGTTTATTTTAACACAAATAGCTCGATACCTTTACCTGATAAATCAATCCCGAGGACATACAGGATGACTCTAACACATATTTATGGTAAAATTCTAAAAAAAAATGTATTAATAGTATGTAACTAATTCTAAGGCAAGGATGAAAGTCCTTGACCCCACTAGACCCAAAAGGACCCTAAACTTGTAGGTAAAGTCAACATAATAGGACGATCCTCTACCGCCAAAGCCAGTGGGACATTTGAGTTGGAAGGTTGATTCCACTGGATCAATGTAGAGAAAGCAAGCCGATGTCAACAATAGAAACCCCACGTTGGAGACATATGACTGTGATAATCAGCATTAACCGGACGAACAATAGGACCCCTAATTCGCAATGCCGACAAATTTCTTTGATCTTCGCTCAAAAGAGCCAAGACAACTCGCTCAGACCCAGTACCTACCATATTAACGCTTGCCAGTAATCAACTCCAAACAGGTACACGAGAAATCAACAGGCAAACTAACAAGGAAATTTGCTAAGATAATCTTATTCAAATGTGCCCAGGGGCAAGTCTTGGAAGAGCTAACAGAGGAGCAAGGAATTACTCCAGATGTCATCACTTTACCAGACGAGATGGAACATAAGCCTGTTAGCCCAGCTTAGTCGGATGTAGCCAAAATTCACTCAATGACACTATGCATAATATTTTACATACAAATACCCTCCAATGGAAAATCATTACTCCATTAATAATTGACCTTGACCAAGCATGTAAAGATTAACGAGGAAATATACAAACTCAGCAATCAAATGGTAGGACCATGCTCACTCAACCTGGCCATATGATGGTTAGAAGTAGAAATTCCACATCACAGGTCCCAAGTCAAATACCATAAAGGGAATATCACCATATTCACATACTACTCAAGACCTTGAAGCCAGAAATAGGGAGGATAAAAGGAAATACCGCCCTGCTGAATGCGGGATAACTAAAAAATGGCGTCAAGTGACCAACAAATCCTTCTCAAGACAAAATGCATCGCATACAGCTAATGAAAGAAAACTCATCTTGGGTACGATGATGAGATGTGGATAGTCAAAAATCAGGATGACACCTACAATGCTGGTGAGGCAACTTTAGATTAAACAAAGCATACTTTGCATTCGCGAAAGTATACTTTAGGGGGCAAATGTTGTGGGCATTTTCGCCAACCGCATATTGATATGAAAAGTCAGAGAAAAATTGTTAGAGTTTTGGAATAGACTCAGAGCTGCTTAAAAATGTTCGCGAGGCCAAGATGTGAGCACTGGTTCGAACCGCGTCTCATTCAGAATAACTGTTGAAAGGTATGGTCATTCTAAGATTTGCCTAACACGGTCCGGCGATAAAGCCTCGAAGACTGCCTTCTACCAAGGCTCGACAGTGCCTACACAAGCAAAGGAACTGCCCTACAAAATCAGGCCCGCACAGGTTCAGCAAAGACCGACCCAAAAGGGACGGGCTTGCCAAACCCAACCCAACAGAGTCGGACCCGCACATGCCCAGCCTGTAGGGCCTGACAGCCAAGGTCGAACTCGCATGGGTCCGGCCCAGCTGAGTCCGGCCCAGTAAGGCCGGACAGCTTGGTCCCGCCTATGAGAGTCGGACCCACACAGGTCCTGCCCCACATGGCTGAATATCCTTGTCCGTCCCCACAAGGCCGGACAACCACGGCCTAGGAGGGTCGGCAATTCGGGTAGAGGTCAGCAGCCGGTGGCATCCCAATACATGGACGAAGGCACAAACGAGTTATAACGTGATTGAAGCCATGACCTAGAGATTGTTATGACCTTTGGTGACAACGGTGGAGGATCGCGGTGACTATGGTGGGGACGGGAAGAAATGATGTAGTGGAGGTCGGTTGGAAGAAGCGACGATGAAGATGAAGCATGTAACGTGAACATGAGTGAAGGACGGGGTGGGTAGCTAGCAAGTTGGAGGAGCTTGGATGTGAGCGTCTGATCGTGGTGGTGGTAAATGTTCTCGCTTGGAAATTTGGTGAGTTCTCACTCACATCTATACCTATATCTCATTATTTGTTGTGTATTTATCCCATATGTTGCTCGAATTGCTTGGTTGAATGGATCGTTTGGAAAATTGGTTTGAAATTAGTTGATATTGAGATGGTTGATTGTTTGCATTGGTTGGAATTACCAATTTGCAAACAGAATTTTGTTCGATTATGAATTGAACTTTATATGTTTGTATTTTGATGTGTGCAAATTGTATGGATGACTGGAGTTCGATGGAATTCAACTTGATCACACGATAAATTTATGTAGATGTTTGGTTGATATTTTAGAGAATTTTGCTCCATGATTTATATTCTAGATGTTCTATTGATCTTCTTATTTTAAAATATTTTTAAAAGCTTTGAAAAATTATTTATAGGGTTTCAAAATTTGGTTGAAGTATATTTATGATTAAATTAAAGTGGTTGGAAAATAAAAGGATTTATTGAAAATTATTTTGGACATTAAAGTTCTTTTAAAAAAATGGAAATAGAAATTTTCAAGAGTGTTTAAATTTATGAATTTTCACAAGTATGAATGAAGGGTAATAATATTTTTGGTGAGGAATTTCTTTTGTAAAGTGCGTGTGTGTTAATAGAAAGGATTCGAGAGTACATTCAAAAAGTGGATTTTGATTATAAAAATCTATTTTAAAGATGAGCCAGATTGGAAAATATTTGAGTGGGCTTTAAATGTACAAAATTATAAACCCCATTTTATTTATATAGTTAGATTTGAAAATGATTTATATGGAAATTTATGTGAAATTCTATATGATGAGAATTTAGAGTAAACGGTATAGCAATAACAAGCGGTGTGGGACGTCTGGTAATACTTTTTTGATTACTCTTTTGATTCCTCATACAAAATATTTGATTCGTATTGTATTTTAGTTCTATATAATGAAGATGTTGAATAAATGGATTAGTAATACCAGGTGGTATGAGATGCTTAGTGGTATTTTTTGGTTATTCCATTAAATTATATTATAGAATATTGTTAATTTGATGAGTGTAGTTTGCTAGGTTTTAGTAAACATTCGAGTAAAACTGAGCGGTATAAGATGATCAAGTAATACTTGTTCGGTTACTATTGGTGAGAATGTCACTTATATTCTGGAGATAGGTTAGGAATTTATGATATTATTTGGAGGTGACTCTTTCATATAAACTATAAGTTGAGGGTACATTACTCTCCAAGGATCAAAGGTTGAAGTTATGTTCAGATACTCTCATTTGGATGCACGGAGTCAATAGTACTTATTGTTACTCTCATTATGACTCATTAAGTCGAGAGTATTCATACACCCACTAAGGACTAACTAGTGGAGTATCATTATCTACTCTTAGGACTAGTAGTCGAGGATTTGTTATGTTGAGATGCTCTCATTAGGACCCGCATAGTCGAGAGTAGTATTGTTACTCTATTTAAGGCTCCTAGAATCGAGAGTACTAGTTATTACTCTTATTAGGACTTATCGATTCACGAGTATTGATGGGAATCTACATCACAAGGTTCACGCCCTTATGAAGAGCATGTGATTAAGACTTGCTAGATAGACTAGTATCCATCCCAGCAGTTCTGGTTGCGGGGTCGTGCCTTAGATATGTGATGTCGCCTAATTGTGTTTGTAGCCCGAGGGTTATTTCTCTCATCAACGCCATTGTCCTAACATTACATAAGAACCAACAATTCATTACGAAGGGTGTAATGTCCCCATCTTTATACCCATACTGCTCAAGAGTATTGCTAAGTAATATCGTCGAGTAATACGGAAATAAGATGATATGGGAAACACACGTGAATAATCCATTAGGATAACATTAGTACGTATTTAAACATCGAACAGATAACTCACCTATACGTACACAATATCGATACAAAGCAATAAATGCATGTACCTTCACGATAGAGTAATACATAATAGAATAATACATAATATATAATAATTAACTGAGAGAAAATAGAGTCAGAATCGCAAGATAACACATAATCGAAAGTATACGTGGATCCAGTATACATCGAATATACATTGCCATTAAAACATTCAATACATGAATCTAAATACATCTCAATAAAATATAATGGCTATATATAATGATATCTATCCTCCATCTATGCCCAACATCCACAAAATGGTCATCTTGTCCCTTCATCTAAAATGTCTCGGACTGACCTGGGTATTATAATTAACACATGGATAGACTATGTCTATGATAATAGAAGTTATTATAACATACAATGACAATATGAAAAGTATAATAATGATGGCATAACGGCCAAAAAATATCCCAAAACCATATCCACAAGAAAACCATACAGAAAAGTGTCGTTACCCATGTAAAGCAATCAATAGAAATCAAGAATACTATACAATGGATTAATCATCCATATAATAAAACACCAACACAAAAAATGACATCATTAAATGAATCGAGCTAGAACAAGAAAATGCCCAAAGATGAATATATATAATGGACAATCTCAGGTCTTCCATAATCAAAGTAATAAAACGAGTCATCATCCAAATAGATAGATTACAACACATGTCAAAGAAGGATACAGATTGACCATACTTTGGACACAGTCTCAGGTACAATCGTATCTTCTATATGCCTATCTACTACATGCAAACCGAAATAGATGGGAAAGTGATGGTCGCATGCCCGCTCTAGGAACCCAGGGTCTACAGGTTGCATGCTATGTAGCCGGAGATGTTCTTACAGCCATAGTTACCTTGACGGAACTCGTGACTCATATCCACCAATAGCTCATCTACGCATAGCCTCGATCACGACCCTACATTGCCCTAATAGGTAATAGACTGCTGGCCTAAGCGACATAAGGGGCTAAAGGGCAACTACCCTACCGAAACCTATGATGCGCATCAAATATAATAAACAATAACGGTGTTGCGAATCTTGGGCACGACCCTAAGAGCAGGTCGTTAGGTTGGATATTGGCCAATCTGGTTCACTTCCGAAACAAAAAGAAAGATGGACAAAGGTAGACAAACACATACTATGTATACAATGGCCAACACAAGGCTCTACATATAAGCCAACATATGGCACTAAATATACTTAACGCAGCGGGTATCACACACGACATACCCCATATGAGTGTCATTCACAAGCAAAAGAATGATCGAATAAATATCACAACGGCGTCTCATACCATTGATGTTACTAGTACATTTATTCAGTGCTCACATATAACACTCTCTCATTCAATATTCTATATAATGAGTCTAAAAAATAACAAGAAAAGTATTACCGAATCTCTCATCCTAAATGGTATTACTAATCCGTTTATTTGGATTTCTTGTCACACAAAATAAATATCAAACAGAAGGATTTCATCGCCATATCTCTCAAAATATAACTCAAATCAATATCGATGGTGAATCATTCATAGCAAAATCAATGTGGAAGAACTGATAAATTATAAAAATATGTTAAGATAATATTAAACAAATACTTTGAATAAACATCATATACTCTTAATCATAAATAATACCTTTTGAATTTATTTATTTATTTATTTTCAAAATAAGGTACAAATACAAAATTAATCTCCAAATATATATATATCCAAATCACTTTATAAGTCAGATATAATTATAAAAATGAGTACCAAATCACTTTTTGAGTTATAATTTCCTTTATATTTCAAAATACCAATATATAATTCAAATATTTCTAATTATATATATTCAAAGTTATTAATTATTATATTAAAGACATTTAATAACATCAGGAAATCACTTCATAACATATTCATAAAGATGATTTAATTTCAATTAAATATATATTAAGTAAAATAAATTTCTAGAATAAAAGCTATAATAACATCTTAAATATACTAAATAGCTTCCAAACATTCTTAATATTTTTCAAAGAACTCTTAATAATAATATGTAATATTAAATAAACACAAATAATCATGCTTTTAAATTCAATAGAAACAAAACTAAAATATAAGAAATCATAAAATATGCAACTCAAAAATTCAAAATGTGTAGGCTCAATCGATTGAATGATCCCCTTAGTCGACTAAAACTACAAAAGGAACCGACTGAATAAAGTGTTGCTCTCGAGGTTGAAATTTATACTAGTTCAGTCGACTGAAATACTAGTTCCATCGACTGAATTTCTAAAATATGGAAAATGACCAGTTGAAATTGATTCAAATTCTATACACACTTTAGTATAATTTAAATTCAACCAAAACAAACCAACATAAGCCTAAACAGACTAATCATATACGAAATCCATACACAACATGTATTAATATGAAATTTAGTATGTGAACGTAGTTGTGAGTGTAGTAACACTCACCTTAGCCATAGCTCTTCTAATTTGCTTATTATCCATTCATTTGCTCTTCTTTGAAAATCATCATACTCCAAAACTAGATAAAAAGAGAGCTTTCATATGTCATGAGGTATAGGATGGTGTTGAGATCGATATATTTGAATTTAGGAATTTTTAAACATTTATTTATATTTATTTTGATTTTTGAATGAAGATAAGGTTTTTCATAACTTTTGTTTCATGAAACAAGAAATGAAGTTGTGGATTAGCTTGAACATGAATTACAATTTAGTGAATGAAATAAAGAATTTTTTAGACTGGAAACAACATTTTGGTTATATGGAAACAAATATGGGTTTGGGGCTTGCATAATTTCAAGCTCATTCCAAATTCTTTTCTTTTCTATTTCTTTATAATCATTTTATAATCAATTCAAAATTTTATAATACTTCAAACAAAAAAATCATATTCATATTATCAAAAGGTTTTCTCAACATTATAAAATTTCATAGAATTTATATTTCATGGATTCCTTTATTTTATATTTAATAAAATCAAAACTATTACATTAACCCTTTAATAAAATTCTACTTATTAATCAAAACCAATTCAAATCTTTACATAGAAATTAATACTAATACAAATCTTCATTTCTTATTCATACACAAGTTTATAAGGTATTATATTCATATTTTAACTTATTTTGCTTTAAATCATTTCTTAAATGCATTCTAAACCCAATTATTGAATAATTTCAAAAACCATTAGTTTAAATAAAATAAAACTTCTTTTCCTTTAAAATATATAAAATCACATTTACTAATAATACCAGATCTTATAAAATATATAGTTACCTTTATCATCTCAAAATCATTTTAAATTCATAAATATACAAATAAATCCAAATCATTCTTAATTAATCTTTAAAAATTCATTTCAGTTAGTTGATTACCATTACCATCTTTAAATTAATTACTGCGAAACACCATGTTGTCATAAAGGGAAAGTAGGAATCATGACCAATGCTTAACGTACTCTAGGAGCGTGTTTATGACATGTTGATGGATATTAGGTTGCGATTCTAGGAGTGACTAGGAGACTCTTAGGAAACGGGCTACTGTCATTAGTATTTTCTGGAGCAATGTTGTGGTATGTTAGTCTTCCATATGACTTAGATAGATTTATTATCTATGAGACGTTTGATTTTGTCACCACATTAGAGACTATGATCATATGGCATTAGAGACCGGCTGCAAGTTAGTATACCAATAGCCTAACTAAAGATAGCTACGTATTGTCTATCTATGACATTGGACACTTGTGTGCTTGTTTGTTATTCTCTTATAGGAGCCTATGGCTGAGAGATATCTCTTTTTGTATGATTTGTTATTTCTGTTTCCTAGGACTATTCAGTCGAGAGTTTCACCTCTCTAAGGACTGTAGGGCGAGATAAATGATCTTGTATATTGAGTATTTGATTGATTTTGATGTTTATTGAATTTGAGTTTTCTGAATACCTCTGAGGCCTAATAGTCAAAAGTTATCACTTCCATTAGGACTATAGGTCGAATAATTATTTGGATATTGCTTTTCATATTTTGTATGAATTGTGTTTTATTTAGGTTTGTGTTTCTTATGGAAGTATTTACTTCCATCAGGACAGTAAGTCGAGATAGTATTCTTGAATATTGATTTCTATATTTGTATGTATTACGTTCTATTTGGGTTTCTCATTTCTTGATTTATCTTATGTGGCTTAACAGTCGAAGTTATTACTTCGATTAGGACTGTAAGTCAAATTTGATGTTTTGATCGTTTATTTGAGATTTTGCCTTTCTTGATTTATATTTTTAGGGCTTGATGGTTGGAAGTCTCCACTTCCATTAGGACTGTAAGTCCACATAGATATTTTGGTTGATGACTCTTGTATTTAGTAGGAGTCGTGATTCATTTCTTTATTTATGGCTTTTGTGGACATGATGTGTGCTTGTCTATAATATTTTTTAGATTTTGATGAGTTTGTTTGCTATCACTATATATATATATATATATATATATATATATATATATATATATATGTTGTGATTCTTAATTGCTTACATGTACCTCATGGGTGATATTTGGAATGTGTGGCATGGTATATTTTCATTATTGATGCTATGTTGAATATTAATTTACATTGTGAACACGTTATGCTTTTCAATTAACATGTTTGCTGTTATGTACTCATCTTGAATTTTGATACAATCTGACTCAGTTATTAATTTTATAATACTCAGGTCAGTCCGAGACTTTTCAGATACAGGGACATTAGTTTGGATATTGGGCTTTAGAGGAGACATTATATATACTATATTGTGTTTTGAGTAGATGGCTATGTTACTTTCCTTTGGATATCTCCTTGTTTTGTTTTGATGATATGGCAATAAGTATATTTGAATTGTGGTATATTATCGATGTGAGTCAAGAACTCCGTTTTTATAGACTCATCTTATTGTATATGTATATATTGTGATGTGTTATATTTTTCTGCTGCGATATGTGACTCTTTGTTCACTTATATATATGTTGTATATTATTCTGTCCTGGTAAACCCAGATGTTTATTTTTTTCCTCGATACCGAATACATATATTGTTGATATATTTTGAGGTAATGATGTGTACCGTGTTAGCGTAAGAAAATATTTACGTATGGTCGCTCCTAACAAGCTTCATTCTTCGTATTACCAAACAGTATTGTTCTATAATATTCTTTGATGGTATGAGTTAGAAGTGAGTCGTTATAAAAGGCATGGTTGAGATCATGATTCTGCCCTCTTCAAAACATCATTGCATAGCTTATAATGGATCATTTATTAATTTGTCCCAATGTAACTGATTGAACTTTGAAGAGAACCCAGGCCATTAAGGTCTGGGGCTTTATCCTCATTAATACTAAAAACAGCATACTTAAGCTCCTCCATTGTTAAATGAGAGTTTAAATAGTTTTTGCTATATTCAGATTTTTTTTTACTTTACAAGTAATAATAGGAAACTGATTTATATTATCCCTTTTGTTATGTAGATCATTGGAAAAGTTAACTGCTTCCGCAACTAATTTTATTTTGGTTTTTTATTGATTCCATCTAAGCTTTCCATATCTTCTAATG
The DNA here is from genome assembly GCA_030765085.1 of Allium cepa. Taxonomy (NCBI): domain Eukaryota; kingdom Viridiplantae; phylum Streptophyta; class Magnoliopsida; order Asparagales; family Amaryllidaceae; genus Allium; species Allium cepa. The sequence goes on from CM060943.1 coordinate 208,715,864, forward strand.
AATGTGCATGAGTTCTGTTACCCAATTTTTCATAAAATAATTTAGTAGCCTCATCAGCTAGTGTTTATCATGCACGTTTAGAATTTTTCTTTAATGACACTGTTAACGTAGGAATTTTTTACCAATATTCCAAATTAGTTTCGCAGTAAATTTTTCGTCGGTGTAATTGAAATCCAAAGTGAATTGTAGATTATCACATTTTTCTTTACGTTTGTTAACTTGTTTTTATAATATTCTTGTTGTGACTCCGCTCCTTTAGTTTACTTTTTACTTGTTTTGGACATGAAGCAGATTATATAAATGATTTCCTGCTAGAGGAAAGATCAAATACTCTTCAGTCATCTCTTTATAATCATCACACTGTCATTAGAATTAAAATATTCGAATGTTTTGGCTGCTTCTATTGTTGGATTATAGACCACCAAAAAGTTAAAGGAGAATGATCACTTGATATCGATGTTAGTGTTTCTGCTTTTGATTAAGGATATTTAATGGGCCGTTCATGATTACTGGTATTCTATCAAGTCTAAAGCCTACTTCTTTTTGGGGACTAGATTTGCAAGTGAATTTAACACCCCCCACTTCATGTTCACTCGGCCTATGTTTAATTAGATAGTTGTTTAATCCATCTGTTTTACTTGAAGGCAAGTTTCTAATACCATTTTTTTTCTTTGATTAATCTCACGCAGTTAAAATCTCACAATACTAACAATGGAAAGATCAGTAGTTCAAAATAGCATTCCAACTAATTCCATAACATTTTCCTATCTATTTCATGATTTTCATCATGTATGAAAGTGATGTTGGTTTCTACATCACTTTTTTGCATTAGTAATGTAATATATTCTTTACTGGCTAATAATTGTATGGCATCCAAGTATTGTTTATTTATGTACACCAATATTCTGCACTTATGAGAAAAATACTCACTGTTGTCAATGTTACACCAATTCTCATCCCATACTTTATTATACTTTGGTAGATTATCTTTACTTATATTGGTCTCAAGTAATGGTACAATTGTACATTTGTATTCTTTGACCACTTTATTGATATCTAACCACCGTTTAAGGAAATATCTCTGATGTTGTTTTGAAGATTGCTTGCACTCGTTGCATTTGGTTCTACCTGTGAATATCTCTGATGTTGTGTACCTCGTTTGTTGCATGTGGACAACCCTCCCCTAAAATATATCATGGATTTTTGTCATTGTTTTATTGCAATTGGACACCATATGTATTCTGCTGTATTTAGAATCCAATGCACAATTCATGTTTATGACATGAGAATTATCGGCTTGCTCCATATTTATTGTTACATCTTTTGTATTTACTAAAATTGTAATGCTTTAATTTGTGCGCTATTCTCTTCTCCCTTGATGGCCTTGTTCCTTTCCTCCTGAGTGATTCCTATTGGGCTAATAACAATCCCCTCCTTGTCTGTAACCAACACATTTTCCTTCGATTTGCCTCTACTTCTCTTTGCTCATTCATCTTATTATTCTCCCATACTTATTTATTGGCCACTTCCTTGCTTGAATCCCCTCTTCTCGCTCCACTACTTCTAGATTTTTCTATTTTTCTTCTTCTCTGTCCTTCTTCTTTTCTCTCCACTCTTTCTTAAAAGCGCATTGAGATTTAACAATATCCAAAGCATGCATACGCTTTAACCTTTGGTGAAGTCAACTCATAAGTCACTGGCTGATAGAACACTTTTCTAAGCAACTGGAACTTCTTTTGGGAACTTTGAATCCGTTTTCATTTCTATAAGAATCAAGCAAAGCTGAGCTTCTTACGAGTAGCTATTGAAAGATTAGATTCAATGGGATGCCGAGGGCACCTGAAAATGCCCTCAATCCCTCAAAATCCATAAGGCAGAAGTTATTGTCTGGATATCTTACCCATATTGGAATGGAACAACATATCTCTATCAGTTTTAAGTATGAATTCCACTTTTTCATTACCATAATTTTCCACCAAAAAATATGGATGACCATCTAATGCCTGGTTGCAATCTTCCTCTAACTTAAACGATACCATGTAAAATCCATTTTTCCAAGGATTTTTTCTCTCTTTCGAATTCACCTTTGGGTTTGAAAAACCTAGCTACAAATGCTTTTAAATGAACATGATACGGGTGTGGACCAAGTACATAGAATATTATTGATTTCCACCACTCCTTCCTCCTTTGACTACCATCTCCTCTCTGATCACTGCAAATTCGAGATCATTAACATCCTCTTGATTAATGAAGTGTAACTTGGTTTTAGGGTTTTCTTCGATTAGAGTCCTCTTGCAATATCACTCCAAGTAGCCTTATCATTTGCTGCAAAGTTTATTTTATGTTTCTTCTCTCCCAATACTGTGATTTTGAATATGTCCTTGCTTGCTTTTTCATTACCATTTCCAGATCCAGACTACCTCCAACTAGATTGACCTCCAAGTGACCCGCCTCCCCTTCTCTTGATCTATCCTTCAATCTGTTGGTATTCAAAGACACTAATAACACAAAGGAATGGTTGGAAGGAACAATATTTTCATTGAACTGAAATAAACTTGTGGCTTTTATGGCCGTTACAAAAAGAAAATACTAAGCAGTAGCTGCACCTTTCAAGCCTACATACTAGCTATTAAGTTGAATAGAAAAACTAATCCTTATATTCCCTAAAGAATAGGACTTCTCAGGAGATTAGGACTTATTAACAAACTTTTACCATCATTCCCTCCCTTAAGCTAATGCATCTGCATTTAGCTTACTTCAATAGCTTCAATCATTCCAAGCATGCCATGAAGCTTCTCGAACTGTTCCAACCTCAGTGGTTTTGTCATTATCTCTGCAGCTTGATTCTCAGCGCTACAAAAACTCAACTTCACAACTCCATCATTTACCAAATCTCTAAGGAAATGAAACCGTACTCCAATATGTTTACTCTTTCCATGGAAGACAGGGTTTTTGGACAGCTGAATGGCAGAACTGTTGTCACAATGAAGTACAGTACCTCTCTTTTCTTGAGCTCCGAGCTGATCCAAAATTCTTCTAAGCCAGATGCATTGGCAAGCACAAAGAGCTGCTGCAATGTGTTCAGCTTCGGTGGTGGATAGGCTCACCACTGGTTGCTTTTTGGAAAACCATGAGACAGCTCCAGACCCCATCATAAACACATAACCAGAGGTGCTTTTTCGATCATCCAAATCCCCAGCATAATTGCTATCGGTATAACCTATGAGACCTGTGTCACCTTCTCCCTTTTTGTAGAATACACCAAACTCAATAGTCCCCTTCAGGTACCTTAAAATTCTCTTTGCTGCCAGCCAATGTGACAACTTTGGACTTGCCATGAATCTGCTAATCAAACTCACTCCATACATTAAATCTGGTTGAGTCACAGTTACATACATAAGACTCCCAACTGCTTGTTTGAACATAGTAGCATCAAGTCCAGCACCGGCCTCATCTTTTGATAATCTTGTTCCTGGAACCATAGGATTCTTAACTGGATTGTTGTTCTCTATGCCAAACCTTGTTAGAACTTCTCGAGCATATCTTCTTTGGAAAATAAAAATTCCAGCTGCACTCTGTATGACTTCTACCCCGAGAAAATGTCTCATCCTACCCAAATCAGACATGTCAAATTCTAACATCATTGAGTTTTTAATCTCATCACACATAATTCTATTATTTCCAGTAAAGATTAAGTCGTCAACATAAAGACTAACTATTAACATGTTACCTCCTTTGACTTGGTGAATAAAGTATGCTCACTGGAACATTTTTCAAAACCTTCCCGTGCAAAATACGTCTCAATCTTGCTGTACCATGCCCTGGGTGCCTGTTTAAGGCCATATAATGTCTTTTTCAACCTGTAAACTTTGTCTTCTTCACCTTTCTTAACAAATCCCTCCGGTTGTTGGACGAATACTTCTTCTTTGAGCTCTCCATGAAGAAAAGCACTCTTCACGTCAAGCTGAAACACTTCCCAACCACATCGAGCTGCCAAAGCCAGTATCACAGGCACAGTATCAAGTCTTGCTACCGGTGCAAACACTTCTGTATAATCTACTCCATATCGTTGTGCGTACCCTTTTGCCACCAACCTTGCTTTGAACTTCTCCACCTTCCCATTTTCGTTGAGTTTGGTTTTGAAAACCCACTTAACTCCGATAGACTTAACTCCTTTTGAAAAATTTGTTAGTTCCCATGTCTCGTTTTTTTCAATAGCTTTTATCTCCACTGCCATTGCTTCTCTCCAATTCTCGCATTTGGTTGCTTCCTCGAAAGAAAAGGACCATGTTCATCTTCAATCATCGTCATTACATTTAAACCTGCTTCTTCTTCAGACAAACCTGCCCTTGTTTCATAATCTTCCATCCAAGTTGGTTCTCGTCTGTTTCTAGCATCCCTCCCCAATTAGAGCCTTCCGAACAACATCATTTGGCTCATTCGAGGGTGGATCGATCTCACTGGAGCTGCTGCTACTAGAAGTGCCTTGGTCACCACTACTACCTTCTTCTTCATTCTGCCCAGTCTCTTGCTCTTCATCGTTGTCCTCTTCATCTTCCCACACTAAAACATCAGCTTTGCACTGTTCTTCAGTTCGGCCCCAATCCCAGCCTTCTTCTTCTTCAAACATAACATCTCTGCTTACAGTGATCTTCTTTGTGACTGGATCAAACAACCTGTAAGCTTTAGATTCATCGCTAACACCAAAAAATACACATTTTTTGCTCTTGTCATCCAGCTTGCTTCTCTTTTGGCCTGGTACATGAGCATGGGCTACACATCCAAAAATTCGAAAGTAGTCCACAGTGGGCTTCATATTGCTTCATTCTTCTTATGGGGTTTTATTTTTTACAACTGCGGTTGGACTTCTATTCTGCACATGCACACACCACTTCGTTGCCTCAGGCCAAAAGACTTTAGGAACTTGTCTTTCATTTAACATGGCCCTCACTGCATTCATGATGGTTCTGTTATTCCTCTCAGCAACTCCATTCTGTTGAGGAGTGTACGCCATTGTCAGTTGCCTTCTAATGCCTTGAACCTTACAAAACTCCTCAAACTCATTTGAGGTGAACTCACCACCCCTGTCTGTCCTTAAACAAGTAATGTATGCACCAACTTCTTTTTCAACACAAATCTTGAAAATTTTAAAAGTAACAAATGCTTCTGATTTCTCGTGTAAGAAATAAACCCAAGTTTTACGAGTGAAATCATCGATAAAACTTAAGACGTACCTCTTGTCGCTGTTCAAAGCGGGTTTGATAGGACCACATATATCAGCATGCACTAACTGAAGTTGCTTTGAAGCCCTCCACAAACTCCTCCATGGTATTGACTCTCCGTGTTGCTTTCTGATTAAGCAAGTAGTGCATATCTTCTTAGGGGACTTTAGAGAGGGTAAACCAGCCACCATCTTCTTATCTGAAAGTGTCCTGATCCCCTTATGATTAAGATGCCCAAAACAACAATGCCACAAATGAGCCTCTTTCTCTAACACTACCTTAGCTTGTAAACACAGGGAATCTTTTGGTGCCATAGCTGCTAATAAATAGAACATTCTATTCCCACTCATATTAGTATGCATGATTAACCCTCTCCTAGGATGAAATACTTTGCAAGTTCCTTGCTGAATCAAAATTGCTAACCCTTTTTCTTGAAGTTTTCCTATGCAAAGCAAGTTGTTTTTAAGCTCAGGAACAAAATAGACATCCGATATTACCTGAATGATACCACTCACCTGCACCCTTATGCTTCCTTTTGTTGTAACTACCATTCTCATATCATTCCCAAGTTTCACGGTTCGACGAAAGCCTTCTTCCAACTCCGAGAACCAATCTTTGTTCCCTGTCATGTGATTGCTGCATCCAGAGTCGAGAAACCATACTTTTTCTCGCTTTGTTTGGTGCAGCTCTTCATAGGACATCAACAAGAGCTCATCTTCTTCCTGCAACTCGACATAGTTTGCCTTCTTTTCCCAATCGGGACACTCATACTGAAAGTGTCCCATCTTATGACATCTAAAGCACTCAATGAATGCTTTGTTTAGGGGATGTCTTCCTCGACCTCGTCCTCCTCTAAACAGACCTCTGCCCCCTCTTCCTCTGCCTGATCTATCATCAAGGGTGGTTATTTTCAACACTTGTTCCTCCGCCTGGTATCCCTGCATTCTTTGTTCATGAACAAGCAGACTCCCATGTAATTCATCAATTCTTAAGGTACTTAATTCATTGGACTCCTATATTGAGCAAACAACATAATTAAATTTGGACGTTAATGATCTAAGTATTTTACAAACCACTGTACTCTGCTACATCACTTCACCATTTGATTTCATCTTGTTCACCACGGTCAGAGTCCTCCCCAAAAAGCTATCCACCTTCTCTCCTTCTCTCATGGCAAGCAACTCAAACTCCTTTCTTAGTGCTTGAAGTTGTGCCCTTTTCACCTTTGTGGATCCTTGATACTTCTGTCGCATTGAATCCCATATTGCCTTCGACGTCCTCTTGTCGAGAATTGTTTCCAGGATTTCTCTATAGGTGGCTTGCAACAGGAAGTTCTTGATCTTTAGATCCTTTAGTTTGGCCTCCTCCACACTTTTCCTCTGTGCGTCACTTGTTGGTGCAGTCCCGATTGCTGGTGTCGGAATTCCCTCGTCCACCAAGTTCCACATTTCCTTGCTTCTCAGAAAATTCTCCATCGTCATCGACCAATAATCATAATGGCCATCGAACCTCAGAATGGACGGTTGCACAAACTTCTCTGAAGTTTACATTCTGATCTCTCTGTGTTTAATTCACACTTACACAAACTCTCGTGTTTGCTCTGGGCTCTGATACTAGATGTTGGTATTCAAAGACACTAATAACATAAATTTGGGAATGTATCGCTAGTAACCATCAACTACATAACCTTTAAGGGTGTTAAGCTAAGAGAATAAATTCTCCGCCACCAACAGAAATATATTTGCTAGAAACCAGCTTTACATCTCAAACTGTAACGTCAGACACACATCCATACAAGTCCGTTCCGGGATCGAACGGAACCGAAGGCGCTTACAAAGAAGTCCTTGCAATCCGGATATTCACTAATCACGACTGGACTTTCCATCACAAAGGGTAATAAATTTCTATATCGGGGATCAGCCGATGCAGAAACATTCGACGGTAATCCTTCCGTTTTCACAAATATCCGGTCTTCAACACCGGTCATCAATGCTATCTATTATGACGTATCACATATTCGGAATGAGTTATATGACCCCAAGGTCCTTTCCCGGATAACCCGAATAGTGAGCGCTTATTTTTAAAAATAAGTGTAGCATTCAAAATCAAGCAATCACAACAAATACCTATTTAAAGGTAAATATTGATAGTTGGTTATTTAACTATCAGTAGGTATGCACAACATCACTAGAATCCAAATAATTTCCCAAATTATTTATCTTCCAAAAATATCTTTACAAGATATATATATATATATATATATATATATATAATTTTCATATTTCAAAAATAAATCGATATTTATTTTTAAATCAATTTTCCCAATTTCATTTATAAATTCCATATTGAATTTACATTTCCAAAATATCTGTGAATATACGATTTCAAATCGATTTCAAATATCAACTTTCAATTTATCTTTAAAAAGATAATTCTCAAAACGTTCGTTCCATATTGGAAACCATTTCCCTACTTATTTAATAATAAGTATTGCACAAATCTATTTATTTTCAACATTTGGAAAATATTCGATATACTTAAATTAATGTTAAGTATATATTTCATTTCTTAGGGAAAACATTCTATTAAACCCATTATTTGGGTCAAACCGAATGTTACGTAAAACATCGTTACGACAACCCAAAATCACTAGTATAGGGATTCGAATTTAAGATAGATATATAAATCACAATACTATATAAAACATTTCCTTTCGGAAATCATCTACTATAACAACAGTGTTATAGTCTACCATTTCCTTTTATTTCTCGAAAACATCTATTTCAACAATGACTGTTGAAATCTATGTTTTCGATAGTTAATACATTTTAAAACATCTTTTAAAACAATTAACTTCATTTTAAAATTTCACTTCTCCAAATCATACCCGTTTTATTCAATAATATATTCACTGTCCAAAATCATGAGCATACCTTATTTACCCAATTCAGTATTTCTACACTTTTATCAAAAGATTATCCACTGTCCAAAATCGTGGATATACATCGTTTACCAGATTCAACACTTCCACATATTTAATTAAAGGATTTTTCCACAGTCCAAAATCGTGGATATAATTCCTTTAATAATTTCTATGTTTACTTATCAAATTTATTTGATTACGGATTTATAAAACAACGTTTATAAATTACATTTCTATTTCATAACTACTTCGATTTATAAATCTCCTTTAATAACCAATTCTATTTATATTTCGTTTACATGTCGAATCCAACTTATAAGTAAATTACTTATAATCCATTTATTCACAAATCCATTCTTTTATATCATCATTTATTTATAAATCTAAAATTCTTATTTACTTATAAAACTAGGTACAACTTTATTTTAATACTTATAAAAACTCGTTTTATAATTCCAATATCTTTAACTTATAAAATATCAATTTTATAAATCTTTTATATGAACCGTTTATAATAATTCAAAAATCCCAATTTAAACATTTATAAATTTATCAACTACTTATTTCAAAAATCATGCTTTGGTTATATTTCACAAAAATCCTAATTTTTATAACATAAAAATTTATAACGTTTTAATTTTCTTAAAATGAATCAATTCGAAAATTTAATAAACGTATAATTTCAAAAATCACTTTAAAAATCCCTTAAAAATCAAAATCGTTATTTTTAAACTCCAAAAAATGGATCCGATGATGCAACACAATAGTCAATCACGGCATCCAAACATCATATATCATCATATGATAATCAACAAATATCACAATATATGTAAATAAATAAATACGGTTGAGGAATCCAATTGGATCCCTCCAACCTGTTTCCCTGCATCCACAGATGTTAGCACAATACCAATCCCATTTCAAGACGGGATATCGCGGTATATGGGATTTATAAAATATTATCCGCTTAATAGGCGGCGCAATAGGGTCTCATCCGCTATATAATGCGGGAAATCAACAACTCCAATATATACATATTCCAATATATATTGCTATATATAGATATATCCTACTATATCTAATATCACAACCAAACAGCAATCAATAACCGCAATCCAAATTTTCAATTTGAGTGAGAAGATCTCACCTTTGATTTTATTTTGCGATCTATTTCCATCTTGACTCGATTTTTCTTGATTTATACCTTGTATAAATATTATGCAAATGTAACGACCCGTATTTTACGTGTTGATAAATCGTAAAATAGTTGTCATTAGGTCGTTTGCATTGTTTGAGTCAACCTGAATTAGCTCGTGTGGGTGCTTAGGTCGTGCTGTGATTTGGGTCGGTGGAGCGAGTTAGTGGTAGTTGCCGACTTAAGAGATTGACCGACCTAAGGGAAACCAACGACTTAAGGTAATCGGCCGAGTTAAGGAGGTAGCCGACTTAGTAGTTGGCCGGCTTAAGAGATTGACCGACTTAGGGAAGCGAACGACCTATAGATATTGGCCGACTTAAGGTATGGACCGACCTATAGGAGTGAGCGACCTATAGGAACTGACCGACCTAGTGGTTAACCTGTGTATAGTGTTAGGTCGGATACATAGTTGGGTCGGCAGTATAGGTAAGTCGTTAGGTCGGCTAGTTGTTAGGTCGGCCATAGGGTTAGATTGTTAGGTCGGCTACACTTGTGAGTCGTTGGGTCGGCTATGTAGTTAAGTCGCTAGGTCGTCTCCAGCGCTAGGTCGGTAACAGTGATGAGTGGTTAGGTCGGTGTCCGGTTAGGTCGTTGGGTCGGCTGAGTGTGTTGAGTCGTGAGGCTTTGAGGTTGAGTCGTAAGTCGTAGGGGTTTTGTTGAGTCGTGACCGACTTAAGGGGCGCACGACTTAAGGATTTCCAGCCTATAAATAGAGGGGTTTGGTTCACTTTTTGGGATCCGGATTTTGAAGCGACGAAGTGCTGCTATTTTGAGAGCTCGACTACGACACTTCTTCACTTCTTTTCTCCACTCTAATCTAGTGCTTACTTCCATCCAAGATTGAAGATTAAATCGAAGATCCAAGAGCCAAAGTTGAAGATCTCCATCCTTCAAAGAGAGATTTCATCATTTGAAGGGAAACCTTGTCGGATCAAGCTAGATCCTTTGTTGTCCAGATCTGGAGTTCGTTGTTTTTGAGGTGTTTAGGTGATTCGGTGAGTGGTGGTTATCTCTCACACGGACCCAAAGGGAGTATATTGGATCGGTGGCTTGTTTGTGTGTTAAAGATAGTGATTTCATGCATTTTCCTCAAGTCTGCATGTAGATCTATTGTTCATGAAGTTTTGATATCTACTTTACTACATGTTAACCTCTGCTAGTTCATTCATCAAGATATTACTTAGAATTCATGCTTGTTAGATTTGGACCCTTTAATTACGAAATTGCCATTATTGTTATAACTACTTATTTAGATCTTATTTGAATGGTTGATTATTTGGATGAATGATTGATTTGATTGATTAATTGATTAGTGATTGAATTTGGACAAGTTGGTCGAAGATGATTCAAAAGCTAAGTGGAAAGGCTCTTGAATAAGGAAAGCTGCTCGTGGCATATGAAGCGGATGATAAAGCTCATATGGATAGATTTGATCATGATGTTGAGATGGGACTTTGCTATGATGTGATGAGGCAAAGCATGATGTTGAGATGAGACTTTGCTATAATGCGATGAAGCAAAGCATGATATGAGAAAGCCTTGGTTTAATCCAGACGGGATCATTCCAAGCATGTTGATAACTCGGTGATGTGGTCCGAGTTTGTTGATAATGGTTGGCTTGAGAGGCGCTTGAGCTATTATGTGAATAGTCGTCGGGGAGGATGAATAGGAGGCTGAGATCTCATCATTATTGAAGGTTCTAGCATGCTCAAAGCAAGAGTACGTTGGGATGGGTCACGACGACGTCTCAGACACGGGTCACGATGACGTGTTAGTACTTTGGGCAGATTCGATAGTCCTAGGCATGGGTCACGACGACGTGCAGAGTTATGTATAGAACTAGGGTTACCATTAGCCCTTGGCGGACGGATGAAATAATGGGCCGGTCATTCAATTAACGGTGAAATCGAGGCAATGATAACAGTGATAGCCAGAGTCATGGATGTTTGGATGTTTTGGTTGTATCGTCGCTTGGGCCAAGAGCGATGTTTTTGGGGTGCTTACCTGATCTTGGTTAGGCCTTGGGGGTTTGTACTTGGAAAACATCGACCATGAATCGAGTGATAATTGCTTTACTTTAATTGTCTGCTTTGCTATGTTTGTTTCTGCTTAGCTGTGTCTGGGGGCTATCACTGTAGAAAGAGGTGGATTGGGATGGTTGAGTTCCTATTCCTTTTTACCCTTTATGCTCTTTTGGTATGTTTGATAGTTGATTTACTGCTCACTAAGACTTTTGTCTGACTCAATGTTTTATGTTTAACTCTTATTACCTTGGGCTGTTCATCCATGTTGGGATGGGCAGACTAGGTAGCAGGTGACAGGTGCTGTTCTTAGTGACTAACGCTGTTAATGACGAAGACGAGCTGGAGGCTTTTGCATATTGTTTTCTTACTATATGTACTGGATGTTCCGCTGTTTGTATGATTCTCTGAGTGTTATGTAGTGAGGCTTGCTGTATTGACTTTTCAGATTGTTGTACCAAACAATTATGAGTTTATACGATAGAGATTATTGTTTTACCTTACCCTGATGATCGTCCATGGCGGCCTGGCACACTTTTCAGCGCATTATTTCCTTGTTGGGTGCAGGAGTCATGGGCGGTCGTCACATTTGGTATCAGAGCTTTGGTTAATCGATTTTAGCCAACGCTCGCTGACGTAACTACGTATGAGAGACGTAATTGTATTTTGATGGATAATTACTATATATAATATAGTAGCTTAGAAGGATTTGAACTCCTTATGTAGTTGTTTCTCAAGGTGTTATAATCATTCTTTTTATAGATATTAAGAATGAGTCGAAGAGAGAAACAAGCTGCTAGGGAAGGCTGTGCTTCTGAGGGAGTTGCTGATTGTGCTGCTATGTTTGAGGCTATGATGACTTTGATCATGAGAAGGATACCAGCTCCAGGGCCATCAGCAGATGTTGGGGTTCAAGTTCAAGCTCCAAAACCAGTGGATTTTGCTAGGTTGTGTCAAGACTATACTGCTCTTGGAGGAAAGGTTTTCTTAGGGACAGAGTCAACCATAGAAGTCCAGAGATGGATAGATGCTTGTAGAAGGATTTTTGGTGATTTGGAAATTGAGGATGCAACTAAGAGGAAGCTTGCATCAAGACTGCTTCAGGAAAGAGCTTCTGATTGGTGGAACTCTATCACCATTGATACCCCGGAAGAAGAGATTACTTGGGAGCAATTCCAAGTCAGATTTGAAGCTAAGTTCATTTCTACAGCTCAGAAATCCGTTCCGTTTAAGAAGTTTGTGGAACTCAAGTAAGGTGGAAACCAGTTCTTGAGTATGTTTCTGAGTTTGAAGCCTTGTCCAAGTATGCTCGGTCATATATTGAATCTCCTTATCAGAAGAATGAGAAGTTTGTGACATGCTTGGACGGTTATCTTGGGAGGCAGTTGGTGGATCATTTGGATGACCCATTTGAGAAGCTTGTGGAGAAAGCTCTCAGGCATGAGAATTTGTTTCCTAAAGAAGGATCTGTTGTTGCTGTGACCAAGGAGCCAAGTGGAAACGAGAAGAGAAAGCAGCAGCAGCAGAAGAGTAAGGATGGCCAGAAGAAGCCGAAGGGTGAAGTGACCTGCTACAACTGTCGGCAGAAGGGTCATCTCTCCAGAGATTGCAAGAATCCGAGAGTGCCAGTGAAGTGCCACAACTGTGACAAACTAGGGCATATCAAGAGGAATTGTCCAGAACCGAGGAAGGACAAACAGATTGTGCAAGCCTATGCTTTGAGGGCGGTGCCATCATCTTTGAAGGCTCCTACTGCTGAAGAGGAGGGAAAGAGTGTGGTGGTTCAAGGTACTCTTTCCATTTGTGGTGTTCCAGTTAGAGTGTTATTTGATACTGGGGCGTCGCATTCCTTTGTTTGTAGTGAACTTGTAGGCCGGTTTGGTTTGGAACCGGATATTGTTGATAGACCATTGGTTGTGACTAATCTAGTTGGGGGTTCGTCTTGTTTGTGTATGGTATGTCGTGGTCTAGTTGTATCGAGTCATGATTGCTCCTTTGTTTGTGATTGTTTTGTTCTGAACTTTACGGGGTTTGGAATTATTTTGCGTATGGACTGGCTTAGGAAGTATGCGGCAAGGGTTGATTGTAAGAGGCTGGAGGTGACAGTCGAGAATGTGGAAAGGCGAAAGGTTGTGATACGATGTAAGCATGAAGAAGGCGTCTTCATGAGCTTCATGTATTCGCTGGTTGTTCCACGGGATGGACTGTCATCGGTGCCTATTGTGAATGGATTTGAGGATGTCTTTGACGAGGTCAAAGGGTTACCGCCGCATAGAGAGATCGAGTTTCGTATCGATCTAGTTGAAGGAGCCAGACCTGTTGTGATGCCTATTAGGCGGATGGCGCCTAGGGAACAGCAAGAGTTGAAGGTGCAAGTTGATGACCTTTTACAGAAAGGATTCATTCGACGTAGTGTGTCCGAATGGGGTGCACCAGTTGTGTTTGCAACCAAAGCGGATGGATCGTTGAGGTTGTGTGTGGATTATCGTGAGCTGAATAAAGTGACTAAGAAGAACAAGCATCCATTGCCGAGAATAGATGACTTGTTTGATCAGCTTCACGAAGCTAAGGTGTTTTCTCAGATGTGGCAACGGGATTTCACCAGTTGAGAGTAGCAAAGGATAGTGTTCCAAAGACTGCTTTTAGGACACCATCTGGTTTCTATGAGTGGCTGGTAATGCCGTTTGGATTGACCAATGCACTAGCATATTTTGTGGATCTTATGAATAGAGTTTTCAGAGATCAGTTGAACAAGTTCGTACTTGTGTTCGTGGATGATATTTTGATTTATTCCAGAACTGAGGAAGAGCACAAGACGCACTTGCGTATTGTTTTGGAAATCTTGTGGAAACAACGGCTGAGGGCTAAGTTTTGGAAGTGTCACTTCTGGAAGAGCGAAGTGAGGTTCTTAGGCCATATTATCTCTGGAAATGGAATAGCGGTTGATCCCGCCAAGGTGGCAGCGATCCAGGATTGGGTTAGACCTAAGAATAAATCTGATGTGAGAAGTTTTCTTGGATTAGCAGGATATTATCGTCGGTTTATCAAAGACTTTTCCAAGATAGCTGCACCATTAACAGGATTGACGAAAAAGAACCAAGTTGGCTGAGAGTGGATCGATTGACTAAGAGTGCAAGGTTCATTGCTGTTCGATCAACTAGGACTGCATCGAAGTTGGCTGAGCTATATGTTAAGTGGATAGTTCGATTCCATGGTATTCCGAAGAGCATAGTGAGCGATCAAGACCCATTGTTCACTAGTGGATTTTGGAAGAGCTTCCAGGAAGTTTTGGGAACCGAGTTGTGTTTGAGTACAGCTTATCACCCTCAAACAGACGGTCAGACTGAGAGAGTCAACCGAGTTTTGGAAGATCTCCTTAGAGAATGTGTTTTAGATTTCGAAGGATCATGGGAAGATCATCTTCATTTGGTGGAATTTGCATATAATAACAGTTACCAGTCCAGTATTGGTATGGCACCATATGAGGCATTGTATGGAAGACCGTGTAACTCTCCGACATGTTGGATAGAAACAGGAGAAAAGCTGATACTTGGGCCAGAAATGATTCGACAGACGACGGATTGTATAGAGATCATTCGGCGACGAATGAAGGAAGCCCAAGACCGTCAGAAAAGTTATGCCGATAAGCGTCCTAAGGATTTGGAATTCGACGTAGGAGATATGGTTTTTGTGAAGATTTCTCCACTGAAGAATGTTATTCGATTCGGGAAGAAAGGGAAATTGACTCCAAGATTTGTTGGACCATTCCCGATCATCGAGCGAATTGGAAAGCTCGCTTATAAATTGAAGTTACCAGAAAAGATGTCGGGTGTGCACAATGTTTTTCATGTATCGTATCTACGGAAGTATGTGCACGACCCAAGTACAGTGGTTTCTGCTGATAGCTATGAAGATTTAGAGGTTGATCCAGTTGTTACGGGACCTCTAAGCCGCTTCGTGTTGTGGAGACTGACACGAAACAGCTTAGGAGGAAGATAGTTAAGTTTCTCAAGGTACAATGGAGTGATGATGTTAACGACTGTACATGAGAGGAGGAAGAGAGGATGAAGGCAGCTCATCCTGAACTCTTCGAGGTATGACCCTAAGGTGTCATGGCATCTCATGAATTTGTAACTTGTTCTAGTCTTAGAATTCTGCATGCTAGGCTAGTAATTGGATGCATAGTTTGTTGATTGCTATGGATGGTAGGCATGCAGAATAGTTTTGGTTGTTCTTGTTTGTTTGGAATTTCGGGGGCGAAATTGCTAAGGAGGAGAGAATGTAACGACCCGTATCTTACGTGTTGATAAATCGTAAAATAGTTGTCATTAGGTCGTTTGCATTGTTTGAGTCAACCTGAGTTAGCTCGTGTGGGAGCTTAGGTCGTGCTGTGATTTGGGTCGGTGGAGCGAGTTAGTGGTAGTTGTCGACTTAAGAGATTGACCGACCTAAGGGAAACCAATGACTTAAGGTAATCGACCAAGTTAAGGAGGTAGCCGACTTAGTAGTTGGCCGGCTTAAGAGATTGACCGACTTAGGAAAGCGAACGACCTATAGATATTGGCCGACTTAAGGTATGGACCGAACTATAGGGGTGAGCGACCTATAGGAACTGACCGACCTAGTGGTTAACCTGTGTATAGTGTTAGGTCGGATACATAGTTGGGTCGGCAGTATAGGTAAGTCGTTAGGTCGGCTAGTTGTTAGGTCGGCCATAGGGTTAGATTGTTAGGTCGGCTACACTTGTGAGTCGTTGGGTCGGCTATGTAGTTAAGTCGCTAGGTCGTCTCTAGCACTAGGTCGGTAGCAGTGATGAGTCGTTAGGTCGGCGTCCGGTTAGGTCGTTGGGTCGACTGAGTGTGTTGAGTCGTGAGGCTTTGAGGTTGAGTCATAAGTCGTAGGGGTTTTGTTGAGTCGTGACCGACTTAAGGGGCGGACGACTTAAGGATTTCCAACCTATAAATAGAGGGGTTTGGTTCACTTTTTGGGATCCGGATTTTGAAGCGACGAAGTGCTGCTATTTTGAGAGCTCGACTACGACACTTCTTCACTTCTTTTCTCCACTCTAATCTAGTGCTTACTTCCATCCAAGATTGAAGATCAAATCGAAGATCCAAGAGCCAAAGTTGAAGATCTCCATCCTTCAAAGAGAGATTTCATCATTTGAAGGGAAACCTTGTCGGATCAAGCTAGATCCTTTGCTGTCTAGATCTGGAGTTCGTTGTTTTTGAGGTGTTTAGGTGATTCGGTGAGTGGTGGTTATCTCTCACACGGACCCAAAGGGAGTATATTGGATCGGTGGCTTGTTTGTGTGTTAAAGATAGTGATTTCATGCATTTTCCTCAAGTCTGCATGTAGATCTATTGTTCATGAAGTTTTGATATCTACTTTACTACATGTTAACCTCTGCTAGTTCATTCATCAAGATATTACTTAGAATTCATGCTTGTTAGATTTGGACCCTTTAATTACGAAATTTCCATTATTGTTATAACTACTTATTTAGATCTTATTTGAATGGTTGATTATTTGGATGAATGATTGATTTGATTGATTAATTGATTAGTGATTGAATTTGGACAAGTTGGTCGAAGATGATTCAAAAGCTAAGTGGAAAGGCTCTTGAATAAGGAAAGCTGCTCGTGGCATATGAAGCGGATGATAAAGCTCATATGGATAGATTTGATCGTGATATTGAGATGGGACTTTGCTATGATGTGATGAGGCAAAGCATGATGTTGAGATGAGACTTTGCTATGATGCGATGAAGCAAAGCATGATATGAGAAAGCCTTGGTTTAATCCAGACAGGATCATTCCAAGCATGTTGATAACTCGATGATGTGGTCCGAGTTTGTTGATAATGGTTGGCTTGAGAGGCGCTTGATCTATTATGTGAATAGTCGTCGGGGAGGATGACTAGAATGCTGAGATCTCATCGTTATTGAAGGTTCTAGCATGCTCAAAGCAAGAGTACGTTGGGACGGGTCACGACGACGTCTCAGACACGGGTCACGATGACGTGTTAGTACTCTGGGCAGATTCGATAGTCCTAGGCACGGGTCACGACGACGTGCGGAGTTATGTCTAGAACCGGGGTCACCATTAGCCCTTGGCGGACGGATGAAATAATGGGCCAGTCATTCAATTAACGGTGAAATCGAGGCAATGATAACAGTGATAGCCAGAGTCATGGATGTTTGGATGTTTTGGTTGTATCGTCGCTTGGGCCAAGAGCGATGTTTTCGGGGTGCTTACCTGATCTTGGTTTAGGCCTTGGGGGTTTGTACTTGAAAAACATCGACCTTGACTCGAGTGATAATTGCTTTACTTTAATTGTCTGCTTTGCTATGTTTGTTTCTGCTTAGCTGTGTCTGGGGGCTATCACTGTAGAAAGAGGTGGATTGGGATGGTTGAGTTCCTATTCCTTTTTACCCTTTATGCTCTTTTGGTATGTTTGATAGTTGATTTACTGCTCACTAAGACTTTTGTCTGACTTAAGGTTTTATGTTTAACTCTTATTACCTTGGGCTGTTCATCCATGTTGGGATGGGCAGACTAAGTAGCAGGTGACAGGTGCTGTTCTTAGTGACTAATGCTGTTAATGACGAAGACGAGCTGGAGGTTTTTGCATATTGTTTTCTTACTATATGTACTAGATGTTCCGCTGTTTGTATGATTCTCTGAGTGTTATGTAGTGAGGCTTGCTGTATTGACTTTTCAGATTGTTGTACCAAACTATTATGAGTTTATACGATAGAGATTATTGTTTTACCTTACCCTGATGATCGTCCATGGCGGCCTGGCACACTTTTCAGCGCATTATTTCCTTGTTGGGTGCAGGAGTCATGGGCGGTCGTCACAACAAATAAATTAACATTCGAACCAATCAAATAATCAATTTTTCGTTTTGATAGTTTTAATTAACCGATTTCTCCTTTTATAATTTTATTTAACTACAATTTAATTTTAAAACTAAATTGCCTTTTATAATTTATTTTTTTTAATGCCAAAAATTAAATGAACCCTTTATACAAATTAATTCCGCTAGTCGAAAATAAATTTCCATTTCTATTTTATTTTAACTAATTCCTTTTAATAAATTTATTTAACTAATATTCGAAAGGAATTTTTAGGCTTAAGGAAAAAGTTAGAGAAAATTTTTGTTTCAGGGACAAGAAGTTTGTTTTTTAGGCTGAAGGACACTCTTTAGTGTAAATGACAGAATGATAGTTGAAACTATCATTTTCATTTTACACTAATAAGTGTCCTTCAGACTAAAAAGCAAACTTGTTGTCTCTGAGACTAAATTTATTTGTAACTTCTTCCTTTTGCCTATTTACCTGTATTCGAAATATAAATCGACCTTTAATTACCATTTTATAATTCAATTAAATTTTGAACTAACTTACCTTTATTAAATCTTTTAGTAACAAAAATAGTTTAGATAGGTAAATTTACACACTTTAATTTCCATAATACCTCATTATAAAATAAATTAGTTAAGTTATACTTATTTAATTTATGAACTATATATTTGTAAAATAATCTATACAGGCTTCATAAAAAAAATCTATTTCATATAAATTTCCAAACTTACATTTTTTTTCTTTTCTATAAATAACAAATAGAATCTGCTGTACATACATATATATTTGTGTTTATATTTATATTTATATAAATATATAAACTGAAAGTAAAAATAGGTTTATATATACCTTACTAACACAGCTATCACCATACCAGAATACTCGAACACCATCGACCCCACCGCCAAACACAAGCCCAAATCGAAGCTCTACTGCTCGACATCGCCACCTACCCATTGCCCAAGACCACGCGCTCGTGCCTGCAGTGCCGACCTCCGCCTCGCGCGCGTCCCTGGCTTGCCCTAGAACGTCGCCGCACTATCAACTCGAGGCATAGCAAACTCGAGGCATAGCAACCCTGACTCCATCTCGTCGCCTCTAATCAGAAACCCTAATCGCGAGCCCTCAAGCTTGCCGCCACCACTCAATTGCGTCGCTGCCTCCATCTACCTCGGCCTATGCGCGCGCGCTCGAGCACCAGAAATCAACCCTTCGACCCCCCTCGACAATTCGCAATGTCATTGATGAAGCCGAACGTAATAACGTTCAAATTGCGTAGCTTCCCCCATTTATGTGTTTTTTTTCTTTGAAGCTGATTGCGAGATATAGTACAAAATTGAAGAAGCTCGGCATTTTTTTTTATTTTTTTTTCCGATTTGATTTCCTGAATTGAAGAGGAAGAATGAAGCTTTTTCTTTTCTTTCAGAATGAAAAGTAATGGAACTGTATATAAGATACGAGATATTATGAGGGAGAGGGGACATGATTTGAAATGAACGTGTTTGCACGATTTTGTTCCATGATCTTCTGCGTGATTAAAGGAAGGAAAGCACGTGATTTTTTATTTAATGTTCACCAATTTCTAATTTAAATTTGAGTTGAATTCGTTTAAAATTTCAACGTGTTTGCATAACGTACGATTACATGGCAACTCCAATCATTGCGAAATTTGAAAATCCGGTAATAATTCAATATTACGGACCCAATGGAATTGGTTTCGTCGAATTCTGAGACTGTGCCTCGGAAGGCTATTTTTAAATATCGATTCAAACGATATAATTTCAAAACTGAACAATTCACTTTCAAATTAAATTCTGAAGCTTCTATTATCTTCAGTATTATCAGTATGAAATTTACAAGCCTTTGAAATATTTTTAATCAGCTTAAAATTGAAGATTCAAATTTTTATTCAACTTTCAATAGATTAAACTTTATAATTTAATCGCCAAATTCATTCTGATAATTTGAAATTCAGGTCAAACCATCATTCAAATATTTTAAAATAAATTAAATATTTCCAATTTAAATTGTTCAAAATTTAGGGTCGTTACAGTGATTGTACAAGAAAATTTCACGGGTCTGGTTTCATGAAATTTCTTATTCCTTTTTGTCATCACCGCTCGCTTCCTCACGTCCTCATGGAGAAGAACCGCAAGGATAAAACTCGTTTCTCGAATTCCCCTGGTTCTAGCACAAGATCTGGGAAGTCTTATTCTGTTCCTCCTCCAACAGGTGATCGTGTTTCTGTTGTTGCTGGTGGCAATCCTTGTGACCTCGTTTCGTCTGACGCTAACCACCATTCCAATTATAAGCCCTCCTCTCCAATTTCTTTGGTCAATTCCTGTGGTCTTGGTATCGTGCACGACCTGGCTCTGCACGGTGATGTTTCACAAATATCTGCTGCTAATTCGCTTGAGCCTGTTACTGTTTCGGATGATACTTGTCACGTTGATGTCTTTTCATGTGCTAATGTTGTAGTAGTTCCTCCTGTACCCCTAATGTCCGATAACCTCCAACCTAACTCAACTAGCTCGGTTCCTGTTTGTTCAAATGCCGCTAAGAGTCGTAATGAGAAGCATTGGTCGTCGCTCTTCTCTAGCCTCCCTCGGTCTGCTGGCAGTTACATTCCTATAGCCTTCTCTCATTCTGATGGTGATTCCCCTCTGGTTGAAGTCATTCACTAAGGGATAACTCGATGGAAGGAATTCTTGGTGGGATTCTTTCTTGACTCGGTTGTGGACTATAATTTAGTTCGAAATTAATGCCGTAGTAGATGGAAAATTAGAGGTGGGATTCGTGTGTTTTTCCTTAAGGGTATGTTTTACTTTAAATTCTCTATTGCGGAAGAAAGAAGGCATGTGTTAGAATCAGATCCTATCATTATTGATGGTAAGCCTTTCATTGTCACCACTTGGTCTCCATCTATGGAAAGTGCTAGAGAGAAAGTCTTGTCTATTCCGGTTTCGATTACTTTTTCGCGTATTCCTACTGTTCTGCAGACATTAATTGGTATCAACTAGCTTGCATCGCGTATTGGTATCCTCAAATGCTTTGATTCTACTACGGTGGAAAGAGACTGCTTCTCTTTTGCTAAAGCCTTGATTGAAATTACTCTTGACAAACTACTTCCTCATCAGATCAAAGCTTGCATTGATGACCTCGATATTTTTGTTACTGTTAAATATAATTGGAAGCCTGACATTTGTACCACCTGCCACTCTTTTGGTCACTGTTTGGATACATGCTCGTTTGCTTGTGGGGATCCTATCCCGGTGAAGATTCCCCTTCCTCGCCCGTCCCCTCGGCAGTGGGTTCCGAAAACTGTTATTTCAGTTTCTTCGCCTTTAGTTGTTCCTTCTGCCTCTATTACTCCTAATCCTTTATCAGATACTTCTGCCACTATTATTTCTGATGATGTAGCGTCTATTGTGCCATCTGATATTCGGTTGGTTGTATGGGATCCCCTTGATCGATCTTGGCATCACTCAGCTTCTGATATGAGGTACAGTCCGATCTATCAAGTTTTATATATATATTGGAATAAGTGATCATCGTCTTATTTACCACATTGTTGATGGAAATATCTCTCTCTTCGCAACTGGTGACTACGGCACAAGGAACTCCCTTTTGCTTGATGTGACTGCTTGGGATAGGAAATTCTTATACGGGCCATGTTCTCTTGATTTTGATGCTTCTCTTGCTGCTCAATTCTTGGATTTCCTCCATGTCAGTGGGCCAGAATCTACGGATTCCAATGGTGGTTCTTCTTCTTTTGAAGAAGTCTAGCTAGGTTCCTAGTTGCTTTGGATCTTGTGCCAAACACCCGTTTTAATTGTATTTTTAATTCTTTTTAGTTGCTAGGGCTATTCTGCCTTACTCCTGCATTGTATGTAGTGGGCTGAACACTTTCAATTCAGCAAGTGGTATGGCCACTATAAAACCAGCTTGCTCGTGCAAAATAATAACTTTGTTTTGCCTGCAAAAAAAAATTTGAAGATTCCAAATCCTTCCATATACGTTTTCTCGTTACATATTCTACACTTTCTAAGAGTGATGTCCTTCTTCCAAAACAACATGCAGCCGTTTAAACATGTATCTATTTTTTGATATGGTACACCAATATTTGGTAACAAATACTTCAAATATTTACACCTATTACACGGACAACGAATTCCTACATTGTTTCCATTATTACTTAAAGAGAATTCAACAAATATGTTTCCGAATTGACATTTTATTTTTCAAATTATTGATACATAATCTTTTACGTGTCAACTTAGCCCAACATAAGAATAAATATTGAAATGTATTGTACACAAATGCATGTACACAGGAAACAAAAAAGAAAAGTGACGGCGAATTTTTGTTAACCGTTTAAGACGAAATAATGACGAAATGTAATTATTTACTGTGTTTATAACTTGTCCATTACATGGACAAATCCAGCAAGTGTTTGCAACTAATTTGGTCACAAACACCCGAGAATAGGTTTAAGTAGTGAAATAAATGAAGATATTAAATGAAAACCGAGGAACAACAATGAATATAAAGAAAAATGCAAAAGAGAGCAAAAACAACGAGGTTTATAGTGGTTCGACGTTGATTGCCTAGATTCACTTTGAATGCTTCCTTTATTGCTTCATAAATCACTCGATTACACTTACAATTGGCAAGAAATAACAAAAGATCAAGGAAAAATGAAATAAGGTTGGTTACAAAAATGGTAGAATTTCACTTATCAGCCAAAAGTCCCCCGAAATGGCCCTCTGCCCCTATATTTATATATGAAGGCAGCCTTCAATCTGACTGAAACTTCAACACCTCGGCCCCTTCTACCATATAGGCCCACCATAGGGAGAGCTAGGTCCAACTCTCAATAAATAAGGGTCGGTACCGACCCTTTCATGGGTTGAGTTTGGACTAGCGACCCTATGGTGGCTTTCTTATAATCTATATTGATGTTCCAAATATCATTGCACTTGGACTTGTGAATCTCTAGTTCTCATCATGTTTCAGTTATAGCCTCAATCTGGCTAAGGCAATGCCTATCCATGCTAAAAAAGGGGGTACTTTACCGATCCAACCTCCTCGAGTTAAGCCTTGCCAACCCCTCCCCCCTCCCCCATGAATCACACCAACAGGTTGATGCCAACCCATCAATCTATGCCGAACAATCCTTTCGTACATTCTATGCCGACCCGTCCGTTTGGAGATACTAGCCTATCAAAATACATTATGCCGATCCACAACTCTAGAGTGTTGCTTTGTCGATCCCTTCATTCCCTAGGTGCTATGCCAACCCCTCTGTGTTCCAGCCATATTATGCCGAGCTGACCACATTCTGCTAACCCGAACACTTTATGCCGACCTCTATACGCCGACCCCATCATTTCCATATCCTATGCTGATCCTGCCATTCTCACGTCCTATCCTGATCCCACCATTCTCGATATGTCAATACAAGTCATGCTGATCCTATTCATACCTCCCTCCATTCGCCAAACATGCATGCTGATCCCTGTTCTAATCTAACTCAATTACAAAATTCCGACATCCTTCATTATCTATCTGCCAACTTTATTTATCCTAAGCCAAATACACCTGTCCAAACATTATACTCTATGCTTATGGATGTCGTTTCGTAACCATCCTTGTGATGTCCTGGAAATTTGGGCAATATTTATTTAATAATTTCCATTAATAATTATTTTAAAATGTGAAATGTTGATTTAATAATCTAATTTAAACAGAAATTATCTTTTGAAAACTAATAATTATTTAGTTTGACAAATGTTATTCTTTTCAAAATTTATAATAATGATAATGATAATTTTATATTTTGGAATCTTATTCTTTTCAAAAGTTAAAAAATATATTTAAATAATAAAATTATCTTTCTAAGCTAATTTAAAGGATATTTTATTTATAATGTATATATGTGTATACATTGTAAATAGGGAATTTGTTTTTAATTTAATTTAAATTTAATAAAAATATTTTCAAAGTTTATAATATATGTATATGTATAAATTGAGAATTACAAAATTTGATTTGAAATTAATATAGAAACTTTTCAAAGGTTTGTTTAAAAATCTATCTGATATTTTCAAAAGAAATTAAAGTAAATATTTATTTTGTTTAAAAAAATATAATAGTTTAAATTGTATATTATAATAAAAATTTAGTTTGTTTTCTTTTGAAAATTGTTTTTTTGAAATAGACTTAGTTTTTATATATTAAAGTACAATATTTTAGTTTGAAAATTTGAAATAATATTTTATTCAATATCCTTTTCTTTTTAAATTTTCTGTGACGCCCCACCTCTATACCCACACTAGGCAAGGACACTTCGGTGTGATGCCGTCAACTAGCGCGGAGAATAAGGCTGTTGAGGAGCGACCATCCGTGTAATTGCTTTGTGTGAGCACCGATATGTCAGATAGTACAATTGGTTTCGGGAGGAAATCCGACATATCGATACAAACTCAAAGCTACTACACAGTGACTATATATATTCTTCGGAAATAAATATAGAAATAAACATAACACAAATCAGTCACAGATATCCATATCACAAAGGCGGAAAAAGGTATGAATATAACACATGAAAGTGTACATCAGAGTTGTGGTCAAACAAGATCCACAATGTCACAAAAGAATGGTTACAAGTGCTAGACAAAAGAATATGTATACATCTGGGAGTCTATATCTCAAAGGTATACAACAAAAACTACTAATCTAAGTAGTTAGCCAAAAGTCAGGATGATAATCCCAGAAGTGAAGTCAAGCAGAAGCACATGTAACATCTCGGTCTGACCCGAGTATTATTTAATAAGAAAATAATAAACGGATCAGTCTAGCTATAAATATCAGATAAAATGATATAGAATAAGAGATATGACTAAACGAATAATAATCACAATGCTAAGCTATGATAAATAAGTAATTGAAAATCAACAAGAGATTAATCAATATCACAAGAATCCTCTCAAAGATCAAAAGGAATGTCATGCTCTATATTTTCATTCACCAAAAACCATGAATATTGACAATAATATCAATGCCAATCACAAAAATTAATGACGCACAAATTCACCAATGCACAAATATTGATAACACATATCAATGGAAATCACGAAAATCGGTGAAACACAAATTCTAGAAATCATCAATGAAAATCCAGAAAACACAAAAAGGGGGAGGCCTATCACAGAACGGGAGCTTTAAAACTCACCAACACGTGTATCACAGAATGGAAAGCTATTCCATAGTTGCTAACCGTTAATTTTGAGCCGAAGCTCCACAAAACGGCCCGAAGACCATGGGTCGCTACCCCACCAATTTGAGCCGAAGCTCCACGGAAACGGGGTTTAGTCTCCCTCGTAGACAAAGAGACATCGCACATTGCTAGTCTAAATCACAAAATGACCATCATTGATCGATAAGTGTAAATTACACTAAGCTAGTAGATATATGAGTTTAGCTTCATGTCCCATAACCACTAGCTTAACTTAAATATTTACGAACAAATTGTAAGTTTTCACTAGAAAATTGTCACAAGAAATTCAATCGAACAAGTCGGAGAATTAACCGACGAAGTAAACGCAAGCGTTTCATACCACTTGTTTTGCTAAATCGTTTAATTAGATTTCTCATACGAGTGAGGTAAAGGTTTGTATATACTAGTAGATTGGAAAACGGTTTACGAAACAAGCTTTTGAATAAAATAGTGTTGAAATCGTTTTGATGAAAGAGTTTTGATATTTACTACTAGTATTGAAACATTTATATTTTTAAAGTGACAAATCACAAAATGATTGTAGAACAATCAATCACCAAAATTCACATACGAAGACGTGAATTAATTCCAAAGAAATCGATAACAAATCCATTAAAATGGATATTTCCAAAAATCCCAAAGAAAATGTCATCAAAGTCTAGATGATAACAACAAAAGGGAATCAACACGGATCGATTAAATTGGAAATTCAAGCTAAATAGGCAAATAGGCAAAAGACTGCAGATTCATACGTCTGAATCTGGAAAATAAAATATTTTCCAGAACAGAATTTAGACGTTTGAAATACAGATTCAGACGTCTGAAATAGGCACTTTTTCGCCTATTTCCTTTCTGCTTCAAAACGAACCAATTCAAACGTCTGAAATATAGATTCAGACGTCTGAATCAGGAAATAAAAATCTTCCCAGAATAATATTCAGACGTCTGAATCTAACGTTTCAGACATCTGAAACTGGGGTTCGGGGCATTCCCTAAACCTAGACCAAAAAATGGCCAAAATAAATACCGGAAGCGATCGGACGAACAACGACGACTAAGGATTTACGCCAAGCGACAACCCAGCCTTAACGGCTCTTTGATACGCCTCAAATATCAATGTCCAAATATCAAGGATTTTCATAGATTTTGGTTTCAAAACACCAAAAATTGGAATATACACCAAAACAATCCAAACCAAAATCAATTGCACAAGAATAAGTGTTATGAATTCATACCTAACAATCGAAGATAATTATAGACTAAGATGTGAGATAAAAATCTCACCTTCGAACCCAGAACAAAGGAAGAAGAAGCTATAAAGCAAAGACAAGGACAATCACTCTTCAATTCCAACCCAACAAGCTTGAATCTAAGCTAAAAAGAGAAACATTTCCTAAGTTAGGTTTAGGAATTTCTGAAATTGATAAGAGAATGAGTTGGAGAAGAAGAAGAGGAGGCTTACCAAAGCTTCTTCTATTGATTTGGAGCTAGAACTTGATTTGTAGGTGGAAACTAGGGCTTGGAGTTTTAATTTCTCATTCCTCTCTCCATTGTTGCTAAAGCTTGAGTATTAGGAAATAGAAAGGAAGTAATGAAGAGGAGAGGGGTGAAGCTTGGGTCTAATGGGCTAAAAAAAACAAAGCCCTAAGTGAAAAAGTAGCAAAATTCTACTAACTCCAAACATATTAAAGTTTATACTCAAAAAGGTCGCAAACGTCATTTTGAACTCAATGGGGGTGGTCTCGAGTCCTAATTCGATTGTTTGCAAAAAGTAGCCTTTCAGACACTAATCTGACTAACAATGAAATTGTGACGACTGCCCATGACTCCCGCACGGAAACAAGGGAATGGTGCGCTGAAAGGTGTGCCAGGCAGCCATGGACGACAGTCAGGGTAAGATAAAACAGAATAGTCTATCGTATTACTCACAGCGCATGGATAAAATACAATAGAAAATATACATAGTGAAGCTCTATAGAACAGAAGTCTCATCATATAAACTCATAATAGTTTTATACAATCATCTGAATAGTCAATACATCAAGCCTCACTACATAACACTCAGAGTATCAAACAAACAGCGGAACATCCAGTACATATAGTAAGAAAACAATATGCAAAAGCCTCCAGCTCGTCTCCGTCATCAACAGCGTTGGTAGCCAAGAACAGCACTTGTCACCTGCTACCTAGTCTGCCCATCCCAACATGGATGAACATCCCAAGGTAATAAGAGTTGAACATAAAACCTTGAGTCAGACAATAGTCTTAGTGAGCAGTAAATCAACTATCAAACATACCAAAAGAGCATAAAGGGTAAAAGGAATAGGAACTCAACCATCCCACTCCACCTCATTCCACAGTGATAGCCCCCAGACCCTCTAAGCATAAATAAACACAGCAAAGCAGACAATTTAAGTAAAGCAATTATCACTCGAGTCAAGGTCGATGTTTTCCAAGTATAAACCCCCAAGGCCTAAACCAAGATCAGATAAGCACTCCGAAAACACCGCTCTTGAGGCCGAATGATGATACAATCAAACATCCATGACTCTGGCTATCACTGTTATCATTGCCTCGATATCACCATTAATTGAATCACCGGCACCTTCTTTCAGCCGTCCGTCAAGGACTAATGGCAACCCCGGTTCTAGACATAACTCCGCACGTCGTCATGACCCGTGCCTAGGACTATCGCATCTGCCCAGAGTACTAACACGTCATCGTGACCCGTGTCTGAGACGTCATCGTACCCGTCCCAACGTACTCTTGCTTTGAGCATGCTAGAACCTTCAATAATGATAAGATCCAAGCCTCCTAGTCATCCTCTTCGACGACTATTCTCACACTAGCTCAGCGCCTCTCGAGCCCACCATTATCCACAAACCCGGACCGCATCACCGAGTTATCAACATGCTTGGGATGATCCCGTCTGGATTAAACCAAGGCTTTCACACATCATGCTTTGCTTCAACGCATCATAGCAAAGTCCCATCTCAACATCATGGTTTGCCTCATCGCATCATGGCAAAGTCCATCATCATCAAATCTATCCATATGAGCTTCCACATCCGCTTCATATGCCACAAGCAGCTTTCACCATTCAAGAGCCTTTCCACTTAGCTTTTGAATCATCTTCGACCAACTTGTCCAAATCAAGTTATCAATCAACTAATCAATCAAATCAAACATTAATCCAAGTAATCAATCATTCAAACAAGATCTAAATAAACAATTACTACAATAATGGCAATTTCGTAAATAAAGAGTTCAAGTCTAACATGCATTCTAACAAGCATGAATTATGAAAAATATCTCTACAACTTGATGAATGAACTTGCATAAGTGAACATGTAGTAAAATGGATATCAAAACTTCATAGATGATGGATCTACATGCAGACTTAGGGAAAATGCAAGAAATCACTATCTTTAACTCATAAACAAACCACCGATCCAATATACTCCTTTGGGTCCGTGTGAGAGATAACCACCACTCACTGAATCACCTAAACACCTCAAAAGCTACCAACTTCAGATCTGGACAGCGAAGAACTAAGCTTGATCCTCCAAAGCTTTGCTTCAAACGATGAAATCTCTCTTCAACGGATGGAGATCTTCAACTTTGGCTCTTGGATCTTCGATTTGATCTTCAATTTAGATGGAAGGAATCACTATATTAGAGAGGAGAAAAGAAGTGAAGAAGTGTTGTAGTCGAGCTCTCAAAATGGCAGCACTTCGTCGCTTCAAAATCCGGTGCCAAAAAGTGAACCAAACCCCTCTATTTATAGGCTGAAATCCCCATGAGTCGGCCAAACCCTTAAGTCGGTCATGACTTAACAACCCACGACCTACGACTCATGCCCCTACACGGCTTAACAACATACGGTTCAATACACACACGGCTCACGACTCAATACACTGCCGACCTCACACGAGAGACGACCTAACGAATCAAGCCAGTATACGACTTAACGACAAGGCCATCCTTACGACCTAACGACTCAATACCCACACGGCTTAACACCTCCGCGCCTCCCTTCCTAAGCCCTAAGTCGTATGGACCTAACTCACGACTTACGACTTAACGACCCACCGACCTAGCCTCAAGGCCTAACGACCCAACAACTCAACCCCTTAACGACCTAACCTATCTCCTTCTTAGGTCGTAACGCTTATACCGTTGGCTCCTAAGTCGCTATCTACTGGGCCATTAACTCGCTCAACCGACCTAAGCCTTATCTCGTCCACGACCTAACTCCTACACCACTATCCCATAGGTCGGTTAACTCCTTAAATCGGCCACCACTATAGGTCGGTTTCATCTATGAGTCGTTAACTACTAAGTCGGCCAAACCCTAAGCCGTTTAACCCTTAGGTCGCTCAACACCACTAAGTCGCTCCAACTCTTAAGTCGTCTAAGCCTTAAGTCGGCCATACCTTAAGTCGCTCTACCTCCTAAGTCGGTCACGACTCATGCCTCCATACGACTCAACTCTTGGACAACTTAACTTATGGCAATACGACTTAAGCTCCGAACGACTTAAATTCTAAACGACTCAACGACGCTAACAATCTAATTACAACAATTCTATGATCTTCGATCCATAAAAATACGAGTCGTTACATTCTCTCCCCCTTAGGAATTTCGCCCCCGAAATTCCAAACAAACAAGAGCAATCAAAATTATTCTGCACGCCTACCATCCACAGCAATCAACAAACCATGCATCCAACTACTAGACTAGCATGCAGAATTCTAAGACTTAGAACAAGCTACAAATTCGTGAGATGTCACGACACCTTTGGGCCATACCTTGAAGAGTTCAGGATGAGCTGCCTTCATCCTCTCTTCCTCCTCCCATGTACAGTCGTCAACATCATCACTCCATTGTACCTTGAGCAACGTAATCACCTTCCTCCTAAGCTGTTTCGTGTCGGTTTCAACAACCCGAAGCGGCTTACGAGGTCTCGTAACAACTGGATCAACCTCTAAATCTTCACAGCTATCAGCAGAAACCACCGTATTCGAGTCGTGCACATACTTCCGTAGATAAGATACATGAAAAACATTGTGCACACTCGCCATCTTTTCTGGTAACTCCAATTTATATGCGAGCTTTCCAATTCGCTCGATGATCGGGAATGGTCCAACAAATCTCGGAGTCAATTTTCTTTTCTTCCCGAATCGAATAACATTCTTCAGTGGAGAAATCTTCACAAAAACCATATCACCTATGTCGAATTCCAAATCCTTACGACGCTTATTGGCATAACTTTTCTGACGATTTTGGGCTTCCTTCATTCGTCGCCGAATGATCTCTATACAATCCGTAGTCTGTCGAATCATTTCTAGCCCAAGTATCAACTTTTCTCCAGTTTCCAACCAACATGTCGGAGAGTTACACGGTCTTCCATACAATGCTTCATACGGTGCCATACCAATACTTGTCTGATAACTGTTATTATATGCAAATTCCACCAAATGAAGATGATCCTACCATGATCCTCCGAAATCCAAAACACATGCTCTTAGGAGATCTTCCAAAACTCGGTTGACTCTCTCAGTCTGACCATCTGTTTGGGGATGATAAGCTGTACTCAAACACAACTCAGTTCCCAAAACTTCCTGGAAGCTCTTCCAAAACCCACTAGTGAACAATGGGTCTCGATCGCTCACTATACTCTTCGGAATACCATGGAATCGAACTATCCACTTAACATACAACTCAGCCAATTTCGATGTAGTCCTAGTTGATCAAACAAGAATGAATCTTGCACTTTTAGTCAAATGATCTACAATGACCCAAATCCCTTCATTCCCTTCTCTGGTTCTAGGTAGACCATCGATAAAATCCATCGATATTTGCTCCCATTTCCATGTAGGAACTTCTAATGGCTGAAGCAATCCACTGGGCTTCTTCTGCTCGGCTTTTACCAACTGGCAATTCATACATTTGGAAATAAAATTTCCAACATCTTTCTTCATACCTTCCCAGTAGTAAGTCCTTTTCATATCCCGATACATCTTATTTCCACCTGGATGAATTGTCAACTTCGAGTGATGACTTTCCTTCAGAACTTCATCTCTCAATTCATCTATATGGGGAACAACTAATCGTCCTTGCTTCCGAAGCCAACCCTCTCGATCGACTTCGAATCCTTTATCCTTCTCTGGGTCCAATCCAGATTCCAAATCACGGATAATCTTGACAAGCTTATCATCTCGCTTTTGGCTCTCGCCAATTCTTTCCACAAGAGTAGGTCTTATTGATAAGTTTGCCAACATCTCAGGTTCCAATTCACATCTGGGCCTGAAGTCAAATCCAGCCAAATACTCAAGGCTCTTCCATTCTGAAAACATGGCTCCCAATCCTGCATGTCTTCAACTTAACGCATCTGCCACTGCGTTACCTTTCCCCGGAGTATAGGCTATACCAAAATCATATGATGCTAAAAAATCTAGCCATCGTTGCTGTCGAAGATTCAAATCCTTTTGGGAGAAAAGATACTTCAACGACTTATGATCCGTAAACAACTCGAATCGAACTCCCAATAGATAGTGCCTCCACATATTCAAAGCAAATACAATCGCCGCTAACTCCAAATCATGAGTCGGATAATTCCTTTCATGTGGCTTCAGTTGTCGACTTACATACGCAACAACTTTATCTTTCTGCATCAGTACTGCTCTAAGTCCAGTACCACATTCATCGGTGTAAACCACCATCTCATCATTCCAACTCGGAATAGTCAAAACAGGAGCACTTGTCAGTTGCTCTTTCAGGATTCCGAAAGCTTGCTCACACTTATCATCCCATTTGAACACTTGGTTCTTTTTCGTCAATCCTGTTAACGGTGCAGCTATCTTGGAAAAGTCTTTGATAAACCGACGATAATATCCTGCTAATCCAAGAAAACTTCTCACATCAGATGCATTCTTAGGTCTAACCCAATCCTGGATTGCTGCCACCTTAGCGGGATCAACCGCTATTCCATTTCCAGAGATAACATGACCTAAGAACCTCACTTCACTTTTCCAGAAGTGACACTTCGAAAACTTAGCCCTCAGCTGATGTTTCCGCAAGATTTCTAAAATAGTACGCAAGTGCGTCTTGTGCTCTTCTTCAGTCCTGGAATAAATCAGAATGTCATCCACGAACACAAATACGAACTTGTTCAACTGATCTCTGAATACTCTATTCATAAGATCCACAAAATATGCTGGTGCATTGGTCAATCCAAACGGCATTACCAGCCACTCATAAAAATCGGATGGTGTCCTAAAAGCAGTCTTCGGCACACTATTCTTAGCCACTCTCAACTGGTGAAATCCCGTTGCCAAATCCATCTGAGAAAACACCCTAGCTTCGTGAAGCTGATCAAATAAGTCATCTATTCTCGGCAATGGATACTTGTTCTTCCTAGTCACTTTATTCAGCTCATGATAATCCACACACAACCTCAACGATCCATTCGCTTTGGTTGCGAACACAACTGGTGCACCCCATTCGGACACGCTACGCCGAATGAATCCTTCTGTAAAAGGTCATCAACTTGCACCTTCAACTCTTGCTGCTCCCTAGGCGCCATCCGCCTAAGAGGCATCACAACAGGTCTGGCTCCCTCAACTAGATCGATACGAAACTCGATCTCCCTATGCGGCGGTAACCCTTTGACCTCGTCAAAGACGTCCTCAAATCCATTCACAATAGGCACCGATGACAGTCCTTCCCGTGGAACAACCAGCGAATACATGAAGCTTATGAAGACGCCTTCCTCATGCTTACATCGTATCACAACCTTTCGCCCCTCCACATTCTCGACTATCACCTCCAGCCTCTCACAATCAACCTTTGCCGCATACTTCCAAAGCCAGTCCATACCCAAAATAATTTTGAACCCCGCAAAGTTCAGAACAAAGCAATCACAAACAAAAGAGCAATCATGACTCGATACAACTAGACCACGGCATACCATACACAAACAAGACGAACCCCCAACTGGATTAGTCACAACCAATGGCCTATCAACAATATCCGGTTCCAAACCCAACCGGCCTACAAGTTCATTACAAACAAAAGAATGCGATGCTCCAGTATCAAACAACACTCTAACTGGAACACCCCAAATGGAAAGAGTACCTTGAACCACCACACTCTTCCCTTTCTCTTCCGCGGTAGGAGCTTTCGAAGATGATGGAACAGCCCCCAAAGCATAAGCTTGCACAATCTGCTTGTCCTTCCTCGGTTCCGAACAATCCTTCCTGATATGCCCCAGCTTATCACAGTTGTGGCACTTCAACTGCACCTTTGGATTCTTGCAATCCCTAGAGAAATGACCCTTCTGCCGACAATTGTAGCAGATCACTTCGCCCTTCGGCTTCTTCTGGCCATCCTTACCTTTCTGCTGCTGCTGCTTCCTCTTCTTGTTTCCACCCTGTTGTGGTTTGGACTCTTCCTTGGTCACAGCAACAACAGACCCTTCCTTAGGAAACAAACTCTCGTGTCTGAGAGCTTTCTCCACAAGCTTCTCAAACGGATCGTCCAGATGATCCACCAACTGCCTCCCAAGATAACTATCCAAGTCTGTCACAAACTTCTCGTTCTTCTGGTAGGGACGTTCAATATACGATCTGGCATACTTGGACAAAGCTTCAAACTCAGAAAGATACTCAAGAACTGATCTTCCACCTTGCTTGAGTTTCACAAACTTCTTAAACAAAATAGATTTCTGAGCCGTAGAAATGAACTTAGCTTCAAATCTAACTTGGAATTGCTCCCAAGTAATCTCTTCCTCTGGAGTATCAATGGTGATAGAATTCCATCAATCAGAAGCCCTTCCCTGAAGCTGTCTTGATGCAAGCTTCCTCTTAGTTGCATCCTCAATTCCCAAATCACCAAAAATCCTTCTACAAGCATCTATCCATCTCTGGACTTCTATGGTTGATTCTGTTCCTATGAAAACCTTTCCTCCAAGAGCAGTGTAGTCCTTACACAACTTAGCAAAATCCACTGGTCTTGGAGCTTGAACTTGAACTCCAACATCTACTGACTGTCCTGAATTTGGTATCCTTCTCATGATCGAAGTCGTCATAGCTTCGAACATTGCAACATAGTCAGTAGCTCCCCCAACAGCACGGCTTTCCCTAGCAGCTTGTCTATCACTTCGACTCATCCTTAATATCTACAAAAAGGAATGACTTAGAACACCTTGAGAAACAACTACATAAGGAGTTCAAATCCTTCTAAACTACTATATTATATATAGTAATCATCCATCAAAATACAATTACGTCTCTCATACGTAGTTACGTCAGCGAGCGTTGGCTAAAATCGATTAACCAAAGCTCTGATACCAAATGTGACGACCGCCCATGACTCCCGCACGGAAACAAGGGAATGGTGCGCTGAAAGGTGTGTCAGGCAGCCATGGACGACAGTCAGGGTAAGATAAAACAGAATAGTCTATCGTATTACTCACAGCGCATGGATAAAATACAATAGAAAATATACATAGTGAAGCTCTATAGAACAGAAGTCTCATCATATAAACTCATAATAGTTTTATACAATCATCTGAATAGTCAATACATCAAGCCTCACTACATAACACTCAGTGTATCAAACAAACAGCGGAACATCCAGTACATATAGTAAGAAAACAATATGCAAAAGCCTCCAGCTCGTCTCCGTCATCAACAACGTCGGTAGCCAAGAACAGCACCTGTCACCTGCTACCTAGTCTGTCCGTCCCAACATGGATGAACAGCCTAAGGTAATAAGAGTTGAACATAAAACCTTGAGTCAGACAACAGTCTTAGTGAGCAGTAAATCAACTATCAAACA
The DNA here is from genome assembly GCA_030765085.1 of Allium cepa. Taxonomy (NCBI): domain Eukaryota; kingdom Viridiplantae; phylum Streptophyta; class Magnoliopsida; order Asparagales; family Amaryllidaceae; genus Allium; species Allium cepa. Next base: position 208,751,218 of record CM060943.1, read on the forward strand.
TACCAAAAGAGCATAAAGGGTAAAAGGAATAGGAACTCAACCATCCCACTCCACCTCATTCCACAGTGATAGCCCCCAGACCCTCTAAGCATAAATTAACATAGCAAAAGCAGACAATTTAAGTAAAACAATTATCACTCGAGTCAAGGTCGATGTTTTCCAAGTACAAACCCCTAAGGCCTAAACCAAGATCAGATAAGCACTCCGAAAACACCGCTCTTGAGGCCGAATGATGATACAATCAAACATCCATGACTCTGGCTATCACTGTTATCATTGCCTCGATATCACCGTTAATTGAATCACCGGTACCTTCTTTCAGCCGTCCGTCAAGGGCTAATGGCAACCCCGGTTCTAGACATAACTCCGCACGTTGTCATGACCCGTGCCTAGGACTATCGCATCTGTCCAGAGTACTAACACGTCATCGTGACCCGTGTCTGAGACGTCATCGTGACCCGTCCCAACGTACTCTTGCTTTGAGCATGCTAGAACCTTCAATAACGATAAGACCCAAGCCTCCTAGTCATCCTCTTCGACGACTATTCTCACACTAGCTCAAGCGCCTCTCGAGCCCACCATTATCCACAAACCCGGACCGCATCACCGAGTTATCAACATGCTTGGGATGATCCCGTCTGGATTAAACCAAGGCTTTCACACATCATGCTTTGCTTCAACGCATCATAGAAAAGTCCCATCTCAACATCATGGTTTGCCTCATCGCATCATGGCAAAGTCCATCATCATCAAATCTATCCATACGAGCTTCCACATCCGCTTCATATGCCACAAGAAGCTTTCACCATTCAAGAGCCTTTCCACTTAGCTTTTGAATCATCTTCGACCAACTTGTCCAAATCAAATTATCAATCAACTAATCAATCAAATCAAACATTAATCCAAGTAATCAATCATTCAAACAAGATCTAAATAAACAATTACAACAATAATGGCAATTTTATAAATAAAGAGTTCAAGTCTAACATGCATTCTAACAAGCATGAATTATGAATAATATCTCTACAACTTGATGAATGAACTTGCATAAGTGAAAATGTAGTAAAATGGATATCAAAACTTCATAGATGATGGATCTACATGTAGACTTAGGGAAAATGCAAGAAATCACCATCTTTAACACATAAACAAACCACCGATCCAATATACTCCTTTGGGTCCGTGTGAGAGATAACCACCACTCACTGAATCACCTAAACACCTCAAAAGCTACCAACTTCAGATCTGGACAGCGAAGAACTAAGCTTGATCCTCCAAAGCTTTGCTTCAAACGATGAAATCTCTCTTCAACGGATGGAGATCTTCAACTTTGGCTCTTGGATCTTCGATTTGATCTTCAATTTAGATGGAAGGAATCACTAGATTAGAGAGGAGAAAAGAAGTGAAGAAGGGTTGTAGTCGAGCTCTCAAAATGGCAGCACTTTGTCGCTTCAAAATCCGGTGCCAAAAAGTGAACCAAACCCCTCTATTTATAGGCTGAAATCCCCATGAGTCGGCCAAACCCTTAAGTCGGTCACGACTTAACAACCCATGACCTACGACTCATGCCCCTACACGGCTTAACAACATACGGTTCAATACACACACGGCTCACGACTCAATACACTGCCGACCTAACACGAGAGACGACCTAACGACACAAGCCAGTATACGACTTAACGACAAGGCCATCCTTACGACCTAACGACTCAATACCCACACGATTTAACACCTGCGCGCCTCCCTTCCTAAGCCCTAAGTCGTATGGACCCAACTCACGACTTACGACTTAACGTAGGGGTGGGCATTTAATTTGGTTAACCGACTTAACCGACTCAACCGAGCTTAACCAAACCGCATTAACCGACAAATTCGGTTAACCGATTATTCGGTTAACCGACCGATGTTTACCGAAGAAATTCGGTTCGGTTAACGGTTAACCATGTAACGTATATCGGTTAACCGTTAACCGAATATAAATTTTCAATCTTATGCTTTACGCAGCAAGAAATTACCAGCGCCTGCCCACTACCCGGCCCATCCCAATATCGCGTAGCAAAGCAATGAATACTGAAACATAACCCTAATTTTTTCATCATCCCCGCCGCTTTCAGTTCAACATCTCGTTCCCAAAAATACTTCTATGCTAATTTCCTCTTTCCATAATCATTCCTAAAAACACTTAGGTCAATCTACTGCTAATTTTCTCTTCTAATCGATCTATAAATTCAGATATGGTGAATGCTAGCAAATAAGGGAAAACGTGAGTTTGTATTAGTTATGTGTATTTTTAGTTTTATTTGTTTTGTTTAGTTTTTATTGATTGTCTATGTCTGTATAATTCGCTATGTACTCTAATATGTGATTTTGGGATCAATTTTGAAATTATATACTGTATGTGTAATTTGTTTTGTTTAGTTTTTATTAACTGGACTCTGATCGAAATAATATATAGAGTTTGTATATTCGTATATAATTAAACTTATATAGGGTCCTAAGATTCCCACTTTCAAAGACAGAAGCATTGTTATGAATGACGAATCTTTGAACAGTAATTTAAAGAACAATAGCCAAGTTAGGAACTTTTGATATTGCTCTCCTGATTTTAACTATTTTTTGCAAGAATTAAAATGAAAAAAAATGTTTCTACAAAAAAATTTGTTCACAGCTTTGGTTGAAAAATTGTAGACAGGAGGTGACTGAATCGCATTTGGGCGAATTTGGCATTGAGTAGTACTCTACAGAAGAGTTTATAACATGTTGTAGTACAGTTCTGAGATATCATCATGTTCTAAAACTGGTACTATAAGTTAGTTTTCACCCTTTGTTCCTAAATCAAAAAGAAAGTTAAGTTTTCATTTCATCATATCACCCATTAGTTTATATGTTCCACGTATCCTAATTAACTGCTTTCTGATTCTGTTTCCAACTCATTTATATTGCATTTATCATGCTTACCTTTTCTACATTGTTTTGTTGTTACTAATTAATGATTTTGTTATTATCTACTAAGATTTCAAATAATTTCCATTTCAGAGCACCACCATTCTGTTATTATCTACTAATATCTACCACCATTACAGTAGTTTGTACTCTTAAGCGATAGTGGCGTATATTCCAACTTTTTTTTTCCACCTGCACTATCCTCAAGTTAAATTCTTATCGTGTAATTCTTAAATTGATCTCTTTTTTTTGTTTTAGCACCCCTCTATCTTATGTATATAGTATATGTTGTATTTAAGTCACATGCATGCCTTCTACTTCTTCAGCCTGAATATATGTTTTAAAATTCAGTCTCTTGAAAACTTATATTTTACTTGCTTCCATGGCCCATTAGGATAAAATATGTTTTTTCTATTAAAAGGCACATGCCTATTTTGTTTTTTAAAATACTGATAGTAATTAAATTACATAATAGATTAAAAGCTGTTACATGTAATTGTATATGTCTTAATCTGCATGTATAGTTCATAATTAGTATACTGTATTCTCTCAATTTGCAGTAAACATCTTTTTTCCATAAAATTCTAAATTATTGAGTTAATTAATAATTTTTTGTTGATTTCGTACAGAACTATCTACACCATGGACTACAATTTGAGATCGTTGATTATAAGTCTTTGACAAATTGATAAAAGGATATTGGAAACTAAGCTTCACCACTCCTCTACTAATCCAATCAGGTTTCTCTTTTCTATTTGTTCAAAATTTTGGATATTTGTATTTTTACTTTGTCTGCTACCCTACTCCCATTTTTGGTATCTGTGCTTTACCTTGGAGTAGTAGTCGTTGAATTTAAAACCGATAAATTCAAATAATAATTAACATTGGCAAAACTAACTACTGCGACAATGCATCTATGTAAATTTTAATATGAGGTGATCTATCAGAATTTATGTTCAAGTTGATAATATTCACATATTTCACTATTTTTTGCATGTTTCACAAATAATATTTCGATCTACATTAATTTGTAAAGTTACTGAACATACGGAGAGTCCGAATACAAGATTATATTTCATATACCCATCAGACATCTCGACATAAATATAATGAATAGTTTCATCAAATATTTTCATAAAATTATGCTCAACCAAAATATTGCTTCTTCTAGTCAAGACCATCATTCATAAATTATTTATGTGTTACTTGGTTTTGAAATCATTCAATGCAAATGAACAAATGCATAGTGATATAAATTTGATGTCTAGTTTAACTAAGAAAGGTGAATACACTTGTATGGATATCTTTTTGGTAGCATAATCAGGTTCATTCAGCAACAAAGCTCAGCTATTTTCATTTATAGTTAGCTCTCCGTTGTAGTTAAGCTGTTGTACTTTCTGACATTTTATTGCGATGAAACTACCAATGAAATGTAATTTTTATTTTGTTTTACTAAATATATAATGTGCCTATGAATGCACAATGCATTCTCATATGCTAAGTCAAAATATTTCCTTTTCCAGTCAAGACCCTCGTTCACAAAGTATTTATCCATTATTTGGTTTTGAAATCGTTCAGTGCAAATGAACAAATGCATAGTGATATAAATATGATGTCTAGTTTAACTAAGAAAGGTGAATACACTTCTGGATATTTTTTTAGTAGCATAATCAGGTTCATTAAGCTACAAAGCTCAGCTTCTTTCATTTACAGTTAGCTCTCTGTTGTAGCTAAGCTGTTGTATTTACCTTACATTTTATTTCGATTAAACTATCGATGAAATGTAATTTTTGTTTTGTTCTACTAAATATATAATGTGCCTATGAACGCACAATGCATTCTCATATACTACACTGAAATCAAAATCATCTCACCAATCAAATAGGGTTAAGTTCAATTGTATATTCAATTGTATATTCATATTCTAACTTATGTATGGTTTAAGCTAGTTTTTTTTCTTTTTACAATGATTGACCATGTCAAAACTTAGTGCTTATGCTATAAAAGGTAAATGCATTTTTTCTAACATAGTATGGAAAAATGCATATCTGCATTTAGTTTACAATAACCGTTACCAAACTTAGGAGTGTAAACTATTTACCTTTGGGTATTCATCTAATGTTAACCTTATTCATCTTCATCTTGTATTCAGGTTTAACTAAGCATTCGGGTTGTATATCGGTTGTTAGCAGTTGTTGTCTTCGTCTTCATCTTGTAAGCGGTTGTCTTCGTCGTCATCTTGGAAGTTGGAAGTTATGTGGAGGCTTGGAGCTGAGTCGGTTGAATTTGTAGTTCGTAGTTGTTGACGTGTATTAATGTAATGTAATTGAATTACCGTTGTAGTGTAATCTCCAGGAACAATGAACTAGTATGAATAATGAATGAACTAGTATGATTTTGGAATTACTGGTAGAATGAATTATGAATATGAACTAGTATGACCAATTGTAATTAATGTCAGCATGAAGTATGAACTAGTGTGAACAATTGAAATTACTGTCAGGATGAAGTATGAACTAGTACAAACAATGAAGCAAGTATATGTTGTATTTCAGTTGAGTCGGTCAAAAATGATGTGTATTTTAAATTTGTAAACTGGTTAATCAGTTAATTTGAACGGTTAACCGGTTAACGGTTAACCGGTCAAAGTAATCGGTTAAAAAATTCGGTTAACCGCGGTTAGGGTTAACCGGTTCGGTCGGTAGTATATTTCCATAATTAACCGAAACCGGTTAACCGAACCGGTTGTTCTTTTGCGGTTAATCGAAAATTTTAACCGAACGATCCGGTTAACCGACCGCACCCACCCCTAACTTAACGACCCACCGACCTAGCCTCAAGGCCTAACGACCCAACGACTCAACCCCTTAACGACCTAACCTATCTCCTTCTTAGGTCGTAACCCTTATACCGTTGGCTCCTAAGTCGCTATTTACTGGGCCATTAACTCGCTCAGCCGACCTAAGCCTTATCTCGTCCATGACCTAACTCCTACACCACTATCCCTTAGGTCGGTCAACTCCTTAAATCGGCCACCACTATAGGTCGGTTTCATCTATGAGGCGTTAACTACTAAGTCGGCCAAACCCTAAGCCGTTTAACCCTTAGGTCGCTCAACACCACTAAGTCGCTCCAACTCTTAAGTCGTCTAAGCCTTAAGTCGGTCATACCTTAAGTCGCTCTACCTCCTAAGTCGGTCACGACTCATGCCTCCATACAACTCAACTCTTGGACAACTTAACTTATGACAATACGACTTAAGCTCCGAACGACTTAAATTCTAAACGACTCAACGACACTAACAATCTAATAACAACAATTCTATGATCTTCGATCCGTAAAAATATGGGTCGTTAAAGAAATATTTAAATAAAATATTTAAATACTCAATCGTAAAATATGCAGCTTGTTACAGACTCCCCTCCTTAAAGAAATTGCGTCCTCGCAATATTTAAGAAGAAAATACGAGGTAACAACCATGAAAGCATATCAACACAAAAGGAATTTGAAATAAGAAATTCACCTCAAAGAGCACGGGAAATTAAGTCTGGATGTGTTCGCTCGATGGACTCTCTAGATTCCCAAGAGCAATCCTTAGGATTTGAGGACCATTGAACTTTAACAAGCGGAACATCTTTATTTCGAAGGCGCTTGACTTCCGAAGCAATAATACGAATAGGATGTTGCTCATAAGTTAAATTAGGTGAAACTTCAATTTTTTCCACAACACCGGGCTCAAGAATAGAATCAGAATCTCGAAGACATTTCCGTAATTGAGAAACGTGAAACACGTCATGAATAGCAGAAAACTGAGCCGGTAATAAAAGGCGATAAGCCACAAAACCAATACGTTCGGTGATGGGAAATGGACTAATATATCTAGGGCTAACTTTCCCGATCTACTGAAACGTACAACACCCTTTATAGGTGAAACACGGATAAACACAAGATCTCCCATAGAAAATTCTAATTTTCTTCTCTGGTTTTCGGCATAGGATTTTTGTCTGCTCTGGGCTCCTTTCATCCTATGACGAATAAGGTCAATCTTTTCTGTGGAATCATGAATAAAATCTCGACCTAAAACCAGCTTCTCATCGGCCTCAAGCCAACAAGAAGGAGATCGGCATGGCCTTCCATAGAGTGCCTCGAAATGTGCCATACCAATACTAGATTGGAAGCTATTATTATAGGAAAACTCAACAAGAGAAATATGATCTTCCCAACTTCAACCAAAATCAAGAACACATGCACGAAGAAGATCGTCAAAAGTTTGATTCACACGCTCGGTTTGTCCATCGGACTGGGGATGATAAGCGGTGCTAAAATTAAGCTTCGTTCCCAAAGCTTTTTGAAGACTCTTCCAGAATCCACTAGTAAACAATGGATCATGATCACTAACAATAGAAGAAGGAACTCCATGCAATTTTACAATTTCTTTGATAAAGAGTTTGGACAAAAGAGTTACGGTTCGATTGGACTGAATGGGAATAAAATGGGCGGATTTAGTAGGTCTATCAACTATCACCCATAAGCTATCATGACCCGAACGAGAATGGGGAAGACCGTCTATAAAATCCATGGAAATTTGATCCCACTTCCAAATTGGAATTTCTAAAGGTTGCAATAACCCATCGGGCCTTTATTGTTCAGCCTTGACAAGTTGGCAAGTCATGCAACACTTAACAAACTTAGCAATATCAGATTTCATTCCCTCCCAATAATAAAGTCGCCTCATATCCACGTACATTTTACTACTACCGGGATGAATGATAAATTTAGAACGATGAGAATCTTCTAAAATGTCTTTACGAAGATTACTAATATTTGGCACGATAAGTCTACCAAATTTTTGAACACCGCCACAAGAATCAATATCAAAGTCTTTCAAACCTTCAATATCAATTTTATCCCTAAAATTTTGGCTAAGAAGATCCAACTCGGGATCTAGCTTTTGAGCTTCAAGAATGCGGTCTAAAAGAGAAGGATGAGCCACAAGGCTACATAAAACAAGAGATGAACATAAATCGGAAACACGGTCTCGAATCTCACAAGTGGACAAAATTTCAAGATCATTCCATTCGGATATCACCATAGAAACAACCGCATGTTGCTTACGACTAAGTGCATCGGCAACACGATTTCCCTTGTCGGGAGTATAAAGAATATTAAGATCATAAGCTGCAAGAAATTCGAGCCAACGTTGTTGACGCAAATTAAGTTCCTTTTGAGAAAATAGATACTTCAAAGATATATGATCGGTGTAAAGAATAAATTTTTCTCCTAAAAGATAATGACGCCAAATACGAAGGGCGAAAACAATAGCTACGAGTTCTAAATCATGAGTGGCATATCTAGACTCGGCTGGCTTCAATTGCCTAGAAGCATAAGCAATAACATGTTCCCTTTGCATAAGGACGGCATCCAAACCGACGCGACTAGCATCGGTATAAATAATAAAATCTTGGTTTCCATCGGGAATCACAAGAACAGGAGCATCAGAAAGGAGTTCTTTTAATTTCTGAAAAGAAGCTTCACATTTGTCTGACCAAATGTATTTAACACATTTCTTTGTCAAACTAGTAAGAGGCACGGAAATTTTGGAAAAGTCCTTTATGAAACGGCGGTAATAACCAGCCAATCCGAGAAAACTACGGATTTCCGTCACACTCTCCGGTCTCTTTCAATTTTGAATCGCTTCAATCCTTCAAGGATCTACAGAAATTTCGGATTCGGAAATAATATGACCGAAAAACTTCACACGAGATTGCCAAAAGTAGCATTTAGAAAATTTTGCTTTCAATTGATTGCTTCTAAGAGTTTCCAACACAGTCCAAAGATGTTTTTCATGCTCCTCCTCGGTTTTAGAATACACAAGAATATCATCAATAAAGAAGAGAACAAACTGATCAAGGAAGTCTTTGAAAACTCTATTCATAAGGTCAACGAAATGAGCTGGAGCATTCGTTAAACCAAATGGCATAACAAGCCATTCATAAGATCCACAACGAGTACGGAACGATGTCAAAGGAATGTTATCCTCTGCAATACGAAGCTGATGGAAACCAGTAGCTAAGTCTAATTGTGAAAAGACTCTAGCACCACTAAGTTGATCGAATAGATCATCAATCTGAGGTAAATGATATTTATTCTTGATAGTAAGATCATTAAGCTTGCGGTAGTCAACGCAAAGCCTAAGTGTACCATCGGATTTCTTCACAAAAATAGCCAAAGCTCCCCAAGGAGAGGAACTAGAGCGAATAAATTGCTTCGTCTCCAATTCGGATAATTGTTTACGCATCTCCTCATTTTCTTTATTGGACATACGATAAGGAGGACGAGTGATAGGTTGAGCTCCGGGAATGAGATTAATTCTGAACTCAATTGCTCGCTTAGGTGGTAATCCTAAATCGGGCTCAAATATATCGGAAAATTCACGAACAACGTGAATAAGAGAAATAATATCTTCCTCATCATCATTATCGTCATCATGAGGATTTAAAGAATATAGAGATGCAACCAAGCTGGAATCCGAATCTTTAAGATTAATAGAAATCGGCTTAACAGATTGAGGATGTCGAAGATGAATAGTCCGCTCAGGACATAGGATTTGGGCTTCATAACGTTTAAGCCAATCCATTCTCAAAATCATTCCAAAGCCTAAGTAGCGCATAACATGCAAATCGGCTCGGAAAGAAAAATCACACAAAATAATCTCGACATCTTTACACAATAAACTGATTGTTGCGGATCCACCGACCGGATTCGCAATTCTCAATGAAGTCATTAAACACAAAACATCCAAGGAAAAGGTATCAACAAGTTCTTTTGATATAAAAGAATGGGATGCACCCATATTTGAACTCGAACAGGATGATCACGAAATAAAATAATGCCATCAAGGATAGAATGAGAAATACCTTTACCACGAGATGTGTTGCCAGAGGCTTGAGCAACATTAAGCTTTCACTCCTTCCTATTTTGAAGTTTGGGACGAGAAGATAAATGATGATCCGGGCTTTTGCAATAGCGACAAGTACGAGGCTTTGAACACTTGTTCGCATAATGGTCCTTAGAACCACAGTTGTAGCATTGCCCACCACTTGGGGTAGAAGTCTTTACCATCGAAGTTGATTGCTTCCCTTTCTTATAGGGATAAGGACCTTTGAATTTAGTAGGCCTTTTCTTGTTGTTGAAGTTTGGTTTAGCACTCACAACTTCAACATCACTCTCTTTATCGGCCTCTTCAAGTCGAAGAGCGATATCAATGAGTTGATCAAAAGAAACTTCTAATTTTAGAAGCAATGGCTTCTTGAGATTTTTATCCAAGCCATAGACAAATCTTTGGTTCTTCTTCAATGGGGTATTTATGTATTCGACCCCGTATTTAGAAAGTGACTCGAAGGATGTGACATAATCTGCCACAGAAGATTCACCTTGAACAAGGTCTATAAAACGGCGAGCCAAAGTCACCTTTTCAGCTTCTGGCACAAATTTTAATTCGAAGCGTTCCCGGAATTTCTCCCAAGTAAGATCCGCTTCATTTATTTCAGAAATCAGAAGCTCATACCAATCTAATGCCCTTTCTTGGAGCATGCTAGAGGCCACCTGAACACGGTGAAGATCAACAAGATTCATGCAAGAAAAGATTCAATCGCACGTTCTCAGCCAAGCCTGGACTTCAATAATAGTTTCAGAACCATTGAATGGCTTCCTACCCAAATTGGTAAAATTGTTGCACAAAAATGCAAATCCAGACTTAGGGTGAGTAGATTCCGGATTTGAATCGGCTGCCTGAGCATTCGTTACGAGATCAAGAAGCTGCTGGGCAGACATAAATACTCCATCTTAGGGAGTAGCACGAGATTGACTGGCGCTGGGACGGCCAGGTCTAACCATTTCTCTTCCTTTTGAAAGAAAGAAAAAGGAAGGATAAGGTTATTCACCAAATGAATATCAAGCATTCTTGATAGATAAACAAGGAACCATAAAGAAAATAGGATGAATCGGTACGAAAACTCGAATTAAATCCTAAAACACGATTTCTAAGATGGACTTAGGACGATGATCCTTGCTAGATTATTCTACATTGTTCCGAAGTTTGGCTCTGATACCAAGCTGTGACGCCCCACCTCTATACCCACACTAGCCAAGGACACTACAGTGTGATGCCGTCAATTAGCACGGAGAATAAGGCTGTTGAGGAGCGACCATCCGTGTAATTGCATTGTGCGAGCACCGATATGTCAGATAGTACAATTGGTTTCAGGAGGAAATCCGACACATCGATACAAACTCAAAGCTACTACACAGTGGCTATATATATATTCTTCGAAAACAAATATAGAAATAAACATAACACAAATCAGTCACAGATACCCATGTCACAAAGGCGGAAAAAGATATGAATATAACACATGAAAGTGTACATCAGAGTTGTGGTCAAACAAGATCCACAATGTCACAAAAGAATGGTTACAAGTGCTAGACAAAAGAATATGTATACATCTAGGAGTCTATATCTCAAAGGTGTACAACAAAAACTACTAATCTAAGTAGTTAGGCAAAAATCGAGATGATAATCCCAGAAGTGAAGTCAAGCAGAAGCACCTGTAACATCTCGGTCCGACCCGAGTATTATTTAATAAGAAAACAATAAACGAATCAGTCTAGCCATAAATGTCAGATAAAATGATATAGAATAAGAGATATGACTAAACGAATAATAATCACAATGCTAAGCTGTGACAAATAAGTAATTGAAAATCAACAAAAGATTAATCAATATCACAAGAATCTTCTCAAAGATCAAAAGGAATGTCATACTCTATATTTTCATTCACCAAAAACCATGAATATTGACAATAATATCAATGCCAATCACAAAAATTAATGACACACAAATTCACCAATGCACAAATATTGATAACACATATCAATGGAAATCACGAAAATCGGTGAAACACAAATTCTAGAAATCATCAATGAAAATCCAGAAATCACAAAAAGGGGAAGGCCTATCACAGAACAGGAGCTTTAAAACTCACCAACACGTGTATCACAGAACGGAAAGCTATTCCATGGTTGCTAACCATTAATTTTGAGCCGAAGCTCCACAAAACGGCCCGAAGACCATGGGTCGCTACCCTACCAATTTGAGCCGAAGCTCCACAGAAACGGGGTTTAGTCTCCCTCATAGACAAAGAGACATCGCACATTGCTAGTCTAAATCACAAAATGATCATCATTGATCGATAAGTGTAATTTACACTAAGCTAGTACATATATGAGTTTAGCTTCATGTCCCATAACCACTAGCTTAACTTAAATATTTACGAACAAATTGTAAGTTTTCACTAGAAAATTGTCACAAGAAATTAAATCGAACAAGTCCGAGAATTAACCGACGAAGTAAACGCAAGCGTTTCATACCACTTGTTTTACTAAATTGTTTAATTAGATTTCTCATACGAGTGAGGTAAAGGTTTGTATATACTAGTAGATTCGAAAACGGTTTACGAAACGAGCTTTGTAATAAAATAGTGTTGAAATCGTTTTTGATGAAAGTGTTTTGATATTTACTACTAGTATTGAAACCTTTATATTTTTAAAGTGACAAATCACAAAATGATTGTAGAACAATCAATCACCAAAATTCACATACGAAGACGTGAATTAATTCCAAAGAAATCAATAACAAATCCATTAAAATGGATATTTTCAAAAATCCCAAAAAAAATGTCATCAAAGTCAATAATAGATGATAACAACAAAAGGGAATCAACATGGATCGATTAAAGTTGGAAATTCAAGCTAAATAGACAAAAGAGTGCAGATTCAGACGTTTGAAATACAAATTCAGACGTTTGAATCTGGAAAATAAAATATTTTCCAGAACAGAATTCAGACGTCTGAAATACAGGTTCAGACGTCTGAAATAGGCACTTTTTAGCCTATTTCCTTTCTAGTTCAAAACAAACCAATTCAGACGTCTGAAATATAGATTCAGACGTCTGAATCTGGGAATAAAAATCTTCCCAAAATAATATTCAGACGTCTGAATCTAACGTTTCAGACGTCTGAAACTGGGGTTCAGGGCATTCCCTGAACCTAGACCAAAAATGGCCAAAATAAATACCGGAAGCCATCGGACGAGCAACGACGACTAAGGATTTACGCCAAGCGACGACCCAGCCTTAACGACTCTTTGATATGCCTCAAATATCCATAAAAGGATTTTCATAGATTTTGATTTCAAAACACCAAAAATTGGAATATACACCAAATCAATCCAAACCAAAATCAATTGCACAAGAATAAGTGCTAGGAATTCATACCTAACAATCGAAGATAATTATAGACTAAGATGTGAGATAAAAATCTCACCTTTGAACCCAAAACAAATGAAGAAGAAGCTATAAAGCAAAGGCAAGGACCACAATCACTCTTCAATTCCAACCCAACAAGCTTGAATCTAAGCTAAAAAGAGAAACATTTCCTAAGTTAGGTTTAGGAATTTCTGAAATTGATAAGAGAATGAGTTGGAGAAGAAGAAGAGGAGGCTTACCAAAGCTTCTTCTATTGATTTGGAGCTAGAACTTGATTTGTAGGTGGAAACTAGGGCTTGGAGTTTTAATTTCCCATTCCTCTCTCCATTGTTGCTAAAGCTTGAGTATTAGGAAATAGAAAGGAAGTAATGAAGAGGAGAGGGGTGACGCTTAGGTCTAATGGGCTGAAACAAAAACCAAAGCCCTGAGTGAAAAAGTAGCAAAATTCTACTAACTCCAAACATATCAAAGTTTATACTAAAAAAGGCCGCAAACGTCATTTTGAACTCAATGGGGGTGGTCTCGAGTCCTAATTCGACTGTTTGCAAAAAGTAGCCTTTCGGACACTAATCTGACTAACGATGAAATATTTAAATAAAATATTTAAATATTCGATCGTAAAATATGCAGGTTGTTACATTTTCTCTCTTGAAAATTTAGCTTTAAAAATATTATTTTAAAAATATACAAATAAACATTAAAATATGTAATTGTATAAAGGAAATTTACATGTAAACATTTAAAGGCTAAATGTAAATAAACATTTTTAAACATGATAACATAAATTAGAAATGGATTTAAAACATTTATAAAATTAAGAAAATTTATTAGTATTAAAATGAACGCGTGTAAGGTTATTATACTTAGGGGAGACACTTGTAAATCACTTTACAAACTAAAGTAACAAGTGGCATTTGTTTTATTTATTTTGAAAACATTTTATTGAAGATATATTAAGTAGAAAATTAGCAATTCATTTTTGATTCAAAACATTCTCCTCTAAAAAGAAAATCTGAAAACAGATTTAAAGAAAATTCAAAACCAAATCTGCTCAAATTTTCAACTTCAATATGAAGATCAGCTCATACTCAAGCAAAGTTTAATGGGGGTCTGCATAAATTTAAGGCTAGGATCATCTTCATCAAAATGCAGTTTTAAAATCATCTACAAATCAGTAAGCAGATTAAAAATCCCAGATTCAACTAGCAATCAACAAGTTCAACAGGAAAATCAAATTTAACAGCTCCATGAAAATGAATTGCAACTGTTTGTTATCTGCTTCTTCAATAATTGGTGAGTAAATTTCTGTTTTTTTAAAACAGTTCTTACCTATTAAAATCAATGCTAAACAAATTTCCAGAACTTAAGTCTAAAATGCAAACTGCTTTCAAAAAAAAAAAAATCAAACAGCTATGAATTAAACTGCCCTGGCTTCATTTTTTTAAGGTGAATAACTTCACAATTTAAAAAGAGCTTTAATTTATCTGTTGCATGTGGATTAATAGAATAAGTTTGCTTTGTATGATTGCATTGTGATGAATATTCAGTGTGTGTATATAGATATATGTATATATGTGTTGTTGCCAGGTATCTGTATACCTGTTCTGGTTTTTTTTAAACAAAGATTTTTAATAGAAATCCATTTCCATTTGGTTTGATCTCTGTTAGGATTTGAGATGTAAACAAAAAGTGTTTGTTTAGTATGGATTTAGGTTTATAAATTATAATTTAGTTAAATTAAGAACTGGTTGTCTCTGTAAACTATAAGAACAGTTAATATTTCAAATAAGCAAAATCCCAAACATCTTAAATTATTAAATTAGGTTTATAACTTGAATGCATGTATGAAATCATGATTTTTAAAACTAAAATCACATTTATTAGTTAACTATGGAGTGAGCATTTCTGGGTTGATCAGAATAGGGGTTTTGGGGTTTATCTGATTGTCTAGTGGTTTTGGAATTGTGTAGTTCTTCCAGGAGGTGGAGGAATGATTGGTGAGTGGGGGAAAATTATCAGGTGGATGGTCAGAGGTTGGTGGCGACGGTGGTTGTTCATCTCAGTTTCTAAACCTAGTTTTTGGGTGGTCGAAGTTTTGTTGCTTCACGTGTTCTCTGGTGCACCGGGTGTTGCAAGGTTTTGGGGATCGGAAGACGGGATGTAGATGAAGAGTTGGCCCGAGTCGTAGGTTTTCTGATAGTCGAAGATGAGATTGCACAGTGTTGACAGGTTTGGCTTTTGTGGCAGTGTCGAGTTTCAGGATGGGTTTGGCTATCTTGATTTTGATTTCGAGTTTCTGTGGGTATTCTGGTGGTCGTGATCATGTTTGGGGATGGTCGGCGACGTGATGAAGGGGGTGATGATGGCTGGAGGTTGCCAGAGCACCGGTGCATATGCACCGTGCATATTTTTAAGTTCTGATGAACTTTGGGTTTATGCAGGGGATGTAGCTCGAAGTTTTACTCGGGTAGTTTGGGTTTTTGTCTCGAAGGAGTTAGGGTTTTGTCTCGAAGCAGAAATAGGTAGTCTCGGGTAAGTGTTTGTTTCAGGTTTTATAAACCTGATAGTGTTCTGGTTTTTAAAATTTGAATGAAATTTAAAATTTTAAAGCAGCATTTAAACAGGGTTTTTAAATGCAAAGTTTAAATTTGAATTCAAATGAACTTTTGAATCCTAAGTTTTTTTTAAAATGAAAATTTTTAAATTTAAAGCAAGATTTAAATCAAGTTTAAATATGGTTGCAAGTTTACTATGAATCCAGATCTTGGATTTAAATCATTTTAAATGTTGAACAAGTTTAAATGTTTTGAAGTAGATTTTAAAAATGAATTTGATTTCAAATAAATGTTTAATCTTGACAAAATTCTTTTCTTTAATATTTGAATAAAAGTTATGAAGTGTTTAACTTAAATTTGAAAAATTAAATAATCAGTTTATTTTAAAGCTTGATTTCTTTTAATAAGTTAAGTAATTTAGTTTTTAAACCTTTTCTTATATACGTATCTTATACAAGTAATGAATGTTCTTTACTTTTATTCTAAGGTTTATAAATTTACTTAAATTTGGTTAAATGTTTAAAGGGTTAAACATTTTGAATTTTAAATTCAAAATGGAATTTGAATTTAAATTTAGTAGAGCAATGTTTTAAATACACTTGAATGTTAATGAAGTCATTAATAAAGTAACTGAATTATTTTAGAAATAATTAAGATAATAAAAGAATTTAATTTATAAGAGAATTAAGGAATAATTTATTTATTTGATTAATGATTTTGATTAATTTATAATTAGAGATGACTAATAATAATTAATCTAAGATAAATTTCTTAAGAAAGTAATTAAAGAAAATGTTATTAGTTAATAAAAATAATTATCTAAGATAAATTAAGATAAATCCATTTTCGTAGGGAGCACAATTGCATTGAGCATATGCAACAAGCTGTTAAACCACTGAGTGTCCCCAGTAGGACAAGTGTTGTCTCGTGAGGGTTTTCAGCGGATACTACCCACAAAATCCAAATGCAGGATGAAAATATTTACAAAATGCAAGATTTATTTACAAAGAGATAAATGCAAGTTTTTTTAAAATATTTACAAATGAAGGATTTATTTTTAAATTGACACGAATAAGTTAAATATAGGTTTTGGTCATTATCTTGAAATTTAAGTTATTTACTCGTCAATATTACCAATAAAAACGAAGTTATTTACTCGTCAATATTACCAATAAAAACGAAGTTATCATAACAAATAGACTATAGTTTAACTTGTTGTTTTGGTTAATAACCCAGTGCGACTATGAAATGGATCCTTAGTTGATTATCAAAGTTTATCAAAGTGGTTTTTTCATTTATTTTCAATAACAAATCAAATCAACTAAGTAATGCTAGGATTTCAATTGCTTGCTCTCTCATTATTTGCAAGAAAAATTACACACCAAGCTCAGGTAAACTGTGGTCGGATATACCACCCATGCACTGCCTTTCGGGCTTATGTGAGGGGAGTACAGAGCATGGCGAGTGCACACACTTTCGTGCATACACCTATCGACCGTAGGTGGTTTTTATTATGTTTGTTTTTTTTACATGTGTGCCATACATGCATAACCGTGAGGATTTTTAAATGAGTATGAAAGCACATAATCAAAGATTTCAAGTAATTCACCCATGCATAACCGTGAGGACTTTTAAATGAGAGTGAATACTTGGATATTTTTTTTAAGAGAGAGTGAAAGTTTTGCAAAATCATCATAACACCATTTAACTTAGAAGACAAAAAAATATGTTATATCCTTTACTTTAAATCAACCACTTTTTAAAACAAAGATTTTCAATTAGGATGTACTTCATAATTAACACGTATGAATCTTCCTATATACTAGTTAAACCATTATTATTTGTAATCAAATTCATTTTTATTTTTGTTTAGACAAATAAATTTAAAAAAATTTCAATTTAATAAACCAAAACCATATATTTATCTTATAGTGTTTCTTTTAAAAATAAATCAAAAGAAAATTTGTTTTTGGGACTTTTTTTTAATTTTTTTTTGAAATTTTTAAGCAAAAATAAACCATGAAAAATAAAAATGAAGATGAGTCTCCCCCCCCCCACACTTGATTTTTGATTGTGTCCTCACAGTCAACCCAAGTGGAAGGAGAAAATATAAAAACATAACCTTTATTTAAATAAAAATGAAAAGATGATCATTTACAAGTCAACAGAAAGTATGCCATTAAAGAGTAAATGAGCCGGTCTTCCAAGAACCGATTCATTTGTCTCACCAAGTATGTGAGACACAGCTCAAGCGCAGAAAACCAAACCGTAAAAGATTTCGAAGTTGAACGTTGATTTGGAAAAACGAATGTTGTTTTATTGAAAATTATACGAATTGTTTTGTTTTTGATGATTTTTGGGGTCGATAAAACAATTGATTGAAGCTCAAGTTTATTTAAACCAATTTGAAATTCAAGCTTATCATTGAAAACTTTTACAAAGTTATTGATTTCAAAATCAAAATGGTGACTTTCATCTTCCCCGTTGGAATTTAACAACTCATTTTCAAAATGTCCATAAAACTCATGTTCGAAAATTTTGACTTCCTTTGTTGGATTATCAACAACTTCATCGCGTAAATCAAGTTTAAAATCCAAAGTTGTCGTATTCAAATTTTCAAAATCGAAAAAAGGAAGATCGAATTTTAAATTTGGTTCCATATCTTCAAAAGAATTGAAATCCAACTCAATTACCGTCTTTTCAACAACTTCGTTAAGATTGTCATTTTTAATTTCGAAAGTTGTTATTTGAAAATCATCGATTTGGATAAAAGGTGGATTATCACTTGACTCGTCACACGTTGAAATTTGATTTTGTTTCTCACGAAAATTTTCCAATGTTTTAATCAACAAATTCGTGTGATCATCGTAAATTTCATTCATTTTCTCAACAAAGTCAAATTTGTAATTATTAGCTTGAAAATTTTCGATTTGGACTTGTTGAGAACAAGAATTGTCAATTTCGATAAACGATAGACTATTATTTGATTCTTCGCAAGTTGAGATTTGATTATGATTTTCACGAAATTTTATGTATTTCTCAAGTAATAAATCCGCGTTATCTTTTTCCATTTGGTCAACAAAATCAAATTCATGATTATTAATTTGAAAACTTTCATTTTGAATTTGTTGATAACCAATGTTTTCAATCGTATCATTATTGAAACTATTCCCATTGTCAAAATTATTTGAAAATTGATTCACATTTTCGTCTTGATTTTGAAATTCATCTTGAAACTCGAAATTGAATTGACATGGGTTACACTCGAAATCATTAGAATTTTGAAGAGAATTCAAATTTGATTATTTTGAAAACCTTGATTCGAGTTATAGCACAAATATGAATTGCACAACTCATTTGTACTTTGCTTTTGTTGCGTAGAAAGTTCATATATTGACGAAATGCTATTTTCAAGAGTTGAGGGTTGACCATTATTTTGGAAATTTTGTGATTCAAAATTCGAATTATCTAAACAAAAGTTGTTGTTAAAATATCCATACGAATTTGGAGTGAACTCATATGGATTATATTGACTTTCACAACTAAATTCAAGTGAGTAAGAAAAAGGAAACTTGGACATTTTCAAGATTTTTTTTTATATTTGGTTTCTTTATAAAGAAAAAAAATATTTACAAAGAGGAATTATTTTTCAAAATGAAAAATTGATTTTTTTTTTTTGTATTTTGGTTTTTTTTATTTTAATTTTTTTTTGGATTTTTGGAATTTTGATTTGAAAATTTTCAAAGGAAAATGAAAAAACTAAGTTAAGAAATATTTACAATTTTTTTTAGTTTTGGATTTTGACTTTTTGTTTTTGTTTTTGTTTTCAAATATGCATGAACTAATGCAAATAAATGAATGCAGGGGTCTAATTACAAATTATTTTGTATATTCACACTCTGTCTTAGATAAACAAGATAGTTCTCAGCCAGGCAACGGGCAGGATTTATCGGTGCACCACGAATCGCTGTAGCAATGCAGCCGAAGGTTTAAGTACCTTCAGAGGAACAACCACTATAATATTTACGAATCACCGTAATATTTATAAATGGTTATTACTCCGCCGTAGCCTAGACACTAAGAATTTAAATTGTTCAAAGAAGACAATTTGTTAATATACAATTAAGCGTTATTGATTTCTAACCGTTATTATTAATCAAAATCTAAGATGAAATGAAAAACTGAAATTAAACGTGTATTAACAATGCAACTACGAATGAATTTTTATTTTGGTTTTTGATTTTTGAATTTTTTTTAATAAAATGCAAGCAAACAACAATGCAAGACAAATAAAAACAATAATATAGCAAGCAAGCAGTTTATTTTGTTATTTTTATTTTTGCAAGCAAAGCGAAGCAATTATTTTTGGCAAACCAAGCGGAGCAAGCGACTCTTCCAATCTGCTTTGGCAACCTAAAAAAACAAGATATATACAATTGTTTTTTTTAATAACAAATGAAAACTAAACAAGTGAAAACAAATAAAAATTGAAAATTAAACAAATGAAAACTAACACTAGAAATTCAAACTCTTTTTTTAATACAATAAAACTAAAAACAAAAAAGAACAAACCACAGCAAATCCTTTTTTTTGAATGGACTAAAAACAATTTAACCAAACAAAATTAAAACAAAGCAAAAGAAAGACAAAGTTTGAATTTTTTTAATTAAAAACAAATGAATCTAAAACCAAATTACCAGACCATCTGAAACTAAAAAAACAAAACCTAAATAACCTCTTTTTTTTTAGAAAATTCAAAAGAAAAATAAACTTCGAAGAGGGAAACTAAACAAAACTAATATATATATATATATATATATATATATATATAGACACACACTCGGCCTGTTAACAAAAACAAGCCCACTTGCTTCTTAAAAAAAACTGCACTTCTCCCTCTCGTCAATTTCCAAATCAACTTATAAATGTCAAATTCCCGAAATCCCCAAATTTCAAATTAATTTCATTGAGGCAGTTAAATGGATATGGTTCTGCAGTGATTCTGGGGAGGAGTCTATTGTGGAGTTCGCGATTCTCGTATGGGTTCGTGGGATATTCGGTTACGATTTAAAGTCTAGGCGTTTAGAGGTGGTTGTCGAATCGATTTGTATGCGGAGATGAAGTGTTGCGAAGTTGTGGGCTGTATCTGTTGAAGCTCGATGTTGGGTTCTCTGTGCCGATGCCGAACCCGTGAGTTGCGAAATCAAATTGAAGCGGTTTCGGGTTGATGAATTGGGGCAGCTGCAGTTCTCATTCGAGTTGAAAGTTGTTCGAATTGGGTTTTGAGGTGACGATTGAGGGTCACGGTGAGTCTATTGGGGATAACGATGAGTACGGTGAAGGGAACCGTGGAATGGAGTGATGCTAACTGGAGCGTCGAAGTTGAGGCTGGTGAAGTCGATTGCAGATTGAAGTCGAGTTAGAAGCGTAATTAAAGGTGAAGTAAATGGAGCAGGGAGGTTGCGCGGTTGAAGTGCTGAGCGGAGTTTGTTAATTTCGGTAGGCGCAGTGACAAGGATTGTGTGTCAGTGGGAGGCTGCGGTGGATATCAGAGAAGTGATGAATGACAGTATTGACTTGATGTTAGGTGGCAGTTGAATCTTATTGGTGGAAGAGCAGTTGCAAAAGAGTGTTGCTCTGGGCTGTGGGCAGTGGAAGTATATGATGGAGTGTGGATGATATGGATTGTTTGTGGGCTGTTTGTAGGAAGAATGTAAGTGGAAGTGGTAGTTAAGGAAGTGAGGAGGTGGTTGATCAGTTGTGGAGTGATGGGTTGTAAGTGATGAATGCAAGTAGAATAGTTTTTTTTTTCTTTTTTTGTTTTTGGGTTTTGAATGGGATGAAGGCAAGCAGTGAAGTGAATGGGTCAGAGGAAGTGATAGAGGGGTTGTTGGTAATGGCAATGCAGATGGTTTGGGAAGTCGATTGTTTTGATCTCTGGCAGTGGTTAGGCAGAAGTCGAGGTGGTTGGTGAATTTGGAGAGTGTGTAGGTTGATAGTAGGCGATGTCGATTGGGTTGTTTGTAGTTTCGTAGTGGTAGCAAGATGTTGTGAAGGCGGATGTGTACAGCAGTTTTGGCAAGCTGTTTTGACAGTGATGGTCTGAAGTAGCAGCAGTTTTGGTGAAGACAGAGATCGGATTGTAGGCAGTGAAGCCTCATGGTCGGTAATGATTGTATGTTGGCTGGTGGATGTTTGGTTGCACTACTGTTTGGAGATGGTGTGGATTTGTAGTTGTTGTGAATGGATGGATGGGTTGTGAAGTTTTGGTAGATGGTCGAGTGTGGGTGTGTTCGGGTTGTGATGTTGTAATTATGGTAATGAAGTTGTATGATGGGATGAAGAACCAAGCAGTTGTACTTGAATGTTGAAGTATGTTATTGACTATTGTGGATAGTGGACAGTGCAACAGAGACATGCAAGCAAGTTGATGGTGGAACTGCAGTGTTTCTCTGGTGATGGTGGATGGTTTGAGAGAATGGCACTGTCGACGGGGAAGATGTAGGTCAAGTACGGAGTTGTTTGTGCAGCAGGGGTTATCGAGTGGTAGATAGTGAGTGGTTGTAGCAGCTTGAGATGATTGTAGAGGAGAATTGTGATGGTGAACGAGGTATTGGTATATGACAGTAATGTGGATATGAAGACAGTGTGGTCGTGATGATGAAAGTGGAGATGGCTGTAGACAGGGCAATTTTGTCTGTTTGGGGAGTTTTCTATTGAGTGTTTGGTTGGAGAAGCGGGCTTGGTTGATGGAAATGAAGGAGATGGTTGCGAAGAATGTGGAGGAGTACAAGAACAGAAATGGTTTTTTTTTTACTTAAGATGTAACAGAAATATGAAAACAAAAGGCAACAGAAATGAAATGCAAACAGAGTGTAGAAACAACCAATGCAATGTACACAGTTTCAAATAGAGCTAATGAAATGTAAACATTTTTTTTAATGAAATTGTGTACTCTTTTTTTAGAGATGCAAAGAGAAGAACAACAGGAAAACAAGAAACAAGCATTCAAAATCAAGTCACACAACAAACATACAAACTAACAAACAATTTTTTTTAATGAAAGTTAACACACAAAACAAAATAAGACACAAAAATCAAACAAAAATAATTCGAAGAATAGAAAAGCAAAATCAAGACAAATTCCCCAGCAACGGCGCCAAAAACTTGTTCATCGACGGAAATTCTATCGAGTTAGAAAACCATCGAACGAATTTTGAAATAAAAATAACCGCAAGCGCACGGTGTACGAATGTAGCACATGGCGAATACGGGTCGATCCACAGGGAATTGTTGATTTAAATTTCCTACTCAATCAAATTAACCCAAAGTTGAGAGTGTGTTTAGCTAGAAAATGACAAAATGAACTAACTAACAAAAAGAAAAGAAATGCAAATATGAGAGTTAAGTGACAATTTAGAGAATAAATCCACTCTCTAGATCATGTCGTTCAACACATGAAATCATGATCTCTCTTTTATGGTCATTAGTGTTTTATTTGATGTGTTTATTATAAGTATGGCATATTTGAACTATTAATTAGCCAACATAAGCCATCAAACTATAACACACCCATTAAAACACTTACTAACTTTCATGAAAATTGATAAAGAAAATGAGAATGAAATCTATTTTAAGTATGGCCTATTAACTATTGATTAGAAACATAGACCATCAAATTTTAATTTCAAATCACTTTCTTATGCCATAATCATATATTGATGAAGAGGCATTTGTGTTAGTGATTGTTTAAGCATAGCCTATTTGGTGTCAATAATATAGACTATCAAATTCAAAGCAAAAACAACAAATAAAACCACTTCTATCATCATCATTAAGCACAAAAAGAGAGCATGAATTAACAAAATGTTGAAGCTACATTAATTAGAGAGCTTCATTACCCCTAAATTGAAGAGATTAGCCTCTCATATTTGTTATCAAAACAACAAATATAGCTTGCAACATTAAAGTAAAAAAAAAGAAAAAGAGAGCAAAGCAAAGAAATAAAACTAATCTACTTGTATGAAATAAGAGAGATCTACACTACTACATAAGAAGAGAAGAAGCATGTAAATAAAAGAGAATTAACATTGCATAAAAGAAAAGAAAATTAAAAGAAATAAAATGGCTAAGTATCCATGAAAAGAAAGAGAGCTTTGATTTACTTTCTAAACTAAAACTAACTAACTAAGAGGAAGATGACTACATGAAACATAAGGGGAATTTATACAAGTTAGAAACCCTAATGCATATTTTTGGGAAGTACCCAAAATGCCCTTGGAGGAAGTGTGGTGGCCAAGTTATCATTAGCTTTAATAATCCCCCACTTAAATGTACATGAAGCTTTAAATGTCTTTTAGCATGTGCATTAGCCTTTAATTTGTACATTAAGGTAGTGGGTAGGTGGGGTCCTCCATGTTCTTCACTTTGAATTATTTCCATCTTCATTCTTTTGTGTCTTCTTTGTACATGCATATTCCTTCATGAAACCACTTGTAATTGAGTTTAAATTCCTACAAAACAATATAGAAATTTCCCATTAAATTTTCTCAATTTGATATATGCACAAAAATGACAATTTTGCCCTTATATGAAGATGAATATGTGACAATTTGAAAACAATTTGAATTTGGTTTAAGCAACTAAAAATACCCAATATGATCATTTATTCAATTTAAATAGATTAAATATGGTGGTAAAAATATGCATATTTACGTGCACATCGATTAATTTTGATAATTAATTAGATTAATTAATTGAAGATAATCAATTGTAAATTGTTAAGCATAATTACTTGATAAAAGTAATTAAGGGATTAATTACTTATTGTAATTAATTATGATGGTGTGAATAGTTTAAGTTAATTAATTTAGTTTAATTAATTTAAGATAATCATTTGATGATTTAATAAGAGTAATTACTTAATATAATTAATGGAGCATTATTATTTAGGGAAGTTATAAATGATAATTACTGGAATGTAATTAGTGAAGAATGATTTATAATGAAGTAATTTGGGTAATTAATTTTGTAATTAATCAAGGGATTAATTAATGAAGAAAATTAATTATGGGATAATTAATTTGTTAATGAGTAATTAATGGTAGTTAATTACTGGATTGATATTACTCAAGGGTGATTAATAATTGTATTTTAAATTTCAGATTAATTACTAAATGTAATTAATTTAAATAAAGTAATTAATTTAAATATAAATTAGAGATCATTAATTAATATAATTAATGATGTAATTAATAATCATTTAATTAAGGAATAATTAATAATAAAGTGATTAATTAATGTAACTAATTAAGGATAAATGTAATTAATTATAGTTAATTAATAAATGAAGTAATTAAAGGTTAATAACTAATGACTAAGGTTAATTAATTTGTGAAATTAATCAAAGACTAATTACTTATTGTAATTAGAGAATGATTAATCAAAGGTGTTTAATCAAGATGAATACTTAGAGAATGATTAATCAAAGGTATTTAATCAAGATGAATACTTAGAGAATGATTAATTAACTAGGTTAATTAATTAATGGATATATAAGCAGGATTTATAGATGTAGTAATTAATTTAATTTAATTTAAATTAATTAGAGGTAGAAGTAATTAATTTAATTCATTTTAAATTAATTATAGATGGTAGTTAATAAATCATTGTTTATGGATGATATTGATATTTCATTGAATGGTTGTTAACTCAGAAATGAGATGAGTAGTATTTATATGATATGGATGCTTAGTTAAAGGATGGTAATATGGATTATCTGTTTGTGATGATTATCTGTTTGTGATGATAATACGGATTATCTGTTTATGATGAAATGTGATTATCTATTGTGATATGTGAATTATCTATCTGTGTGTATATAGATAATGATGAATTGAATTAATTGTTCAAACTAAAATCACTTGGACATTAAGATGGCGTTCGGATTTCGATGAGACCGGGATCGGGTTTCCAAATTTGGAATTCCAAAAACCACATCGATCCAAATTAAACGTTAGGTCGTGAATCTCAAGTGAAGAGTGAAGATTCAAGGTGTAAGGACTATTCGTGTTAATAATTTGAGGGTGATTCCAATACGAGTTTAATGAGGGTAGTACTTTCAAGTTCAAGATGAAGATTTAGAGTGCAAGGGCTATTTTCGTTAACTTTGAGGGTGATTCCAAAATGAGTGTAGCGAAATAGTGTCTTCGGTTTCGTTCGAACCCGGAACGAACTTGTATGGATTGAATACTTTCAGAACATCGTTAGGTGGACGATGAGCATTCTAAGATTGATGTGTCCTATGAAGGTAATCATAGCCTCAGGCCTCATCAACCGGGAATGGATAAAACAAGGAGGTGCAGCAAGGCTAAGTGGGTCATGCCCAAGTAGGACGAGATTTACCCCTGTCTAGAGGTCCCTTTCATTTCGGCTATGTGGGCAGTTGGCGACGGCCATCTGCGGGGTTGTCTTGTTCGGGACTGTCCAGTAAGGGATGGTTCCGGCTTTGTGTTGCAGGGGTTTGGGAGTGATCCTCGATACGGTGATCTTGGCCACGTACTGTGGCGGGCGGTACCCCGGTAGCCCTGCCATTGATGGAATCCAAAATCCAATAAGTTGCCTATACGGTTTTGATTGTGCCCAACTATGTTGGAACGTGAGATGTAAGCATTCCAGCTATTTCTGTATTTTATTTTGAAAACCCTAGACACTATTATAATATCACTGGATTTCCTATCAAATGTTTTGGTTATCGTAAGGTAAAAACTTTTCCACGTTTATGTGTGGGAAGTCTTACGTCATACCTTTTGTTTTCAAAAGATTTTCAGAGTTAAGCAACTTTTAAAGCCGTTTACTCACACCAGACCCCTGTCTGACCCTAGTGTTTATTTTCTATTTTATTAAACTCTTGGGTACTCATATTATGTATGAGTAGTCAAGGGATTCAGGATTACTTTGGCGAATTCTGGAGGAGATATGGAGCATGAGGCTTCAGCGTGTAGATACATAGAGTGGTTCCGCTATGTTTGAATTGTATCTGTTTCTGCGATGTATTTGAATTGTAATAACTAGACAGGTGTTTATAACTGTCTAATTTGTGTTGTATTAGCTGTATAACTCTGATGTATATGATACTATGTAATGTTTTATGTAATATAATATAATTTATTCATTCCGCTGTGAGATTCTGATGTTGTTTGTTTCTTTCTTTCCTATCTTTTCTTTTTTCTATCCCTTTCTTTCTTCTTAATGATGCGTCTTTCTATGGAATGAAAGGCGGGTCGTTATGATCCTTTCCATCAACAGTCGAGTCTCGCCTTCACAATCAACCTTGTGTTTCCTGGACAAGGTACCAAGTAACACTTGCCCCCTAAAGTACATCTTGTGAATAACATGACGTGCTTTGAATTGGAGAAACCCAGGTTCCCAAGAACTGGCGCATCCATGTCACTAATTGATCATTATTCTTTTATTAACCTTTGATGTGACAGGTCTGACATCTCTTTCCATTTGAATGCATAGATTTTGGTTATATGAAGCCTTCGGGTCTCTTCCTAACTTAACTTTTCAAAAGGCTAAATTGATCAATCTCTTCTATGCATGCCCATACACATGTCTCCGTTGTTGACTTCTAGACGTGTTCAGACATTCATCGACCTATGCTAAAATGCTTTATTCCACATGTTCCGTTTACAGCCTAATCTTCACAATATCGATTGTCATTCGGTTTCTAAAACATTCGCCACAACCTTTTGTTCCCCTTTATATTTCATTAGCATCCATCATTCATGCACATCCCCTTCTTTCTTTCTTCCCTTTTTCTTCTTCCTTTTTTAGTAAGAGGGGTCGGCATTTGATATGCCAATTGCATGAATAGGGATCGGCATACCTTAAGACCGATCCCTCTTATTTTTATGATTGGGTCACTAGGATGTGACCGGTTCCTCTTTCTTTTCTCCCTCTCATATAAAAACTTGCATCTCCTTTTCTTCTCCCTTTAATCCATATTTCAACACTTAAGACTCTTTTCATTTTTTTGTTCATTATAGCCGAACACCCTGAAAGAGAATGGACCTCCCTTTCAAACCCAAATTCAAGTGCGAAATCATATCTTCAACCTCTATTACCATTCATTCATCCCTATTCAAATTTTTGGCCTTGCAATCCAAGTCGACTAGGTATAATCTCTTCTTTATTTGTAGGCCAAGAATCTTCAAGCTCGAATGCATTTAGTAGCCTGTAGTATTATCTAGTGGGGTTAATTATGTTATGCAATCGAGATGGAGAAGGCGAAGGAGTAGGAGAAGGAGGTAGAAGACGGAGAAGAAGAAGGGAAAGAAAAAATAAAGGGGCAAAAAAGAAGGGCCTAGCATCAAGCGAGGGATCGGTATGAGGTAGTCAATGGTGGTTCAAATATTGGAGATGGGAAGGGTCGATAGGGAACACGTTTGCTTGAGGGCTTGGTGGGTAGTTATCAAGTATAGGCTTTGTGTTAGCAACATAGGGATCGGCGTTCATAAGGTTATTTGGAGGGATCGATATAGAGACTTATTCATAGGGACCGTTATAAGGAATTTTAAGGAGGGGTCGTCCTGAAGAGTTAAGTGTAAGGATCGGCAAGGAAGGTTAAAGCATAGGGATCGGTATGTAGGCTAATAGGAAGGGGTCGGTGTTGCCAAGTGTGTCAAAGTGTAGGGATCGGCTATGAGAGTTTGGCATAGGGATCAACATTGAAGGCATGGATTGGTGTTGACTACAATGACCATCTCAACTTAAGTTATTCGAACATATGACTGTACACTGCCTTGCCCAAGCATAAAATGACCGATACCAACATGACTAACATATCGAGATCAATGGACTTAAGATTGAACGAACAACTTCCCAGTCTACTCAAAATGAATTATGTATAATATTGGCCTAAAATACTCGAACGATGGACCTCATCATTCAGAACGTCAACATTCGATCCAAAAGCTTCGATTGCCGATTACCCTTCACGTCATTTGAGATGGTCAGCGATAACGGTCTGTATAGACGAAACCTTCAGGCTTCAACATTTTTCTTTTGCTTTTTTGATTACGAACTGCTTATGTTTACTTCATATTGCACTGCACTAGTTCACACATTACACGAGGGGATAGGTCATTATTTCTTACATTGCTTGTCTATTGATTATATTTAACACAGATCCTAAGTTACACGAAGCGCTCAACCACAATGTCTCGCGAACCGGCCGCGAGGTCAAGTTCTGCTACCTTATTTGACAACCTACACACAATCAAAAATTAGAACAAGTTGAGGCATCTGACCCACAAGCGAGTCTCTTCTCTGACATCCCAATTTTTCATACAGAAGTTATTGACCCAACTCCCGACATTGCAGAGGATGCTATCATCCTGAATAATCTGGATGACTCAAAGCATCCAAAACGGGCGAAATCGCTCTTCATTGACTATGTTCTATCCATGGGATTCCCTTTGAAGCTGTTTTGGTTCCGTCAAGGCAAGATAGACCTCAATTGCCTCATCCGGTTATACAACATGCAACAAGTTCATGTGCTGGGCTGTATGCGTGCCACCATTCAACTCTTTCATTTGGGAAATGCTGAGATTCATGGGAATCGCTCCTACTCAGCTACACCCTCAACAGCTAAGCTTTTATCCATGGCACTTATCTCCTCTTCCTGAACATCTTGTTCCTTCCGCCAACTCCCGAAGACATCTGATACATTTACAATTTCAAAAGACGGGTCGATAGTCCTTCTTACGTCTTGCTCGAACCCTTTCCCAAATGTTAGGTCTTAATAGGCGCATGGAATAAACTCTCCTTGTTCAAACACGAATGGTTCTACATACGATGTCCTTCCGGCTTCGCAAGAAGATAATCAGAAGGATGTAAGTGTTGTTCCTACCTTTTCCTTTATTTTAAAGATTCAAATCGTAGCTTTTTCCTTAATCATACTAACTCTTTCAGCTCTTTTAGGCATTCACCCTTGGCCCGAAGGAATCAGGTACTCCAGGGCTGTTGCGGCTATTCGCGCTACTCTGGTGGATAATCGAGACATTAAACTCCTCATCACCGATGAATTGCTCTCGCTATTTGGGTTGTTAGAAGACGGCCGAAAAATTGGTCTCCTTGGAAGCAGAGCGATTTCGAAGATCGTCACTGAGGGAAGGGAAGAATTAAATGACCCTACGGTTCCCCCTACCGAGGGAACCCAAGAAGGCATCGAAGAGGGAGAGATAAAGGAATTAGGAGATGTGAGGCTAAGGGACAAAGACATAGGCTGTGGGAAAACACCAGCAGTTGAGGCATCATAAACTAGCCAACTACAATCTCCTCCGAAGAAAGGTAAAATTTTGGCATACAAGATACAGAAAAGAAAAGCCAGGGCAATCCTAAAATTTTTCATAACTCCGGTTGAAAAAGGCTCGTCTACTCAATAGATAGAGAGTGTTTTGAAGGAACTTTTCCACATTTCGATCCCAGATGATTTATTAAATCACAAATTCACCAATCTTGATGTTGAAGGGTGAAACTCACCCGCGAGGAGCGGCGTGGGCATGCAACCTTCCAATAGAGGAGAAGAAACTCTCATGGGTAAAGCAAACGTTACTGGTTCGTCGGAGGAAAACACTAGGACGCACACAAGCATTTGCACTCCACCATTCACTCCGATTAACTCTTCATATGATAACTCCTAATATGTGTTTGTTTGGTTCTTTTACAGGTGCAATGTCTCATTCACGTGCCTTTGATCACCTCTGTAGCTCTTCCACCTACTATTTCTTAAGTCAGGATTTTGAATTCGAAAGGTTCCAAGACAAAGATGAAGGATGGGATAGAGACTATCACTCTCAAAAATCTTCCTATTCATCCGGAAGGAAGTCTCAGGCACATGCTCCATGCCACGGCGAAGCATCCAACGCTCCTGCACACGCCGGTGACAAGCCTGCACATCGAGGTTCCCAATCTTCCGCTCCTCGTGACAAACACTCTGGATCATCAAGTACCAGGTCATCTCACGCCGTAAACATACACTGGTTATGTCCACATTAGAGAAACTTGCTGAACTTGAGGATACTTTTCAGAAAATCTGCTTTGATGGGCTGAAATTCCTCCCCTCCATACACATCATTCCTGGAACTGCCAAAGAGAACCATTAGCGTGTATGAATGATGTGTATGTCCAACATGAAACGTTCATTCACTTAGCTGAAAAAGTCTTCAAAGTTTCTATTAAGCGCCAGCATGAGATTGATCACCTTAAGCTAGAGGCCATCCACGACAAAAATATCATCAAACATCAAGATGTTGAGCTGTTCGAATTTAAGGCTCAACTTGACGAGGCAAAGAAAAATGCGAAAGAGACGACTGAGGCAGTTAGTCTCCTAAAGACTTCACATAAGAAGGAACTGAATGCTGCCCTTCAACGCTTGGCTTTAGAGATCCTCAAAAAGGAGAAAGATACCATGTTGCATTGAGGAGTAGAAAAATTACTATCTAATGAAGGGAGGAGAAAATCGAGGCAAAAGAAGAGTCGCCAAAATATCGTGTGGAGATTGTCGAAATAAGAAATTTAAAAACGAAACTGGATGAGTAACTCTCCCAAATCAAAGCCTTGAAAGAAGTCATCCGTGAAGAGGGCAGGAAAGAGGTGCTTGCAGAAGCCAACTCCCAAGTTGAGGCAGTGGCTGTGTCCTATAGGGAAGAGATTAAATGCTTATTCGATCCACTCATCACCGAATACAATGCAAAAGTTCTCCTTCACCGCGACTTAACTTTCCTAAGCGAGGGCTATCTTGAATCGCTTGTCGAAGCTCGGGAGATCATTACAAAGATCAAAAAAGAGGAGTTGGGAGTGGCAGAGCTTGATGAGGGGGATTTTTTTACACAAGAAGCGCTCCGTGGAAACGATCCATCTGACTTAGCTGCCGTAAAACATCAATTCGACATGACTCCTGCACCGACCAAGGAAAAAGAAGATATCGTAGGGTCTTTCGAAACCGAACCCAAGGGTCCTCATCTTACACAGCTGGTTGGAATGTCATCCTCTCATACCACAGAGGAAAACGTCGGTTATGATCTAGACAGACCCAGACTTGGCTCGCACTTGTTGTCTCCCATCATCGAAGGGAGTACCTCGATGACTACCGAAAGCCGACTACAGGCTGGTATTGTGTTGAACTTCTTCGAAAAAAGTTACTGTTTCAGGCATACAATGACAGTAAACTAATGCCTACACTTTGCTAAATTTTTGCAGGTCAGCCCAGTTCTGAATTAACTCTTAGGAGCGATGTCGACATGGAGCACCAAGCAAAAATGGTCGAGGCTTCGACATCTAAAGATACTCCGAGGTGTAATGCTCAAGTGATTGGGGCACATGATGAGGACAAGCCTTAAGACCCATCCTTTGATGAAGAGCTTAACGATGTTGTGATCATGGGCGCTTCAAAGCATACCACTAAAATCGGCATGAAAGAACAAATTGAAGAGAAGGAAAAGATGAAACATGAAGTCAAGGTTGTACTCGATGTGGCGGCGGCCGAAGATCCTCTCCTAAGGCCCCTGCAATTCATCCCACCTGGCAGGACAGCTCCTATTGAGGTTCCTCCTCCCTCCTTAAGTGCTTCCACTTCAGGTAGCAAAGGATCTCGAAGAAGGTACTCGACCGATTCAACTCTTGGAAACCCGAAGGAGAAGAAATCGAAGAAATAGTTTGTATCTTACGTCAGTGTACATAGTCTGGATAAGTTAGATGTGTGTTCATTCCACTTTTTCCTTTTTAGTAGCAGATGCACGGGCATGGTTCCCGAACTTTTGAACAATTTGTAAGCAATTTTTGAGATTGTAAATAAAAGTTTTTGCTTTCTTTTATTAATCGTCACGTGCACTATTACTTCAACAATAGAGTAATTTCCACCTATTCCATGTATTTGTAATAATTTCCATATGTTTTATTTATAATTCACAATCCCAATCTCGAAGCCTCTCTGTAGGCACCATCTTAAATCATAAGCGATGTCAAGCGGAACCGTAAACAACGATTGTATTTCGCTGCCAACAATTCAAGCCTCCCTCGTTGATTTGAGATCGGTTTTCATGGGGACGCGAACAAATGTAAGTTCGTCTGTCCACTCATTTGGATTTTCGAGCTAACCCATCATTTGGGGACTTAGAGTTTTATTCAGTACGTGGTATGGGACTTAGATTTTCCTCAAATCATTCATACTCTAGTCCTCTTCAGCGACTTAGAGTACTCCAGTCCACTTTAGGGACTTCGAGATTTTTGTCATATCGTTTATACTCCAGTCCGCTTCAAGGACTTATTGTACTCTAGTCCGCTTCAGTGATTTGGAGATTTTGGTTAATTCATTTATACTCTAGTCTACTTCAGGAAATTAGAGTGCTCTAGTCCACTTCAAGGACTTAGAGATTTTCGTCAACTTGTTTATATACTAGTCCGCTTCAAGGACTTAGAGTACTCTAGTCTTCTTCTGCGACTTAGCAATTTTTGTCAAGTCGTTTATACTCTAGTCCGCTTTTAAGGACTAAGACTACTCCAGTCCGTTTTAAGGACTTAGAGATTTTTGTCAAGTTTTTTATACTCTAGTCCGCTTAAGAGACTTAGAGTTTTATAGTCCACTTCAGGGACATAGAATACTCCAGTCTGCATCAGAACTTAGAGTACTCCAGTCTACTTCAGGGACTTAGAGATTCTTTTCAAGTCGTTTATACTCTAGTCCGCATTAGAGATTTAGAGTATTCTAGTCCGCTTCAGGGACTTGGAGATTTTCATCAAGTCGTTTGTACTCTAGTCCGCTTCATGGATTTGGAGTACTCTAGTCTGCTTCGGGGACTTAGATATTTTCATCAAGTCATTTGTACTCTAGTCCACTTCAGGGACTTAAAATACTGTAGTCCGCTTCGAGGACTAAGAGATTTTTTTCCCATTCTCCTTCCATCGGCGACCTTCGTTCCACATTGCAAAAATTACCTTTTGATTTATCTATAGAAATCGCCAACCGAGCAAACTCAAAATAACCACTTGTTCGTTTTCTTTGGGGATCGATATAACTGGTCGATAATTCTACACATTTGATCATACATCACAGATGTCGATATCAATCAGTTCCAACACGTACTTAGCATAACACGCAATAACAATAATTTATGCAAAGGAGGATTCAAGCTTTTATTCATCATAAAAATAGGGACAGAATAACTTGTTTTATTACATATCAAAAAAGTCAATTACCAAAGTAAATATTGAAAGCAAATACTGAAAGCAAACGCCATTGAAATGCGAAAGAAATAGTCTAGGTGAAATAGTATCGTAAATGCTCGCTATTCCACGCTCTTGGAAGCGTCATGCTATCAGTAGTCGCTAGCTTGAAAGTTCCTTCTCCAAGTCTCTGTTCAATGGCGTATGGCCCTCCCCATGCCGAGTTCATGTGCGATGGGACTGGAAAATTTTATTTCAAGACAAGGTCGCCAATTTCAAAGGTTCTCGGTTGGACTTAAGCATTACAGTATCAGGCGACTCGGTGTCGATGTGCAGCCGCTCTCAAATCAGCCTTTTTGTGCTTTTCATCAATAAAGTCCAATGACTCCAGTAAGAGATTTTGTTTTGTTCCGGGATCGTAATAAGTTACCTGATGAGAAGGGACTTCAAGATCTACAGGAATGACTGCTTCATCTCCGTAAGCAAGAGCGAATGGAGTATGGCCGGTCACAAACTTACAAGTGGTCCTGTAGGCCCAGAGTGTCATGGGAAGTTCATCCACCCACTTGCCTTTAGCCTTTTTCAAACGCTTCTTCAAGAAAGATTTTTTAATCTTGTTTACAACTTCAACTTGTCCATTCGCTTGAGGATGAGTGACCTCCGCAAATCTTTTCTCAATGTGATACCTCCAACAAAACTCCTTAAACTTAACACTATCAAATTGAGTCCTGTTATCAGTTATAATAGATTGCGGAAGACCAAAACGACATACAATGTTTCTAACAACAAAGTTAGTGACCTTCTTGGTTGTGATCATAGCTAATGGCTCCGCTTCGGGCCATTTGGTGAAGTAGTCCTAAGAGCACCACCTTTGGAAGTCGACAAAGGGTCGATAATATTGATTCTCGATACAGAAAATGGCCATGGACTAACCATTTGCATGATCTCCGTCGGTGGTGCTCTTAGGACTTCTGCATATATCTAGGATTTGTCGCATCGTCTCACATGATCCGCGGCATCCCTGTTCACGGTCATCTAGAAGTACCTATAACGGAATATCTTTTTTGCTAACATTTGCCTTCCAGTGTGATCGTCACATTCTCCCTCCTGGACTTCTTTCAAGACATGCTTTATCTCATCGTGGACGATACACCTGAGTAAGAGAAGAGAAAATCCCTTTCAATGCATAATTCCTCCTTGCATAATATACTTGAAGCTTTACTAAGGACTCGTCACTCTTCGTTCCTCTTTTTAGGCAAGATTCCATGCAATGGGTATTCTTTAAATGGAGTCATCCATAGATCCCTTTCGTGTTCTATTTCTGGTATTTGATCAACTTCCATCACATGTATACTTAGGGTATGAAGTATCTCGATTGGAACCAAGTCCATCTATTGCGCATCATCAGTGCTTGCGAACTTTGCCAACGAGTCAGCTTCTCCATTCTACTCACGCGGGATATGTGAAATGTCATAGTATTCGATATCTGCTAACAACTCCTAAACTTGGGTAAGATACGAGGCTAGCCGTTATCCCTTTTCCTAGTAGTCCCTTCTAACTCGGTACACCACCAGCTATAAGTCGTAAAATATTTCGATAGATTTCACCATGAGCTCTCTAGCAATCTTAAGTTTGGCAATTAACGCTTCATACTCAGCCTCATTGTACGTAGTAGGGAAATCAAGCTTCAAAGCATAGCAAATTGATCGGTTCTCGGGGGTTACAAGAACGACGTCTGCTCTGGAACAATGATCATTAGATGCTCCATCGGTATATAGCTTCCATCCTATAGTAGGGATTACACCGCTCTTTGAGGGCTCGTCCTGCATGGTAAACTCCACTATGAAGTCGGCTAGTGCTTGTCCCTAGATAGATCTTGGAGGCAGATATATGCTGTCTAACTAACTGAGCTTGATGTTCCACTTAAGCAGCCTTTCGGACGTCTTGGGTCATTGTAGGACCCGTCGTAAAGGCTGATCGATGTAGACGTTGATTGGGTGTGTTTGGAAGTATGGGTGAAGTTTGCGTGATGCGATCACCAATTAGTGCGCCAATTTCTCTATCTTCGCGTAGTTTCTCTCTACCCCCGTTAATCATTTATTAACATAGTACACCGATCTCTGGATCCGGTTATCCTTGTGAATCAGTGCGACACTTATGGCATGCGGGGATACTGCTAAGTAAATGTACAACTCCTCATGATCTACCTGCTTTAACAAAACATGGGGTCTCTCTAAATGGTTCGCCAAAGCTTGGAATGTGTCTTCATGGTCCTGAGTCCATTCGAAACTTCTCTTCCCCTTCCTTATCAAATCAAAGATAGGAATGCATTTATCGGTCACCTAAAGATGAAATGACTCAGGGCAGTGCCCTTCCCATTCAGGCTCTGTGCTTACTTAATAGTTCTGGGTGCTTGTATATCCTGAATGGCTTCAATATTTTCTAAATTCACTTCGATTCCTCGCGCATTGATGATAAAGCCCTTGAACTTCGCTGATGTAACATCGAATGAATACATCAAAGGGTTAGTTTTCATGCTATAAAATCGAAGGATATTGAACATCTCAGATAAGTATTGAATATGTTCGTTTGATTGCCTTGATACATGAGCATATCATCTACATAGACTTCCGTCAGCCTCTCGATTTGATCGTTAAACATTTGGTTAAACAAACGCCGATAGGTTGCTCCTGCATTTTTTAATTCAAATGGCATTACTACATAACAGTATAACCCAACATCCGTGACAAAACTGGTTTGCTCTTGATCTGTGAAGTGCATCGGGATTTGGTTGTACCCCAAGTACACATCCATAAATGACAACGATTCGTGTCCAACAACTGAATCAACTAGCTGATCTATTCTAGGAAGGGGAAAACTGTCCTTAAGACATGCCTTATTCAGGTCCGAATAGTCAATACGTGTTCTCCATTTCCCCTTTGCCTTCTTCACCAGCAAGAAGTTAGATATCCATTCGAGATAGATGGCATCGTGAATAACCTATTGGCCTTAAGTTTATCCACCTCCTCCTTAAGAGCAATGGATGTCTTCGGATACATACCTCATCTTTTCTGCTTCACAAGGACATACTTTGGATCAATATTCGATGCATGGTTCACGATGGTAAGCAAGATCACACACATGTTAGAATGAGTCCAAGCGAATACATCTAGATTCGCTAGGTGGAAATTGGTAAATTCTCTC
Organism: Allium cepa; assembly: GCA_030765085.1. NCBI lineage: Eukaryota > Viridiplantae > Streptophyta > Magnoliopsida > Asparagales > Amaryllidaceae > Allium > Allium cepa. Next base: position 208,788,473 of record CM060943.1, read on the forward strand.
ATCATCGAATGGCTGAGTTATGATCCAATCTTCAATACCCACGATGGGTCGTCGTGGTAGAATGAGATATCAGTCGTCAGTTCAGCCGGCGCTGCCTTGACCTCCTTGGGTTCCTCCTCATCATCCATCGGATCTATATCTCTATAGGACTAATTGCGGTGCCCAAGCCAAGGTTTACGCGTTATTTGTCAATCTTTAGTAACTTGGATGCAGACAGACTTTTCCACACCCAATCTCTTCTCTTTCCGCTGAGCCTCTCTTAACTCTACCACATAACATGCATGGCCAATTGCCCAATCACCATGCACAACACGTACTCCATTATCTGTCGGAAATTTCAATGTCAAACACCATAGGTCAAGGGCTGCTCGAAATTCAGTCAGGGTCTGCTCGAAATTCAGTCAGGGTCGGACAACCTAGAAAAACATTACGGTGAATCAAAATCCAAGAAAATGAACAGTAAGATCTACACCCTCCTACGTTCACCTTCTCCTAACTCAACCGATAATTCGATATAACCACCGTCTCAGTAGCCACACCGTTGAAACCGCGTATACGAGCTTTAAATGGTTTCAAATCCTTAGCATCTTGTTTAATGAAGGTTTTTCTATGAGTTAGAAAATTACCGATAAATTTCAAATTAAAAACAACCACAAGCATACGACGTATAATGTAGTACTTGGTGAGTACGGATCGATCCGCAGGGAATTATTTAGATTTTTAAATTTATATTCAATCAAATTAAACAAGAATTTGAAGAGTGCGTTAAGCTAATTTTTTTTAGAAAACTAACAAAAGAAAATGGATAAAATATGAGAGTTTGAAGGCAATTTAGAGATAAATCCACTCTCTATTTCACACAGTTCAACAAAATGTGAAATTATGATCTCCCTTTTTTGGTCATTAGTGAGTTTAATAAATGTGCTTATCATAAGTATGACATATTTAGGCTATTAATTAGCCCACTATAAATCATCAAACTATAACACAACCATTAAACCACTTGCTAACTCTCAAGAAAAATGACAATGAAGTTAAAAATAAAATATATTTTAAGCATGGTCTATTAACAATTGATTAGAAATATAGACCATTAAATTTTGATTTCAACATTCACTTCATTACCATAATCATATGTAGATGAAGAGCTAATTTGTGTTTGTGATTGTTTAAGCATAGCATATTTGGTGTCAACAACATCGACTATCAAGTTCACATCTAAAACAACAAAATTCAACCATTTCAAACATTTCATTTAAGCTCAAAAAGAGTCAAAAATTATGAAACTATGTTGAGGCTACATAATTAGAGAGCCCCATTACCCTAAATTGAAGGGGTTTAGCCTCTCATATTTATTATCATGTCAACAACTATAGCATGCAACATGAAATAAAAATAAGAGAAAAAGAGAGCTAAATGAAAGGAGAGCTAATTAAAATGAAATAAAAAATAATCTACTTGCATGAGGAATAAACTACACTGCTAGCATAAAATAAAAGAAAATGTAAATAGAAAAGAACACTAATTAACACTGCATAAAAAAAAGAATTGCATGAAAGAAAAAGGGCTAAGTAGGTATGAAAAGTGAAAGAGAACTTTGATTCATTTGTGAGCCTAAACTAAACAAAAGAGGCTAAGAGGAAGAGAGTTACATGAAACAAAAGGGGTATTTATACATGTCTTAAAACCCTAATCTATTTTTTAGGAACTACCTAAACTACCCTTGAGGAAATATGGCCACAAAGTTATCATTAGCATAAGATAATCCACCATTTAAATTTGCATGAAGCTTTAATGGCCATTAGCATGTGCATTAGCCCAAGTTTTTACATTAAGGTAGGTGGGTAGGTAGGGTTCTCCGTGTTCATGAGTTTGAATTATTTCCATCTTCATTCCTTTGTTTTCACTCTTGTGCATGCATATATGTTCATGAAACCACTTGCATATGAATCCAAATTCCTACAAAAAAATCATAAAAACGTCCAAGTAATTTTTCTCAAATTAATATGTGCACAAAAATGACCATTTTGCCCCTATATGAAGATGAATATGTGACAATTTGAAATTTAGTTTGAATATTGGTTTAAACGTCTTAAAACACCTAATACGATCATTATTTAATTAAATTAGATAAACTAGGAAGTAAAGATATGCACAGTTACTTGCACATTAGATATCCTTACACTTATCTTTTTATTCGTCCTCGAATAAAGAAAAACTAAGATAAAACCATTTTCATAGGGAGCACGATTGCGTTGAGCATATGCAACAAGCCGTTAAGCCTCTAGGTATCCCTAGTATGATGAGTGTTGTCTAGTGAGGGTTTTCAGTGGATACTACCCACAAAATACAAATGCAAAGTGAAAAATTCCTAAATGTAAGATTTATTTACAAAGAAATGGATGCAAGTTTAAAAAATATTTACAAATGCAGAATTTACTTTCAAATTGACACGAATAAGTCAAATATAAGTTTTGGTTATTATCAAGAAATTTAAGTCCTTTTACTTCTCAAAATTTTCAATAAAAATCAAATTATCATAACAAATAGACTATAGTTTAACTCGTTACTTCGGTTGATAACAAAGTGTAACTATGAGATAGATCCTTAGTTGATTATCAAAGTTTATCAAAGTGGTATTTTCATTTCTTTTCAATAACAAGTCAAATCAAATAAGTAAAAATAGCGCTAGGATTTCAATTGCTTACTCCCTCTCTTTTTTTGAAAATTTTATTAGTATTTACAATATTTACATATGCCTAACTTAGGTAAACTGAGGCCAGATGTAGCATCCATGCACCGCCTTGTAGGCTTTTGTGAGGGGAATACAGAACGTGGCGAGTGAACGCATGAATGTGAACACCTATCGACTGTAGGCGTTAATATAGAAAGAATTTTTTTATATACATACACCTAACTCAGACAAACCGACGCTAGATATATCGATATACACTACCTTTTAGGCTTACATGAGAAGGGCACAGAGCGTGGCGAGTGTACACACAAGTGTGTACACCTATTGATTGTAGGTGTTAATAAATATATACATATATAGAACAAGATTTTTCTTTTTTTTCAATTTTTTTGGAAAGAGAGAGTTTTGCAAAATCATCTTAGCACCATTTAATTTAGAAGATAAAAAAATGTTATATCCTTTAATTTAAATCCACCACTATTTAAACAAAGATTTTCAATTAGGATATACTTCATAATTATCACCATGAACCTTCCTATATACTAGTTATCATTGTTATTTGTAATCAAACTTCATTTTTATATTTGTTTAGACAAATAACTTTTCAAAAATTTCAATTTAATTAGCCAAAACCGTATATTTATCCTATTTTGTTTCTTTAAAAATAAATCAAAATGTTTAAAAAAAATTGTTTCTTTTTTGTTATTGATTTTTTTTAAGTTTTGGTAAGAAAATGCAAAAATAAACCATGAAGATGAGGCTTATCCACACTTGATTTTGACTGTGTCCCTATAGTCAACCCAAGTGTAAGGAGAAAAAAATAAAAATAAAATATGACCTATATTTACATGAAAGTGAACGGTATTTACAAAAGATCAGAAAGTATATCGTCAAAGAGTAAATGAAACGGTCTTCCAAAGACCAGTTCATTTGCCTCGTCAAGTATACGAGACAAAGCTTAAGCGCAGAAAACCAAACCGCAAAAGATTTCAAAGTTGAACGTTGATTTGGAAAAACGAATGTCATTTTATTGAAAATCGTATGAGTTGTTTTCTTTCGATGATTTTTGGGGTTGATAAACAATTAATTGTAATTCAAGTTTATTTTCACCAAATTGAAATTCAAGCTTATCATTGAAAACTTCTTCAGAATTATTGATTTCAAAACAAAATGGTGATTTAAATCTTCCCCATCAGAATTCAACAACTCATCGTCGTAAAGTCCAAAAAATTTGTGTTCATTAAATTCGTCTTCCATATTTGGATTATCAACCATTTCAATACATGTATCATGTTCAAAATCCAAAGTTGTTTTCAAATTTTCAAAATCAAAAAAAGGAAGATCAAATTTTAAATTAAGTTTCACACCCTTAAAAGAATTGAAAACCAACTCAATTACCGAATTTTCAACAACTTCATTAAGATTGTCATTTTCCATTTCAAAAGTTGTTATTTGAAAATCATCGATTTGGGTAAAAGATAGATTATCACTTGAATCATCACACATTGAGATTTGGTTTGTTTCTCACATTGTTTCATATATGTTTCGAACAACAAATCCGTGTATTCATCGTAAATTTCATCCATTTGCTTAACAAAATCCAATTTATAATTACTAACTTACGAATTTTCAATTTGAATTTGTTGAGAACGAAAATTTTCACTCGCATCATAGTCGAAGTTAATCCCACTGCCAAAATTATTTGAAAAGTTGTTACCATTTTCGTTTCAATTTTGAAATTCAGTTTGAAGATCGAAATTGAATTGGCATGGATTATACTCAAAATCATTTGAAGTTTGAAGTGAAGTCAAATTTTCATTATTTTGAAAACTTTGATTTAAGTTATCGCACAAAAACGAGTTACACAATTCACTCATCCTCTGATTATTTTGTGTATTGAGTTCAAGTAACAACGAAACCGATTCGATGCATTTTTCAAGAGTTGAGGGTTGGTCATCATTTTGAAAATTTTGTGGTTCTAAATCCGAATTTTTTATACAATGGTCATTGTTAAAATATCCACAAGAGTTTGGATTGAAATTATATGGATTATATGAATCTTCACATTATTGTAAAATTCTCGCGAATAAGGAAATTCCGACATTTTCAATTTTTTTATAAAGGAAATTATTTAAAAAAAGGAATTTATTTTTCGGAAGGAAATTTTCAATTTTCAAATTTTTTGAAATTTTTTTTTTGGATTTTTTTTTGTAAAAAAATTAACTCAAAGAATTTTTTATTTGATTTTTAATTGAAAAATAAATTTCGAAAGAAAGGATTTTAAAAAAAGATTAAATTGAGAAATATTAACAATTTTTTTAGTTTTTGATTTTGAATTTTTTTTTTTAAATATATATGAACTAATGCAACTAAATAAATGCAAGGGTTTAGTTACAAATTTCGATCCTAACCCAAAATTATATAATCACACATTGTCTTAAATCAACCAGATAGTTCTCAACCATGTAACGGGCATGGGTTATAGGTGCACCACGAATCACCATAGCAATGCAACCGAAGGTTTAAGTGCCTTCAAGGGAACAACCACTATAATATTTACGAATTACCATAATATATATAAATGGTTATTACTCTGTCGTAGCCTAGACACAGAGAAATAAACTTGTTCAAAGAAGACAATTGTCAAGATACAATTAAGCCCTAGGTGAGCTCATGACACCCTTAAGTCGAATGTTTAACTTTTATTATTAGTCAAATTCTACGATGAAATGCGATTTGTTTGCTAAGGAAAGGGTGATGAAATCACCACCTTATGTGAATTGGGGTATTTTCCTTAGACAATAAAACAAGATGAGATGAATGCAAAGCAAAAATTAAACGTGAATTTACAATGCAACTAAAATGGAGTTTGTTTTTGTTTTCAGATTTTTGGATTTTTGAAATATATATATATATATATATATATATATATATATATATATATAAAGAAAAATGCAAGCGGCCAACAATGCACATTAAAATAAAACTAGAGATAAAAGCACTATACCAGAGCATGCAGAATTATTAGCAGATTTTTTTTATAAGCAAGCAAAGGAATGCAAAGGAATTCCTTTAGATTTTCTGCTTTGCCAACCTGAAATTAAAAAAACAATATATTATATATATATATATATATATATATATACAAAAAAATTATATAAGGATGGTACTTAAAATAATTCAACTCGATCCAAATTACAAAAACTAAATTTAAAGGTTGGAACTGAAATAAAACTAAGCTAATTCTTTTTTTAGAGAAGATTTAAAACAAAAGGAATTACACACAAGTTGTAAAAAAAAGCTTGTAATAAAAAAATTAAATGAAAATCTCAATTGTTCATAGCCTATCCCGATTTCCTCGTTGGTTAAATTTTTTTTAGCCAACTCAAATTAACTCAACTCAACTAAAAACACTATGAAGAAACAGTCTTTTATAGCGTTATATAGCCGCTTTGAAACACAACTATAGCGGTTTGATAAACGCTGTGTATCGACATGTTATACAAAAGAACATTTATAACAAAAAAAAACCCGCTATAAAAGAGCATGATTTAATAGCATAAAATAGCCACTATAAAATAGTTATTCTATAGCGCCTACATGTTTATAGTATATTCTACATCCATTTACAGCATATATATACTGCATAAAATATGGATACAATAACGCCTATTTGCTACTATCATTCGACGGTAACTTCATAAATTTCATTATCTTTTTATAGCACTTATGTCATTAGTTATAACGCTTTTTAGGAGCTATGCTTTATTCTACTATATATTTGATGCATCCGACTATTACATTTTAATAATAACAATCAAAATCAATTTTCTTTAAATAGTTAACGATTTGAACAATGTATGAACGAAAAAATATAATAATCAGCAAATGTAGCGCATATTCATGATAACAAAATAAAGTATCAACTAATAAAAAATAAGTTCAGTACATGAGTTACCAAATTCAATACGTATTCATGATAACAAAAGACAACATAGATTGGAGTTAACGTCTACAAGTACTAAATGCATCACTAAGAACTTGAACTGCTCAAAGCCTTTCTTCATGCATGTCTTCTGTCATTGATGTACTTCCTGAAAATTCAGAACAATTTGAAAATAATTATATAAAACTGTGATGAAAATTATAGGTTATTGGTAGTACCTTCTATTATTAGATGGACGAATATTTACATAACTTTTTTAAACATCAAATTTTTCTTGGATGGATAAAGATAATGTCTTGTTGCATTACAACAGCCCCTGTTTGCTTTTTCTTAATAATACAAGTGCACATGCACAAATAGAATCTAAGTAACCTATACTAGCATTCAAGAGATAGGTAAAAGTACCCCCTGGATCCATTAACCTGTTAACAGCATATAAAACATGATATAGTCATCAAACTGTTAAAACTTCTCTGAAGATATAGAACTGATATCTATGGTATAATATCAAAACTAATTATGTAGCTAAGGAAGAAATTTTCAAAGGTTTAATTTTGATAATAGTCTGAACAGTTAGAGAGAAACCCGCTGAGTAAACAAAATTAAACATGAATACAGAAAATTACACCAATATGTTGTCTATCTTGTCTTCTTCATTTACTTTTACTGTATAAAATTACCAAATCTGTTAGGAATTTATGGTTAATAGTGAAGGAAGGAGATTCATTTTTGTCACGGTCTAAATTGCAGCGTTCGAAAATCGACATCCGTACTCCACTTGTACCTGAATGCCGCAGATTCAACCGTTGAAATTCGAATTGTGCCGGAGCTTATAACACATTAAGTACAACACGGTGGAAGAAAATAATAGCATATATCAATATACAACATTGGAACAATATCTGATACAATATGATACAACAGATGATACAATAGACATCAATATACATCATAGATATGATACAAGACAATAACAGCGGAAAGAAAAGATAACACTAGCAGCGGAACAATAACTCCAATATAGTCTTCAAGGAAGAACTCCAGTATCGGTAATCTCCATCTCCAAGGCGCCAATCCGGAAATAGCTTGAACTCCCAATGGCGATGCACAAAGACAAGCAAGTGCAATTCAGATCCAAAGACTGAACTAGCTCCAAATAATCTACTAAACCTGACTATCTGAAAAACCCAACTCTAGACTGCCCGTGTGGGAAAATTATGGTCACCCAGAGTTTACGAAAGGAACAATAACTCCAGGTCATTCGTGGGACTGGTATGAGCAAACAAAAGCAGTTTATCTTCAAAACGAACAACCAAGGATTTTAAAATTTAAATCTGCAATGCTTTTTGGAAAATGAAACTATCATAAGGCCTCCCGGCACACACACAATGCAATCGCACACTTAGGGAAGATTTCCCCTTATGATAGTCAAATATGCTTAATACGAGAAAAATTCTTTGATATTATTACTAGTGCATAGTGGAAAATCTTTCGAAAGTATAATATTAATCCTAGCCAGCATATGTACCATGATATTATGCCTACTATAGCTGCCACTTTAAATGGCTGGTTCTACAACTAAAACCGTACAAGGCGCGTATATTTTGTTTGGATTTCCAACAAATGGTCAGGCTAAGGAACTTCCTACTATCCATGGGTACGCCTCTGGCGGGACGTCCCGAGAACATAACCGGATCTCTGCCAACACAAGGCCGGGTTACCTCTGTAACTAGGTAATTACTACACGAACGTGCCATCCCCGGGTCCTTTGGGACCTTTATCCGAGGTACCTCTAATCCAACAACCACAAAGTAATCACAAAGTAATAGATCTGCAGTATCCACATGAGTAAGTATCTGGGCTTCATACCATGATACCACCCTTTTCCAGAAGGGAATGAAAAATTCTAAAGGGAGTGACCCTCGTAACCTTGCCGCATCTTTCCTGTTTCGACCATTTCCGGGGTGTGAGGTCTTGATGCAGTCACGTCCACAAAGCTACGCTTTATACAAAAGCCATGCTTTGATCAACAAATGATACACAGCAGCACTCAGCATGCCACACTACCAAATTGGGAGTATATCACTGATAAATATCAACTACATAACCTCTGAGCTCATACGTCTCAAAGAAGGGTGTTAAGCTAAGAGAATAAATTCTTTGCCACCAAGCAGAAATGTATTTGATAGAATCGGTTTAATATCTCAAAGTGTAGTGTCGGACTTACAACCATACAAGTCTGTCCCGGGTTCGAACAGAACCGAAGGCACTTCCGAAGAAGCCCTTGCAATCCGGGTATCCACAATCCCGATCGGACTTCCCATCACTTAGGGAATCTCTATACCGTAGCTACTCGGTGTAGAGACAATCCATAGGTTATCCTAATGTTCTCGAAGACACCCGGTCTTCAACACCGGTCTTCAAATGCAATCCATAACGCTGTATCACTATTCGGAATAGGTTATATGACACAAGGTCCTCTCCCGGCTAAACAGAATAGTGAGTGCAATATTTAAAAACATATGGATATGGGAATTCGGTTAAGTCACGACTTATAAAATCCCAAACTTTTCTTCAAATGGTTAAACAAATTACCATTTCAAATCTTTAACCAAAAAGATCTATTTCACAAAGTTCACCTAGTTTCACAATGATCCATTTATAGATTCCAAAACAATTTCCATTTCAATTTGGATTAACTCAATTAAATCTTTATTTTAAAGATTTAACTTATAGCTTTCAAACCCGTTGCCAAAGATTTATTCATAACTTGGGAAACTATTTTCATTTTAAACTTGAAATCCTTTTAACACGAATTGGACGTTCATTTCTTATGTGAAAGCTTTAATTATTTAAAAACAAATATTTTTTGTTTCGGAAAATCCGATTTCATTTATACAAGTTAAAATCTTTGGGTTAAATCTAAATTCCCAACGACACTTTTAAAATGGTTTAAAACCCATAAACACGTTTATAAGTTGAATAACCTTTTTAAACCATAGTTTCCAAATCATAGCATTCGATTTCAAATATTGAATTCAAATTCAAATCAAATTATTTAAATTTCAAAACTCAATCAAGTTATTTAAAATAACTTTTATTTTTGGAATTCATTTTCAAAAGCTTTTAATTCCAAAACTATTTTGGATTCAAAAATTTAATTTTTAAAACTATTTCAAAATCCATGACTTAACCTATTTCCACGTGCAATCCATATTTGTATGTGTATAAGTGTGGTCCAGGGGTTATACACAATAGAAGTGCAACATCATCAATCAGTACATATTCCAATGCAACAATATATATGATAAGCGGTATAAACTATAACGCTTATATTTGATAAGCGGTATAAACTGTAATGCTTATCTTTTATTCACAGATCACAGATATCTATAGCACAGATAATAAATTACATTAAACATAGCTAAAATCAAAACAGAGCATCACAATCAGGGATATCAAACAATTCAATCATCCAATAGAATCCAAACATTCATAAGTAAAATCAGTTAATTGTCTGATTAATTCAAATCAGAATTAATTACTTATGACTTACTAATCCTGGTTAATTAACATTACAAATCATTTTTGAGTAATCAGTCTTTAATCATTTATTAGGAATAAATTAATTAACCTTTAATTTTAATTCATCAACCTTTAATTATTAAATAATTAACCTTTAATTATTTAATTCACCATTTAATCAATTATCTTTAATTAATTGATTAACCCTAAATTAATTATCCTTAATTAATCTCATAAATTAATTAATCCTTAATTAATTTCATTAATTACTTATCCCTTAATTAATTCCCTTGATTTAATTAATCACTTTAATCAATTGTCCTTAAATTAATTATTGTTTAATCACTTGATTAATCAACCTCTAATCATTAATTAATTATCCTTAATTATTTAATTAAGTAATTATCTTTAAGTGGTTAAATACCTTTAATTGTTAATTAATCAATCTTAATTAATAAATAAATTAATCCTTAAATCATTTAAATAATTACCCTTTAATTATAATTCATCAACTTTTAATTATTAAAAGAATTTACCTTAAATTATTTAATTCACCATTTCATTAATTATTTTTCAATTAACCATATTAGCATATTAACTTTTAAACAATCACAATAATTATTTCACCCTATTGATAAATTTTCTTTTTAAATAATTATATAAACCAAAATCATTTCAAAAATAAATTTATTTTTAATTATTAACACACTAATAATAATCCTATGTTTAAGTCCTTGATTTATGAAGGTAAATTCTTATCTTAACGATCACTTTATTTCAACATTTAAATCTCATAATTTAAAATAAATTTTCATTAACAAATAATTCAACTTTAAACCTTTAAATTCACCCATAATCAAAACATCGTTTAAGGTAAACCATTTATCTTTTAAAGTTTTGTTTAAATAACCCCTGAAAATTAAATTATCATATGAACTATCTTAAAATTCTTAATTTAATTAAAACCATTAACTTTTTAATTAAATAAACTTAAGAATTCATTTTAAACAATAAGGCATTAAAACATTTTTTTAACTTAACTTATAAAAGACTTTAACTTGTTCTATCTCTAGTATAAAACTTTTATTATTATTAACTAAGAAAAGATTTAAAATTCGATTTATTAAGGTTCCATAACCTGGAACACATTTCCATAAAAAAAAATTAAGCCTGCTACCTACTCAAATTTTTTCCCGAGCCTATTATTGAAATCCTGAGGCAAACTCACTTTTTCCCGAGCATGTCTCCGAGTAAATCTCTCCCCTTTTCTTATGCTTTTTTTTTGTTTTTATTATAAAATTTTGAACCTGATGATGTATTCATGTTCCAAACCCTGCAGCATACCCGAGCGCGCCTTCGTGTAAAACACTATTTATCACGAATAAAACCCTGGGTCGCTTCTCTTCTTCTCCCCCCTCAAATTTAAGATACACACCAATATACAAAGTTACATGTACATATGTACACTTGGTCGGAGCGTCTCAGATCATCGACGCGGCCATCCTCGAATCGTCAACGGCATCACGAACTAATCTAAACACTCAGGAACCCGAACCCAACTCGAGAATGAAAACGAGCAGATTTGAAGGAACCAAAGCCCAACCTCGATCAACAAATTTACCCCATGCCGATGATCTCAGTCACCTGCATCTATATCCCCACGACTTGAGCTTTGGCAATGACCCACGTGACGATACCCACAGGTGCGATCGACCAGATTGCCGTGTCGACGACGAAATTTGCTCATGAACAACAGCAACCCCAAACGAACCCAAAACCCTAAATCAACATCAATCTACCACTACAGCACATGAAAAAATTTACGAGTATTTTTCTACGATTCCACCATATTTAATCCATCTCCATACTAAATCACCATTTATATTTCACTGTTGATTTCCAAGAATTGACAAAAATCCAAATTCCAGTCAACTCAAAAATTTTCCATAAATACTAGCTTAAAAATTCTAAGATGATCATCAAAAATCGTGGATTTGAAGTACGAATTCATTCCTATAATTAAAAATCGAAACCCTGACATTCGAATTTTTGTTTAAAATCTGATCATCTCTGTTATTTTTATTTTAAAAAAATAACTATGAAACAAATGTTCATGAAATTATTTTTAAAATTTGGATTTGATAAGCACAAACAAGTTTTCTTTAAAGATCAAAGCATGATATTGATTCTTTTGAGTGGTATGGACTCTTTTTGAACAGATTTACAAAACTGTTATATAAACAGAGATATATATTTAACTGTAAGTTTTAGTTTCCAGTAACCCATTTGCTAATTTTACTTATTTATGTTTAAAAAAAGTTATCCTCATATGAACATTTTTCATTCAATAAACAAAAGCTAAAAATGTTTTGTGTTTAATAGTTTAAATTTTCCAATAGGTTTTTAAAACCTGGAATGAGCAAAGGCAAGCTTCGTCTGTTAACAGACATACATCCCATATATATACATACATAGATTCACATTCCTGAATCATCACATATCAAAGAAGACGATTCATTCAAACATTCATCAAGCCAGGGAATAAATTCAAGGCTAGATTGCTCACAGAATATTGAAAGCAGAGAAGCCAGTTAACAAGCATAACCCGGATATAGAAGATCAAGTTTAAAATATAAAGGCTTGCTCACAGATTCACAGGCATTGGATTCAAAGAACTGGTTTTAAAAAATTAAAGTTGCTTGCCTTGCATTTTGAAAACAGAGGGGAAAGCAGAGAAAGATTTTTCTTAGGCCTGGAATTTGATTTTTCATTGTTTCCTTTGCACTGCCCAGTTTTGCTTTTGACCTGTTATTTGAAGTTTATTTTCAGATCTTCTTTTGAACTATCTTTGCTTTGATTTCTCTTTGAATTCCCAGAGTTGAAAGAAAAACTGAAGCTTTGCATTGCCTGATAATGTTGACTTCAATTTGCATATTTGATTCAGATCTTGATTTGGTTAATATTTGAGAAATGAAGATGATGATCAGCCTTTTCTGATTTTTTCTTTCTACTTTATTTTTCTTCTTTGGAGGTTGAGATTTTGAGATACCCAAATCTTTGTTACTTTTTTTTTCAAATTTGCTGAGATACTATATGATTGAGCATGGGAAGATGGAAAGTTTTTTTAAAATTTTAAATTTCATTATTTAATTAAATCAATTATATTGAATGCCATGTGTAAAAACAAATGATTATGAAATCCCAATGCACATTGATTTATTTACTCATCTCCTTTATGTATGTTTACATTTGTAATTTTAAAAGACAAAGAATTTTTATTTTTTTATCATATTCACTTTAAAATTATGAAAAATAGAAAATTAAAATCAAATCAAATCTCCGGCAACGGCGCCAAAAACTCGTTCATCGACTATTTTTCTATCGATTTAGAAACTAGTCGGTCAAATTAAAATTGAAATTTACCGCAAGTGCATGACTTACAATGATAATACGTGGCGAGTACGGATCTATCACTAGGGAATTGTTTAGATTTTTAAATTTCTATTTAATCAAATTAAACCAAGAATTTGGAGATTGTGTTAAGCTAAAAAATGTAGAAAACTAAAGAAAGAAAATGGATAAAGATATGAAAATTTAAAGGTAATTTCGAGATAAATCCACTCCCTAGATCATATAGTTTAACAAATATGAAATTATGATCTTTTTTTTTTGGCCATTGGTGAATTTAATTAATGTATTTATCATTAGTATGGCATATTTGTGCTATTAATTAGCCCAATATAAACCATCAAACTATAACATAACCATTAAACCACTTGCTGAATCTCATGAAAAATGACAATGAAGCTGAAAAATATATTTTAAGCATGGCCTATCAGCCATTGATTAGAAATATAGATCATCAAATTTTGATTTCAACATTCACTTCATTACCATAATTATATGTTGATAAAAGAGTAATTTATGTTTGTGATTGTTTAAGCATAGCCTATTTGGTGTCAACAATATAGGCTATCAAATTCAAATTTAAAACAACAAAGTTCAACCACTTCAAACATTTCGTTTAAGCACGAAAAGAGATCAAAAATTATCAAACTATGTTGAAGCTACATAATTAGATAGCTTCATTACCCCTAAATTGAAGGCCTCTCAAATTTGTTATCATGTCAACAATTGTAGCATGCAACATAAAATAAAAATAAGAGAAAAAAGAGCTAATTAAAATGAAAGAAAAACTAATCTCCTTGCATGAGGAATAAACTACACTACTAGCATAAAATAAAAGAAGATGTAAATAGAAAAGAACACTAATTAACATTACATAAAAAAGAATTACATGAAAGAAAAATGGCTAGCTAAGTAGTCATGAAAAGAGAAAGAGAACTTTGATTTATTTGTGAGCCTAAACTAAACAAAAGAGGCTAAGAGGAAGAGAGTTACATGAAATATAAAGGGTATTTATACATGTCTTAAAACCCTAACCCATTTTTTGGAAACTACCCAAACTACCTTGAGGAAGTGTGGCCACCAAGATATCATTAGCATAAGATAATCCACCATTTAAATGTGCATGAAGCTTTAATGGTCATTAGCACGTGCATTAGTTCTAATTTGGACATTAATGTAGGTGGGCATGTGGGTCCTCCGTGTTTATGAATTTGAATTATCTCCATCTTCGTTCCTTTGTCTTCACTCTTGTGCATGCATATATGTTCATGAAACCACTTGCATTTGAATCCAAATTCCTACAAAAAAAAATCATAAAAATGTCCAAGTAATTTTTCTCGAATTAATGTGAGCGCAAAAATGACCATTTACGCCTATATGAAGATGAATATGAGACAATTTAAAATTAATCTGAATTTTGTTTAAACATGTTAAAACACCCAATATGATCATTTATTTAATCGAATCCGATAAAATATGGACGTAAAAATATGCACATTTACGTGCACATCACTTCCATACTCATTTCATCATAAGCCTTCTTGAAGATGATTCATAGAACTTCCACAATCAATCGAAATTCTTCTCACCAGAACGAGGCCAATCATGGCATAGATAACCATCGGATCAATAGTAGGGGCCTCCACTTTATCAGCATCACTGCTTTTGAGCACTATATCATCTACCATTGTACGTTGTTGCTCGGCCGGAGTTCCATCCTCTGTATTTGAACAAAATTCAACGTCCACATGTTTCATTGAACTAGCATAGCACTCCATTTCCTGCCAACTTTGGTCCGTCGGGTGTGGTCCACCAACTATTAGGTTTATCACCAACCTTCCACCGGTCTGAGCGGGCACCTCAGCCTGGCACGAAGCTTGCCCTCGACTGGGGTCAGATGTTCCCTATCCACCCTCCTACGGATTCTTGACAAACTGCTGCAACTTTTTCTACCAAATTAATTCCTCGATGGCATCGTGAAGATGCCCACACTCATCAGTATTGTGCCCGTAGCATTCATGAAACCGACAATACTTCCCAATTTGCTTTAGTTTCTCGGTCGATTCTTTTGGACGTGGCTTCCTATATTGGAAAGTATTACAGGTAGACAAATAGGTGTTCTCTAAAGATGCATTCAGAGGTGTATAGTCGTTATACGTAGGAATCCTTGACATCCACCTTCCGGGCCCTTTTTCTGATCGAGATTTCCTTCTCCGCTTCTCTTCAATTGACCTGACTTGTTTTGAACATTAACATGAATCTTTCCAGAGCTTTTGCCAGATTGCTTTATTGCGATGTTGCTTTGTACTGCTTCTCCACTCCGCCCTGCAGCATTGCTTTCTCTAGATGATCTGGCCTTTTCCTTTCTCATGAGCTGGTTTGCCTTCATGTAGAAACGTTCCAGCGTGGTCAGCGGTTTTCCAGCTAGTCAATCACCGAACTCCAATTCTAGGTCAACGCCCCAACCATAATTATGGCATGGTCATTTGGGTTACTGACTTCAGTGGCAGCAATATGAAATCTCTACAAGTAATCATTGTGTGATTCCCCCGGAGCCTCGATTACACTAGATAGCGACATGACATCTTTAGGGCGTATGACATGAATCCAGAACTGCTCCACGAATCTCATAGTTGGCTCGTCAAATCTTGATACTAATCACAGAGGTAACCTCGTAAACCACATAGTAGCAATCCCTGATAGAGTTATAAGAAAGCACCTGCATTTGGTAGCATCATTCACTCTGCCGAATCTATCGACCATTCATATCTCATGACGTGTTGCCGAGGGGTCAGTCTTACCTTCATAAGTTGGCATCATAGGCATGTTAAACCTCCTAGGATACTCTGCCTGTAAAATGTTCTTGGTAAATGGTGTATGACTCTTGGAGACTCCCCAGTTATCATTCGTCAAACCTTGGTTTCCTTCATCAGTTGTATGATCATTGCGAATAAATCTGGTGTATGAATGGGTGGCGCAAGGTGGTGGTCATGCTCCGTCCCGTATGACTGTTCTGGCTGGTATCTCCGGAGCATATCACTCCTCCTTGGGCTATTATCTTCCAAATGCGTATCCTGAGCATTCTCACCATTTTCGTTCTAGAGAGGTTGTTAACCAGCATCCATGCTTGCTCCAATGTCTAGGTTCCGGTTCCAAGTCGAGTACGACCCTCAGTTGCAGTTGAGGAGCCGTGCCTTTGGTCGAGGGATCGGTACTGACCCCTAGGGAGGGATCGACGTAGACCTAGTTTAGCAAACCATGATGGTCTACCAAATGTTGCTCCATCGCTCCAGCTCTTGTTGTTTCAATCCTGCGGCACCTACGCCTATGATGCTCATCCGATAAGGTTGAGCTATCTGATGCCGAATACGAGGCGAGACCTCCTCCGCTGCTTTATGCTGGTAGCAATCTATTTCATTAAGTTGGCATTATCCTAGATTTTCTTGTTTAGCTGCATACGGCTCTCCATCAACTCCCTCGTCAAGTCATTAAATTTAGCTCTAATAATGGAATCAGTAGGGTTCTAGACTGCAACAGGCTCCATATTCGCATTAGTAGACAGGTTGCTTGGGCTTCCTTGTTGGACACTGGAGGTTTCGTTTGCATCAACATTGTGGAAAGTAGATCTGGTGCGCCTTATCATGTTAGACTCCTCTGCTTAGACCCTGAAGAATCTTAATAGTATATGTAGGATTTTAAATGAATCTAGATCTTATTTTGGGGATTTCTTTAATCCAGTAGCAACAAAGGTGATCCTAATAGCCATAGAATCGACATTCTCAATGATAGCACCAAAATGTTTGCAACTAAATTGGTCACAAACACCCGAGAATAGGTTTAAGTAGTGAAGTAAATGAAGAAATTAAATGAAACTTAGGAACAACACCGAATACAAAGAAAAATGCAAAAGAGAGCAAAAACAGTAAGGTTTATAGTGGTTCAACATTGATTTACTATGTCTACTCTGAATGTTTTTTTATTGCTTCACAAATCACTCGATTACACTTACAATCAGCAAGAAATAATAAAAGATCAAGAAAGAATGAAATAAGGTTGGTTAAAATAATGGCAGAATTTCACTTATCAGCCAAAAGTCCCCCAAAATGGCCAAATGCCCCTGTATTTACAGATGAAGGCAGCCTCCAGTCTGACTGAAGCTTCAGTACTTGGACCCCTTCTACCATATGGGCCTACCATAGGGAAGGCTAGGCCCAACTCTCAATAAATAATAGTTGGTACCGACCCCTTCATAGGTTGAGTTGGATTAGTGACCTCTATGGTGGCTCTCTTATAGTCTATACTGATATTGTTCCAAATATCATAGTACTTCGACTTCTGAATCTTTGGTTTTCATCATGTTTTAGTTATAGCCTCAATCTGGTCAAGGTAATGCCGACCCATGCTAATAAAAGGGGGTGTTCTGCTGATCCAACCTCCTTGAGTTAAGCCTTGCCGATCCCTCCATAAATCACACAAACAGGTTGATGCCGACCCATCAATCTATGCCGACTTATCCTTCCATACGTTCTATGCCGACCGAACATCTAGAGATACTATGCCTATCCAAATACATTATTCCTGTCCATAACTCAGAATGTTGCTATGCCAACCCCTTCATCCCCTAGGTGCTATGCTGACCCCTCTGTGTTCCGTCCATATTATGCCGAGTCGACCACATTCTGCTAACCCAAATATTTATGCCGACCCCTATATGCCGACCCTTCCATTTCCACATCCTATACCGATCCCGCCATTCTCATGTCCTATACCGATCTCACCCTTCTCAATATGTCGATCCCATTGGCTTTACAAGTCATGCCGATCCCATTCATACCTCCCTCCATTCTCCAAGCATCCACGTTGATCCCTGTTCCAATCAAACTCAATTCCAAAATTTTGGCATCCTGCATTATCTATGTGTTGACTTTATTTATCCTAAGCCAGATACAACTGTCTAGACATTATACTCTAGTCTTGTGGATGTCGTTTCATAACCATCCTTCCCATCAATAGTCGAGTCTTGCCTTTATAATCAACCTTATGTAGCCAGGCCAAGGTACCGGGTAACAGCAAGTATTGTACCAAGATGAATACAAATGTTTGTTTTATGACAAAAATGAATATCTATATAACGATCATGTACAACACTTGTCGGACGAGGCCAAAAACTCTCTATGGGATGCAATAGAAAAGTAGTTGATACAAAAATTTGAAGTTTTATAGTTTGGTTTCTTATTTATTACATAATATATTATTATTTTTAAATGGTTGAAAATTTACTAATTTTATATATTTTGAAAAATTATTCATTTACCACATTCCATGTATTTTATCGAACAAGGTTAATTCAGCTATTATAGTAGATATGTAAATTATTTTTTTACGACGAATTTTCGATAAAAAATAATTTATTTAATTATTAGCATGCGTGTGTGTGTATGTCTATAATGATTAACACATATACGCACATATATGAATACATAAACACTCTGATTACCACAAGACGATGCTAA
The DNA here is from genome assembly GCA_030765085.1 of Allium cepa. Lineage (NCBI taxonomy): Eukaryota > Viridiplantae > Streptophyta > Magnoliopsida > Asparagales > Amaryllidaceae > Allium > Allium cepa. Next base: position 208,807,560 of record CM060943.1, read on the forward strand.
AAATAACATATATAATGGTTTACACATATTTACAAATTCACGAATGATACCTACTTTTCACAATTTAAAGCTTATAAATGAAATAGGTATTCCATGGGATATTATAAACCATCATTAGGCTATTAGAAACAATTAGAATCACTAAGTAGCCAAAATTTATCAAATTAGGCAAATCTAGATTTAGGTTAAAAATTAGGTTTTTCACAAAAATTAGAGATCGTAGCTGAGATCGAAAATTAGAGATCGTAGCTGAGATCGAAAGCAATAAAGAGTGATCAAGGAGTCGTGCAAGGTTCGGAAGCTTAAATTTGGGGTTGGGAAGCTTGAAAATGGGTTTTAAGGATTATATAATTATTATTTTCATTCAGCTAGAATGATGAAGAAATGTCTCGGTCGAGACCTGTATAATGTGAATTTTCTCGGCTTCCGACGGCCGTCGACGACCAGTTGGAAACACTACAGGAATGGCTACCAATAGCTATGGCCGTCACTAGTCGACGCTAGCCATTGCTAAATCCCGAAGCAAAACAAGATGACGCTAGCAAAATAGCAATGGCTATAGCAACGGCAACGTCGGCTATATAGCGATGGATAGCGACGGATAACAACGAATTTCTGAGAAAATTGGTCATCGCTAGTCATTGCAATGCTGGAACCAAATGGTCGTCGCTAGCCATCGTCACGTGCCTCAAACCAGTGACCACCAGGCCATCGCTAACCTAGAATTCCCAGTTTTTCCCATCCTGCTTTAAGCCTTTCAAACTACATGATACACGTCATATCTCAATCTCGCTTCAATCCCAGCACGTATAAACTCAATATCACAACCATTAACATCATATGCAACGGATAATCTCATACATATTACAATAATTAAAAACATAACATAATTATCAATATTTACATAAACTTTCATCAAGCAATACCAATATTCCATCAACCAACACAACCATATCTACGCAAATACTAATGTTCATCAAATCCACAATCATCACTATGCACAACCATCAATAAAGTACCGACTCCATCAACACAAGTCAATAATTACAAGTTGATAAGCACAAGCCAAAAAAAATTCGTACCTACTCATCATCATCATCTCCTAACCCATCCTCACCAGGCTTCCTCCCGTGCTCTGCAATAAAGGCCGCAATCCGCTCATCTAGCAGTTGTGCCAGTCCTTCGCCCTTTCGCCGGTCATTGAATTCGTCCATCTTATGATGGAGCTGGGTTATCTTCTCCTCGGCCTGGAATCTCCTATACCCCCTTTGGGTCATCGTTGCCTGCGGATTATTTGATTGGAATATAATTTTCTTCAGAAATTAAATATAATTTGTATATCAGTTAATGAAGCAGTTTACCTCCTGATTTCCATAACCATACTACTATTCCAAGTAGGCGGGTCAATGAGAGCATCCCAGATACAGTACTCCTCCTCCAAGGTCAGCTCACGGCCAATGGACTATGCCACTCAAACTTTCTCCGCCTCATACCTATCCTGTGATGATGAACAGTAGTTTGTAATAATAAATAATAAAGAACTTATCAAATATGCAGTAAAAAAATTATACAAATTTACCATCATGGACTTGGATTTGTCGTCCATAAATTCATACGTAATATTCCTCTTCTCATCCGTATGCTCGACGGCATGCGTGTGAGTAAAAACCTCAGCCAATGTAGGCTCACAATTATATTGCTGAAACTGATGTTATATATACAATGAATAATGTTACCAATATGACTAAATTATTTTACAACTATTTAGAAACGCATTTTATAACTTTACCAATTCCCTTCGATTCTATTGGAAGAACATCGACCCACCGCGGTGCAAAGCAGGATTTTTAGCCCTGTTTGCATGGTTCCGTGCCAATAATTCCTATAAATTTAAATGCACAAATAACTAAATTAATGAACCTAATACACGAATTTTAAACAAAATGTAATAACAAAGTGAAATGATATTTATTACTTACCTTCAACTCGGGAGTTTCCCACAGCTGTAGAAATTAAGCCCATACATCAGCAGCCATCCAAGATGGCTCCTTTCCTGCTCTTTTGGCTTTGGATATGGTGTCTCTATAATTTTTTCGCATTCTTTGATTCTAATGATTGACAAAAACATATATATCTTGCTGGTCCACACGCACAGCTGCTGTGTATTGAATTTGATATTTGTTTGAATTATATATATTGTATTAATTTACAAATAAATTATAAACTTAAAATTATAATCAAGTCCGTGAATCTGGCACTCTTGATGTTGTCATCTTAGTGAGACCGACATCCCGACATCCGACTTATAAATGCCTTCCTCAACGCTTGCAGAATAAAGTCACTCGGTTGGATCTCATACCCCATGTATAAAATGAATTGTACGAGTTTAATAACTTTTAAATCGTGAAAATGTAATAAATTTTGTATTTACCCTACGCTCTTCGGCACTACCTCCGCCACCGGATGTAAATCCGACGTTGTACCCTTGGCATCCACACCAATGGAAGGAGAAGGTTGAGATCTGCTAGAATGTCTCCTGTGCAGATCTGTTACAAACATATCATTTCATATAATAAAAAAATATCAGTTCATAGTTACAAAACATGTTTGAATAATCATCATCACATAAAAATTGCACTAAAACATCATAAATTAGACAAGTTCTCCTGAGTATACATACATAATTTAAAAAAAAACAATAAGACATAACTTACAACATAATAATCATTATTGATAGCAGCTGAAACTCAGAATATACATTATACAACAAGTGATACAAAAATTCAAAATTTTCAGTCTTCATCGTCTTATGATTCAGTCTCGGTCTCATATTCTATATCGTTCTTTTCTATACTCTCAAATGCTTCTATTAAAACTTTCGATTCATCATTTAACAAACCCAAATCAATATCACAGCTATTATCATTTGATCATTTGGTTCAAGATCCGTTCGATATGTTACTTTTTTTGGAATATTAATTCCATCAAACGTAAATATTGCCTTTGTTTCAAAAACAGCGGACCAATCTACTTTATCTCTTTTTAAGGATGAATATGGAGCAAAATAAACTTGTAATGCTTGTTTGGCAAATACGAAAGGATCATACTTATAATAATGTAAGGTGTGCTTTATATCTATAAGTTTATAATCTTTGTGCGCATTGATTTCAGGACCAGGAATATTATTGAACCAATTGCACCTGAATAAAAAGAACATTTTTTGTAGGTTGTACATAATATGTCAATTCTAGAACATGTGTTAAGACGCCGTAGAAATCTTTTATATGATCATCTGGATCATCACTGTCTTTGAAAAATACACCACTATTATATGTTAATTTTTCAACACCATAACCCTTGGTGTTGAATTTAAATCCACTAACGAAGAATATTGGATAAGTCTTGATATTTCTTTTTGGTCCAAGCGCAAGATGCTGTAATCCTTCATCAACGATGTTGTTTCTTGGATCATAAACGTAGTTCGAAAACCATTTAGAAAATTCCTTACTGACATCCCCAGAAGGATGATGTGATTCGTAAATATTGTGAACATATATGTATTATATGTTATATTACAATTAAAATGTAAGTATCATTGAAATAAATATGAATTTCTTATTACTTAACAAATGGTGCAACTTCAACACAATTAAGATGAACATTTGTGTGTGCTACATGTTGATCTCTATCATCTAACCATATTTCCACACATTTTCTGCGAATAATCTTCTTCAATGGCTACATCATTACGAGGACCGCTTACAAATGATAAGTTCACATGGTCACTGAAGTAATGAGAGAAAAAGAATGAAGCTTCTTTGTCAATATATGATTTACAAATCGAACTTCAACTCGTGCTTTCTGTCTAATTTTTCTCTCAAGATAATTCAAGTATCTATTACAAAATTAATTTAATTTAAATGCACTTACGTAAATCTGAATTTTAAACTAACTACAATTTTAAGGATATTTACTATTATATCTCGAATGGATACTCCACCCATATTGCATAGGACCACGAAGAAGAGCTTCGGATGGAAGATGAACAGGTAAATGCTCCATTACATTAAAAAAATCTGGTAAAATTTTTATCTCTAGTTTACGTAGCAGTATAGGGATTTCGACTTCAAGTTTACATATACGGTCGATTAACGTTGTTAAACAAAGCTTTTTGTAAAACAGACTTATTTCTGTTATAACACTCCACATTTTTGTGGGAAAAAATTCTTTAAAAACTACTGGCAATAAATATTCCATCATGATATGATAATCATGACCTTTCATCCCACTTAATGTACTATTTTTAAAGTTAATACATCTATGGAGATTAGAAGACATCCCATCAGGGCATTTTACTCCTTCCACCCACTTTAGCACAAGTTTTATTTGCTTGTTGTCTAGCTCATAACATGCTTTGGGTTTTTCATTGTCATTGGACTTCATATGAAGTTCGGGATATTTACAATAGTGTGCTATATCGAGTCTTGAATTCATATCGTTCTTATTTTTCCCTTTGACATTCATAATTGTATTAAACACGTTATCGAACATGTTTTTTCATTGTGCATCACTCAATATTATGTCGAAGTAGGAGATCTTTCCAATAAGGTAACTCTCAAAATATACATTGTTTGCACCAACTATGAATGTCCAATTTATCTGGAATTTCGGTCTGTGTTCCAATTTCATATATCTTTGGGCAGTCCTTTACAATTTCATATATTTCTTCGCTTGATCAAATCTTTGGTGGTAGCGTATTCTCTTCTCTGTTAGCTTTACAATTTTTTAATCTCTTCTAAAAGTATAATTGAAACCGAGAAAACACCGATGACAATCAAACCAAGAAAATTTTCTTCCATACCGTAAAGAAAATGATCTTATTTCTTTCATGCAATAAGGACAGGCTAGACGATCAGTCGTACTCCAACCTGAAAGCATCTCATATGTAGGAAAATCACTAATAGTCCATAATAAAGAAGCAAACATATGAAAATATCTTTTTTGTGAAATGTCATATGTTTCAACACCTTCAAGCCACAATGTTTTCAGCTCATCGATTAATGGTTGTCATAAACATCGATTCTTTGTGTCGAATCATCAGGGCCAGAGATGACAATAGTGAGAAACATGTATGAAGTTTTCATACACATACACGGAGGTAAATTATAAGAAGTTACGATAACAGGACAAGATGAATATTTGCTACCAAACTGGGAGAATGGCGAAAACTCATCCATACATAAACCAAGTCTGACGTTACGGCTCTCTGCAGCAAACGTGTGATACGTCTTATCGAAATATTTCCCTGTTTCTCTATCAGATGAATGTATCATAGTTCCCTCTACCTATCTTCTCATGTCATGCCATCGCATATGACATGCCGTTACCGAAGACGCATATTACCATTGAAGTCTAGGGATAATTGGTGAATAATGCATTCTGTTGTATGGACTTCCTTTTCTTCTTGGTTTATATCTTTCCTCATTACATATTTTGCAGTTCCTAAGATTAATGTCATCTTTTCAATAAAACATGCTACCTTTTATACATGTATCCATCTTTTGGTAAGGCAGATTGAAAGCCGACATAAGTGTTTTCACTTTATAATGACTGTCGCACATCAGATTATTGGGTGGCATATGCCGTTTTACAGCTTGTACAACTACTGTAAATCCAACTTTTGTAAAGTTGACTTTTGATTTCATAATGATGTATTCAACGGCTTTTGATAATTTGGTTCCACTTTTACAACCATCCCGAGCGGTCTCTTAGCGGCATCCAATAAATCATAATTTTTTTGCTCCTACATTCGGTTCTTCTTCGACATTGACGTCTTCACTGTCAACTTGAACAATAGGGACATTGATCGTGCTGCATCTTCCACCACATCTTTTATTGGATTCGTCATAAAAACAACGACCTTTGACGCAATATGATTCGTTGTAGGTGCAACAAGTTCTTCTCGACGATCCCATAAATAATAATTTGGCATAAATCTAGATTTATACAAATGTACTTTAACTGTATCTGTTTTCCAATGTTTCAAAGGTTGACACTTACTACAAGGGCAACAAAGTTCTTCGTTATTTCGATTATTAGATATTGCAAATCTAATAAATTCGTATACACCATTGTAGAAATGTTCTTTTACCGAACCTTTCATTCCAGTTTTGACTCCATACATCCATGTACGGTTGATAAAATAATCGAACATTGTTCCTAATTTAAAAAAATAGGTTAGTAATTTCGACAACACTTCACTTCACTTCTATTCTATGCACAACTTCTTGCCCAAGTGATATATTGTTGTTGTTTTATTTTCTAAATAAAGTAAAATCTTTTAGGACTAAAGGCTTCACACACCACACTTCTGTCTACTTTCGACGGTACTTCACTTCACTTCTCTTCTATGCATAACTTTACATCTAATGGTAGTATTTTGTTATTGTAAATTAAAACTTTTTGGGGGTTGTTGTATTTGTTATAATAATACTTAATGCTTATTTTTAAATCAATATTATATTCATTTCAAATTTTTTTAGATAATCGATTTTAGTACAATATTTGTTCTCGTATACAAATTTCATGGCTTTTTAGAAAATAGATTTAAGTACATTTTTTTTTTGTTATATTCATTTTTTAACTTACTGGAAAATTGATTTCAGCAGCATATTTCTTCTTGTTTTGTTCGTTTCTTAAGTTAAAGAAATTTGATTCGAGTAAAGTATTTGTTCTTGTCATATTCATTTCTTAACTTTTTAGAAAATCAATTTGAGTATAATATTTGTTGTTTTCATATTTATTTCTTGATTTTTTTTTTACAAATTTGATTTCAATAAAATATTTGTTGTTGTTATGTTCGTCACTTAACTTTCTACAAAATTGATTTTAGTACAATATTCGCTTTCGTTATCTTCATTTCTTAAATAATTTACAAAATCGGTTTAAGTTTAATTTTTCTTAACATTTTGTTACCTAAATTATACGCTTTATAACATATTTTCAAACTCTTTTACCTAATAAAATTTTAATTTACAAATTTTGTGAGTTAAAACTAGAAATTAACACTAACAGTAACAAAGTAAAATAAGTTAATTTTATATAATAATTAATTGTACACTAATTTTCACGTAAACTGTAATATTTTCAAATTATAACAAACATTGATTTCCACTATAACAAACATCATCTTCCACTATAAAAAATATTTGCTTAAACTTATCAATATGCATATTAATCAACGAATACTAATTTTTGAATTTTAAATTAACGCTAACTTTTAGTTACAAATTAAACAATCAAACCACTTACTAACATCTCCAAATCAACAAACACACTATTATAATCAACTAATACACAATAATCATCAATTTCAAATCAATAATCAACTACTATTCTAAATTTGGGTTTTAATTTTATCTTCAAATCAACTAATAAACTATTTTATCATCTAATAAAAACTAATCTAACATATTCGTACCAAAATTACTAATTTTGCATAAATAGGGTTTATGAATAAACCTCAAAAGTCGAAGCCAAATAGAAGGAGGAAGAGCGCAGCGTGTAGGGGTCATCGACGTCGGCTAGATGTGGCTAGTGGCTGTTGGAGTCGGTTGGAGGCAGAATTTGAAAAGAAGAGAGGAACAGAGGAAGGTTGGAAAATGTTTTTCTGTAGACTTTCCACTACTAGAAAATGGTCAAATAGCGACGGGCGAGGGGGGAGCGACGGCTTCCGACGGCCATTTTCCGACTGCTTCCGACGGGCCGTATAAAGCCGTCGGAAAATCGCGAATTACAGCAGCTCGGCCGAGCCTTTCTTCCTCATTTTCCAGCCACATCAAAAAACGAAAAAACCCCCAAATCACCATTTTCCACCTCCAATCGCCGATTTCGTGATTTTTCCTCCTCCCCCCGCTGTGAATTCAACACCTCTTGCTCTCTAGCTCAGGTATAATCTCTTATTTTTATGAAAAATTCAGTTTTTACCATAATTCTAGATTTGCATAAGTTGATAAATTAGGGCTAGTTAGTGATTGAAATTATTCCAAGAGTGTTATAATAGTTTTTAGCATTCCATGGTATTCCTATTTCATCTTTTATCGTGAAATTGTGAAAAACATGTATAATTTGTGGTTGTTCGTGTGTATGTAAATCGTTGTGTATGCCTTGATTCTACGATTGTATATGTGTGTAGTGCTGCTATCATTGTATTGTGTTAGTTGGAATAAGATAAAATGAATGCACGAGTTAGGAATACTATATTGTGCACATATTGACTTATGCAACAAAAAAAATGTCAAATGAGCCTTAAGTTGATGTAATACGTCGAATAAATGTGTTAAATTGAAATATATTTTTGTAAATGTGAACAGTTAGTACAACTGTATTTTTTTGTAAAATGCGCACATCTAATTGACAAATGTCCCTTAGAGAGTTTTTGGCCCCGTCTGGCGAGTGTTGTACATGATCGTTGTATAAATAGTCGTTTTTTCGAAAAATGACCATTTATATTCATCTGATACAATGTTTGTTGGATTTGTCTCTGTATTGGACAAGTTATGAATATAGTAAACATTTATATTTTGTATACTACTTCGTCTCAAATGGTTCATAAAATTTCGGCCTGACTTTTCTTTTTTGTTTCCTGCGTACACGCATTGTGTACAATGTAGGGAACAAAAAGAAAATACTGCCGAAATTTTGTTGAATCATTTGAGACGAAGTAATATACGAAATGTAAATGCTTACTGTGTTTGTAATGGGAAGTAGGATGCCTGACCATGGAAAAAAAATTTGTACAATTTTTTGTATCGATACGTTAAAAAATAAAATGTGCCCTATTTGAAAATATTTTTAAATTTGTGAAATGGTTCTTTAAATTCAAATTTATACGACCATGAAAATAATCTTTTTCGAATTTGTATTCTTGAAAATAAATATTAAATTTTGAACTTCTCATTTTCTCAAATAGGAAAAATGATGGATTATTTTGTTGATCGGAGGAGATGGATGTACCCAAAAAAAGACTGAGCGACTCAATAAAAGAAGATTTTTATAATGGTATAAACGTATTTTTTGAATTCGCTTTAAGTAATAACGGAAACGATCCAGAAATTTGTTGTCCGTGTAGTAGGTGTAGACATTTGAAGTATTTGTTACCAGATATTGTGAAAGTTCGTTTGTGCTAAAACGATTTCGTACCCGATTATTATGTTTGGGATCGGCATGGAGAAGTTGTAGCAAATACTTCTGTAGAGTCTGAAAGTGTCGTTAACGAAATAGTTACGATGACCCGTATTGAAAACATGGTCGAAGATGCAGCATGATCAATGTTTCCTATGGTTGAAATTGACAACGATGATGGAAATGTTGAAGAACCAAATATTGAAGCAATTTTTTTTTATAATTTACTAGATGCTGCTAAGAAACCTATTTGGGATGGTTGTAAAAGCGGCACTCAGCTGTCAGTAATCGTAGAATACATTGCGATGAAGTCAAAATGCAACATCACTGAAGCTGGGTTTACGGCTGTTGTACAAGCTGCAAAAAGAAATATGTCATCCGATAATCTAATGTGTGAAAATCACTATGAAGTTAAAAAACTTATGTCGGCTTTTGGTTTACCTTATTAGAAAATAGATACATGTTTAAAAGGATGCATGTTGTTTTAGAAAGAAGACGCAAACCTTAGAAATTGTAAAATTTGTAACCTGGAGAGATACAAACCAAGAAAAAAGAAGGGGAAGAAAGTTCTGTACAAGCTTATGCATTACTTACCCATAACTCCAAGGCTTCAAAGATTATATGCATCTTCTGTAACTGCATCTAATATGAGATGACATGGTGTGAGAATGGAGGAAGAGGGTATGTTGGCACATCCGACCGATGGAGAAGTATGGAAGCATTTCGATAAAAACGTATCGAAATCTTGCAGCAGAGAGTCGAAATATTAGATTAGGATTATGTACGAACGGTTTTTCTTTATTTTCTCAATTTGGTTCTAAATATTCATCCTGACCCATTATCGTCATACCGTATAATTTACCTCCATGGAGGTGTATGAAAATGCAATATATGTTTCTTACTGTTGTCGTTTTTTGCCCCGACGATCCGACACAAGAAATCGATGTATATTTACAACCGTTGATTGAGGAGTTAAAAATACTGTGGAACGAAGGAGTAGAAACATACGATGCATCCAAGAAGAAAAAATTTCGTATGTTTGCTTCTTTGTTGTAGACTATAAGTGATTTTCCTGCCTATGCATGCTTTCAGGATGTAGTACTGCCGGCCGTCTAGCATGTCCATATTGCATGGATGAAACACGAGCGTTTTCTTTACCTCATGGTAAGAAAATTTCATGGTTTGACTGTCATCGATATTTTCTCCATGTAAATCATCCCTTCAGAGGAGACAAGAAAAACTTTTTAGCTAATAGAGTAGAAACCAGACAACCATCAACGATATGGTCAAGCAAAGACATATATGAACTTGTTAGGGACTATCCAAAGATATATGAAACTGGAGAGCAAACAGAAATTGAAGGCAAATCAGTTGTTCATAACTAGTGCAAACAAACTATTTTTTGGAAGTTGTCGTATTGGAAATATCTTCTGCTTCGTCATAATATAAATGTGATACACAATAAGAAAAATGTATTTGATAATGTTTTTGACACAATTTTGAATGTGAAAGGGAAGAGGAATGATGACTTGAAATCAAGACATGATATAGAAGAATTATGCAAACACCCTGAGCTTCATATGAAACCAAATGACAGTAAAAACTCAAAGCATGTTACGAATTAGATAATAATCAAGTTAAAGTTGTGTTAAAATGGGTGGAAGGGTTAAGATTTTCTGATGGGATATCATCAAATCTTCGTAGATGTGTTGACTTTAAAAATGGTAGATTGAGCGGAATGAAAAGTCACGACTATCACATAATGATGGAAAATTATTTCCCGTTATGTTCAAAGAACTACTACCATTAAAAGTTTGTAAGGTAGTAACGAAGCTTAGTATGTTTTACAAAGAGCATTGTTCGACTACTTTAAAGGTGCAACGTTTACGTAAACTTGAAGTGGATATCCCTATATTTATTTGCAAATTAGAGAAAATATTTCCGCTAGGTTTTTTTAATGTAATGGAACATTTTCCTATTCATCTTCCATCTGAAGCACGACTTCGAGGTCCTGTTCAATATGGATGGATGTATCCATTTGAGAGGTATGTAATATGTTATCACATAATTTAATTGCATTTGAAAGATGAAGTTAATATGAATTAATTTTGCATAGATATTTGAATCACCTGAAGAAAAAAGTGAGGCAAAAAGCACGAGTTGAAGCTTCGATATATAAATCTTATATCGAAGAAGAAGCTTCGTTCTTTTTCTCTCACTATTTCAGTGACCGTGTCAATATTTCATTTGAAAGTGTTCCTCGTAATGACAAAGGCGACGAACAAGAGTCCTCTCAAGCAATGTTATCTATTTTTAGACAACGGGTCAGCCTTCTGAAAAATGTGTAGAAATATGGCTAGACGATAGAGATCTTCATGTTGCACACACTTATATTCTTCTAAATTGTGCCGAGGTTGCACCGTTTGTTAGGTAATCTGAAATAATAATTTGTGTTTTATTCTTTTCTATAATGCATGTGCGTATATAACCAAATGTAATAATTTGTTTATATAAACAGTGTTTATGAACGTGAACATCCGAACGGAGATCTTAGTAAAAAAAATTCTGGTTGGTTTTCAAATTACGATTATGAGCCGAGAAATTGTGTTGTTGACGAAGGGTTGAAACATCTTACGATGGGACCAAAAAGAGTGGTCAAAACACATCCAATATATTTCGTCAATGGATATAAATTTAACACCAAAGAATATGGTGAAGAAAAATTAACAAATAATACTGGTGTATTTGTTGAAGGTAGTGACGATCCAGAAAATCACTTAAATGATTTTTATGGCGTTCTAACACAAATTTTGCAACTGATATATTTCTCACGACCCACGGAGGAGGTGTTTCTATTTAGATGTAATTGGTTTAGCAATGTTCCAGCTTCTGCAATTAATGTGCACAAGGATTATAATCTTATCGAAATAAAGCATACATCGCACTATCACAAGTATGATCCTTTTGTACTAGCCAAATAAGCATTGCAAGTTTATTACACTCCTTATCCATCTCTAAAAAGAGATAAAACAGATTGGTCTGCAGTTTTTAAAACAAAGGCCAGATTCACATTCGATGGGAAGAATATTCCGGACGAATGGGCTTATCAAGCAGATCTTGAGTAAAATAACGAAATAATAATTACAGATGATCATACAGATTTTGGTCCTTTGATCGATGAATCAAATGTTTTGGTAGAAGCGTTTAAGAGTGTAGAGGAAAATATCGTAGAAAACGAGACCAAATCTGAATCAGAAGACGATGATGACTGATATAAATCTGAATCTGATTTTTTTGCAATTGATGTAACTATGTTGAATTCTTGATGTATTATGAAATTGATGTGACTATGAAACCAAATATGTTTACCATTGTTTACATGTTTTATGTCATTTCCATTTGTCATTTATTTAGCAATTTTTATTAAAAATGCAATAAAATCTACTTATCATTAGAACGGTACACCCATTATGAATCAGGTATAACACACTTCCATTTCTATTTCCATTTCAGTCATTAATTAAGCAATTTATACCGTTGATGTCATTTACATATGAAATATATTTCATTATCATGTTATTATTCTCTTATATAATGATGTGTAGATATGTCACAGGTTTATCATAATGTCATATAGATGTAGAAGCTCTTTCCGATCATCAGGAGGCGATGGCAGTGGCCCATCGCAAGAGTCACAACGTTCAGTAGTTTCGTTAGTCCCTAGAGCAAAGGGGTAAGAATTAATTTTTATTCAGCATCTTATTTTTTTATGATGTACGTACGTACTTATCTGTATCCTATTTAAAAACAAGGGGTTCGACCTACTTCACTCGAAGGTTGTGCTGCATGTCTCTAGAGCTTCTTATCGTAGTAGGATGAGTGCTTGATGGCCGAAGTGGAATAACATCCCTCCTCACATCATAGAGTGTATATGACAGGATGTCCTACTATGTATATTTTACTGTTTTCCATTTTTAATTCGTTTTTATCGTTTTTCTACTGTTTATTGTTTACAGTTAATCTTTTTTTTTTTTACTTTTTACCGTGAAACACAGGCTGAGATAGACATCTAGATAGACGTTACGCTGCTGGCACAAGAATGCTGGATCAAGAAGATGCGTAAGAACTATAGGGACTCGATATCTGAAATTAAGAAATCTGGTAAGAAACCACGGTGGATGGGGGAGAGCATATGGAACTAATGGTTGGGACTGGGAAACGGACAAGGCGATGGCAAGTATACTCATTTTTTTGAATTATTAATTTAACGTGATCGAAAAATAATGTATGAAATTTTGAACGTACAGGCAGAGTCGGATAGAAACTCTGCAAACAGAAATAAAAATCTCGTCACTCATCGCGGAGGGTTGAAGTCATTTCAGCAGTATCGGCCGGAGTTGGTAAATTTCCTGAATGATAATTGTTAATAGTTTATGCTATATAATTTTAAATATATAATAATTGTATGTAAAAATCAACTTTAGGAAGCTGAGGCGTCCTGTGGGCTATATAGACGTGTTCACTCGTGCGCATGTTATCGAGCATGTAAATCCGGACGGGACTGTTTCGTATACATGGCAGGACGATAAATCCAGCAAGAGCCATGTAAGCATATTTCATGTTATGCAGTATTAGTAATTGTTCTGCTTGTTAAACTATAATGAAATAAGATATGATGTTATTAATTTGTTAATGTAGAAAAAGTTTATGGAGCAGCGCCAGAAACTCCTTGTTGATACGTGTCGAGAACAGCTGATGACTTATGAGGGGGATACTATTTTTAAGTCCGTTATGGATCCAGCAGAGCATGGCAGACGATACGGATTTGGCAATCAAGTGGTAAATAATTTATTTTACTACTAATTTGATATGTAAGTCATAATTCTATGTTGGAATATATAATATTATCTTAAAATAGTTCAAATATGCTATTTGGACCTTTTCAAAACAATAAACTTGAATTTTATTCATTTTTCCATTATTTAAAAATATTTGAACCTTGAAAAATCCTCCATATTGAATTTGAAATTCAAACCAATCAAATGACTTTATCATGCCAGTAAAGCACAAGAAGGCAGAAGGTATGAACGTTATGTTTCTTACTAGCTTATAAAGATATGCACATACACTTACAGAAATCACATAGCTAAATCAAATATTTATTGCAGGCCAGCAGTCAGAGACGGGGTCGGCGGAATAGAGCTCAGAGCGATCTAGCAGATCGAAGATTTGCGGGCTAGAGTGGCCCAACTGGAGGAGCAGAATCGCCAACAGGCCATGCAGACCACACAGTTGCTAGAGTACATGTAGCAGTATGGCGGCTGCTTTCCTTCCTCGGCTGGCTCTGGATCTGGAGGAGATTGATTGATTGCTTGCTTTTTCAGGTATGTTTTTTTAGTTTTGTATGATTTGGTAGATGGTGGAGGTAGTTGTTGATTTTTGTATGATTATATTTGATACACTTGTTTATGTGGTTGTATGATGATGTGGATGTTGATGATTTGTGTTATGTTGTGTATGTATAACATGGTAGAACGCTTGTTGTTAGGGTTGTTGTGAATGTTGGAATGATTATGTATATTATGTATTTTATTTTGATGTAATTTGATGTATTTGTGTGTTTGATGAATTTTGTGTAGTTTTGGTTTTGATATTTGGTTGGAATATTGTATACTGGATTCTGCAGTATTTATGTAATAGTGTTTGGAAGAGAAATGTGGATGGAATGATATATTTGCAGCAGGAATAAAAAATACAGCATATTTCCGACGGTTTCCGACAGCTTCCAAGTAGGCATTTTCCGACGGCTTCCGATGGCATGTAGGACATTTTTTCCAACGGATTCCGACAAGTGTCGGAATCCGTCGTACACCGTCGAAAGCCGTCGGAAATCGTTGGAAAAATGTTCGGCGCCCTATGTCGGAAACACTGCTCGCCGACGCCTTATTTTCCGACGGCTTTTTCCGACGGCCGCCGACAGTTTTCAGCCGTCGGAAATTAATGTTTTCCTTATAGTGTTCGCTTGTGGGTTATATTCAGATAGGCGACGGCTAGCGTCGGCCGCGTTTTTAGCCATTGCTAGCCATCGTCCAGTTCGATCGCAACTGGAAGTTGTTCTAGCAGTGAAACAGTCGCTCCTGGGCCGTCGGAAGCTGTCACTAAAAGTCATCGGTATTTCAAGCTATTCTTATATTGTGTGAATGGAAAAATTACACCGATAAAAATTATATTATATAAACATTCTCTTTATCGAATCATATCCAACTCATAACTCAACTAAATGTTACACACCATTATTTTGCAATTATCAAAGTCATAAGTATGACTTTCCTACAAGAAAATAAAATTTATATTTAATTATAAGGATAAAATTGTTTAAAAAGGAAAACTTATTACCGAATAAAAGTTCATATGCCTGATTCAAAAAAAGTTCACATGCAGATAAGCTAACCATAAGATCTACGCTCTTCTCACACTTACAAATTGGTACACAGCTCTTCTCGATTTTCTTCAACTTTTTTGCATTTATCTTCATATAATTAATTAGGTAGGTTGAACATTAATTCAAGCTGTTCAAATAAATTCAATTATCTAGTGTTCATTAATTCATTTATAAATCCTTCAAAACAGATGATAATTCAATATATATATAAAACAGTTATATTAACAAAATGATGAAGTTACTTATTAACCCATGCATATAAAAAAATATCTCATAGCATAAATTACATACATTCATACACCCACATATATACATATACATACACATACATACATACATACATATATAGCATTAACTATTTTAATTTATTATTATTATTTGAGTTAGGATGTTAATTTTTACAAAGATATGTAGTTAGCGGGTATGGTTAATATATCATTATAAATTTTATTATATATATATTGCTTGCATAGTAAAACATAATTTTAGCAATAATTAAAATGTGAAAACTAGTGTGCTGCAACGCACGGGTTACACACTAGTTTTATATGAAATTAGAGTTAGTAGGTACTGCTAATTAGGGTCACTGTTGAATTGTGTAACCACTTGAATGTAAAATGTTATATGCTGCTTGACATAGAAAATCCACAGCTTGATGAAACAAAAAATTAATATAACGTTACATTTTGGTTGCGAACTTGTAGACCTGCAGTATCAAGGAGGAAGATATTGAAATCGCATATTATTTACTTGGAACATTAATGTTAACCGTTATACAGTTTTTTGTGTAACATTACATCATGTCATAAACTTGTTGGTTTGTGGTTCAAGAGAGGAAAAGATAGAAACAACATATTATTTTACCGGATTATATAATTTACCTGGAACTTACTACTAACCATAGGCCATTAGTTCGCTCATAATCAGATTACGACTAATAAATTATTTACTGCAAGCCTCCGTGGTACTAGAGCAAAGATTCAAATCATGGCAGCGCACAATATTTGGTTAAGTGCACATACCTTGAATAAGATTCAAAGTCGGTAGCAAATCGGCAAACTCGAACTCTTTAACCATATGCTTATTTTTCTATTAAAAGTCTTTAACGCTTCATCAGAAATTTCCACTGCAAGCATGTAGTTTTTAGCAGAATAAGAAGATTCATGGTGTGATGCTAAGATTTGTTATATTTGAAATGCAAGATTAAACATGATAAAACGAGATTGAATCCTAAAAGATAAAAATTAATATTTCGGTATTTAATTATGACAAAAACTGAGTAAAATATAATGGTGACTGGAATCTGAAAAATAAAACTGGGCATTTAAGAAGGAGGCAAACAAAAACTGACTTTAAGTGACTCAAAGCCAAAGATTTTAGCATTTTTGTGAATTGTGAATCAAATTGTGACTCAAACCCTACTATAAGATTCTAGTAAGAAGAGAAATCAAATTGTGAATTGTCACCAAATTGCAAATAAGCTTCTTTATATGCTTTGGCCATTTCAGGTGTCCAGAATTAAAACCTAATACATATAAATCCGCAAAATAATCATAATATAGCAATGTATGAATTCAACTAACAGGTCGAAATTGAGAGTAAAGTCGTACCTCGCAACAAATAGGGCAAGTGACGCTCCTATCAATCTACTCAAGTGATACTCATGCTTACATTCAGTTGTTAGTTTTGGGTTATCGGTTGTGCACTCTGTTCAAAACACAGCATGGTAAATTTATGTCAAGCACCGTTTAACGAAGTAAATGTAAATGAATAGAAAATTGTGTATCTTCTCATCTACCACTATTTGATGAAACAAAAACTAAACTAATATAGAAGATCTAACACTATTTAAGAGTGGTATAAATGTTATAAGATGAATATGTATGGCTTGAAATACATAATACCTAATTGCACAAGTTACCTAGAATATATTATGTAAGATAGGAACAATATATATTATGTAATATATACATAATATCTAATTTCCCTTACTCGAGTTGCACTACAGTTTTTCGAGTTCATTGCCTGTCTTTGCCACAACTATTCACGTCCCAGTCCCTGTCTTTAGTTGCTTTTTGTTCCAGCCATTCATGCTTCACTACTTCAGCATCATGCATTCGCACTTATTACTTGCCTCACAACATTTCGAGTAACTTATGTACTTGTATTATTTCAAAGCTGTATATACGCACCTATTGGTTTAGAAAAAGCAAAAGTTAGGTTTTCTATCTATGAGTACAAATTTCTTGTTTGTTTCCATCATGTGAGTAGTGCTAGTACGCCTGTACCGTGTAGGGCTGTCGATGGATACTCGAAAAATCCGAAATTCATCCGCATCCGCATTCGAAAAACGGATAAATATCCAATATTCAGAAAAACGAATGCGGATGCAAATGTGAAAACATCCGCTTTCGAAAATTATCCTCTGGTTTTTGTCGAAATTATAGTTCAAATTATGTGTATTGTGATATAGCGAAAGATATTTATTCATTATTTTGTTAAGTTTGTAGTTTATATTATATGCGTTTAATGCTTATTAACGGTTTGAAACTATTTATTATCATCATATTTGTTAATTTTTAACACTTTTATAATCAATGAAATTGAAAAATATCATATTAAACTAAAATTTTCCTTTTACAATTCTTAATTTATTGATCGTTAGCGGATATGATAATTATCTGATATCCGTCTGTATCTCCTGATGCGGATATCCGATATCCGAAAATGATTTCGCATGTAGATGCAGATATGACACTATTTGCATCCGAAAGCATCCGTTGACAAGCATACCGTGTATCCTTTTGAGTTCTGAATGGACAATTTTTATTAATGCCACTTTTGACAAATTATAACCATTTTAGATGCGTTTTTGAACTAATCACAAACATAATCCACTTTCTAATAGTGACCAAAACCACTTAAGTAGCACTGATACATTTTTTTGTTAGGATTTTTTTTGGTGCTCAAAACCCAGTGAAGGAAAAAACTATTGTGGAAGCCTATCTCTGAATTTTATTATCATCCAAGTACAAAGAGATGATATTGGATGAAAATAATAATATTTGATGATAAACAATCGTAAAGATAAATCTAAGACACAAAGAAATCAAGACATCAACGCACAAGATTCCATATAACAACCATTTTTATTGATTCTCTTTACAATTAACCCACCAAATAAAAGTAAACAAGAGAAAAACAAAGATGAAGGAGTGAATACTTTTACACATTTTTTTCACTTTTTCTTCTAGCTTTATTCATAACATCAATCATTTAATGTCCAAGTTAATATTATATGATAAAAAGTAAATTGATTAGCTAATTAGAAAGACTTACCAATTAGGGGGGACAATTTTTTTCTTTTTCGCATATTTGTTTCCTTCTATTTGTGATTTTGTACCACCAAAATTTAACATATTTTTCCTTCTAAAAAGCAACAAAGCTTTTGTAACGATCCATATTTTATGCATCGAAGGATCGTAGAACTGTTGTCATTAGATTGTTGTGTTGTTAAGCCGTCCAGAGTTAAGTCGTCTAAGATTAGGTCGTGATAGCTTAGGTCGGCTAAGCGACATAGGGGATTGGAGCGACCTAAGGGAAGTGAACGACCTAAGGAGGTTGGTGGAAGATGTGAGCGACTTAAAAGATTGGCGACTTAAGGAAGTTAGGACATGTTGGGGCTTAAGTCGTGTAGTAGCTTAAGTCGTCTGGGTCGGTTGAGCGACTTACTGAAGTGGAGCGACTTAAGGAGTTAACGGCTTAAGGTAAGTGAGCGGCTTAAGGAGTTAACGACCTAGTAGTTAGCGACTTAAGGAGATAGGATGGTTGAGCGAGTTAACGACCGGTTCTGTGTATAGTTAGGTCGTAAGCGACTTATGTTAGGTCGCGTAATGGTTTAGGTCGTAAGTCGCGCATTAGTGTTAAGGCTTAGGTCGCTGGGTCGTTGAGTCGTGCACTTGCGTTGTAGTTAGGTCGTTGAGACCATGTGTTTACTTAAGTCGCTAAGTCGTTGAGTTGTTAAGTCGCTAGGTCGTGTCCCAGTTAGGATTAAGTGTTAGGTCGCCTATGTTGTAAGTCGCGTGAAGGCCTAAGGAGTTAGGTCGTGCATGTTTTAGGTCGCGCATGCTATTAAGTCGTTGGGTCGACTTCATGGTTAGGTCGTAGGTCGTGGGGAGTTTTAGGTCGTTGGGTTTTGTTAAGTCGCGAGCGACTTAAGGGGGCGAACGACTTATGGTTCTGCCTATAAATACACGGTTCTTCTACACTTTTTGGGATCCAGATTTTGAAGCGACGAAGTCCTGCCATTTTTGAGAGCTCGAGTGCTACGCTTCTTCACTTCTTATCTCTTCTTTAATCTAGTGCTTCCTTCCATCCAAATCGAAGATCCAAGAGCTTAGATTGAAGATCTCCATCCATTGAAGAGAGATTTCATCGTTAGAAGCGGAACTTTGGCGGATCGAGCTAGATCCTTCGCTGTCCAGATCTGTAGTGTGTTGCTTTTGAGGTGTTTAGGTGATTCGGTGAGTGGTGATTATCTCTCACACGGATCCAAAGGAGTATATTGGAATGGTGGTTTGATTTTGTGTTAAATAGTGATTTCCATGCATTTTCGTAAACCTAAGTATAGATCCATTGTTCATGAAGATTTGACATCCATTTTACTACATGTTAACCTAAGCAAGTTCATCCATTAAGTCGTAGGGATATTATTCATGATTTATGCTTGTTTGATTTAAAATCTTTATTTACATGATTGCCATTTTTGTTATAATTGCTTTTAGATCATGTTTGAATGCCTAATTACTTGGATTAATGATTGTCTTGATTGATTGTTATGAATTAGTTGATTTATGGTAGAATTTGGACAAGTATGGTTGAAGATGATTCAAAAGCTAAGGGAAAGGCTCTTGAATAAGGAAAGCTGCTCGTGGCATATGTGGCAGATGATGAAGCCCATATGGATAGATTGGATGATGATGTTGAGATGGGCTTTGCTATGATGAGATGAGGCAAGGCATGATGTGATGCAGCCTTGGTATAATCCAGACGGGATCATTCCAAGCATGTTGATAACTCGAGGGATGGTTCGAGTTCGTTGATAATGGTTGGCTCGAGAGGCGCTTGAGCTAGTATGAGAATAGTCGTCGAGGAGGATGACTAGAAGGCTGAGATCTCATCGTTACTGAAGGTTCTAGCAGACTCAAAGCAAGAGTACGCTGGGCAGATTCGATAGTCCCAAATGACTACAGTTGGTGGTCGAGTACTCTGGGCAGATTCGATAGTCCTAGGCACGGGCTGCGACGATGTGCGGAGTTCTGTCTAGAACCGGGGTTACCATTAGCCCTTGAAGGATGGCTGAAAGAATGTGTCGGTCATTCAATTAACGATGGTATCGAAGCAATGATAACAGTGATAGCCGGAGTCATGGATGTTTGGATGTTTTGGTTGTTTCGTCATTCGGTCTCAAGAGCGATGTTTTCTAGGTGCTTATCTGATCTTGGTTTAGGCCTTGGGGGTTTGTACTTGAAAAACACCGACCTTGACTCGAGTGATAATTGCTTTATTTTAAATGTCTGATTTGCTATGTTTACTTCTGCTTAGTGTGTCTGGGGGCTATCACTGTAGAAAGAGGTGGAGTGGGAGGGTTGGGTTCCTATTCCTTTTACCTTTATGCTCTTTTGGTATGTTGTTAGTTAATTTTACCGCTCACTAAGACTGGTGTCTGACTCAAGGTTTTAGGTTCAACTCTTATTACCTTGGGCTGTTCATCCATTTTGGGATGGGCAGACTAGGTAGCAGGTGATAGGTGCTGTTCTCAGTGACCAACGATGCTGATGACGAAGACGAGCAGGAGGCTTACATATTGTTTTCTTACTATATGTACTGGATGTTCCGCTGTTTGTATGATTCTCTGAGTGATATGTAGTGAGGCTTGATGTATTGACTATTCAGATGTTTGTATTAAACTGTTTTGAAGTATATAGATGAGATTCTATTTTGTGAAGCTTCACTATGTATATTTCTCTATTGTATTTTAACCCTGCGCTGTGAGTAATACGATAGACTCCGCTATTTTTACCTTACCTTGATGATTATCCATGGCTGTCGGGCACACTTTACAGCGCACTATTTCCTTGTTTGGTGCAGGAGTCATGGGCGGTCGTCACATTTGGTATCAGAGCTTTGGTTAATCGATTTTAGCCAACGCTCGCTGACGTAACTACGTATGAGAGACGTAATTGTAATTTTGATGGTTGATTACTATATATAATATAGTAGCTTAGAAGGATTTGAACCCTTTAGGCAGTTGTTCTCAAGGTGTACTAATCATTTTTTTTCCAGATATTAAGAATGAGTCGAAGAGAGAGACCAGCTGCTAGGGAAGGCCGTGCTGCTGAGGGGGCTGCTGATTATGCTGCTATGTTCGAGGCTATGATGACTTCGATCATGAGAAGGATGCCAGCTCTGGGACCATCAGTAGATGTTGGAGTTCAAGTTCAAGCTCCAAAACAGGTGGATTTTGCTAAGTTGTGTAAAGACTATACTGCTCTTGGAGGAAAGGTTTTCTTGGGAACAGAGTCAACCATTGAAGTCCAGAGATGGATAGATGCTTGTAGAAGAATCTTTGGTGATTTGGGAATTGAGGATGCAACCAAAAGAAAGCTTGCATCAAGACAGCTTCAAAGGAGAGCTTCTGACTGGTGGAACTCTATCACCATTGATACTCTAGAGGAAGAAATTACTTGGGAGCAATTCCAAGTCAGATTTGAAGCTAAGTTCATTTCTACAGCTCAGAAATCTGTTCAGTTCAAGAAGTTTGTGGAACTCAAGCAAGGAGGAAGACCAGTTCTTGAGTATGTTTTTGAGTTTGAAGCCTTGTCTAAGTATGCTCGGTCATATATTGAATCTCAATATCAGAAGAACGAGAAGTTTGTGACAGGCTTGAACATTTATCTTGGGAGGCAGTTGGAAGATCATCTGGACGATCCATTTGAGAAGCTTGTGGAGAAGGCTCTCAGGCACGAGAATCTGTTTCCTAAAGAAGGATCTTTTGTTGTGACCAAGGAGGAGTCTAAACCACAGCAAGGTGGAAACAAGAAGAGGAAGCAGCAGCAGCAGAAGGGTAAGGATGGCCAGAAGAAGCTGAAGGGCGAAGTGACCTGCTACAATTGTCAGCAGAAGGGCCATTTCTTCAAAGATTGCAAGAATCCAAAGGTGCCGGTGAAGTGCCATAACTGTGACAAGCTGGGGCATATTAAGAAGAATTGTCCAGAACCAAGGAAGGACAGGCAGGTTGTACAAGCTTATGCTTTGGGGGCTGTGCCATCATCATCAAAAGCCCCTATTTCGGAAGAGAAAGGAAAAAGTGTGGTGGTATAAGGTACCCTTTCCATTTGTGGTGTTCCAGTTAGAGTATTGTTCGATACTGGGGCGTCGCATTCTTTTGTTTGTAATGAACTTGTAGGCCGGTTGGGTTTGGAACTAGATATTGTTTATAGACCATTGGTTGTGACTAATCCAGTTGGGGGTTCGTCTTGTTTGTGTATGATATGCCGTGGTCTGGTTGTATCGAGTCATGATTGCTCTTTTGTTTATGATTGTTTTGTTCTGAACTTTGAGGGGTTTGGAATTATTTTGGGTATGGACTGGCTTAGGAAGTATGCGGCAAAGGTTGATTGTAAAACGTTGGAGGTGACAGTCGAGAATGTGGAAGGGCGAAGAGTTGTGATACGATGTAAGCATGAGGAAGGTGTCTTCATGAGCTTCATGTATTCGCTGGTTGTTCCACGGGATGGACTTTCATCGGTGCCAATCGCAAATGGATTTGAGGATGTCTTTGATGAGGTCAAAGGGTTACCGCCGCATAGAGAGATTGAGTTTTGCATCGATTTAGTTGAAGAAGCCAGACCTGTTGTGATGCCTCTTAGGCGGATGGCGCCTAGGGAACAGCAAGAGTTGAAGGTGCAAGTTGATGATCTTTTACAGAAAGGTAACATTCGGCGTAGTGTATCCGAATGGGGTGCACCAGTTGTGTTTGCAACCAAAGCAGATGGATCGTTGAGGTTGTGTGTGGATTACCGTGAGCTGAATAAAGTAACTAAGAAGAACAAGTATCCTTTGCCAAGAATAGATGACTTGTTTGATCAGCTTCACGAAGCCAAGGTGTTTTCCCAGATGGATTTAGCAACGGAATTTCACCAATTAAGAGTGGCAAAGGATAGTGTGCCGAAGACTGCTTTTAGGACACCATCTGGTTTCTTTGAGTGGCTGGTAATGTCGTTTGGATTGACCAATGCACCAGCATATTTTGTGGATCTTATGAATAGAGTGTTCAGGGATCAGTTGAACAAGTTCGTACTAGTGTTCGTGGATGATATTTTGATTTATTCCAGTAATGAAGAAGAGCACCAGACGCATTTACGTATTGTTTTGGAAACCTTGCGAAAACATCAGCTGAAGGCTAAGTTTTCGAAGTGTCACTTCTGGAAGAGCGAAGTGAGGTTCTTAGGCCATATTATCTCTGGAAGTGGAATAGCGGTTGATCCCGCCAAGGTGGCAGCAATCTAGGATTGGGTTAGACCTAAGAATGCATCTGACGTGAGAAGTTTTCTTGGATTAGCAGGATACTATCGTCGGTTTATCAAAGACTTTTCCAAGGTAGCTGCACCATTAA
The DNA here is from genome assembly GCA_030765085.1 of Allium cepa. NCBI lineage: Eukaryota > Viridiplantae > Streptophyta > Magnoliopsida > Asparagales > Amaryllidaceae > Allium > Allium cepa. The sequence goes on from CM060943.1 coordinate 208,831,862, forward strand.
CAGGATTGACGAAAAAGAATCAAGTATTCAGATAGGATGCTAAGTGTGAGCAAGCTTTCGGAATCCTGAAAGAGCGACTAACAAGTGCTCCTGTTTTGACTATTCCAAGTGGAAATGATGAGATGGTGGTTTACACTGATGCATGTGGTACTGGACTTGGAGCAGTGCTGATGCAGAAGGGTAAAGTTGTTGCATATGCAAGTCGACAATTGAAGCTGCATGAAAGGAATTATCTGACTCATGATTTGGAGTTGGCGGCGATTGTATTTGCTCTGAGGATGTGGAGACATTATCTATTGGGAGTTCGATTCGAGTTGTTTATAGATCATAAGTCGTTGAAGTATCTTTTCTCCCAAAAGGATTTGAATCTTCGACAGCAATGATGGCTAGATTTTTTGGCATCATATGATTTTGGTATAGCCTATACTCCGGGAAAGGGTAACGCAGTGGCAGATGCATTAAGTCGAAGACATGCAGAATTGGGGGCCATGTTTTCGGAATGGAAGAATCTCGAGTATTTGGCTGGATTTGACTTCAGGCTCAGGTGTGAATTGGAACCTGAAATGTTGGCAAACTTATCGATAAGACCTGCTCTTGTGGAAAGAATTGGCAAGAGCCAAAAGCGAGACGATAAGCTTGCCAAGATTATCCGTGATTTGGAATCTGGGTTAGATCCAGAGAAGGATAAAGGATTCGAGGTCGATCAAGAGGGTTGGCTTCAGAAGCAAGGACGACTAGTTGTTCCTAATATAGATGAATTGAGAGATGAAGTTCTAAAGGAGAGTCATCACTCGAAGCTGACAATTCATCCAGGTGGAAATAAGATGTATCGGGATATGAAAAGAACCTACTACTGGGAAGGTATGAAGAAGGATGTTGGAAATTTTATTTCCAAATGTATGAACTGCCAGTTGGTAAAAGCCGAGCAGAAAAAGCCCAGCGGATTGCTTCAGCCATTAGAAGTTCCTACATGGAAATGGGAGCAAATATCGATGGATTTTATCGATGGGTAACCTAAAACAAGAGCGGGAAATGAAGGGATTTGGGTCATCATAGATCGTTTGACTAAGAGTGCAAGATTTATTCATGTTCGATCAACTAGGACTGCATCGAAGTTGGCTAAGCTGTATGTTAAGTGGATAGTTCGATTCCATGGTATTCCGAAAAGTATAGTGAGCGATCGAGACCCATTGTTCACTAGTAGATTTTGGAAGAGCTTCCAGGAAGTTTTGGGAACCGAGTTGTGTTTGAGTACAGCTTATCACCCCCAAACAGATGGTCAAACCGAGAGAGTCAACCGAGTTTTGGAAGATCTCCTCAGAGCATGTGTTTTGGACTTCGGAGGATCATGGGAAGATCATCTTCATTTGGTGGAATTTTCGTATAATAACAGTTACCAATCCAGCATTGGTATGGCGCCGTATGAAGCATTGTATGGAAGACCGTGTAACTCTCCGACATGTTGGTTGGAAACAGGAGAAAAGTTGATACTTGGGCCAGAAATGATTCAACAGACTTCGGATTGCATAGAGATCATTCGGCGACGAATGAAGGCAGCCCAAGACCGTCAGAAAAGTTATGCCGATAAGCGTTGTAAGGATTTGGAATTCGACGTAGGCGATAGGGTTTTTGTGAAGATTTCCCCACTGAAGAATGTTATTCGATTCGGGAAGAAAGGGAAATTGACTCCGAGATTTGTTGGACCATTCCCGATCATCGAGCGAATTGGAAGGCTCGCCTATAAATTGGAGCTACCAAAAAAGATGTCGGGTGTGCACAATGTTTTTCATGTATCGTATCTACGAAAGTATGTGGACGACTTGAATATAGTGGTTTCTGCTGATAGCTATGAAGATTTTGAGGTTGATTCAGTTGATAAGAGACCTCGTAAGCCGCTTCGTGTTGTGGAAACTGACACGAGACAGCTTAGAAGGAAGGTAGTCAAATTGCTCAAGGTACAATGGAGTGATGATGTTAACGACTGTACATGGGAGGAGGAAGAGAGGATGAAGGCAGCTCATCTTGAACTCTTCGAGGTATGACCGTGAGGTGTCGTGACATCTCATGACATTGTAACTTGTTCTAGTCTTAGAATTCTGCATGGTAGGCTAGGAATTGGATGCATGGTTTGTTGATTGCTATGGATGGTAGGCATGCAGAATAGCCTTTGATTGCTCTTGTTTGTTTGGAATTTCGGGGGCGAAATTCCTAAGGGGTAGAGAATGTAACGATCCATATTTTATGCATCGAAGGATCGTAGAACTGTTTTCGTTAGATTGTTGTGTTGTTAAGCCGTCCAGAGTTAAGTCATCTAAGATTAGGTCGTGATAGCTTAGGTCGGCTAAGCGACATAGGGGGGTTGGAGCGACCTAAGGGAAGTGAACGACCTAAGGAGGTTGGTGGAAGATGTGAGCGACTTAAAAGATTGGCGACTTAAGGAAGTTAGGACATGTTGGGGCTTAAGTCGTGTAGTAGCTTAAGTCGTCTGGGTCGGTTGAGCGACTTACTGAAGTGGAGCGACTTAAGGAGTTAACGGCTTAAGGTAGGTGAGCGGCTTAAGGAGTTAACGACCTAGTAGTTAGCGACTTAAGGAGATAGGATGGTTGAGCGAGTTAACGACCGGTTCTGTGTATAGTTAGGTCGTAAGCGACTTATGTTAGGTCGCGTAACGGTTTAGATCGTAAGTCGCGCATTAGTGTTAAGGCTTAGGTCGTTGGGTCGTTGATTCGTGCACTTGCGTTGTAGTTAGGTCGTTGAGACCATGTGTTTACTTAAGTCGCTAAGTCGTTGAGTTGTTAAGTCGCTAGGTCGTGTCCCAGTTAGGATTAAGTGTTAGGTCGCCTATGTTGTAAGTCGCGTGAAGGCCTAAGGAGTTAGGTCGTGCATGTTTTAGGTCGCGCATGCTATTAAGTCGTTGGGTCAGCTTCATGGTTAGGTCGTAGGTCGTGGGGAGTTTTAGGTCATTGGGTTTTGTTAAGTCGCGAGCGACTTAAGGGGGCGAACGACTTATGGTTCTGCCTATAAATACACGGTTCTTCTACACTTTTTGGGATCTAGATTTTGAAACGACAAAGTCCTGCCATTTTTGAGAGCTCGAGTGCTATACTTCTTCACTTCTTATCTCTTCTTTAATCTAGTGGTTCCTTCCATCCAAATCGAAGATCCAAGAGCTTAGATTGAAGATCTCCATCCATTGAAGAGAGATTTCATCGTTAGAAGCGGAACTTTGGCGGATCGAGCTAGATCCTTCGCTGTCCAGATCTGTAGTGTGTTGCTTTTGAGGTGTTTAGGTGATTCGGTGAGTGGTGATTATCTCTCACACGGATCCAAAGGATTATATTGGAATGGTGGTTTGATTTTGTGTTAATAGTGATTTCCATGCATTTTCGTAAACCTAAGTATAGATCCATTGTTCATGAAGATTTGACATCCATTTTACTACATGTTAACCTAAGCAAGTTCATCCATTAAGTCGTAGGGATATTATTCATGATTTATGCTTGTTTGGTTTAAAATCTTTATTTACATGATTGCCATTTTTGTTATAATTGCTTTTAGATCATGTTTGAATGCCTAATTAATTGGATTAATGATTGTCTTGATTGATTGTTATGAATTAGTTGATTTATGGTTGAATTTGGACAAGTATGGTTGAAGATGATTCAAAAGCTAAGGGAAAGGCTCTTGAATAAGGAAAGCTGCTCGTGGCATATGTGGCAGATGATGAAGCCCATATGGATAGATTGGATGATGATGTTGAGATGGGCTTTGCTATGATGAGATGAGGCGAGGCATGATGTGATGTAGCCTTGGTATAATCCAGACGGGATCATTCCAAGCATGTTGATAACTCGAGGGATGGTTCGAGTTCGTTGATAATGGTTGGCTCGAGAGGCGCTTGAGCTAGTATGAGAATAGTCGTCGAGGAGGATGACTAGAAGGTTGAGATCTCATCGTTACTGAAGGTTCTAGCAGACTCAAAGCAAGAGTACGCTGGGCAGATTCGATAGTCCCAAAAGACTACAGTTGGTGGTCGAGTACTCTGGGCAGATTTGATAGTCCTAGGCACGGACTGCGACGACGTGCGGAGTTCTGTCTAGAACCGTGGTTACCATTAGCCCTTGACGGACGGCTGAAAGAATGTGTCGGTCATTCAATTAACGATGGTATCGAAGCAATGATAACAGTGATAGCCGGAGTCATGGATGTTTGGATGTTTTGGTTGTATTGTCATTCGGTCTCAAGGGCGATGTTTTCTAGGTGCTTATCTGATCTTGGTTTAGGCCTTGGGGGTTTGTACTTGGAAAACACCGACCTCGACTCGAGTGATAATTGCTTTACTTTAAATGTCTGATTTGCTATGCTTACTTCTGCTTAGTGTGTCTGGGGGCTATCACTGTAGAAAGAGGTGGAGTGGGAGGGTTGGGTTCCTATTCCTTTTACCTTTATGCTCTTTTGGTATGTTGTTAGTTAATTTTACCGCTCCCTAAGACTGTTGTCTGACTCAAGGTTTTATGTTCAACTCTTATTACCTTGGGCTGTTCATCCATTTTGGGATGGGCAGACTAGGTAGTAGGTGATAGGTGCTGTTCTCAGTGACCAACGATGCTGATGACGAAGACGTGCAGGATGCTTACATATTGTTTTCTTACTATATGTACTGGATGTTCCGCTGTTTGTATGATTCTCTGAGTGATATGTAGTGAGGCTTGATGTATTGACTATTCAGATGTTTGTATCAAACTGTTTTGAAGTATATAGATGAGATTCTATTTTGTTAAGCTTCACTATGTATATTTCTCTATTGTATTTTATCCCTGCGCTGTGAGTAATACGATAGACTCCGCTATTTTTACCTTACCTTGATGATCATTCATGGCTGCCGAGCACACTTTACAGCGCACTATTTCCTTGTTTGGTGCAGGAGTCATGGGCGGTCGTCACAGCTTTATAAAACAACATTATTACAATTATTTTTTTAATTAACACCTGTTGTCATTGCAATTTCAATTAATATTGCTTTCATTTTGTAAGAATATTGTTAAAGGGACTCCACTTTTGTAAGGGCATTACTAAATGGATTCCACTTCTGTAAGGGCAATGTCAGTTAATATTATTTTCATTTTATAATCTCCTTTTAAAAAAATCAAAAATAGAAAATGGAAAAGGAAAGACCCATGAAAAAAGTTTAAGCAAGTCAACAAGGATCTAAGAGTCAAACAATTGCGAAATATTAATTGGAGTTTGAATTGTTAGCACTACTCACAGTTGCTCTGGATAGACTACCATATCTCACTGTAAATGTTCTTCGTCACTACACTTACAATGTTTTAAAAAGGAACCGCATGCTTGTAAACAAACAAGTGGCTAGGATTGCAAAAAATATGCGTTACTTGTATGATTTTTTTATTGCAATTATTATTTAATATTTTCAGTCACATACTGAAATAAATCTGGTTAATAGAAAACCCTTGACAAACATAAGGTGATGAGGTTATTACTTTCCTTGGCTTCAAAACAATTAAAACTTTATCCTTTGTATACACCTTGGACATAAAATTGGTGTATATGTTGGCCTAAGGATAAAAATCTAAAACTCGTTAGGAAAAGAAAATTGCATTAAATAAATCAAATTTGAATTTTTAATTTGATTATTTTATTGTAAAGGTATTCAGGTAGTTTCTCTTGTAAAGTATGATGATATGTATTACATTAGGAATTTACTGATATATTAAGAGACATTAGTAAAACAACTAAAAATTTAACAGTCTCGTACTTGCCATTTTATAATTAATTTAACCATTTAATTTAATTTTCAAAATAATTATAATTGAAAGATGTATTTTATAAATTGATTTTATCAAAAGATTGGATTATAGATATATAGTAAGAACTTTATAAATAATCTCGTTGATTCGCAGACCTTTATAATTAGACTACTAGCAAAAGAGGTGGCATACTATACATAATACATTAGGCATATCCTTTTGTAAATGACTAAGGGACTCACTTACTCTTTCTAGTCGATATTATCGACTAATACACTATCATTGAGTGCATTATTTTATTTTTAAATTAAAGCTAATTCTATCAACTGTAGTCTAAGGACTTAGTTGTTTTACTTGCATTTGATTGAAAATGAGTGAAGTTTGAGCAACAATATTTCTGTTAAAGGATCTCAAATAAATTAAAACATTTCAAATTAGATAAATCAACTTAACCCGATGAATCAAAATTTTCAAATCTCAACTTAGGAGAAGATAGTCCTCATTTTTCAAGGATGGATCCTATCTAACTCAGACCGTTCAAATTTCGTTCATAATTTTTCCATTAGCCCAAAGAAATAATTTTGAACTAAAACACTCTTTTATTCAAGAAATACAAAATTTTACTGGTTTTTGAAATGCTTATGAACTTCTTAGTAAATTGAATTATATGCATGTACAACTAGAAGATAATAATTATGTGATATATCAATCAAACTAAGGCTGGTTCCATCTGCACTTTTAGAAAGTGGAAACTATGGTTAAGTTCTCTTCTTGAACATTCGATAAGGAGTAGGGACGAATTTGTCATTGTATTTTTGTAAAAGTTTTACCCTTTTCGTAAAAATCTAAATTTAGAACTGGAGTAAATCAATTCTCTCAAAATAAGGGGGAAACTTTCTTAAAACACTTTGAGAAATTCAATATATTATTATATAGTTGTCCACATCATGCGATCCCTAAGCACCATTTGTGCCAAACTGCATATGAAGGGCTAAATTATCAAATAAGAACCCAACTTGAATCAATATATGGAGGAGAGTTCATTTCTAAAAAATCATTAAGCTCATAGCGTTGGATCTGGGTAGCATGCAATGGGTGAATTACAATTTTTTTAATATCATTTTGGTTCTTATTGAGCCTATAAAGTCTAAATTAATAATAAAATCTAAATAAACTTTAATAATAAATTTTAATAAAATTATTATTTTGTTTAATTAATTGATAAAATGATTTTATTTGATTATATATAAGATATATAAAGTGGTGTATCATATACACATGTACGTGCAACATGTAAAGTGTGTATTATTTAACATGCCCATATCTAAGTGTGCTTGGTGATAGAGTTAGGGGTATGCTCTAGAGGCAATTATGTAATTTGTTACATATATCTAACTCGTTGACCAATCTTGTTCGAAATAAAGATATTTTCTTTCTACTGTATACTTGATATAAATGGTATATTAATTAATCAATTTAATTAAAAGTATATTTAATAGAAAATCCATAAATGGTATATTTTGTGATAGTAGTTACAAAGTGTTGTAACCGTGAATAATTTATCACAATGAAACAAATATACCATTTTAAATGTTCACATTCAAAGTGCAACGAGACTGGATATCGATGTATCCATTGAGACTAGAGTACATAACGCTCTCCAAATGTTAGGCAGTGTATTACTCATGATTGTTGGGGGCACCAAAGGATTACGTGCTGTGCTGATAGTTATTAGATAACAATGGAATGACTCACTTGATAGTTTTCTATTAGTTAATATAACAAAGGTCAAGCAGAGAATGTGTGACTAATTTACATGGTTCTCGTGACTTGAGAATACTGTTGATCTTCAATGTGGAAGCTCTGCTTGATTATAGTTAAATCGTGGCACGAGGATCATTGAACGACTATAGTTGGGTCGAGTAGAAGTTTTGAAAATGAAACACTATTCAAGAAAGGATTCGTCTCCTCGGTTATTTGAGGTTAGTATCATAGTTAACTGAAGTCAACTCAAAGTCAAAGTCTCTAGCAAGAGCATTTCGGTTAATATTAATTTCTATTATTGAACAAAGAATTTGTGTTTGGACTATAAAGTTGAATATGGATGATATTGGAATTTTGACCATTACCAAATTCCATAAATCCAAAACAATATAGTTTTGACGAAGAGAATTGATGTAAATAATTATCATAATTAGGTACCTCTTATAATAAGTAAAATTGGATTGATGTGTAAGCGATAAATTAGGCCAAAATGTCACACCACCTGCTAAATGACGCGTGAACGTTAATACTCGAATAGTTCGATATTAATTGGTGACTGAATTACACCTAGAGTCGCACAATCGTAATGATGAATTCTCTGAAAAACCACATGATTTAATTAATTTGTAAAATGTTGTAAATTGATTAAATTAATTGATACTTGCGAAATATTAATTATTATTTATTTGACGTTAGGAAGTTTCTTGTAATTATTTATGCATTTATAAAAGTTATGTTTGCGCGTATTGATATCCGATATCGATGTAATTTAAAGATAATTGCATGAAATAATTTATGAAAATTCTATGTCATTTGATGACATGATCTATGGAAATTTTATGTCATTTGATGACATATATGTAATGAAAGGATTGGAGAGAGGGCATCAATCATGAGAATTAATTATGTAAGTTTTAATTAAAGAACGAGAAAAGTTTCATTCTTTCAAATAAAACATATTCTCTAATTGATTCAATTGGACAATTCATTTTCTTTCTCCTTCATTCTTTCTCTCCTCCTTACTTTTCTCTAATTTATTCAATTAGACAATTCATTTTCTTTCTCATTCATTCATTCTCTTTCTCTCCTCCTTACTTTTCATGGCAGAAACAAAAAAAATGAATTTCTAAAATATTTCAGCTCCAAATAAAAAGATCAAATAAAAAAAGTGGTTCATCCATCTCTTGCAAGGATAGGATGTGGATCTTGAAGATCTGAGGAGATATTATCATTCAAGGTGTGATTTCTGGGCAATATGCTAAGTGATTCAATCGGATCTAGAAGCATGCTTCATTCAAGGTGCAAATCAAAGGCAACATCAACAAGGTGTGCTTTAAGGGTTGGGTAGCAAGTTGTGTCGTTTTCTATATATAGATAGTGGTTTTTTAATGTTTGATGGAAATTTAATTTGACTTCCATAATTTGTATGATGTATTACTGTCTTGCTTAATTAAAAATTGTTTATGAAGATTGAATTATTTGTTGAATGTATGATTGAATTTCATTTGATAGATCAAAACTAAATTTATTTATGTTTTAAAACAACATTTTAGTGTAGATCTATGATTTTAAACATACTAGTAATTCTTCAGGTTTGAATTTTTACATGTTCGAATTGATTAGCTGCTTTTCTTTACTTTGTCAAATTGAAACTAAATCTATATATTTTAAAATACAATGTTATTCTATAATTTGACATTTAATTTAAATTCCATTTCTTTAAATACAAAAATTTACATTTTCATGTTGATTGATTGAATTATATTTAAAGTTAAAAATGAAAAGTTATATGGATTCAATACAATGTTTCAATTATAGATCTATGTCTTAATCTTTCATAACAAAGGGTAATTTTAGTTTTGAATTTTAATATATGTATGTATGTATGTTTTCATGTATTACTTGCACTTTTTATTGCATTAGATATTTACATATAAATAAAAGGAATTTTAACGACAAATCAAAGTTTTGAAATTGACTGTAATAACTATCTAATTTATATTATTAGAAAGCTTTGATTGAATTTCATATACACATATTTGGATCTACTTGTATGTGCTCATATAAAATTTATCTTTCTTTACGTATATTGTCATAGTAAGAAATCATTTCTCTTTTTTACTTGAGACAATAATGTTTACATACAATTCAATGTTACGTTCCATATTCTTACATTGTGGTACTTATCGATTGTCATTAATATGTTGCATTAATTAAGTTTACTAAAAGGGAGACTGCATCAATCACACTTGTCATCCCTTATTTATTTCCATTTCAATTTCCATGTAATAGCCATTCAAATTGTTTTTGTTTATTTTATATATACACATCAATTACCACTGACCATACACATTCCCTGTATGTTGCACTTGCCTAATATTTGCTATGAATATATTTGCAAATTATGTCATATTTAGATTAGTCATTAATGTTATTTTATTAATCAATTTTTTAATTTAATTAAGTGAAGGAAATGAAAAGCTTCCTTCTCTAACTAAATTTATGATCCCTCATTAAGTGAGTAAGTTATGAGGAAGGAAATGAAAAGCTTTCTTCTTTAAATAGATTTATGCCCCATCATTAACTGAATAATTTAAACACAGGAAATGAAAAGTTTCCTTCTCTAAATAAATTTAATAAGTTACTGTTACACACAAATATGTATATAAGAGTATATTTGATATACTCTAATTTATATACACATTAAATTAAGTAAAACTTTATTTCTAAAATAAATAAAATATTGATTTAATTTAAAAGAAACTTAGAAAATTTCTAAGTATATTTAGACTTCATAGGCACATTAAAGATCCAAAATGACTAAAATTTTGAAATTCACTCATTTCTTCCGCGGCGGGTTGGTCCAATTCCTTCAATGGTATCGGATCCCAATAGCCTATGCACACTTAGTATGGTGTTTAGAAAGGTAGTGTCTAGGACTAGAATTAGGTAATCGAGTACCTTGTCCTACCTGCTTACCTACCTGGCCTGAAAGATGAAGTGAGCCTAAAGGTTGCCCCTGATAGAAAAGGCCAAATTTGAAGTGGGCCTTGTACTAATTTTCAAAATAATTTTGAAAATGGAGATAAGATTTTAAATTTAAAAGTTAAATTTAAAATAAAAACATGTTTATTATAAAAAGTTATAATATAACATGAATTTTCAAAATGTTTGAAAAGGTAATGAAAATTTCAAAATGTTTGAAACTATTTAAATATTAGTTTCAAATTTTAAAATTTATTAATAAGATTAATAAAAAAAATTAATTAAATGAGTTAATTAATTAACATCTATTATATATGTTGATATATGTTATGCTATTTTAAAGTGTTAAGATAACATAAGTATATATGTATGTAAGATAAAATTTTAAATTGATATAATTTAATTAAAATTGTTTAATTAAATAAATTAATTAAAGGACAATTTTATAAAAATTTACGCATAGTATAACATATGCGTGTTATACTATAAAGGTTATAGTATACACTACAAAGATTATAATAAATAAGTCCAATATAAAAGTTGTATTGAAATGCTAATTTAAAATTAATTAAAGAGTTAATTAATTAAATAAGATTTAATTAACAAAATGTTATACATAAGATTATCGTATAAGTTAATTAAAATATAAAAGTTATATAATGATGAAACTTATATAATATGAGTGTATAAACTAAAGGTGGAACATTATAAAAAAAACAAATAGACTTAAGGAATAAATACATACACAAATGTACGTATACTGTGGTTTCTAAAGTGTCTAACACTTGAATCATGAGGGTATTTCATAAGAAATATATTATTCCATAAGTCGATATCATTCAATATAATATAGTGAAGATTATGAACCTTTAACACAATGTTATCCTCTACCATATATATATATATATATATATATATATTAATAAATTACTTGCATACTCCTTCGTTTTTGTGCAAACTCAAGCTAGAGATGTTATGTGTAGTATTATTAATATATTAAATAGACGAGGTAAGATAACTATATGCATTTGTTACATATACTATACTTAGGTCATTGTATGTGGTAGGTATAAGTGAACAATCTCTTTTGATTTGTTGAGCAAACACAAGGCCATAATGAGATTAGGACAAGGAGAAATAGGTTAGGAGTTGTATGTAACACAATTGATAAGGAGTTATCCATCGTTTGTGGGGCTTTGATTTTTAGAGCAAACTCAATGTCAGAATACCAAGACAGATGAGTCCTAACACCCGCTAGTGAATTCGAAAGACTTCTATGTTTCATCCTAGAGTTTGGAGAAAAATAAAAGATTAGTGGGAGCCTTATTAGGAAAATAAAATGGTAACATTTAACCTTTCTAATATTGAAAGAACATATGCTAAATAATGTTATAATTATCTACAATGATAAATTTGTGCATTTAATATGATTGATAAAATGTTTATCAATTAACATATGCAAACGAACTGAATTAAAATTTGACAAATGGAAATATAATACTCACTATTAAATGCCTATTGCATGTTAATGTTTTCTATACCCATGCAAGTGTCTAATTTTACAACTACTTAATACTTTCATAAAATGGTCACTTACGTGCTTATTTGGTTGAGACCGTGTAACTCTAGAAGCAATACAAAACTATGAATATTTGATCCATATACTATCATTTAGTTATATGGTAAACAGTCACAGTTCGTAATGTATGATACTTCAATGACTATAGTTCATTGGAAATAATCTAATAAATAATATTTTGAGATCATGTATTCAACTTGATTGATTACAAATGGGATCATATTATGTTAATGTAACATATGACCATAAGCTACAAGATTGATCTCTCGATCACTGAACTGTTATTTTGATCGGCTTACATAAATTGTAACATATTTGATATCCTTAAATGTTAAGGATAATCGAATGTGCTTTTGTAAAGAGTTTATTATGATATTGCAGTAAGGTTTTCTTTTGTATAGTTTAACCATTTTAAAGGAAAACGAATGTGTAAGAATAGATGTAATTTAAGGTATAATTGGGATGAAGAGAATGAATAGTCACTTCTGCTTCATAGAGAAACATTGGAAACAAGAATTATAATAATAATTGATACTTAATACTGAAATAAGAAATATGATTTCTATTCCAAAATGTATTTTCATATGGAAATGATATTTATTTCTTTAAGCTCAAGATATTTGATCAATGAACTCTACACTGTAAATAGTTGTCGTGTATGAAATAAACAAATTGTATTAAGTGAATGATGGACCTCCGATTTAGTACGCTATTATAGTAATGATGGAATAGTAGGAGCATGCCATATAACACTTATTAATTGCATTATAGTACGAAAATTGTTACTGTAAAACTTACCACACATTATTTATAAAATAATGATAATTTTTCAGTATCGACTAAAAAAATAGACATAGCTATATTTCAATATGAATATTATAAATATTTTTTGTGACATAAAACTATAACGTGGTAATATTTTATAACAAAAGCGATGCATTAGAAAATATAGAAGTATCTAATATTATTTATAGTTGTTTTGGAATTATAGACTAAGCCGTAATTTTGAGAAATAATTTTATTATATGATCGTGAATCATATGATACTTGTTGATTATATCTCAAACAATAAAGGGTTATATACCAATTTAGTTGGAGTACCATAAGAGTTGATGAACTCTTTGGATTGATACATATAGATGTATGCAATCATAATTCTATAAATACCAAAACGGTTTCATGTACTTTATCATATTCATCGATGAGTTATCATCGACATTGGCATGTGTATTTAATGCACATGTAGTATGTCTATGGTAAACTTATGGAATATTAAATAGAAGTAAATAAAATAGCATATGATAAAAATTATTTGATTTGATCGAATGAATGAGTGTATTGGAAAATGTTTCAAACGTACCTAAAATGAATAAAGACTCAATCGCAAAATTACTCCTCTATGTGATACATAATGATGCATCGATATTGAGTAATCGTACTTTGTTGAACAATGTACGATTAATTGTGAGTGAAGTTGAGTTAGTTTCTTCCTATAAAGTAATGTACTTAAGGGTACTACACAAGTTTAATATTATTTCATCTGAATAACTGTTCATAAAATTTTACAAGATAAGGTTTATAAGAAACTCCAACATATCCTAGGCCACAAAATTGGCAGGTTGTGCAAGTCGAAAGATTGCACGTAATAATTATTCATAAAGGATCTTGTATGAATCTCCCCAAAAGGATTTTGAAAAGACTGTCATTGGATGACATATTTATGTTTCGAACATATGTAAACTAAAACCAAATCAGTTTTATAAATAAAGAAGTTCATAAAATGTTTATGAATACCTTTTCTATTACATTGATAAACAATTGCTATTTCAAGATGTACCAACTTCATTGTGAAGAAATTTCTTGGAGGAATTATTGGTGGTAAAATGAAATTGGATACGATCCATGGATAGGACTGATTATATGAGATGAAATAAAATTAACTAACCTAAACGAACACATAACATTAGAATGTCTAATAAGTACTCTCGCACATCGAAGAGAAAATATGAGTTTCTTATCAATGTCGAAAATATATAATCCTCGGTTGTTTATTAAACCATTAAGTGTGTTGACTCTATATGATATGATGTGCAAATGTGAAAGAATTCATAGTACGCTATCAAAATATAGATTTTAGTGGTCGTAATCGAAGAGATGGATCCTTATGCTAAGATTGTGTCTTTATGAGAAAGTCTAATGCAGTTGGAATTAAAATAGCATTGTTGATAAGAATAATATCGCAAATTTCAATTGTTGAAATTAGCATAATAGGTTCGGTATTCAATATGCTCAAGTTAATTCACATTTATTCACAAAATAATCACTTGATAAGACTTAGTGTTTTGGTACACGCTATGAAATAGAAAATTCTAAATAACGATTTAGAATAAGCAGTTTACACATATTAACCAAGAATGTCTCGAACTCAGTGGGAGCGATATTGAGTTTGTGAGTCTTTGGATATGATCCAAGAAATGATACGAAAGCATCATTTTATAAGCATCAGATTGAATAAGTATTTTGATATAAATATCAAATAGTTTGTTTTTCAATCAAAGTGCAGAGGAAGTGTGTATTCATAAAAAAGAACGTTAAAAGGTACATTGATATTTCTAAACTATAAGTAAACAACACTTTGTTGATTTTAACGATGTACTTGTGTTAAAACCAGCCTTAGTTGTTTTGATACTCAACATTGGATTAATAAATAATGTCATTTATTGTAAGTATAAAAGATGTCGGGAATGTCCCAAATGATATGCAAGGACGCCTTATTAAAATGTTTAATACAGAACATATGAGATTGATCCCTTTGCATTCGCAATAGGAATTATTATGTTGTCTACGATATCATAATTTGTTTATGTTTTTGATACATGAAGCAAATATCAAATTCAAACTTATACCATTAAATGGTTGTTTGAAGTGTTCTCATGTATTTATGAAGTACTAGAGAATTATTTACAAAAACAAAAAGACCTTATGAAGGAGTGTTCAGACTCGAACTTCATAAGTGATATTGAGCATAATGTATCAATAATAAATTCAAGTTAAGAATCTTTAAATTGAAAATGTTCCAAATGAAAGACTATGGCTAATTCAACGAAAAAGGACATCGCCTAGAATAACACCACAATAAAGATAGTGTGTATAAAAATATAAGTGCATAAATTTATAACTGAGTCGATTTCAAATCTTGAGAATCTCATAACATTATTATATGATAATAATGTCACGATATAATTTGTAACAAAACTTATAGCTTACTAGATGTTGAGAGAACTTATACTCACTAGATGCTGAGAGACATACTTCGAATTATTCCACATGATAAAGCGATTTATCACCATCGGAGAGAGAATTGATAGACAGAGTTCATAATTAATACATAATAGCATACCCATTTATAAAGGAACATACCTAATTGGTTTTGAGAAAACCGATTGAAGAAGTTGAAATAAGATTCAATAATTGACCCCAGGTGCAAATGGGAGATTGATAGAGTTAGGGGTATGCCCTAGGCTGTGCAGTTAATGCACTCGGTAGATTTAAAGCGATGGAGGTGCGAAAAGTCATAGCGGGGATACAGTGAGGATATAGCAGGATATAGCGGATGGCTCTAAAATAGCATATAAAACTCATACTTAATGTTTTTACAAATATATAAATGGTAATTAAATGAAAATTTATCATTCAATTGAATTATAAATAATACATAAATAATTTTAAATAAAAACATGTGCGAATATACTTTAAATAAATGAAAAACTATTATATAACATAATTGAATTTGGTAGAATATTAGAGTATTTCATTTCTGAAAATATATTAAAAATTAAGTCAAATAAATTAGTTTCATAATTTTATAATGTATAAATGCAATTCTTCAATTAATTTTATTAAAAGAGATATAGCGGGAATAGCAAAATATAGCGGAAATAACGGGATATAGCGGAAATAACGGGGATTAACCCGGAAAGGCTATATTCTGGGGCTATATGGAAAAATCGTAGCAGTGGAAATCCGCTATGAGATATAGCGGGGTTGTAGCGGGGTAATAGCGGAGCATTAACTACACAGGCCCTAGGGCAGTTATGTAATTTGTTAAATATATCTGACTCGTTGGCCAATCTTGTTCGAAATAAACGTATTTTATTTCTGTTGTGTATATTTGACCTAATGTGATTATATTAATTAATCAATTTAATTAAAAGTATATGCAATAGAAAATCCATAAATGGTATATTTTGTGACAGTAGTTACAAGGTATTGTAACCGTGAGGAATTTATCACAATGAAACAAATATACAATTTTAAATGTTCCTAGTCAAGATGCAATAAGACTAGGTATCGATGTATCCGTTGAGACTAGAGTATGCAACGCTCTCCAAATGTTTGGTAGTGTATTACTCATGACTATTGGGGGGACCAAGGGGTTAGTGTCGATTGTTATTAAATAGCAATGGAATGACTCGCTCGATAGTTTTCTGTTGGTTAATATAACTAAGGACAAGTAGAGAATATCTATGTGACTAATTTACACAGTTCTCTCGACTTAAGAATACTGTTAGTTTTCAATATGGAAGCTCTGCTTTGATTATAGTTAAATCGTGGCAAGACGTCCATCGAACGACTATAGTTTGGTCGAGTAGAAGCTTCGAAAGTGAAACATTATTCAAGGGAGCATTCATCTCCTTGGTTATATGAGGGTAGAATCATGGTCAATTAAAGTCAACTCAAAGTCAAAGTCTTTGGTCAGAGCATTTCTATTAATAATAATTGTTATCATTGAACCAAAGACTTTGTGTTTGGACTATAAACTTAAATGTAGATGGTATTGGAACTTTAATCATTAACCAATTCCATAAATCCAAAGCGATATAGTTTTGATGAAGAGAATTGGTGTAAATAATTGTTACTATTGGGTACCGCTTATAACAAGTAAAATTTAATTTTTACCAAAAAAGTGTAAGCGATAAATTCGGCCAAAATGTCACACCACCTGTTAAGTGACGTGTGAACATTAATATTCGAATAGTTCGATATTAATCGCTGACTAAATTTACACTTATTAGTCGCACAACCGTAATGATGAATTCTCTGAAAAACCACACGATTTAATTAATTTATAAAATGTTGTAAATTGATTAAATTATTTGATATTTGAGAAATGCTATTTATTATTTGTTTGATGTTTGTAAGTTTTTTGTAATATTTTAGTGCATTTATAAAATTTATATTTGCATGCATTGATATAAGATATTGATGTAATTTAAAGATAATTACATGAAATGATTTATGAAAATTCTATGTCATTTGATGACATGATCTATGAAAATTTTATGTCATTTGATGACATACATGTAATGAAAGGATTGGAGAGAGAGAGAGATAATCAAGAGAAATAACTAGGGAAGTTTTAATTAAAGAATGCGAAAAATTTCATTCTTTCAAATAAAACATATTCTCTAATTCATTCTGTTGGACAATTCATTTTCTTCTCATTCATTCTTTCTCTTTCTCTCCTCCTAACTTTTCATGGCAGAAACAAAAAAACGAATTATCAAAATCTTTCAACCCTTAATAAAAAGATCAAACAAAACAAAACAAAAGAGGTTCATCCATCTCTTGTGAGGATAGGATGTGGATCTTGAAGATCTGACGAGATATCATCATTCAAGGTGTGATTTCTAGGCAACATCCTAAGGTGATTCAATCAGATCTAGAAGAATTCTTCATTCAAGGTGCAAATCAAAAGCAACATCAACAAGTTGTGTTTAAAGGGTCTGACTGCTAGGTATGTTATTTTCTATATATATATATATATATATATATATATATATATATATAGTGATTTTGCAATGTTTGATGGAAATTTAATTTGACTTTCATAATTTGTATGACGTATTACTATCTTGCTTAATTAAAAATTGTTTATGAAGATTGAATTATTTGTTGAATGATATGATTTTGTTTTCATATGATAAATCAAAATTAATTTTTTTTATGTTTTAAAACAACATTTAAGTGTATATCTATTTTTTAAAACATTCTAACTAAATTGTAATGGTTCAGATCTGAATGTTAACATGTTCGAATTGATTAGCTGTTTTTCTTTACTTTATTTGAAACTAAATCTATAAATTTTAAAATACAATATTAATCTATGATTTGACATTTAATTCAAATTCCTTTACATCTTGAAATTTACATTTTCATGTTGAATTAATTGAATTATATTTAAAGTTAAAAATAAATTTTATATGGATCAATAAAATGTTTTAATTATAGATCTATGTTTTAATCTTTCATAACAAAGAGTAATTTTAGTTTTGAATTTTAATACATTGGCGTATGTACATTTGCATGTATTACTTGCACTTTTTATTGCATTAGATATTTACATATGAATAAAAGGAATTTTAATAACAAATCAAAGTTTTGGAATGACTGTAATAACTATCTAATTTATATTATTAGAAAGTTGTGATTGAATTCCATATATACATATTTGGATCTACTTGTATGTGTTCATATAAAATTTATTTTTCTTTACATATATCGTCATAGTACGAAATCATTTCTCTTTTTTAATTAGGACAATAATCTATATATACAATTCAGTGTTTACCTTCCATATTCTTACATTATGGTACCTATTGATTGTCATTAATATATTGCATTAATTAAGTTTACTAAAAGGAAGACTGTATCAATCACACATGTCATCACTTATTTATTTCCATTTCAATTCTCATGTAATAACCATTCAAATTGTTTTTGTTTATTTTATGTATACATATCAATTTCCATTGATGCACACTACCTGTATGTTTCACTTGCACAATATTTGCTGTTAACATATTTACAATTCATGTCATATTTTGACTAGTTATTAATGTTATTTTATTAACCAATTATTTAATTCAATTAAGATAAGGAAATGAAAAACTTCCTTCTCTAACTAAATTTATGATCCCTCATTAATTGAATAAGTTAAAAGGAAGGAAACGAAAAGTTTCCTTCTTTAGATAAATTTATGCCCCGTCATTAAATGAATAATTTAAGAGATAGGAAATGAAAAGTTTCATTCTTTAAATAAATTTAATAAGTTACTACTACACACAAATATGTACTTTAATTTACATACACATTAAATTAAAGTAAAACTTTATTTATAAAATAAAATAAAATATTGATTTTATTTAAAAGAAACTTAGAGAAGTTGTAAGTATATTTAGACTTCATAGGCCCATTAAAGATTCAAAATGGCTAATTTTTTTGAAATTCACCAATTTCTTCCGCTACAGACTGGTCCAGTTCCTTCTTGGACCTTACGCTGAAATGGACATGTTAAAATTACGCACACACACACACACATATTATTAGCTATCGTAAGTAATTTGAAATTAATATTCCAATTGGCCCTTATTTTTTACTAATAGAGAGATAGAATACCTTATCTTTTTTTAAGAAATGCTTCCCTTTCATTTATATATTATTATATTCTCTTTTCAAAATATGTAACGCTTCTTTCATTAACTGCATCTTTTCATAAATATACTACTATATTCCGTTTTAAAAATATGTAATGTTTGTTTTTAGTTATATCAATAAATTCCATTAACATGGTAATTAATGTTTTCCTTTTTTACATTTTAAGGTCTGTGCCCGTAAATATCTTTCCTTCTTCTCTTTTGGTACACATTAAAACATTTGTACTTTTTTAAAAGTAATTCAAACATATATGTAAGTTTTCTGTATACAAATAAGGTATATACTTAATAATCAAAATTTGATTTATTCTTGTAATTAATTCTTAAACTTAATTTCAAAATAGACACAAAACCCAAAATGTGAGCTACGGTAAATGGTCTATATCTCTTTTATATGGTGTCCATTTCTGCCGTTTTATATATATGAATTTGGGCTAGAAAAATCTAATATAATAAAAATGTCTGATTCTCCAAATTTATTTATTTGTAAAATTTTAGTTTTCAACCTTATGTAAAATTACCAAAATGTTTTTTTAATTAATTATTTATTTTATTAAAAATTATGGGTGTTCAACTTTGCTTAATGGGAGTAGTAGAATCGATTTAGGTTGGTTAATAGGACATAATAAAGATTTTAAAGACTGACCCTGTGACAAAGATTGAGAAAGTCAAGGTTTTAGGAGCTATAACTAGTGCTATACCATGTTTGGGCAGTGGCGAAGCAAGAAGGTCATGGTGGATAAGTCATCTCTGCTAAGGACCTATATACTAAAGAAGCACTTGTGATGGTGATGTAATATAGAGGTACCTATAATTTATGTTAAAAATAGTATAATGCATGCATGTGTTGATTTTGCGTTACATTACCATAATTCGGTTAAACAAGTAATCATACAAATCTCAAAGAATGTCAAGCGATTGATTGCCATGTTTTGACTGGGAAACTTGATAATGTAAATTCATATATAAACGAAAATCATAAGATGTATTGATGTATGATTCTATGTAAATAAATATAGGTAAGATATGAAAAGGAGAAAAACTGAAAATATATGTAAAATACATCTAAAGATTCTATTATAATATCACATTATTACAGTTTAACAAAGATCGCATAGCAAAATGGTAAGAGTTATTTAATACATATTGAAATAAATTTTGTGAATAATAACTAGAGTTCTTGACCTAAAGGTGCTTAAGAAGGAGTTGTATTTGTTGAATTAATTTCCATATGATCAAGTTAGAATGGCGAAAACTAAATATTTTTCCAAAGTAAGCATGAGAAGCTAAGTATTTAATTTATCCAGCAAAGAAACTATTCAAAAATCCAAAATCTAGTAAAACTTGATGTTTGACCAGTCAAGAATACGTGATTCTAATTTATTTAACCCTATGTTCTAAAGATAACATCTCAAATTTGCCTAAACAAGCCGAAGAAACACAAATTTGTTTTGGATTCATTAAAAAACATCAAATTTTAGTGCAACCGAAGATAAATTGGTTAAAAAGGAAGTTATGATATTATCACCTAAGGAAATCAAGAAAACATGAATCCGATCACAAAAATTCCTAAGTTTGAACCGAACAACAAAGAAGCTTTAGGTTTGGTTTTTCTAAATTAGCACAAAAATCAATGGATAAAACCATGACTTAATGCACAATTAAGTGTAGAAATGATACATGAAATCAAGTTTGAAGTTTGAAAGTGTTTGGAGTTGAATTTGGGTGAATAAGGATCGCTTTTAGGCCAATAGGTCAAGATTTGGATCCTTGGAAATGAAACAATCGCTAACGTTGGCAGTATTTATGGTGGAGGATCAGTCCATATCAACATCTACCGATCCATGTCTACTTGATCCAACTTATGGAAATCACTACAAAATGTTATTATTATTTTATTCAATGATTTGTTCCAAACTAAAAATATTTCTTATATAATGTAAAAGTGGATTATGTTGGTAGCATGATTTTACAGAAGTACATTGTTGAATTTGTATATACTAGGATAGCGACCAATCAGTTTTAGATAAGTATTGTTGTCCAATTTTCTCGCAAGTAATAAGCAGATCGATTAGTACAGTTTAGCTCTATCAAAGCCAGCTTAGCTATACTACGACTAGCATATATTGGTCACCCTAGATTCATTGCCTCAAACCAGCTCATCCACTTTCAAGATGAAGTCCGGTTGTCTTATTCTTAGGCATCCTTCACAACCTACTCATGAAAGCAGATCTAAGCACAGCCCTGCTGGGTCCGATCAGACCTAGCTCAATAGCTATTGGTGTAATAACCCACCCTGAAACATGCCTAAATTTAGACCCAAACATGTCCATCGAAACTTAGATCCATTATAAAATAAGTTTTTGGTAGTAAAAAAAGAAGTAACATTAAGAGTCATAACTAGACTATCAGAACTCACAGTGAATGGAACAAAGTATAATAGTAAAATATACCCATTTATTTCAAATTCATAACAATATCAAAATACAAGATACCACAAACCGTAACATAATCCGTTACAAAAATGGTCTGAAAACATGGGTACATATGAAAGCAAATAAAAATGGTAAATACTACCGCAAGTCCACCACCTTCGTCTCTGAGCATCACCTTTTCCATCAATATCTTCGACCTGTGTTGTAATGAGGATGGAGTCAGAGTAACAATGTCTGGTGAATAAAAACCTCGAGTCTTACCTTTTCAATACTTAGGTAGTATATCTCGAAATAAGAATATGTCTACGAAAGTAGACCATTAAACCACTTAATACTTCTTTATAAAGAAAGGAGGCGGGTCAAACCACTTAATACCTTCCATTCTAGAAGTAGATTTCTAGAATCTCATACCCCATTAATACGTCATAAACAACTAATAATGTGAGAGACGGTACCCAGGCCACTTATTACCTTTTATTGAAAAATAGGCAGACTATGGGCATTTAATACCTTAATTAAGGTAGACTCCACCATTTAATACATGTTTCCAAGGTGTGCTCCTTAATGGTACTATCTAACTGACGTCATATGGAATCTTTTAGGCTACTTAATACTTCCGTGTGGAATATAGGTAGACTCTGGTCATTTAATATCTTAATTAAGGCAGACCCCATCATTTAATACTTATATCCAAAAGAGAACCCCCTACTGAGATACCACCTAACGTAATCCCTTAGCCATTTATACTTCAATTAAAAAAAGAGGCGGCCCTTTAAACAACCACTTAATATCTAAGTCCCTGAAGCAGGCTCTTCGTCTTATGGCCAATACTCAGAATGTTGTCTCACATTAGTCCGATAATTCATAGGAACTAGTAGCCAGATTAGCTGGGCAGATTTCCCCTACATAATTTGGGATTAACCTCACGTTGTTACAAATATTTATCATAAAGATGTCTCACATCAATCAAAGTATACACAACTGCTGGTAGCTTCAAAGTGAAGTGCAGACTTCCATCATGTAATTTAATTGACTTCGCATCCCTACGACTTAGCCATACATCAATTACTCTATACACACACACACACACACACTCGTCTCTCTGTTTCATAAATAAGGCCTTATAAGAAGTCTTCTTTATTATGCTTTAAAATAATAATTAGATTGCATAAGAGTTTCCTTATTTTTGCTTACAAATCAATTACCTTCATAATGGGGAAAATAAATAAAAATAAATGCCTAATTAATTACGTCATATAGAAATAATTGTACGTTAACTAGCAAATAGAGGTAAATAAATATTCGCACCTAATAAGTTCTAAAAGCATAGATTTTATGCTCCAAACTAGTGTTAAATGTCAATTCCCTAATCAAATATTATTACAAGTCATTTTTCATCAAATTTCCAAGATTTCAACATACCAAAATAAGGTATTCTAATATCCAAAACACGGAATAAATATTCATAACCAAAACTGCAATAATGAACTTGTAAATAAAATAAAAGTTCAATTTATTACACCAATTCAATGGAATATCCTAAATAATAAGAATTGCAATCTAAACTTCATAATCTATTCAACTCCTCTTTTACAAAGAAATAGATAAGAATAAGTGGTGTAAAGTACAAATAAATTCATAATCTAAATCCCTTATTTCAATGAAGAATCACAATTTGAACCAAAGAAGGAGAAGTGGAATAAACAATGAAATTATCAAAATTTTCATGAACGAAACAAATTCCATTAAATTGATGTAAATAATTGAGAATCTCAATATAAATTGACATTTTGAAATAAAAAGGAATTTTGGTGGATTTTATCTATTGTATTTTCAAAATCCCTAAGGCATATTCAAATCCAAAAAGAAATGCACTAAACAATTACTGAAAAGAAATACTAAGATTTTCACCCATGGATTAGCCTTAGCTTCACTTAATTGGATTTGTAGCCTTCCAATCTCTTCTAAAATCTATCTCTTTTGATACACACACAATAGAGAAGAGGTATATATGTTCATTATATTAGGAATAATTGGAGAAGAATAAGGTAAGAATAGATTGGAGAAAGAAGAAACAAATAAGAAATAAATAGAATTCTTATCCGAGTTTTCTATGGAGTTTCTGAATCTTATTAGAGAGATAATAATGACAGAATTTTGTTATATTCACCAATATAATATGAGTAAAAAATGGAGGGCGTATGGTTCTATTTATAAGGGTTGAAACACACAAGAACCGCACGATGGAAGTAGGCATAAAAGAATAAATCTAGAGCGTTAAAATAATAACACAATCCTTCAAATCCTAGCCGCCACTACCAGAAATTGGATTTGACCGGTCGACCGCTAGGGGTCGACCGGATGCAGTGAGGGTGTCGATTGGTTTGTTATTTTGGGTAATTATTGATTCTGTTGCTTTATTAATTAATTTCTTTCGCCTATTCAACTTTAATGTTAAAAGTTAATTAACATTTACTTATAACCCAAACTAATTTTAAAAATTCAGATCCTAAATTTAAATCCTTATTTTAATTTGAATTCAAACTAATCTAATTTAAATCTAAAAACTTCATACGTCCATAAATTCTTTCTTTGAGTTCCATTTTCAGCATATTATGTATCGAAACAAATCGTAATTTCACCACGAACGCAATGGAATAACTTTCGTGTTCAAATTCAAATGTTTATAAAATTTCCATATTCTATCTTATCATATTTAATTCAATTTAATCCATTTATTTTTGATTCATTTTACGAGATGTAACATTCTCCCTCCCTTAAAATGTATTTCGTCCCAAAATCTTTGAAGGAGCATACAGCGTAACGTGCCATAACATCTATATTATGCAACCAAGTTATTTGCACAACCATCTATTCAACCAATAGTGTAATGTGATTATGTATTGGAGACATGCTAAATTAAGCTAAATCCTAGCGTGAAGGCATAATCGTGTTATGACAGTATGTATGCAAAATCCTAAGCATGCATCGAATTTCTGCATGAATGCAAAGTGATTATGAAAAAATATAATAAACATCTCCTACCATCCAATCTAGCAACCATGATGCAACCAAAATCCTAAATTTTGGAGAGAGAAATTACCAGCGAAAAGCAATGGGTGAATGCTTTTCATCTTCTCCTCGGTCTCCCATGTTCTTTCTACCGGATTGTCCCCCCATTGTGCTCAGACCGGCCTAATTATTTTATTGTGGAGTCCCTAGTGCTATGCTCCACAATGCTTGCGGTGGCACATGGCACTATCAGCTCCATCTCAAACCCCCAACTGATCGGGCTCTACACTTTTAGCGAAGTCATGAATGCAATTTTTAAGGTGAGAAACGTGGAAAACATTATGGACTACTGCCAACTTGT
This sequence comes from Allium cepa, assembly GCA_030765085.1. NCBI lineage: Eukaryota > Viridiplantae > Streptophyta > Magnoliopsida > Asparagales > Amaryllidaceae > Allium > Allium cepa. The sequence goes on from CM060943.1 coordinate 208,857,262, forward strand.
CAGGAAGCTCCATGTTGTATGCCAATTTTCCTATTCTTTCCAGAATTTTGAACGGCCCAATAAATCTAGGGGCTAAATTTCCTGACTTTCCAAAGGTAACAACTTTTCTAAGAGGGAAGATTTTAACAAACATCATATCTCGAACCTCAAATTCAAGCTCTTTTCTTCTTTTATCTGCATAAGATTTCTAACAGTCTTGTGCTACCATCATCCTTTGCCTGGTCAACTCTGCTTTATCCATGGTATCATGGATCAAATTGAGTCCGAGTAATACTTTTCGGTGATTTCCCACCAACAACTAGGATATTTGCATAGTCATCCATAAAGTGCTTCAAAAGGGACCATAACAATCGTTGCTTGATAGCTATTATTATATACAAACTCAACCAAAGGTAGATGTTGCTCCCAATGTCCTCTAAAATCTAAGACACAAGCTCTTGACAAGTCCTTCAAAATTTTATTCACCCTCTCTGCTTGTCCATAGTTTGTTGGTGATATGTCGTACTAAGGTTCAAAGAAGTTCCCAAAGTTGTTTGTAGGCTCCTCCAAAACTTGCTAGTGAAGAAGGAGTCCCTATCACTGACTATCCTTACAGGAATTTCATGTAGACGAACTACCTCCTTAATATAAATCTTTGCGAGAGAAACGGCAGTCCTATTTCTCCTAATCGGAACAAAATGAGTACTCTTAGTGAGTCTGTCTATAACAACCCAAATATTCTCATTGCCTTTTGACTTCTAGGTAATCCTTCCACAAAATCCATTGATATGTTCCAACTTCCAAATTAGAATTTTCAAAGATAATAATAATCCACCAGGCTTCCCTTGCTCATCTTTTACTTTCTGATGTCTCAATCGCCTAGCAATAAACTCGGCCATGCTCTTCTTCATTCTATTCCAAAAGAAGATCTTCTTTATGCCATTATACATGGTATCTCCTTCGAGATGAATGGTTACCCTTGAGTGGTGACACTCCATAAGAACTTCTTTCAACAAATCATCAATCATCAGACCACAAAGACATCTATATCTTCTCAAACATCCCTTCTCGTCAACTAAATACCTTCTAGCATGGGAAAAATGCTCTTCTTTTCTCAGTTTCTCCTAAATCTCTACTAACTCCTCGTCCTTCACTTGTTCATACCCTATACGATCCATCAAAGCTGGCCTAATCTCATAACTGCAAGAAAACCTTAGATGGGTTTTTTTAGACGATTGGAGGTTAAAATTTGAGAGAAACTCCAGCAACCTCCATTCAAATATAGCATCTAGGATAGTGTGTCTCTGACTAAGGGCATCAGCGACTACGTGTTTTTTCCATGAGTATATTGAATACTAAGTTAAAGGATGCTACATATTCCGTCCACTTTTGCTACCTAAGATTCAAATCTTTTTGAAAAAATAGGTATTTAAATGATTCATGATCAACGAATAACTCAAACCTTTCCCCGAAGAGATAATGCCTCCACATCTTTAAGGCAAAAGTGATGGCCGGCAATTCCAAATCATGCGCTGGATACCTCTTCTCATGATCCTTCAGTTATCTGCTAGCATAGGCATTACCTTCCCGAATGCACCAAAAATGGTCACAAACACCCTGTTATAAGCGAAAGCATCAGTGTCCAATATTTAGATTCAAACAGAGAAATATAGATTCACAGATCATAGAATAGATTGTAGAAAAGTAAATAAATACGCAAGTTTTATAGTGATTCGCCAAACTCCGACCTACGTCCACTCCAGTAATCTTTTTTTCATATTATAAGATTATAAGTACAGTTGTTTTTTCCTTAGAAAGTTAATGTGGGAAGAGAGAAGAAGTGAGGAAGGAGAGCCAGCCGAAAAGTTCCTTGCAATAAGCCAATTCCGCTGTATTTATAAGCAAGGACGTGCATGGATCGGGCTGAAATTTGAGGTGAAGAACCTCCAGGCCAATACGGCCCGACCCACAAAATTTGTTATCGATCAGACACCAAAAAATAATTTAGGATGATCATTCCATACTAATCCAATGGGGTTGCGATCGTTTTTAGAGGGTCCCCTATGCCTTTTGTCCTTGTTCCCAAAATTTTGCCCCATTCCGACCTACCATATGTGAGATATCGATTGATATTTGCTATTTTAACTAGAAATTGGATCACAGGAGATCGTTCATTGCTTCATCCTTCTGAGCTATTACCGATCAAGTAGGTTTCCTATGATGTCAGCTACTTTCTCTCCAAATTTCAAACAATTTCGACATACTGTTTGTGAGATATCACGTTTTCCGTAAAACTATGGATCGTCATGCTGATTTGTACGATCGTTATGCTAATTTATGTGATCATTCCAACAACGATAGATCTCTATTCCAAGATTCATACTTTTGAGTTGCGATCAATGAATGGGTTGGTCAATGATGTGAGCTACTTGCTCTTCATATTTTGTGCAATTCTGACATACCGTTTGTGAGATATCACATTTCCTGTAAATTATGGATCGTTATGCCAATTTGTATGATCGTTCCAATAACGATTGGACTCTTTTCCAAGATTTCATCCTTTTTAGCTACAATCGATCATGGGTTCCCTATGATATTAGCTACATGCTCTTCAAATTTCATCCAATTGCGACTTACCGTTCGCGAGATATCGTATTTTCATAAAACTATGGATCGTTATGCTGATTGTACGATCGTTTCAATAACGATCTGCCTCTTTTCCAAGATCTGGGAGTTCTATCATGTGATTGTTTTTGTGTGCTCCACTCTTTAATATATTGATGCTTTGAAAGTTTCAAGTGCACTGGCTTTGTACATTTTGAGATATTGATCGATCTTCGTCGATTTACGCTGTTTTATGTATCGTTCCCGATCGATCCATATAAATTCTTTCTTTGTCCATAACTTGAGCATACGAACTCCGATTGACTTAAAATTTAAAATATGGACTCATAGGGTCTTCCTTGTCACTTTATATTGATTGCATCTTGGTTAGGACCCAGTCTGAATCTGCCCAACTATTGTCCATAGTTCCAAGTATCATTGATTTCCAAGCTTGATAACAGTCTCTCCAGGCTTCCTACCTTGATGATCACAAAAGCTATTTAGCCAACTTTTATGATATACTGCCTGGTCAAAAGGCAGTATAACATTTCCTTTCTTGCATAAAAATTTCCCTTAATCCTATGCCACATGCATTTGTGAAACTGTAAACGGCTTGGTTCCGTCTGAAATAGTGAGCACGGGTGCACTAGTCAATAATTCCTTAAGCTTCTTAAATGCCTTGGTGCATCTATCTCATAAACCAAAACTAGATTCTTCTTAAGTCAATTAGGTTAAAGGGGATGCTTTTTTTGCAAATTTCTTGACGAACTTCTTCTAATGGCTTTCCAACACTTGACAACTCCTAACCTCTGATGCATTACTAAGAGTCCTCCATCCTTTGACAGCCTCCACTTTAGTAGGGTCTATAGTTAATCCTTGTTTCGAAACAATATGTCCAAGGAACCTAACTTCATTTTTTCAAAATTAGAATTTAGAAAACTTAGCTTTGAGTTGGTTTCTTCTCAAGGCCTCCAATACCTCCCTAAGATGGACCTCACGCTCCTTCTTGCCTTTAGAGAAAACCAAGATATCATCAACAAACACCACAAATATTTATTAAGTTGCCCTTTAAATACTCTACTCATCAGATCCACAAAGTGTGTTAGGGCATTCGTCGGTCCAAAAGGCATTATTTCCCACTCATAGATTCTATCTGGAGTATGGAATGCGGTCATTGGCTTGCTTTCCTCTGTAATCCTCAACTGATGGAATCCCGTTGCTAAGTCCAATTGGGAAAAGACTTTGGCTCCTACAAGTTGGTCGAATAAGTCATTTATATATTCTAGGTATAGGGCACCTATTCTTCCTTGTCAACTTGTTCAATTCTTCATTATTGACACAAAATCCCTAAGAACCATCTATCTTAGTAGCAAAAATAATAGGGCTCCCCATTCAGAAGTACTTCTACGAATGAATCTTTTCTTCAATCGCTCTAAGATTTGCTTATCCAATTCCCTTCTTTCTTTGGGGGCCATATGTCTCAAAGGCAGAACGGTGAGCCTTGTGTCCTTCTCCAAATCGATTCGGAACTCAATCTCCCTCTGGGATGGGAGACCCGAGACCTCCTCAAAGGCATCAAGAAATTCACAAAGTACGGGTTCTGATAATGGCTCTACAACAACACATAGACTTAGTGAGTATAAGTGGCTTAACTCAACTAAATCTCTAGGTGTACAAAGAACTTCTAGGCCACGACCTCCACAACTCCTTGGTTATACTATCCTCTTATCGCAGTCAAAAACGGCTCTATAATATGAAAACCGATCCATACCCAAGATGAGCATATATGCTTCGAAATTTGGAACGTACGATGTACATATGAAATCAACGTCGTATAGTCTAACACTAGATCTTTGCAAATAAAATAAAGATGGGTCACCCCCAATGGGATTGGAAACCTCTATTGGGCTATTGACCATCTGGGTATGAAGGTTTAAGAAATTTACTACGTCCCTAGCTATAAAAAATGTGATGCTCCTAAAACAAATAGGGTATGAATAGTAATCCCAAAAATAAGAGTTATACCTTCTAGGTCTGCTTTTCCTTGGTCTTTTGGTGGCTTACTAGCAAAGTGACGGCTTTAATAACATAGGCATGTCCGCTATCCTTCCTTAGCCATCTTAGGGCACTAATTCTTGTGATGCCCTTCCTTGGGGCAGTTAAAGCAGTTACCTTTAAAGTCTTCTTCGTCAGACTCACCCTACAATCTTTAGCTTCAGACCCTTCTTTTGGCATTTCTTACACACCTTCCCATCCTTCTTAAACTCCCCGTTTGACTTCTTATTGGCCCAAAAGCTCCCTTTCTTGGACCTTCCTTGCTTTTAGGTCGGTGCAGACTTCTCATTCTCTCTTCCCTAATCTTCCTCATTAGCCTCGTGCAGTATTGCCATCTCTGCTAACATCTCATACGTGGCCCAAATAGTACTTGGGGCGACAACATTTCTCCTAGCGGGGAATTTAAGCCCTTCGTGAATTTCATGGCCTTTTTCATAGGTGTTTCTACTATTAGGCTCATCCCGAATTTATCCAATTCAGTAAACTTAGTTATGTACTCTTTAAGGGTGGAATCTCATTGATTCAGCTGAATGAAATTTTCCAATTTATTCTCCACTCTAGACATAAATGTCATCACAAACCTATCCTTGAATTCATCCCAAGAGAATATCCTTTCAAGATGCTCATCAGTCACAAAGTTCCACCAATTCAAGGCTTCTTCAATGAGGTGCTGCTATGTTTTTATTCTTCTTTTTAGCTGATCATCCCAACCAAGCTCTCTGAATATCTTCTCGTAGTTACTAACCCAAGCTTTAGCTTGGACTATTCTCCAGGTTTAGAGTACGTCTTCCCTTCCATATTGATAAAGTTGTTACACAACTTAAGAAATTTAACAGGACAGGGTGCTACATCAGCGGGCGGGGCAGTCAATGATACCGGTGCAGCTGGAGGAATAAGAATCTATTTGAAAATCGTAAGATATTGTCTAAACCATTCTGGCATTCCATGAATAAAGGTGGTCTCCCATAGGTAGGTGTAACGAACTAGATTTTCGACTCTCGAAGTCGACAATAATATGTCCATTGTATCACATTTCGAACATTCAAACGTCGGAAATACCGATTTGTTAGGGTGAAAGAAGAAGGTAGAAGATAAAAGAAAACTAAAAACACAAAATCTCACAATGCAGCGAATAATATATAATACAACAATGATCTTTACAAAAAACATCTTTATTAATGTATACAACATCAGAGTACACTAGACTTATCCTAAATTTGGACAGTTATAAAAACCTGTCCTTTTATTGACAAACATATAGACTCTATAATAAAATGGAACAAAAATATACTTACGTCTTGACCATCTACTCCTCTCCAACTCCAAAGTATCCAGCTAAACCTGGGAAAACATGCTCGGTCTGACCCGAGCATTACATGGAATAACGCCTGGGTCAGTCTAGTAAACCAGCGTGAGTAAAACTTGATAAGAAGTAACAACCAAACTGATTTCTGCGTTTGAAAACTTTTCAAACAAAGAATATCTTGTAATACCACACTGCACATAAAACGGACGGTTTTTTACCTTACGATAACTAAAACATTTTATATCAAAATCCAGTGATATTATCATAGTGTCTAGGTTTAAAGTAAATAGGTAAAATAGCTGAAATGCTTGCATCTCATATTCCAACATACTAGGCTCTATAATCGAAAATGTAAGGCACACATTGGAGACTAGATTCCAACTAATGACTGAGGTATCGCTCGCCACAGTACACCTATAGAAAAATGTACCAAGGTCATACCTAACGACCCCTGCCAACATCGGCCGGTTTACTCCTTGCTGGGTACTGAATATGTCATCACCCTGGTTGCTTTGCAATCTTTAACCGAGCACTTCTATGTACATATTTCATTGATTATTGTGTATATATCTAGAAGGGTGATGATATACCCTAATGGGTGCAACCTACATAGTCTTGCTGCATATCCTCTCTTTTAGTCATTCCCGGTTGATGAGGCTTGAGGCTACATTTATCATTCTGAATATCAATCCATCTTGGAATGTTAACACTGCCCTCCAGGCGTCAACGGAATGCCAGCATTCATCCATACAAGTTCATTCTAGGTCTGAACAAAACTGAAGGTACTAACTCTACTACATCCATTTTGGAATCACCCTCGAGGTTAATAGCAGTAGCCCATGCACTTCAAAGAGCACCATCTTTAATCATCATCAAGATGTCGTCCACTTGAACGTGCATGTTGGTTCAGAGTGGTTTTCGGATATATAAATCTGATCTCTATCTCTCTGTACCAATAACCAATAATATCCGGTTACTCATTGCGGTTCTTTTGGAAGTAAGTTTTCGAGTCCTCATTGGGGAACTCGAATTTACATTCATACTTCCTAAGTAAAATTGGATCAAACTTGATAGTCGGTTATTTAACTATTAAATAAACAATCAAAAACTAATTCCATTTGATATTTAAATCCATAGCAACCACTAAGCCTTAAAATATATCTTTGTTTAATAAATCTCGTTCAATAACATTCATATACTTATCCTTCTGACATAAGTATATTTACAAAACATTTGTAAGATTTATGATCACCAAATTTCTAAAAAGGATTTAACTACTCTATTTAAATAGGAGAAAAGGATAACTCTAACCACTATTCCTTCGGTGTAAAGTGTGGCACAGATGTTCCATACCACGATTTTTTAAAAGATCAGCCTCGAGAAACCCAAACCTCGAATTCTTATTGTAATTATCTTCAATAAATCCTTTAATAAATTTCTCTTACCCATTAAATCCTTTTTGTTTTAACTCAAACCCATTTACAAAACATTTATCAACCTCCACACTCATTTATGAGACTCTTTATAAATATTCAAACCCGTTTATAAACCTCTTTATGAAATTTCAAACCTTGTTCAAAACTTTCCTTTATAGACATCCAAACCCATTTATAAAATCTTTTTATAAACATTCAAAACTTTTTCTAAAACTCCTTTTATGAATACCCCAAAATTATTCATAAACTCCTTTATATAATATTCGAAACAATTATCAAATCATTCTCTAAATATCTTGTTCAAAATATAATAACCTTGAAGGCCATTTTAAAAGAAAATGAAGTGCTAACTTTACAAAACCAAACAGAGGCTCATTGATTACAATGGATCATTAACTTTGGGTTTACTTATCGAAGTTATATCATAGGTATTGCCTAACACCAGATATATAAAGGATTCATACACAACGTAAAATCAATCATAGGTAGATGTTCTAGATACAAATATAGATACATCCATTATCTAGTGTAATTTTTTTACGTATAGAAGTATATTCCATATGCTTAAGTTATCATGACCCGCTTATTGAAATTAACTTCCTTGTGTCTATCACGTTACCGATATTTGGCATTTGTGCTAAACACAAGTCACTTACTTCCTATAAAACGTGTCAACGTTTTATAATCACTACTTTAATTCATTTGGCTACTTAATAGTCTAGACGAGAGATACTTTTATTTAAAATCAATTACTCTTAAAAAGAAAATTGATTTAAAACATAACCAACTTAGTTTAAAAATAGCTTTGAAAAGATTAAAGTATATTCAATTAGCTCAAACCCTAATTATATCTTAATTAAATCAAGATTAATTAATAATTAAACTTTAATTAGCTTAATGAAGTTAGTTAAGTTCTAATTAACTTTTTAATGCATCTTACTTAAGGTTTAAACAATTCATTATTACTTAGACTCTAATTACTTAAAAATAAATTTAATAATTACTTAATTAAATAATAATTGATCAACTAATTAACTTAAGTAAATAATAATTAACCATTTAATTACTTCTTATCTTCATTAGCCGCTAATTAAAACCTTATTAATCAATAATTAGTCATTAACCTTCCTTACATGTTACTTAACCCTAATCACTTACTTAATTACTAATTAAGTGCTAATTACTTCTAATTATTTTATTAATTAAATAATCTAAACTTAATCGCTTTTTATGTTACTAATTAAGTTTTGAAAACTTTTGCAAAACAATTCCAAAATGAATCACTTAAAGATGGAAATCGAGAATTTTTATCAAACTACATCTATAGCGACTACGTTATGAGCGCAGTTCACTTAATCTTATTTTAAGTGAAATACTTCACTTAAATTCTTGCTCCTATATATTTTGAAATAATATTTAGAAACTTTTTGAAACCTTAAACCAGATAAAACTTAAAACCATTTCCAAACATTGAAACTAGAAATCATAATTTTGATTTTAAATTGGATCTCACGTCCGTCGCAACACACAATGTTGTTAACTTTGTTTCAACTCAACATACTTTGATTCTTAAATCACAACTATACATCCATACTACCGTACTCTTAAAATCACAATGAAACATGCATATAAACATAAGGTTATATGCTTACTAACTCGACAACATCACATTCAAATCCTAAATTCAATACCAAACATAACATCCATCAAATCACCATCGACCGATATAATAACCATTCAATTTTATCATCATACAATCACCACAATAACACATCATAATAAAGTCAAAAACTTTTCCAAAACAATGTAGTTTTGCTAACCGAAAATCTTTGAAACCTGAAATGCTTTAGATGCACCAAAAATCACCCCAAAAATATATCATCTTCCACTTGATGTTTGGACATATTTCTCTCGGATTTAGAAATGTGATCAAAAGAAATGTTTTAGAAAATTCTTTTCTTTACAATTTAAAAAAATAGTCACTCAGTTTGAGGTGGATATGGTCAAAAGAAGAAGAGCTATTTTCAACCTGAATTTCTCAGTTTAAAAGTACAATGTAAAGAAATGAGATTTTGACTAATCTAAGCTTGAAATTAGAAAAAGTAAAATTATATTTTGGCTACTAAAATTTTATGTGATTTGAAAAAATGAAATTCTTGATTTTGTGTAAAATAGAGGAAGTTGTGGCCAAATAAAGTGGAGGAAAAATGGAGAAGAAAGAGTTTCAAAACAAAATTCGCATCTTTAAAACAATTTAAAACTTTTGATTTTAAAAAAAAACTTGAACTAACATATGTATCCATGAAACATGAAGAAAGCTTTAGGAAAATTAAAATGGAGAAGTAAATGAAAATATGGTGAAATTGATGTGTATTTATAGACAAGGGTAAGAAAATTACCAAACTAACTTTAGATTAAAATATCATAACATGTCATTATTTTGACAAGTCACATCACCACATTCCTTCCCCTCATATGTCACATCCCCCTTCTCTAGTCACATCCTCTAGGTCATGATGGATAATGATGATAATACTATGATATGACAAGAGATAATGATATATACTTACATATATAAGTTATTATTTTTAAAATCATGACTTGTCATATCATTTGCTAAACATAATTAACATAAGATAATCCATAATTAAGTGTTTTATTATATTGTTAATTATCACTTATATGTATACATACAGTGCACAAAAGCGAACAACATTCTCGATAACTTTTCGGTGTCGAAAAGTCGAAATTCCGAAAAACATTCTTCGGTCACATTTTCTATTTTTCCACAAACTATCTATTTTGGTAAAAAAATCTTAAAAAAATCTTATTGTCATTATTAAATAATTATAATAGGTTTATTTGTTAGTAAAAACTCATTTATTTATTATTTAAACTTCACTTGAATTCCCAAAGAAATATATAAAAGCGATGAAATCAACGGTTGATGTCGTATATACATTTTATTTTCCAAAAATAAAATAATTATTTTACTTTATAGTCTTGTTTAAATACATATATTACTGTATGAATCCATAGGCATGCACAATCCTTATCGTTTAAAAGCAATTTTGTTGATAAAACGATTTCCGGATGTTTTATCGATATTACCTATGACGATTTTTACAAATTATCGATATTTTATTTAGGTAATTTTTCCGCAGATATTTTCCCCAAACAAAACAACTATTATTATTTACCACTTAAAACATGATTATTTCTTAACTTTAAACCCATATTTATATATTTAAAAAATAAATATAATTTATCCAAGTGATAAATTAGTGGGTCGTTACATTCTTCCCCCCTTAAAAGAATTTCGTCCCCGAAATTATATCAAACCCTATTCCCAAAAATACGTAAAACAATTCATCAATCCGTATGATATACATAGAGTATTCCTATGTAAAAATCTGGTTCGATCACTCTCTCGGATACATTACTTCATTCCGAACTAGTATCACTCACTCGACTTCCTAGTGCGGACATTGATCAGGCTTCCTTATTAGAAACCTTTGTTCTCCTTACATAGCCATAGACTATGGTAGATAATCTTTGGTTCTATATTAGAACCCTCATCAACGCCCGCCGTAAAAAATTGGACGATAAATCCCTATTCGAAATGGTTTTAAACACCTCGAATCATGTACTCGAATCTTTGATCGAGAACTATGTGAAAAGGAGAAATGATCTATGTACTAATCCCATTGATTCCTACTTCCCAAGATTATAATTACCTTTCTTAAAGAATCACTATTTTACTTAAGAATGTTACTTATGTTTATTAACTTTCTATAACTTAAATTCGTTTTAGTATGATACTCTTCTCTATTCAAAAGAGTATATACAATTTCAAATCTTAAATTAGTTTTACTTAACCTAGGATGTTCAACAAATTTAAAACTTTATTTGTTAACCCACTCTTAATCAAGACATTATTTTATTATGAAAACTCGATTCTTTTAAGGGATTCGAGAACACAATATCCAGGTTTTATTTCAAAAAACCTTTCGAAATGATACTTTATATTTATCCCTTTTGAAAACATAATATATAGCCTGCGTAACTCTAAAATGATATCAAGGAACCGAGTGCTACCAAATAGTATTATATATCCCTTTTTACTAAGTAGGAAAATACTCAAGAGAAGTGTTTACCATCCGAACACATCTCTTACCCATTTTAAGTCATTTCCATGACACTCGAACTAGTTTATCATAAAAATGTTTCTTTCTTCACAAATTCCTTTTGAAACAATACTATTTATAGATTAGTGGTTCTTCACTAAAATCATCCACTAGATTTTGATACATTCATATCCGAACTCGTTTTGATTGTACAATGACAAAGAGGACAATTTACTAAGTGCACTATCATATCTGCCTAAGCAAACATTCGATTGTCACTTAGAAGATTATTTCGGTGACCACAAAACTCCTTCCTGAACTGTCCAAAGAAAACTTAACTTTCAAATCCATTTTAAAATATTTATATCTTAAAATTTCTTTAAGTACAATTACTACAACTTTTCCAAAATCATTTAAATCTTTATCAAAGCCACCGGGATTTAATATTCACACAATCCTTTTCATTTTTATAAGGTCATCTAAATATATATTTTTAGCTAAACACATTCTATTCTAAATCCAATTTTGACCCTACGTCTCATCGATAGTTATATAGACTTTTGAAAATCATTCCTTTATATGTAAAATATGTCCTAGGTAAAATTATTTCATTTACCAATTTTAAAACAATATTATGTCAATTGGACTTAAAGTGTTTAGGAAATCCCAATTGATAACGTTGGCCAAATGCATCGACCAAAATTCTTAAGCCACTCAACAGATCAAAAAGGACAATATAAAACATTTTTACTCATTAACAAACATGCACTCATATTTATAATACACTCAGGCTTATTCTAGGGTCTCACTTATCATATTCCAAATGATTTTACCCCACCGAGGACAAGGTTCTCGCTTAACCTTCAGCTCTAATACCAAATGTAACAAACTAGATTTTCGACCCTTGAAAATCGAAACTAATACGTCCACTGTATCACATGTCGAACATTCAAGTGTCAGAAAAATCGATTTGTTAGGGTAAAAGAAGAAGGTAGAAGATAGAAGAAAACTAAACAACACAGAATCCCACAATGCAGTAATAATATATAATACAACAATGATCTTTACAAAAGGGAACATCTTTATTCATATATACAACATCAGAGTATGCTAGACTTATCCTAAATTTGGATAGTTATAGAACCTGCCCTTTCGTTGACAAACATATAGACTCTATAATACAACAGAAGAAAAATATATGAATACGTCTTGACTATCCAGCTCCTCTCCAACTCCAAAGTATCCAGCTAAACTTGGGAAAACATGCTCGGTCTGACCCGAGCATTACTAACGCCCGGGTCAGTCTAGTAAACCATCGTGAGTAAAACTCAATAATAAGCAACAACCAAACTGATTTCTACATTTGAAAACTGTTCAAACAAAGGGTATCTCGTAAGACCACAACGCACATAAAAATGGACGGGTTTTACCTTACGATAACCAAAACATTTTATATCAAAATCTAGTGATATTATCATTGTGTCTAGGTTTAGGGCAAATAGTTATAATAGTTAAAATGCTTGCATATCGTATTCCAATATACTAGGCTTTACAATCGATAACGTAAGACACGTATGAAGATTGGATTTCAACTAATAACTGGGCTACTGGGGCACCGTCCGCCATAGTACACCTTTAGAATAATGTACTGTGGCCGTCCCTAATCACATAGATAGGAAAGGAAAGGCTAGAAAAGAAGTGGATTTACAACTAAGTAAACCTTTCGACACCGATAGGTATTTTAGGTCAATTGGGTCAAGTTGCTCACTTGTGCCCCCTTAATTAGATTTTGGACTTGAATGCAAGCGGACTCCTGAACCATGTAGTTGTTTCTCTATAAATATCAGCCCTACTGCAACTAAAGGAGGATCTTCTCCTTCTTCACTCTGTTTGACACTCCCCATCCTTTTTACTCTTATCTCTTTACTCAAAGTTACTCTAGAAACTCCATTGTAAATAAAAGATCCACTAGATTGTGGTTAGATTTGATAAAACTTGTTGTAATCCAGAAGATACAACTGATAACAAAAATTAAAGTGGACGTTGGCTGGAGAATTTGCCAAACCACTATAAAAATTCTTGTTTCTCCTTTTACTTTCCTGCCGTTTTTGCTTGTTTACTTTGGATCTCTACATTTTTATGCTTTCCATCAGATATTTGGGTGTTGGTGCCATTTTTGGCATCAACATTTCAGTGCTTTCATTGAGAAAGTGTTAGATTCGACAACCTAAAACTTAGATATGAAGCTTGGAGAAGATGAAGAGACCTAACACTAGATCTATGATTGGAGGAAGTCAACTAGAGCATGGAGGCAACTAGGAGGAGTCCTCAAATTCAATCAATCCATCTATATGATTAGGAACGAGATGAAGAGAATGATGAAGGAGATGAAAGATGGACTAATGACTTGACAACAGGAAATTCTTTTGTAGGTATTTTTCCAAACTATGAGATAACAAGGAATAGCTGGAGCTGTTGGAATTCAGAATCAAGGACCAGAAACTAACGTTGGAACTTTTGGAGTTGGAGCATAACAAACTGTAATGGTACCCCCATGAACAAGACCACTCGGTACCGACCAAAATTCTCTTAGTATAGAGAGGATTTTATTCGATAACAATGTTGGATTGGACTGCGGCAATCTGGGATGCAAAGAACGAACGATGAGAGAGCCAGAAATGCGAGACAGAACACAACCGCCTAAAAACCGGAGGAATATATGACAGGACATCCCCGTGTGAACGGAGGATATAATGAAACTAGAGGTGCAGATCAAAATGTAGGCGTGCAAGCAAGGGAGTACATGCCGAAATATATGCTAGAGTTCCCCCACAGGTGTAGGGTGCAAAACGCAGCAAGTGGTCAAAGACTTTCGTTAGACGACAATAACCAGATGATTGGAATGATCAGAAGGATAGTTAGAGGTGGACCCCTAGACTAGAGTTTGAAGGATGTAAATAGAAATCCATTTACCCATAACATATAGTATGCGAGGAATCCACTCGATTTCAAGCTTCCGACGTTGGAAACGTACACGTAGACAAATTTGATAGTTTATTTAATGAGATACATCCGACATATCGAGGCGTTGTGGTGCTTCTAAGGAGGTGATGGGGTGGTGCTTCTCGGTATATCTGATAGATTTAGTAGTAATGTTTCAAACAACTGGAGAACGAGTCTATAAGCATGTGGACCGACTTAACAAATAAGTTCATAGGACGGTTCAAGGTTCATACCTCATGACCAAAGAATGTGACGATGTCATCAAGCATGAAGCAAAGGCCGGAGAGACCCTTAGGATTTACCTGACTATGTTTAATGCGACAGCCGTCGCAGTCGATATGTCGGATCCATCCATAATCATAACGGTGGAATGTGATGTAATTGACATTGTAATGTAATTGAAAAATGTGTATATATAGTGAAAGCTCAAAATTTTACCATTCAAAGTTGTAATAAAATATATTTTTAATAAAATATCTGTTTGAATTTTAATTTTGTGTTATGTATTTTGTTCAACAAATTTTTATTTAATTGTGTGAAAATAAAATAGTACAATAACAAATACATTTAAATGAATATATATATATATATATATATATATATATATATGTTTATTATCATCAAACAAAAATCATATTCTAGCATATTCAACATTATTTTCATCAAAAGAAATTTTTATTTTATTTATTATTTGTCTTTTATTTTAAGCGCAAAAGATAATTGACACATATAGTTACAGTTACAAAGCATATCAATTGAGCAATGTTTTTCGCACCATAATTTCCATTAGAATTTTCACGATTTCAATCGGCATTTACTGTTGCCCTCTTCAAACCCATTGGGAAAGAGAATATCTTTCATTGGCGGGAGATAACCTTATGATAAAGAAAAAGAACTCAAATTCGTGTGGAAGTGGAAGCTACAATTTGGCTTTTATCATGTTCGGCGGTTGACTACGAATTTAAAAATTATAAAGAAAAAGTGTGATCAACAATGTCAAAATCAACTCACTAACCGTGAAAAAGAACACAGACTACTTATTACTTATCGAAATTTGGAAAAGTTTCAGTGCAAATATGACGTGTACATTTAGAGTCATTCTTTGAGAACGGAAATAGAGAATTTAAGCGGGAAGTTGGTTACTAGAAATATATTAGCAATGCGAACGAGATATTTGAGCGGAGTATTCAAACAGAATATTTGAATGAAAAGACGAAGAGAACATAAATCAACCGCCGTCAGTGTTTGCCGTTGATGACGAGACCAATGAGTCAAACATGAACGTACCTTCCTTTAACGTTCATGAAAGGAAGCTGGGGCGGGACTAGCCCCGTTTCAACACTTTGATAAACCTACGCCGGTTGAATAAGTATTCACCGTTCTCTTTTTTTACTTAAAAAAATTCAGTTATGACGTTCAAAATTCAAAACCAACAAGAAAAGTTCAAGGTTATTCTTTCAGAAACGTCATCATAATTCCAAACTTTTACTCGTTTATGAATAAAAGTTCAAATTTTCATCAAATCAAAATAAAGACAGGGGAAATAAAGAAAAGTCTTCATTCTAACTATTTCTTCGATTTCGTCCTATTTCTAGAAATCCCAATCGCCTCCAATTCCGATCCTGCTTAAATTTGGGGTCTTTAGTTGTAAACTTGTTGGTGCTGATGCGCTAGTATCATGGTCTAATTAACCGTTACCATGTATATTGCTAGAGAAGCTTCCAAGGTACTTTTTTTTTCTTATTTTAAATAATTTGTTTAAGTTCCGTTCAGTTGTAACTGTAATTAGTTTTTGGAAAAACTGGAAAGTTATGGCGAAAAATTGCTGCGGAGACTGCTTTAGAGTTGAAAATTCTTGTGGAGAAGTGGAAGTATTTGCTTGCTGGATTGATTTTTCAGGTATAATAGCTTATTGTTTTCTACTTTAGTGCTTCAGGTGATTGTATTTTATCATATATGAATTTTTTAAGTATATTGTTTATTGGCCTTGATTGGATGATTTTGAAATTATAATTTGTGTGTCTGAAAGTAATTTTCTTATAGTTTAGTAAATAGCTTAAACATCCCAGTGTATATATGAGGTGAAACTTCCGAGTATATTACTATGATTTTGATGTACGAACATCACATTTTGAGAGGTTTAAAAGTTAAGCTGGATACTGAGACCGAACCCGTCATATCTATTCATGTCTGATAATAATTGACATCTTTGGCCTAAACTGCTCTGATTCCTGATAAATAATGTGATGTTAACCCTAGTGTGTTTAGTATAGTATGAAATACTGTACTCTGTTGTTACTAACTGGGTTTTCATTGTCAGATGCCAACATCATAGTTGTTTCATTCATCATTAGCATATTTGATCATTTCCGTTAAGCTCGATATCTTTCTATTGTTTTCATTGACATAGTACATCTTAATTGGGAGACTTGTACTTTTCTATTTTTTTTGGCATGTGTCAGTACATTCATGGTTTGGCAGCTCGAGGAGTACACTATATACATCAACCAGGACCAATCCTTCAAGATCTTGGGTTCAAAATTCTTCCGGTGTGTATTGATAATGCATGACACTGCAAAGATTTACTACCAATAGATATCTAGAAGTTATACAGACACCTAGTATGCTACACATGTATGTAAATAACATTTTCATTTTCTGCGCTTTTCCAGGAACTTGGGAAAGAAAGAGGTTACATTAGCGAAACTTTATTCACTACAATATTTATCTCGTTTCTTCTGGTACAATCTTTCAATTTTGAAACTTTTCACCTTCAAGTTTACTCTTTCAGATAATATTCTACCAGTCATTTAGTTGTTGTTTTTGAGTTTCCTGACATTGTTTACCAAGCACAACTATGATAAAGTGCATTTTGTCCTAATACGTTCAATTTTTTCCCCCTCTAGTAAATTCATTAAAATTTCATTCATGCTTGGGGAACTTGTTACTTTATCATTACATATTTGACCAATGATGTTCCTTTTTTTGTAATTTATTTCTGATGCTAACAAGTTGATTATCCTTATGCAAGCAGTGGTCATTTCATCCTTTTATTTACCATAATAAACGCTTCTATACAGTACTGCTTTGGATCAGAGTCTTTGCTTGCTTAGGTGTAAGCATTATTCCTTAAACATCTCCTGAATGATAGTTTATGCTTTATCTAATAGTGAATTTACATGTGCAGGCTTCTCAATTTTTGAGAATAATTACGTTTTATTCCACTCAGCTTCCTGGTCCTAACTACCATTGCCGCGAGGTGCTTCAACAGGAAATTGACAATTTTTTTTTTCCATTAGATTTTGATATACTTTCTGATTTGATGGCATTTTTATGAAGGGTTCAAAACTTGCAACATTGCCACATCCTGAAAATATATGGGAATTTCTGCTCATTAACTGTAAGCCTGCCCTTGTAACCTTTTTCAGTTCGTTGCAATGAACTTCCTGTTGAATTTTGTAATATCTTTCGAACAATCCACAAAGTCAAAAGTTCTGTACTTCACAAAAAATAATTATTATGTAGATATTCATTTGAGTATTTATAATGCTAGTTCCTAATGGAATCATATATGGCTGTGGTGATCTGATATTCTCATCTCACATGATATTCATTCTGGTATTTGTACGTACATATCACAAATATGGTTCAAAGAGGTAAACCTTTCGTTTCATGTTCTTATTCCAAAACAATATAATTTCCCACGATTAAGATAACATGCACAGTAATAACTTAATAATTTACCAGGTTTATTAAAAATCTTGGCTGGTTAGTGGCTATTGTTCAGAGCGTACTTATAGTTGCTTCTCGCAAGCATTACACTGTCGATGTTGTAGTTGCATGGTACCTTTAACTTTTTCTTTTTTCTGACTAATAGCAGTGGAATATAGTTGTTTGTAATTCTCTTACATTCTTACTTGTCTTACGTTTTCTTTAATTCAGGTATACTGTAAATTTGATGGTATCTTTTATTGACAATAAACTACAAGGTTAGTTTACTTCATTGAACCATATATTTTACACCCTTCTTTTTTGTATTTCAAAGAGAAAAATTTAGAGGAACCACCACTATTAAATGACAATAAATAAGAAGAAAACCTTAACTGATCATCATATCTTTTAAAGGAGCTATTGTTTCATGAAGTTTCATACAGTCCATAAACGTAATTATATCTGATTTAGTTATCACAGCATGTTTATCATTTCTCATAAATGTTAAGAACTTTTTTCCTTCAATTATAGAAATGCCAGATCGGTCAGGCGGGCCTGTAACACCTTTGCCAGTGAGTACCAAAGAAAAAGAAAGATCAAAAGAGGAGCACCACAGGATATTGAATGAAAATAATGGCGATACTGTTGATAGGGTATGTAGTACTTGAACAAGTCTTATTTATTTTTCATATGCTTGCTATGTATGTCCTGGTTTGACATCAACATATTCTGTTATGTAATCTCAACATGTTCCATAAGTTATTTTGCTTGTCGGTTGTACACTTTTGGATTTTATGTTTATATTCTTAAATTAAATGCTTCACCTATTTTCTTTTTAATCACAGATTCGTTACCTCAAACTAAAGCCCATAATGCAGTAAATTTCATCCGTTAGAGTCTCGTTGTGTTTTTATTTGTATTTTTTAGATATAATGAACACCCCACTGGCTGAAATCCATTGTAATTACGTTTCAGTTTCTGTCCCAACACACACGTGTATGTTGGCTGTAATCTTTTCAGGCTCATGACAGCTGCGTTTGTTGGTTAATAATATAGATTGACCTGCATTGCCGACATGATATATAATAATAGTAAATGCATGGTAAATTTGTGACCCTTTTCTTCCGTTAAATTATTTTAAAAGCCTTTCAGTGTTCCAACTGTCTTGTAGGAAGACATTCGTTTGCATTCTTATGACATTTTGCGTAGCCTTTTTTGGTTTAAACCTTATCTGAAGAATTTAACACACTATTGATCCAATGAATCATTTAGAAATGCAAAACACAAATTAAAATGTGTCCGCTCCAAGAACCTTTTGCCATTTCAACTGTTCTAAATTGAACAATAGGGGCTATCCATCTCTTTTCACATTTTAGTGATTAATCACATGTTCATTTAATTTGTCATGTTTTTTTCCACAGCAAGTACTTTTTGCTAATTATGTTGATTGATATTTTTTTTTTCACTCACTGTGTTAATTAATCTTAAATCAGAGACAGAACACAAATTAATGGAAGTGGAAACTTTGCCTAAACCGAAGAAGGGAATGGTTCATAGTGTTGATATCATTGGAGTAAAGATTTTTGCTTGGATACTTGGCAAGCCCATTGCTTTTTGTTGTTTCTGAATGTGATAACATGTAGCTAAAAAATTGAAGAATTGGCACATTTCATGTTTATGATTCAGTTTTTTTGTATTTATCTTTTCTGTGATTACGTTCTTATATTTTTACTTTTAAAGCATAATGTGCTGCTTTATTTGTATATATCTGGTATGGGCTTCATTTGGACCAATTATTATATTATATCAGATAAATATTACAATTAAGGTTGATAAATAAAATTTTCCTATTACAGGTATCAATGCAAAGTTATAACAAACCTAGACCTTGATTTCGTGGGTTTATACTTTGTGCTTGCTCGTTTTAGGAGTGTACAACCACAAAGTTTTGATCTTTGTGGAAATCAGATCTATTTTAGTAATAAGTTTGCATTCAATCACACACGCCCGCGTCCACCTATATGGGTAAGGGTCTATTACATCTTTGTTGCATCTCGGTTTTCTCTTGATTTCGGTCATGTTTCAATTTAAATAATATATTTTCTTTCTTTTGCCATTTCATTACATTATTTAAATCGGAATGTGCGGTTGAAATCAAGAGGGAATGGATGTGTAGCAATTATGAGGTGTAATCCTATATGTATGTATGTCTGTATTTATGTGCGTGAGTGTGTCTGCACGTGTGTGTTTGTGCGCACGCGTGCGTACGCGTGTGCGTGCGTGCGTGCGCAAAGATTGGTTGCAACTTATTTTTGCTACATCTCAATTTAAATAATTATACTTTATTTCTTCTGTTACTTATATTAGAATCGAAACGTGTGGTTGAAATTACGGGAAATTTGAGGTGTAGTAGAAGTAGATATAGCTTAGTTTAACGATTTGTCCTATTATATCATTTTAATTTTGGAGCAATGCAATATTTTTAATCATTTTAAAAGGAAAAAACGTTTTTACTTTTAATTAACTACAGCCTCCTTGTTGACATTGGATTCAATGATTTTGAGCATTAGAATTTTTGTAATATTGATTTGTACATTATTCAACAAGTTTAATTATTGTTGTTGGAAAATAAAGTTGACGATTTATATGTGCGAAGGGAAAAAAACATAGGAACAAGTGTTGTATTGGACATTTTTAACTTGGTTGAGATGTTCTTCGCAGCGGTCGAAAATAGCGTCATCGTTATTCTCATTTGATCAATATTTCTCCTGCTGCATAAATCACGCATACCTTTTCGTTCATCCTTCTCAACTCACCATCGACTATCTCCCTTAATTTTCTTTTTCAGTGTCGTCTCGTAAATCATTTACGAAACTCGTCAAATCCAACATCTTTAGCATAGATCCTTGAATTCAGAGCCGCAGGATAAACCGATGATTACTTCTAAACAATCTACTCATTGTATTCGGAGTCATCACCATAAATTCATCTGCCTTCGTTGTCGAGACGGAAACCATCGAGCTTTGGCTTGTCAATAACTTGTTCGTTGTTTCTTCGTAAACTAGAGTATAACTCATGCGCTGCACGTGGTAATGTTGTAAAGGAAATACTCAAACATACCTAGTTAAATAGTTGACGTAAAATGCTAACGTTAAGCATAGATTTGTGTAAGTCATGTATTTTAGTGATTAATCACATGTTTATTTAATTTGTCATGTTGTTTTCCACGGCAAGTACTTTTTGCTAATTATGTTGATTGATATTTTTATTTTTTTTCACACTCACTGTGTTAATTAATCTTAAATCAGAGACAGACCACAAATTAATGGAAGTGGAAACTTTGCCCAAACCGAAGAAGGGAATGGTTCATAGTGTTGATATCATTGGAGTAAAGATTTTTGCTTGGATCCTGGCAAGCCCGTTGCTTTTTGTTGTTTCTGAATGTGATAACATGTAGCTAAAAAATTGAAGAATTGGCACATTTTATGTTTATGATTCAGTTTTTTTTTTGTATTTATCTTTTATGTGCTTACGTTCTTATATTTTTACTTTTAAAGCATAGTGTGCTGCTTTATTTGTATATATCTGGTATGGGATTCATTTGGACCAATTATTATATTATATCAGATAAATTTTACAATTAAGGTTGATAAATAAAATTTTCCTATTACAGGTATCAATGCAAAGTTATGACAAACCTAGACCTTGATTTCGTGGGTTTATACCCTGTGCTTGCTCGTTTTAGGAGTGCACAACCACAAAGTTTTGATCTTTGTGAAAATCAGATCTATTTTAGTAATAAGTTTGCATTCAATCGCGCACACACATGTAAGGGTCTATTACATCTCTGTTGCATCTCTGTTTTCTCTTGATTTCAATCATGTTTCAATTTAAATAATATATTTTCTTTCTTTTGCCATTTCATTATATTATTTAAATCGGAATGTGCGGTTGAAATCAAGAGAGAATGGATGTGTAGCAATTATGAGGTGTAGCCTTATATGTATGTATGTATGTATTTATGTGCGTGCGTGTGTGTCTGCACGTGTGTTTGTGCGTGCAAAGATCGGTTGCAACTTATTTTTGCTACATCTCAATTCAAATCATTATACTTTATTTCTGTTACTTATATTAGAATCGAAACGTATGGTTGAAATTAGGGGAAATTTGAGGTGTAGTAGAAGTAGATGTAGCTTAGTTCAAAATTTGTCATATTATATCATTTTAATTTTGGAGCAATGTAATATTTTTAATCATTTTAAAAGGTAAGAAAAGTTTTCACTTTCAATTAATTACAGCCTCGTTGACATTGGATTCAATGATTTTGAACATTAGAATTTTTGTAATATTGATTTGTACATTATTCAACAAGTTTAATTATTGTTGTTGGAAAATAAAGTTGACGATTTATATGTGCCAAGGGAAAAAAACATAGGAACAAGTGTTGTATTGGACATTTTTAACTTGGTTGAGATGTTCTTCGCAGCGGTCGAAAATAGCGTCATCATTAGTAACGACCCGAAATTTTCGAAGCCGAAAATTCCATATAGTTATGAAAAAGAAGGAAGAGATAGAAGAAGAAGAACAGAAACATCAAAAACTCACATTCGCAGCGGATAAAATATAATAATGAATAATATTAGTTTGCAAAAGAATATTATATCTGTCGATTACATTTAATATACATCAGAGTTACACGTACACAAACACTGGACATATACAAATTAACATGTCTCAGATTTACAATAATATAAATACAGCGGAAATACTCTGTACGCTCTTGCCATCCAACTTGCCTCCTGAGCTCCAGCACGTACATATCTAAATATCTGTAGTACTCGGTCTGACCCGAGCATTACACCAAAGTAACACCCGGGTCAGGCTGGAAACCAGCGTGAGTAAACCTAACTAACATGGAATACCAAAGCAAACAATTTATATAAACCCGGGAAACTTATATCAATTTAACCAATTCACAATTTGCTATGGACAACACTTGTTTCACATATCAATTTCTAAATACCAAACTTAGATAAAATAATCCAATTCACTTAAATCATTTCATTCCAGTCTATTGATTTCACAAATCGATTTATAAAAATTCGAAGTGGTTTCGGGTATTTCCTAATACCCGACCCCGATCTCTTCGAAACTCATGTCGTCCTAACCCAAGTTATCCAAATGAAATACACAACATTTCATATCAGAGATATCAACCCATTCAAAGCATCCAATACCATTCAATCACCCATAAGCAAAGCTTACTCACATACAAATCAATTCAATTGATTCTTATTGAATTTCAAACCTCAATCACTTAGATTCCTTCATTAATTAATTCCAAATCAATTAATTAATCAACTCTTCCATATCCATTCATCTTAATTAATCACCCTGGATTAATTATCTTTCAATTACATTCAAATAATTATCTTTAATTAATTTCACAATATTAATTATTCTTAACCCAAAATCGATAAGTAATCTTAATTACCTCATAAATTAATTAACTATATTAATTTTATTTATCCTTAATTACTTATGGACTAATTTCTCATAAGTCACTTATTTTTGATTTATTAATCTAAATCAATCAATCTTTCATTACGTCATTGATTATATAAATTATGATTTCCATTTACATTTCAATTTATCCTAATCTAATTTAATTATGTTAAATAATTAATCATTCATTAAACCACACATATTAATCACTTTTGATTTACCTCAACCTGTATTAACTATCTTTTCATTTACTTCATTAAATAAATTAATTACTCGTTTTATAATAGAAACTTAAAAAATTTTAAAACCAAATTTATTTTTAAATTCAAATCAATCTACAATTGCACTTTACATTCAAGTTGTTAAAACACTTAATATTTAAAAACTTTATTTGTTAAATTTAACTGTGATTTAGAACTTGTCTTAAATCTCTACTCTACAATTTAAACTTCAGTTTTTTAAAATACCACTTCCATTTCTTACCAATTCATTCTTATTATTTTTTTGTTCTATAATTATTTCACTTTCAAAATTCACCCTTATATTTCTTTCAAAACTCCAGTTTATATATTTCGATAACTCAGGGTACCGAAATATTCAAGCAAACCACGGCATTCAGCATTCCAATTACCAAAATATTCATCACAGAATATCAATCCAATTTCAACCATTCAACCACTCATTTAAATTTGCCATTTAAATTTAAATAATCAAAATCCAGAAGCGTGAGGTTTACTCACCTTTGATTTATATTTTGCCGAACATCCAAATATATTGCATTGATTTCCCAGATAGGAATTCCACTCGACTTGTTTTAAATGATTTGTTTGGACCTCGTACAAAATTTAACATAGATTAACGAACTTTGTATATAATTTAACCCATAATTAATGCAAAATTTTAAAAGTTAAAATTAAGTTACCCCAAGCAAACTTGAGCCATGCATTCCTTCTCTCATTCGTTCGAACAACCCAGGCAAGCACAAATGAACGTGCGACTAGAACGACTTCCAGCACCATCGACTGCTTGCTGCATCCTAGACCCGCCACTGCGTCGCGTCTTCCCAAATTGGCACGAAACCCTAGCTCGACCTCCAAATACGAGCCGCACCTCTACCAGAAATCGCCACTACTGCCTGATGCTAGAATCAATCGCAACTCAAGACAACTTCGACCACGGCCATCAATTTCCCCCTCACGCACGCGATTCCATAGCTCGCGCTGCATCCCCACAATCGATCGCGACCCAACCCTAGGTCGCGAACCACCCTTCGCATTGCCTCTTTCTTTGCCGTGCTCGAGTTCGAGCAGAACCATGAGGCCGTCACGCATTTCTTTGATTCGTATTGCCCCCTTATACGCACCTAGATTCGAACTAGCCTTCTCCTCTTTGGGTTAGTTTCGATTGAAAGAATGAAAAGGTAAAGAGGTATACGCGATTGCTAATTTGAGGAGAAAAAAAGGAATTCGCGATTTTGAACGAAGACAGATTTCTCTTTTTTTTTTTTTTAGAACGAACGATTTCATTTTAGTTCGATCTCCTGCTTATGGATTTGAGAGGAAGACGGGGGATTAGATATACGGTTGGGAATGGCTTCCTGAATACGCGTTGTAAAGAAAATATCTCTGACTAATGTACTTCAAATTTTATTACATTATAAAATTTTCAAAATGCCCCTTGTAATTGCTATCATAAAATTTCGAACTCCTCTTAAGGAATGCCGCTAGGCGATTATACGGTTTTACTCGCGCTCCGAACATAATGGAACGTGTTTCGGAGGCTAATTTGATCGTATATGGAAGTTAGCTTTTTTTTTAAATTATTGGTTTTAATTTCAACGCGTTTCTCATCCGCACGAGCAAACGGTAAATCCAAACGGTACGAAAATTGAAATCCGATAATAACTAACTATTATGGATCCAATGGAACTGGTTTTTTTGAATTCCGAGACTGTGTCTCGGAAGGCTGTTTTTAAATTCAATTCAAACGATATTTTTTTTGAAACTGAACAAATCAGTGTTAAATTCAATTTTTACAACTTCTATTATTCTCAGTATTATCAACATAAATTTTACCAGCCTTCAAATTATTTTAACAGGCTTAGAATTCCAGATCCAACATTTTACCCAATTTCAACTTATTTAAATTCAATAATCTAATTATCAAATAAATTGTGATATTTGAATTCAAATTAAAATTAACCTTTAAATATTTAAAAATCAATTAAATATTTTGATTTTAAATGCTCAAAAATTCCGGGTCGTCACATTCCCCCCTTAAAAGAATTTTGTCCCCGAAATTACTAATTAGGAAGAATGGTCCAATACCCGTTTACCTTTTCTCCAAAACCAACAGTTTTATCAACATCCTACCAACTATCTTTTATAAAAGACTTCTTATCCTCCTTACTAACTATCCAAACTCTCCCACATTTTTCAAACAGTCCCATTTTACCCAATCATTCAAATTTCAATTTAAAACCAAATTTGGAATTATCAAAATTTTCTCAGAAATTTTCTAACTTTCTAAATTCCCGAAATTTTTGCCAGCGTCTCCTTTGCGCGGCTAGCTCGGTACTACTACAAAACGCCTCTACGGGCTCCCAAATTCCAAAAGAAAACAAAAGCCAAGTGGCTAGATCAGAAACCCAATCCAATTTCATACAGAAATTTAAATACATACCTTTTTGTCGGGCAATTCACATTATTCCCTGAAATCAAATCCAATTTCTTTTTCCTTATAATACCTGCATATCTTACTCAACAATAATATCCAATCGTAACCTTTCAAATCATTTCATACATTTCCTCACATATGTTTCATACCTACTTCGATTCAAATTAGCTTTCTCATTTCATATGAATTCCATTTATCTTCACTTCTGAGTATTAAATTTTATCTTTCATTTATAACTGATTCATATTATTATTTTAAATTAGTTTCATCCACTAATTTATTTCAGTTTTATATTTAAAAACGTTTTGCTGTTAACAAAATTTTCCCAAAAAATTTCAAAATTTTTTCTAACTCCCAAAATTTTTGAAATTTTTTGGCAGAGTCTCCTTTGTACGGAGGAGCTTTTGCAATTTGACAAGAGATATAAATATATATGAATCGATCCACCCGGTCGGAAAAAGCAAAAACAGTTCATATTTCCTATTTTTATTGCGTAGGCGTACCTTATTTAGCATTTTAAGCAAGCAGCTTATTAATTGAAGCAATTAGCGCAATCCAAACCAGCCAAACGGCCTTCAGGTACCTGTACTTACTCAATTTACACATATAAGCACTATATATATGAAGACAATAACATTTCTCTTATTTAAACAATTATAACACTTCAATTCTAAAAAAATGCATTCAAAATAACTTCCACGAGCAATTTATATGTTTTCAAAACTAATTTAATTGCTTTCAATCAACTCATATATCATTTCGTTCAATTTTAATGGTTGCAACTCAATTTCTTACATTCAATTGATTTTTAATCTAAACAAGCTCATATTCACTTCAATTAATTCTAAAACCAATTTATTTAGTCCCTATCAATTCAAAGATTTTTAATTACTTTTGTTTACGTCAAACAACAATTATTTATATGTAAATTCGGCGATACTCGCTTAATAGAGTATCTATTTTAGTTTATAACTACTTCAAATTGATTTCAACTCATTTTATATTTAATTCCATTTCATTTCTAATTTATTTACCAACCATACGTTGCATTTCATTTCATCTCCGCATTGGATTCATTCAAAACAATTTATTAAGCTTGGCACAATCAACTTATAAATTAATAACCATTCCCAATTTAATTTAATCCAGACTTTCACTATTACTCGAAGCCAACTTCTTTTCTCACTCAAAACCAAGCTTTTATTAAAGAAATTTTGCTTCAAATTAATTCGCCTCATAACTTAAGTCCATTCTGATAACCCAATTCCAATTAAACTTTGATTTAATTTTTATTCGAGCAGACTTCATCCATTTATTATTTAATTCGATTAACCCATTTATTCACCCCATATTTAAATTTTTAATTCACTTACTTAATTCATTTCGAATTTATTTTATTAATACAAAGTCATTCTTAATTTATTTCTATTCACTTGGGTTTTATTTGCAACTCAAACCATTTCTATTATAATTCACTTTCATTTCATTCGACAACACTCATATAATATCTAATTTACTTGCAATTTACATTTGAATTTATTTATAACACACTTGAATTTTATTTGTAATTCAAAAATCACTATTTGATCCAACTCTATTTTATTTTTATTTTACAACATCTCCTCTTATTTAATTCATTATCAAATCTAAGTCGAATTCTATGTAAAATTCGAATTCATTCCCAAACCCATTATCAACTTACAAGCCATTTTATTTAACCGATTTAAATGTTATTGACATACATTATTAAATAATTTATTTAGCTGATTATCTTACTTCCATTTTAATTTAATATTCGATTTTTAATTACAAAGTATCACTTCATTAAATTTTTCGAGTTTCAATTTTATTTTATAATTTCATTTTGGGTTTCCCTTGATTTTCCAAAATTCCAACATTTTATTTTAAAATTTTAGAAAAGCTTTTAAATTCACATAATACTATTAAAATAGCTCTTTATAAAAATACTTCTTATAACTCGATGTCTCAACCAGTCCATCCTTGTTCTCACAGAAATTTAGTCATACGTTGATCAGGCATAGAACTGAAAATCTATAAGTACTTAGCAGACCTATTTTCAACATCCAGTGAAAATACTTGGAAAATAATTTTATTGAAAATATAGAAAACAGCTTTTCAAAATCAAGGAAATATTTTTGGTGAGAATGCTCTGGAAATCATCACCCCCATCCATGGTCGCAGTTAACCCGATGGTTACGTTGCCATCCCGACAAAATACATAGATAACTGTAGGCCTCCACGCCCCTCAATTACGCCATGGAACCCGCTACAGATCGTAGCTACAACTGGGGTTACGTATCTATCACAACAAAAACCCATATAACTATAGGCATCAGCGCCCTCGAATTTTGCTGCCAAAAGAATGAAACTTCTCCACTCCACTTGACCATAGATCGCAGTCTACCGATGTTGTGTTGCCTTCCCGGCAAAATCAAGTGTAGACTATTGTCACTCATCCTCCACACGATTTTCGCTATGGTCCCCACAGTAGATCGCAGTGACATCGAGTTACACTGTCGTCATAGCATAACCCAAATGCCCCTGTAGGCATCAGCGCCCTTGACTTTCGCTACCCAATAATCCTCAGGAACTAGTTTGTCCGGACTCCTCACAGGATCAACTTTAGAACCCCCCTTTGGGGTTCAAGGCAGCACCACCCGGTGGCACTCCTAAGAAGTTCATTTCAAGGGAGCGCCTTTTCCCCCAGAGCATCATCAAAACACTTTATACTATACACATATAGTATCTTTCAAATCATACACCTAGTATGATCTCATACAAATCTCCTTTACATAAGATCAATTATCCCAAAATCGATAATTTCCAAACTAGGCTTTCCAAATTCAATATTGATTTTACCCAAAAATCAAAACCTTTCAAAATCCAAAGGTCCCAAAACCTTTTTCCAAATTCCTCATAAGATCCTTTATATATATATATATTCAAATATATATAATTTTTAAAACTTGGATCATTATCAAACTTGTATAAAACTCCCTTTTTTACTTCAAAACACCTTCAAAAATCCTTTTCTCCCGTCAATAAATTCAACAAGGGAAGATTTATCTTATATAACAAAGATATATAACTTTGTTTATTCAAAATCAAATATTCCAATTTTGATTACTCTTTTCAATATCGATTTCATTCAAATCCGTATGATGTACACATATCATCCGTACACTATACCAATCTGATCGCTCATCCGATCACACAATTTCACTTCCGAACTAGTATCGTCCACCCGACTTCCTAGTGCGAACACCGATCTGGTTTCTCGATTAGAAACCGTCATTCTCCTTGCATAGCCATAACTATGATAGAGAATATGCAGAACCAATCAACAATCCATATCCAGGTTCGCTGTCGAAAATCGAGTGAAAAATCCTACTCGGATCGAAATAACTATCTCGAAATTCTATGCTCGAATCTGGATCAAATCACTATGCGAATAGAATAATATACGTACATCCCACGTATTTATTTTCATTGATTATCAGCCAAATCAATTCCCTTTCTATCCACATTTCCTTTAATTCACTTTCACTTATTTACAATTGCCTTAATTCTCATTGAATTATCACTTCAATCCTTAACTCAGTTGGGTATTTAAATCAATAACAGTTTGAACTCCGACCAGTTTATATTTAGAAAAATAGCTTGAAAATTTTAAAAATATATAAGTAGTTGAAAAATAGTTATTAGTTTTGCAAAATAGCTATAAAATAGTTAACTAATTGTAAAATAGTCGGAAAATAGTTGAATAGTTTCAGGAATTTTAAATAATTGCAAAATAGTTGTAAAATAGAAATTAGTTTGTGAAATAGTTGAAAAATAGTAATTAGTTTAGAAAACAGTTGAAAAATGGTTAGATAGCTCCAAAAATAATTGTAGAACAAGTATAAAATAATTTGGCTTTAAAGAAAGGAATGTTGTATATATATTAGCGTAGAAAAATAAGTTTATATCAAAACAACTTATATTGAAAATAGTTAAGAGCCAACCGTTCACTTCCCCAACAATTCAACTTAAATTTCTACTTCCATTTAATTGACTCAATTCTAACTTGAATAACTTCAATTTCTGTTGACATTTATTTAAACCCAATTCAAGTTGAACCAATCTTGATTCCCTTCCCAATTTAAATCAAATTCCATTTGATTTTAATCCTGCTCAACTTTAATTATAATTTCAATTTATTCCAATCAATTTGAATTATTATCAATTGAACCCATTTTAATTTCAAATCATTTCAATACAATCCAATTCAATTTTTCCATTTAAATTCTTAAACTTATACATCCTCAACCACCAATCCACTTAATTCAAACCAAATTCAATTTTGAACTGATTCAATTTCAATCTTGAATTTAAACTACCTCAAATTATATAAATTCGAGTTAAATTCTCAAAGGTTGGTTTAACTTTTTAAACCAAATTAACTTTTATTCAAAGTTTTTAATCAATTTAATTTCTAAGTCCAATTCTCAAAATTCCATTTTAAATTATCTTAACTTATGTATTTCAAGGTTCAAATAAGAGTTCAATACAATTTTATTTTAAAGTTTTAATTTATTATTAAATTTTATCTTCCCGTTTGAAGCCGGTTCTTAAACAAGTTTAATTTACAATTCAATTATTCAAATTTATTTTATTTATACAATACCATTCTCGATTTAAAGATTTTCATTAGCAACAGGATGATATCATCTAATTTATTTTAAAATGTCCATCCATTTTCAATTTTTAAATCTCAAACCCGGTTGAGATCACACAAATTCCCAATTCAAATCAACCATTTAACTTTCCAAGTTCAATTCCAATTTCATCTTGAAATTTCCAATTCAGCTTGCTTTTTCTACACTTATTTAACTTTCCCAAAGTTAAATTCCGATTTACTTAATCCAATCAACCTTACTCAATTTGAATTCCCGCTTCAAACTTCAAAATTCTTTCCCTCTTATAAGTTTAAAACTTATATCACTTTGGGTTTTTACATCACACTTCAGGGAAAATCAAAACTCAACCTCTTAATGTTTATTTCAAATTATCTTTGATATCATGTATATCCATACATACATGCATATCTATTTCTTGGCCCTCCCAGCCATGTTTTAAAATTTTAAACCACCTTTGGTTTTAAATTCAATTCAAATTTCAAACAACCCATTGTTTGCAACAAGTCCCAGTTATCCAAATAATACTTATTTATTATTTTTTATTATTTTGAAACAAAATTTTCAAATTCTGGGACCAGATTTAGAATTTCATTTTCAATCTATTAAATTTTAATTTGATTGTATTTCTATTTCTACTCAATTTAATTCCAATTCAAGACTTCAATTGGGTTGTATTATACTACTTCTAAATTTTAATTCCAATAATTTAACAACCAACCACCTTATATTTATTAGAAGGAAATATTGCTTTATATATCAAAATATATTTTTATATAAAATCATTTAAAACCTTTATATAAGAAAATAACAAGTACGCACTCATATATATACACTCAACTCATTCTAGATTTTGGACTCTATTTAATGAGTAATCCCCACTAGAGCCAAGATTCTCGCTTAACCTTTCAGCTCTGATACCAACTGTAACGACCCGAAATTTTCAAAGCCGAAAATTCCAGATAGTTATGAAAAAGAAGAAAGAGATAAAGAAGAAGAAGAACAGAAACATCAACAACTCACATTCGCAGCGGATAAAATATAATAAAGAGTAATATTAGTTTACAGAAGAATACTATATCCGTCGATTACATTTAATATACATCAGAGTTACACGTACACAAACACTGGACATATACAAATTAACCTGTCTCAGATTTACAATAATATAAATACAGCGGAAATACTATACGCTCTTGCCATCCAGCTCGCCTCCTGAGCTCCAGCACATACCTATCTAAAAATCTGTAATACTCGGTCTGACCCGAGCACCCGGGTCAGGCTGGAAACTAGCGTGAGTAAACCCAACTAACATGGAATACCAAAGCAAACAATTTATATAAACCCGGGCAACTTATATCAATTTAACCAATTCATAACTTGCTATGGACAACACTTATTTCACATATCAATTTCTAAATACCAAACTTAGATAAAATAATCCAATTCACTTAAATCATTTCATTCCAGTCTATTGATTTCACAAATCGATTTATAAAAATTCGAAGTGGTTTCGGGTATTTCCTAATACCCGACCCCGATCTCTTCGAAACTCATGTCGTCCTAACCCAAGTTATCCAAATGAAATACACAACATTTCATATCAGAGATATCAACCCATTCAAAGCATCCAATACCATTCAATCACCCATAAGCAAAGCTTAATCACATACAAATCAATTCAATTGATTCTTATTGAATTTCAAACCTCAATCACTTAGATTCCTTCATTAATTAATTCCAAATCAATTAATTAATCAACTCTTCCATATCCATTCATCTTAATTAATCACCCTGGATTAATTATCTTTTAATTATATTCAAGTAATTATCTTTAATTAATTTCACAATATTAATTATTCTTAACCCAAAATCAATAAGTAATCTTAATTACCTCATAAATTAAATAACTATATTAATTTTATTTATCCTTAATTACTTATTGACTAATTTCTCATAAGTCACTTATTTTTGATTTATTAATCTAAATCAATCAATCTTTCATTACATCATTGATTATATAAATTATGATTTCCATTTACATTTCAATTTATCCTAATCTAATTTAATTATGTTAAATAATTAATCATTCATTAAACCACACATATTAATCACTTTTGATTTACCTCAACCTGTATTAACTATCTTTTCATTTACTTCATTAAATAAATTAATTACTCGTTTTATAATGGAAACTTAAAATAATTTTAAAACCAAATTTATTTTTAAATTCAAATCAATCTACAATTGCACTTTACATTCAAGTTGTTAAAACACTTAATATTTAAAAACTTTATTTGTTAAATTTAACTGTGATTTAGAACTTGTCTTAAATCTCTACTCTACAATTTAAACTTCAGTTTTTTAAAATACCACTTCCATTTCTTACCAATTCATTCTTATTATTTTTTTATTCTATAATTATTTCACTTTCAAAATTCACCCTTATATTTCTTTCAAAACTCCAGTTTATATATTTCGATAACTCAAGGTACCGAAACATTCAAGAAAAACACAGCATTCAACATTCCAATTACCAAAATATTCATCATAGAATATCAATCCAATTTCAACCATTCAACCACTCATTTAAATTTAACCATTTATATTTAAATAATCAAAATCCAGAAGCGTGAGGCTTACTCACCTTTGATTTATATTTTGCCGAACATCCAAATATATTGTATTGATTTCCCAGATAGGAATTCCACTTGACTTGTTTTAAATGATTTGTTTGGACCTCGTACAAAATTTAACATAGATTAACGAACTTTGTATATAATTTAACCCATAATTAATGTAAAATTTAAAAGTTAAAATTAATTTACCCCATGAAAACTTGAGCCATGCATTCCTTCTCTCATTCGTTCGAACAACCCAGGCAAGCACAAATGAACGTGCGACTAGAACGACTTCCAGCACCGTCTACTGCTTGCTGCATCCTAGACCCGCCACTGCGTCGCATCTTCCCAAATTGGCACGAAACCCTAGCTCGACCTCCAGATACGAGCCTCCCCTGTACCAGAAATCGCGACTACTGCCTGATGCTAGAACCAGTCGCAACTCAAGACAACTTCAACCACGGCCATCAATTTCCCCCTCGCATGCGCGCGATTCCATAGCTCCCGCCGCATCCCCACAATCGATCGCGATCCAACCCTAGGTCGCGAACCACCCTTCACATCGCCTCTTCCTTTGCCGTGCTCAAGTTCGAGCAGAACCATGAGGCCGCCACGCATTTCTTTGATTCGTTTTGCCTTCTTATACGCACCCAGATTCGAACTAGCCTTCTCCTCTTTAGGTTAGTTTCGATTGAAAGAATGAAAAGGTAAAGAGGTATACGTGATTGCTAATTTGAGGAGAAAAAAAAGAATTCACGATTTTGAACGAAGACAGATTTCTCTTCTTAATTTTTTTTTAGAACGAACGATTTCATTTTAGTCCGATCTCCTGCTTTTGGATTTAAGAGGAAGATGGGGGATTAGATATATGGTTGGGAATGGCTTCCTGAATATGCGTTGTAAAGAAAATATCTCTGACTAATGTACTTCAAATTTTATTATATTACAAAATTTTCAAAATGCCCCTTGTAATTGCTACCATAAAATTTCGAACTCCTCTTAGGGAATGCCGCTAGGTGATTATAGGGTTTTACCCACGTTCCGAACACAATGAAACATGCTTCTGAGGCTAATTTGATCGTATGTGGAAGTTATTTTTTTTTAAATTATTGGTTTTAATTTCAACGCGTTTCCCACCCCAACGAGCAAACGGTAAATCCAAACGCTACGAAAATTGAAATCCGATAATAACTAACTATTACAGATCCAATGGAACTGGTTTCGTTGAATTCCAAGACTGTGTCTCGAAAGGCTATTTTTAAATTCAATTTAAATGATATTTTTTTTTGAAACTGAACAAATCAGTGTTAAATTCAATTTTTACAACTTCTATTATTCTTAGTATTATCAATATAAATTTTGCAAGCCTTCAAATTATTTTAATAGGCTTAGAATTCCAAATCCAACAATTTACCCAATTTCAACTTATTTAATTCAATAATCTAATTATCAAATAAATTGTGATATTCGAATTCAAATTAAAATTAACCTTCAAATATTTAAAAATCAATTAAATATTCCGATTTTAAATGCTCAAAAATTCCGGGTCGTCACATCATTATTCTCATTTGATCAATATTTCTTCTGCTACATAAATCACGCATACCTTTTCGTTCGTCCTTCTCAACTCACCATCGACTATCTCCCTTAATTTTCCTTTTCAGTGTCGTCTCATAAATCATTTACGAAACTCGTCAAATCCAACATCTTTAGCATAGATCCTTGGATTCAGAGCCGTAGGAAAAATCGATGATTACTTCTAAACAATCTACTCATTGTATTCGGAGCCATCGCCATAAATTCATCTGCTTTCGCTGTCGAGACGGAAACCATCGAGCTTTGGCTTGTCAATAACTTGTTCGTTGTTTCTTCGTAAACTAGAGTGTAACCCATGCGTTGCACATGTTAATGTTGTAAAAGAATTACTCAAACATACCTAGTTAAATAGTTGACGTACAATGTAAAATACCAACGTTACGCATAGATTTTTGTAAGTCATATGTTTCAATTATTGTGTATATGTTAGTCTATAGTAAAATATCAATTTCGGAAGAAAAATAAAAACATAAACTTAAATATAGCTTTAGTTAAATGGAATTAAGGAAAACGTTTTGAATAATTTGTAAATTATACTTCAATATATAATGGTAAGAAAAAATAAAGGGATTTTTCATTTTTATGCTTATGAATGTTGATTCTTACTAAATATCATTGAAGCAAGAAAATAATAATAAAAACTTGAATGTAAAATAGTTGAAATTAAACAAACAATGATAGAATTTATACCTGAAACTAAATGATAGATCAGAATCACGGAAAGACCTGTTAATAATCGTAAAAATCATAAACTATAAAAAACAGTGATCTTTATATGAAATACAAAATCGAAATAATATTAGGCTTTAATTCCCAAAATTCATAGTGAGATACAATTCCTTCTACCTTACTATTATTTAACATATTATATATAATAAATCGTTCTATCAATAATTTAAGTGACATAAGAATAAATTACCGAAATTATATCTAGTATTATTTTAGATCATAAACATATACGTTTGAATTTAAAATATTTCTAGAAAAATATTTTTTAAATTTAAATAAATTGTACATTAAGCATAATATTTAATTAATTTACATGTATAGTAAATGAGTATATAAATATATTAACAGAAAATTTATATTGCTATTTATATCTTTATGTTAACATAATTTTTTTTTGTTGTAAAATAATTTAAAATAATATTTCTCAAATTAAGTCAGTTACATTTCAAATATCATACTTAAATAATTTATATGTTTAAATAGTTATAGATACTGTTATTTTTCAATTCTAAATATTCATAGTGAAATATATAGTTTTAAGTTGGTTTTAAAATAACGTTATATTTCAAAGTTTTATTAAGTTCTGTTTTAGATTATATGAAATATGCAGATTAGATTTAGGTGAGAGTAAAAATAGTAATATATATATTATGTGTGTGTGCGCGCGCGCGCGTGTGTCAACCAAGAATGATACTATTTTATTTTTCACTAACTGTTCATGAGAAGCTTCATGACAAATCAATAGAAAGAAAGAAGAAGAAATCATAAAAGGAGAAATTATTTCTTTCTGTAAACGTATATTTTAATTAATTTAATATGTTAACAGAATAGATTATAAGTACCTATATTTTATTTAGACTGTAAGTATCTAAAATAACATATTTGGATTATAAAATAGTTTTGAAATTTATAACATTAGGTATAATGTTTCACTGATTTATATTTGTTAAATATATATAGTCTAATTTATAGAAAAATTATCATTATTATTTTTTGATTTTAGTATGTTAAAATGTTATGTTTTTATAGTAAAATATATTATAATATTATTTTTGAATGGTTAAAAGCTATCATATGTTCATTATTTCATATTCTAACTATTTGAAATGATATATGTTATTTCAAATTAGTTTTACAATAATATTTCTCAAGATTAAGGGAATTGTATGTTAAACATATTATTTTATTAATTATACGTTTAATAAATGTAAATAAATAAAGATGTATTATTTTTATTTCCAAAATTTAATGTTTTAAAATATTTTATCTAATTTTAAAATAAGTTTAATTTATATTTTGAAATTAAAAAATTTAATGTTTTAAAAAATTTATATTTTGTGAAACTAAATTTCAAAGAAAAATATCGATGTAATCTTTTCCTTTTTGAAGTATTGCGATCTTGTATGTATTTATGCACATGCGCATCCGCACATGTGTATGATGATGGATTTTAGATGTTAATTGCAAAATCGATATTGGTAAGAATTTTAAATGTAATATAAGATAATTAAGGAAAAAACTATTTTTTTAATTTACCCAAAATTGTGGATAACAATAATAATAAAGTAACAAAATGTATCTCATGCATTGCACATGCCGATGTCGTAAAAACGTGGTACTCATACTTTAAATATTATTAAACTAAAATTTTGTTATACAATGTCCAATACAATCATATATTGAGCTTTTTATTATTATTTGTGCGTATAATTTTTGTTAAGTGATTCATATATTTTTATATTTGAAAGAAATATCTGTTTTACCATTTTGTTACTATGAATGCGGTATATAATTTAAAACTCATTTTTTTTAAATTATCAGAAAACTTAATAGGTATTAATTACTTAAATTTATTTATATATAGTATGAAGGGGCATTTCACTAGAAGGACAAACTTTGTCGTACAATTAGTTTCTAGGACACACATCCACAAAAATTAGTTTCAAGGCCAAAGTCAGCAGAATAATTACTTCTAAGGACAAAGTCAGCATTCCAATTACTTTCAATAACATAATTTCATAGGGTTTTAGGCCTTAGAAACTAATTATTTTGCATTTTGTCCTTAAAAATAATTATTTCAGTTATGTGTCCTAGAAACTAATTGTACTTGCTAAAGAGGCCCTTGTGGCTAATTTCCACTAGTATGAAATTATAGTGTTTGATTAATTTAAATACATAGATTTAAATGTAAAATAACAAGAGAAAATAGATGAAAACTTTGCGAATGGTCGTATAAACTATAAAATCTCGGTATATGAATATAAAATCATGGAAAAAGTTAATATAATATTTTGGATAACCATGAGATGATAATTCATATGGATTTGGAAAAACGAAGAGAATTAAGGAGTAGGGGTGAAATTTTTATAATTACTGAGATGGTTTGTATTTTTGAACCTTTTGATTATTTAACTGATAATTTATTAAAATAAATAATTATATATTAAAGTTGTTATTGTTGTCTTATATGCAATCGGTACTTTTTTTATATTTGAATGAAAGTTTAGTTTATACCATTTTGGTACAATGATCATGATATACCTATTGACATTGTTATTTGCATTATTTATTAGATGAATTAATAAATAAAGGTTAATTAATTTTGTTTAAATAGTTTATAGTTAAATTATTTGATGAATTTAAATGTACGGAATTAAATGTAAATTGTACATACAAATTGAGAACTTTGAAAATAATAGTAGAGAGTAGAAAGTGTAGGCGTTTGAATGTATAACGATAGAATAAAATTAAAATATTGTAAACAATGCAAAAATAATAAACTGTACGGGCCTTCAAAATAATATATATATATATATATATATATATATATATGTGTGTGTGTGTGTGTGTGTATGTATGTATGTGTGTGTGTGTATGTATATATATAAAGTTAAGGAGAGTTGAGAGAAATGCTAGAATTAATATGAGCTGAAATTTCTTCTGCTTTACTGTTATTCAATAGTGTTTGTAGTTTTTGAATCTTTTGATCATTTAACTGATAATTTATTAAAATAAATAATTATACATTAAAGTTATTCTTCCTGTCTTTTATGTGATCAATATTTTTTTATATCTGAATGAAAATTTAGTTTATACCATTTTGTTACAATGATCGTGATATACTTGTTGATATTATTATCTGTATTATTTATTAGATAGACTAATAAATAATGGTTAATTAATTTTGTTTAAACAATTTGTAGTTAATTTTTCAGGAAATTATTGTCAAGGACAAAATTTTACAGCTTTTTAGCCTCAAGGACAGACCTTCAATATTTTATCCTGAAGGACAACTTTATGTAGGTATCAGTTTTTAGTTATTGATAGCAGTTTTTAGGTATCAGTTTGCAGTTATCGGTAGCAGTTTTTAGGTATCAGTTTTTAGCTCGGTATCAGTTTTGTTGTCCTTATGAATAATTTTGGAAAATGTTTGTCCTTGTGAATAATTTTTAGAAGAATGTTTGTCCTTATGGTAAAAATATTGAGGTCGTGTCCTTGAGGTAAAAAATACAGAAAATTTTGTCCTTTAAATTAATTACCCCTTAATTTTTTATATATAATTTGAATGTACGGACTTAAATGTAAATTAACATGTAAATTGAGAACTTTTAAAATAACATTAGAAAACAAAAGGTGAAGGTTTTTGATTGTAAAACGATCATATAGAATTAATAAAACATTGTGAACAATTTAAAAATAATAATTGTATGAGTGTTTAAAATAAAACATTAATAAATATCTAGAGGAAGTTAAGAAGAGGTGAGATAAATGCTACAATTAATGTTAGAGCTGGAACTTCTTCCGCTTTACTATTGTCTAATAGATTCGGACACAGGGAAGCTACTTGTGCAAGGTGAAGAACTGCTTCTTCATCGTCCATTGAATTTTCTGTTCCCATTCACCGTTGGAACGTCAATTCCAGATCTACCGTTGGGTATTCATCCCCCACCCTCATCCAAGTCCTTAGATGACAAAAGGTTCAATTACTGCCTTAGATTCTTGGAGTTGCATGTGCTGATTCAACTTAAAGTGGATCCTGACATCTCCTTTTACCTCCTGAAGCGGGTCGATTTTTCGTTTAGTGCCTACGAAGATTTGTCAAGCTACTTGAGAGAAAACAACATCGATTTTGAAATTCAGAAAGTAGAAGCAGTCGAGACTGGTCATGTCAAAGAGGCTGCTTCTCTCAGTAGTTCAGAAATAAGAGAAGTGGAATTGATGGTAAGAATCGCACATGATCCCTCCTCTGGGTTTGTATATTATAATGAAACTGACAGGAATTCTCCTTGACCCTGACGCTCATACAAGTTAACAATCGATCGATGTCCCCCCAAGCTTTCCCAGTTGAAAGCTGACGGCAATGGTGAATTAGTTCCTACATCAAGTGCTTAATGGCGATACTTACGCACCTATTTGTCCTATAATGCATGATGGTGCGCCTATTGTTGATGCAAATACTGCAGTTGATTCCCATCGGGGAATGGTAGGCATTGCCAACACCACTTGTGCATCTGCTTGTCCCGATGAGAATGCTGATGAAATAGCTACAGCCCCTCCTTATGTTGATGCAGGTGTTCTTTAGAGACAAGTAGCTCCATATATAAATACATGTCCAGAAGTAAACCAGCAAGCTTGTTCGTAGGAGTGCTGGACATCTCCTTTTGGAATCAACTTCCAAATTAAGTCCATCAGGTGATTATGTTCTATCAGAAAGTACTTTTTCTCTTATTAATCTAAGCTCATTAACATCTAGTCAAGCTTATCATATCGCTAAAAACGCTGCTTTTATCTATAGCCAAATAATAATGATTTTGAATACATTAAGGACAAAGAACTTGAGAGGGCTAAGAACGGATGTAAATAAAAGTGCTAAGTTGGAATTTAGAGGCTTAGGGACACCTTTAAAATGCCCTAGAATAAAAAGATTTTAAAAGATATTTCGACAGATATAGCATTACTTTAAAAAACTAAAGCTGAATCTCCTAATGTTTGTTTCTTTTGAACCCATCATCATACACATCATTATTGGGCAATACCAATACCCATCATCGACACATCATCCTTTTGAACCCATCATCATACCAATAGCATTACATTAACGTATTGGGCAATATCTATATTAAAAAGATAAGCTACCGAATGAGATATTGGATTTAAATTGGACATGTGAATCTAAGAATCTAAATAGCGAAAAGAAACTAAAATTAATTGGTCTAAAAACA
Source organism: Allium cepa (assembly GCA_030765085.1). Classification (NCBI taxonomy): domain Eukaryota; kingdom Viridiplantae; phylum Streptophyta; class Magnoliopsida; order Asparagales; family Amaryllidaceae; genus Allium; species Allium cepa. The sequence goes on from CM060943.1 coordinate 208,898,529, forward strand.
GAACTTAATAAATTAATGGATCAAGAAGAAATTATGTGGATCTAGGTTCAACGGATTAACGAAAGGAATAAAAGCACTAATTTTTTTCACTGAACCGCTAATGGTAGACATTGACACAACACCATCAAATCTATCAACGTTAATTTTTTTATGACAAAAGTGATACTTAATTTTGAGCAGAGCACTCATTAAATCTATCGTAGTTGATAAAAATAAATTAATGAGCAATTTAGATTAAACAATATTTTCACCAATCACTACCTAAAAATATGTGGCAACAAATGTAGGTATAGAATTTAGGCGGACCGATCTTCTTCATATCCGAACCTGGACCCCTCTTTAAGTGAACTAGATTCTTGATTAACGGAAGAGGAAGTCAGGTCGGCTATAAAAAGATCGGCTAGTGACAAAGCTCCTGGCTACGATGGTTTCTCGATGTTTTTTTGTCAAAAATTCTAGCGCATTATTAAATATGATATAATAAATATATTCGATGAAATTCAATCTGTAGCAACTAAGTACGTTTAATTTGCAATGTTATCCTTATACATGAGAAAGAAATTTGAAAGAAATTACAAACTTTAAACCGATATCTTTAATTAACTGCTCATTGAAGATAATCAGTAAAGTCCTAGCTAATAGGTTGAAGAGTTAAATGGCTAACTTAATTGATAAATCCCAAAAAACATTTATACAAGGTAAGAACATTATGAAGGAAGTAGCGGCTACTCAAGAATTTATTAATTGTAGTAAGAAAAATATCATGTGTGCTCTTCTTAAATTGGACTTTGTTAAGACTTTTGACTCGATATATCAGGACTTCCCGGCAGGGGATTTACTAAAAAGTGGGTCACTTAGATCGAGCATATAAGAAAATATAATGTTTCATCCATTATAGTGTATGGAATAAGGGTGACAAAATACTATCCATGAGGGGCCTTCGTCAAGGCGACCCCTTTCTCCCCTATTATTAATTTAGCGATATAAGTTTTTAATAAATTAGCATTGAATAATAATATTTTACCTAGAATTGAAAGAAATAGTACTTCAAATTGAGACTCTATGCTCCAATATGCAGACGATACCCTCTTATTCTGCTCCCACCTTCCTCATCATATAGCCTCACTTAAACTAATCATATATAATTTCGAATTGCTTTTTGGTGTCAAAATAAAGTTTCATAAAAGCTCGGCATTGATAATCAGTGATATTTCAAATGACACAAACGTAGCCAATGCACTAAATTGTAAAATTATTAAATATCCCGTTAATTACTTAGGTATACCTATTAGCCAAACAAAACTGAAAAAGGAAGATCAAAACATTATTATTGATAAAGCAAGGAAAAGTTTGTCTTCTTGAAAAGCCAATCGTCTATTAAGGGTGGGCATGATAGTTTTCATTAACTCAATTTATCTGCAATATCGATTTTTGGATGCCCTGTTTCTGATTTCCAAACTGGGTAATAACAAAATTGACAGTATTAGAAGCAACTACTGAATGATCTAACTCAAGTTGTCCAACTAATTGGGATCTTGTCTGCAAACCTAAAATCCATGGTGAACTGGGTATTATAAATTTAAAATCCATAAATACTTCACTTCTATTTAAATGAATTTGGAAGATGATTCAACAATGTGGAAAGAAATAATCGACAACTTTTAGTACAATGGTTCCAAAAATTTAAACAAACCTAACAACTAACCGTTCTCCTATTGGAAAAGCATCTCTAACTTATTTCACATATTTAAACTGGATTTCAAATTTGAAAATATTCTAGAAACAAAATCTTCTATAGGAATGACCATTGTGCCTCTCTTATCATTTGAAACATGAATTTCCAGAACTCTTTACGACATCTAGCAACAAGAACGATCTTATTAATGATGTTTATAGACCACTCAAATCTTTTAATTAGAATACCCCTTTCAATCAAAATCTGGTAGGGAACTTAGTCAATCAATTTCAAAGGCTTGGTGCTGGGACAAAAAAGGATGTTTACAGATTACCTAGTTTGATGATGGGACAAAGAAAGGAAATTTCACCTCAAAATCCATATATAGGGTTTTGATCTTCTCTAGACCTCAACCCTTTCCCATTTTAAACCTATTTGGAAAATCGTTACACCTCCAAAAGTTAAGGTAGTGTTTAGCTTACCATTTCTCGTTTTGGAGTTTCGTCCATACAAAAATGCACACGATGCATGTATATTGTGGAAAACGGCCAATTTAGAAAACAAAGTTAATATACAAAATAGAGAACAACATTTCTTTATTTTTCATGTTTTGAAAAATAACAGAAGCATGAGAAACAATCCATCCTTCCATCGTTCCTCCATTCTCTCTATGACCTGCTCCATATTCCTTTCATCTTATTCGTCCTCCTCCACCCCTCTTATATTTTGTAACTAATATTGAAAACTCAAAAAACAAAATTTATTTTAAACCAAACGCTACCTAAAATTCATATGTGGATTGTTTTACACGATAAGCTAAATACAATTTTTAGACTATATGCTAAACTAACAAACAATTATAACTAAGCCCTCGAAACTACCAATCACTTGTTCTTTGAATGTTACGTCACCAAACACATTATCTGTAACCTGCTTGATATTTTTGGTGTAGACATTAGCTCTACTATTCCTTCATCATATGAGTATTAGAGTATTTGTGGATTCAATCACACTTATCCAGTTAGGAAAATTTTATATTCAATTTATTTTATTACATGTTGGGATCTCTGGTATGAAAGAATCAATATTTGTTTACTAATTCATGTTTGCTCAAAAATGGGCTAAAACCTCCAATCAATTTGATATAGGGCTATGTATACTGAGTGTATGACATAATGTGTTATATGTGGTTTTATAGTTTCTTAAGAGAGAGAGCTACATATAGAAAAGAAAACATAATAAAGTAAAGTACACAAGAATTTACAACGACTTGGCCAGAATGTACCTACACCCCTTGTCCATTTTTCATTACTCTCCTTATAATTCAGTTATACAATAATTGAAATTCAAAATATAATAATCCAGACTAAAGGATTGCATCTAATGATTTTGTCTGGCTAGCTTGGTTCGGCTGTTTCTACTATCTAGAATCATTCGCCATTGTTGTTGGAAGCTTGGCTATATATAAAAGTAAAGATATCTGGAGTTTAGTTTGATAAAATAAGTAATTTCCCTATTTAGCTTGTTGGTTCGGTTATTTCCATATACAAAAGACACGATTCATAATTTTCTTGTATAGAAGATTGAATCCAAAATTTCCAAAGATGCATCATTGGGTTTGGTTCGATGATGTGTGTCTGGTATAGCTTGGTAGGTATGTGAGCTGGTTATCTTCAGCTTTTAACATCTCTAAGTCCGGTGCTTAGCTACCGAACAAGGATTCATGTCCAGTAGTTACACTACCGGACAAGGAGTCTTGTTTGGTGATTACACTATTGGACATGATTTCTTGTTCGAAAGTGATACTACCGAATGGGAAATTATGTTTGGTAGTTGTACCATCGAACAAGAATTTCTGTCCGATAGTGGTCCTACTAGGCAGTGAAGGCATTTGTGTTTTTGTCTTGTTTTCTTCTTTACTTCTTCTCATGCTACTCTGTGATCTCTTTGTTTTCCTACTCTATGTCCTTGGTCAAGTGGTGTCTTTTATATCACTAATATTCTAGCTATTCCTATTTCTCACATCAACTCCTAGTATCCACCGTTCCATAGGTGGCAACACCCACAACATTTTGTACTGCAATTCATCAACTATCCTCTATGTTATTGCATGGTGTATTACAATTTGGACAGAAAATAGTAAAAGACATTCTAACCGGAGCTCTTGTGGACCGAATCATGAGTTACACTTCATCTGATACCATCCTTCCCCTTCTTCAGATATAGTACTAGCCGAAGAAGTTGTTGCATCCACTCTCCCTTCAGGCTTGGGTTGAATAGTCATTCGACACTAGCTCTTCCTACCTCACATGAAACTCGCACGATATGCATCGTCAATTTGGCTGCTTTGTCAACCCTGCGCAGTCTTCCAACATCGCCTCATATCCTCTGTTACTTGCACTTTATACATGGCTGCTATGGTTTATTATGCCTTGATCCTATCCTTCTCTGCATTTCATCTCAAATATGTGCATCACACTGTCATTATCTTTCTATGCTTTGTTCTGCATAGCCGTGCAATGTTTTTAGCATGGGAAATTAGATGCATTTTTCCTTGGAAGACTACTTGCTATCCATGTACATATTTAAATCAATACTCAAGCTCAAACTTTTTGCAACCCGCATTCATTCATATTCTACATCAGTCTAAGCACCAAATAAAGTCTTACACCAGGTTAGGCTTGCACCAGTTCATACGCTTGCACGAGTTTAGGCTTGCACTAATTCATTCCTACAAAGGTTCACATCACATATTGCATCAATTGGTTAAATTAAGCTCATACATTTGATCTTACATCATTATCAGCCTTCTCACTAGAATCTACTCCTATTCGCACTTAGTTCAGCTGCTCAAAGCACTTGCACTCAATTTAGTTGCTTCTTTCACTCTTTCGCGGATTAAAAGTTTCAGCCAAGTTTCTCCATAGGTGCATACTATTACCCCGCCTTTTGGTCAAGGCCTGGATATCAATAAATTGGCTAAAATGGATGGATATAGGGATTGGAGATCGATTGGAAATAAGGCTTTGATCGATACCACCAAAAATGGACCAAGCTCAAATCAAGGTGGGGTCAATCAGGAATAATAAACAAGGTTCGGTGAGGCTATACTTTGAATATCAGGACAATCAAAGTTCATATGTCAAGTTATGGATGGATCAATATTGGTGGAAATTGGTCTCGTATCGATACTTTTGTATTGGTTATTGTGGTGTTTGGTTTGGATGGATCGACATTCGTATCGATACATCTCGTATCAATACAGTTCGTATCGATTAGACGGCTTTAGGAAGGATACAGATTGATGGATGTGGACTAATGTTTTTGTATCGATACATGCATATCGATTGGATGGATACGGCAAGGCATGTTGGTACACTTCATATCAATCAAAGCTTGGATCGATATGAGAAACAAAGCAAACCGATGGATACAAAACAATGGTTATGAAGGTTTGGAAGAATATCTCTTATCGATCACTTATCGATCAATACGACGGACACACATGGAGGAAACTATGTTGGACGGTACAAAAGACTCAGGAGCCATTTTGTATCGATCGCGTTCGTATCGATCCATACGAAGGAACCGACCAAGAAATGGAACGCATCTCATGGATCAAAAGCGCAAAACTTGAATCGATGCGAAAATAATGAATACGGGGTGATGGATACAAAATGATGGATACAAAATGATGGAGGCGATGGACCCGTCTTATGAATGCGAGCTGATGGATACGAATCCATCGATACGAAGGCTCCAGTTTCACTAGCAACTCAATCTTGGATCGATCATATCTCAAAAACTACGCATTGAAATTTCATGAAATTTGGAGAGCAAAGATTTTCCACTATCATCTTTCACCATGATCGATCCCAACTCAATTAGAGGATTTCTCGATCGATATGAAGGTGGCATGGATCGATCCCAAACGACTCCAGATCTATTATATGGGCCCACCTACGCATGAGAAATGGTATTCCGAGATTCAAGGTAGATATTTCCAGCTTCAAGCCTATATATAACACCTCCATTGCAACTAATGGGGTTCTTCTTCTTCTCTTTTGGAAAAACTTTGCAATTTTGGTTATTGGTGTTCAAAGGACTAAAACTGTAATCACAGTATAAAGAAAATAAAAGGATCAATTCTAAGTGGATGTAGGCCAGAGATAGCCGAACCACTATAAATCTTATGTCTTCTCTTACTTTATTTCATTTTTAGTTTTGTTGAATACTATGGGTTTATGTGCAAGCACTAGTGCTTTCACTACTTTCGGGGTTTGTGACCATTTTTGGCGTAAACGCATACTTCACCTACATTAGCTCGCTCCAGTCAAGTTTTATTTCTATAGCAATCTCAACCTGATTTTTTTTACATTTCAGTGATACAGTCATGCTCAGTTTCTATCGCAACCTAATGTCCAGTCCAGATTTCATCGTTATAGTTTTGGCAAGATTTTTCCCAGCTATAGCCTTTAGCATATCACTTCTAATCTCCACCGTCTCACATATATAGTATTTTCTTGTGCATATCTCAGTCATGCCGCAACCTTGCGGATACATTCCTTCCCGTCATTGCTTGATCAATGTGACATATTTAATTTTACAACTGCACTTCATCATTGATTCAGAGCCTGCCAGCCGTCTCTTAGTCTATAACCACAACCCGCCTGCCTCAGTTCATCAATTTTCTTCGGTTCATTTCTTTATTCACTCCATTGCTTTTAACATTTATAATGATAGCTTCTTTTCTTCAATTCTTTCAAGTCTGCCTTCTGTTCAGAGAATGGTGCATGCTGCAACCAACCGTGCATGAATCAACGTTATTGATGCATGTTTGGTGCATTTTCCTTCGGATAGTCTTATGTAAAAAGGCTGTGATTCTATGGTTGTCTTAACGGATGTAGAAATCAATGCTTCTTTCATGCTCCAACTACATATTTCTGTTTAGTTTATTGCACAACTAGTGCATTAAGTATGATGTTTCATCCATTCTTTTCTCATCAATTTAGTTAAGTTCAACATTTGCCAACCAGCTTAGAGTATGCTATATGCTTATTTTGTTCCTAACTTAAATGGAAGCTAAGTAAGTTGTTGGTCCCAATTCAGTGGAAGAACATGCTCATTTTTGTACCGTATCAGTAATCAACCTCAAAGTAGCTAGATAAATCAACTGCCCTATTGCTTATTTTCCTTATTGCATCGTTAGTCAGAACCATTACAACCACCACTTCTTTGCCTGAGTACAAGCTTGTCAAGTCAGATCACCATTTTCAATGCATCATCTTTCGTGCTTCGATTTTGAAACTTATGCAACTTTCCCCAACCCGTTGCAATTCTAGAACTGCTTGAACAGAATGCATATTACATCTGTTGCCTTCACAACACTCTCTTCCACTCTACATTAGCCAAATTATGAATTACGCAACATAAATGCTTGAACTAAACTACATTCTCGTACACCAGATTTATATAAGTGGTGAGCATTTTAGTTGTATTTTATACACAAATGCTTCAGGATTAGGGTTAGGAGCAATGTTAATGCAAAAGAGTAAGGTTGTAGCTTTTGCATCTAGGTAGTAGATATCATATAAGGTTCAGTATCCAATTCATAACTTAGAGTTTGCATCAATTATATTTATGCAAAAGATTTGGAGGCATTACCTTTTAGGAGAAAGGTTTGAGTTGTTCACCAACTATAAGTTTTCAGGATATTTGTTCTCTTAGATGGAGATGATATAAGATAGCAAAAATGGTTAGAGTTTCTGGCATCGTATGATTTTGGGATTGAGTATACGTTAGAGAAAGAAAATAAAGTCTTTGAGGCCTTCGGCTAAAAGTTGTAGAATTGTGTTTTAGCTATGACCAAGAAGTAAATGTTTCAGAGATGCTAACTTCTTGTGATATTCAGTCTTAGTCGAATGTTGGTCTAAGCGAAAACTCGAGAATGTTGTCTTGCTTAGAAGTTCATCTTATTCCCATATAGAGGCTTGCCAAGAGGCAACAGGAATATCCACTTTGTGTTGAAAGGATCCAAGGCTTGAAGCATGATGCCGAGATCAAAGGGTAAAAGTGCTTCAGTACTGATAAGAAAGGTTGGCTTTAAAAGAAGGGAAGATTTGTATGTTTCAGACAATGGAGACCGGTCTTGGACGAATACCATCATTTAGAGTTTGTTATTCATCCTAGGGGAACCAAGATGTCTCAACATATGAAGCAGAGTTTCTTTAAGAAAGGGATGAAGAGAGAGTTTATGAAAGTTCGAAGATATGTTTCACACACCAACAGATTAAGGTAGAACATCAAAAACCGAGCTGGCTTTCACAGCCTTTTGGAAGTTCCAGTGTAAGCAGGGTTTGATTTCAATGGATTTTGTTGATTGTTTGCTTAGGACTACGGCAATGAATGGAAGTATATGAGTCATAGTTGACAGATTGACTAAGAGCGTCCATTTCATTCTGGTAAAATCCACGTGGATGGCAACCAAACTAGCTGAGGTATATATTAAAACTATAATTTCATGGAATTCCGAGTATTACAATCAATGATTGATACCCATTATTTGCCAGTGAGTTTTGATGAAGCTTATAAAGTGCTTTGGGTTCAAAATTGTGTTTGAGTACTTCTTCTCACCCATAGACAAATGGTCAGACTGACGGGCTCACCAAGATCTTGATGACTTGCTTAGAGTTGTGTATTAAGCTTCAGTGGATCTTGAGAAGATCATTTTCACTTAGTGGAAATTTAAAACAACAATTATTAGTCCAGTATTAGATGGCACCTTTTGAAAAATTGTATGGAAGACCTTGTAAGTCACTAGTAAGTTGGTGTGAGACCGAGGATAGACTTGTTTTGAGTCCAGATCTAGTAAGAGAAGCTTTTGAAGAAAATTGAATTGATTCAGGAAGGGTGAAAGATGCTTAATCCAGGTAGAAATGCTATGTCGGTAGGAGGTGGGAAAACTTGGAGTTTCATTCGGAGGATCATGTATTGGTTAAAGTGTCAGGTTGAAAAGGTCGAAAGTTGTTGCCAAGATATGTTGGCTCATTTCTGATACTTGAAAAGGTCAACAAAGTAGTTTATAGAGTTGAATTGATGAGTGGTTTTGCTAGGATCCGGAATGTGTTTCACATATCACATCTAAGAAAGTGTGTCCGAGGCCTTTGGGATGTCGTGGTCCTAAGAGCACTGGAAGATTTGGCTATTGAAAAAAACATAACTTATGTGAAGAAGCTTATTTGGATTATAGACCGAGATGTAAAGAAGCTTTGGAATAAATAAGTGAAGCTTGCGTAGGTCCAATGGATTGCAGAGCGAGATGACTATACATAGGAAACAGAGAACAAAGTTAAAAAGACTTATCCCGAGTTATTTCTTTAAATTAGCATGTATGATGCTATGTTTGTGGTAGATTACATATGTACACACATTATGGTTGATTTTATTATGTATTAGTAAATGCACTTGTACATTTTTTGAGCAGCATTAAGTAGGAAACTTATGTTAGTCCGTGAGATGATGGTTTTGATGACAACAACCTTAGAATAGATTATAAAATATAAATACAATCTTTATAAGTTTAGATATATATATATATATATATATATATATATATATATATATATATATGCAAGATTTAACCATGTAGGTACCAAGAATGAAGACTGTACAATATAGAGATTCAAGATATCAAGATTGAAGACTCATGAGTATCAAGATTATCAAGAGTTCAAGACTTCAAGGATAAGCATTTTAATTATAAATTTTGTTAAAACTCCTAGAAAAGCACCGACATCTTAAAATCCAATTTGTTTGTGGAATGGAATCCACTTCGACCCCGTTAAAGGGATGAAACCCTAAGTAGGATGGAACCTACGAAAAATCTAGTGGAACATTATTTTGTATCCGCTAATTTTTATTCAAATGATTTTACAAAAATTATCTTATTTTTAAAATAATTTCAAAACTTTTCTTTTAAAAGATTCAAAAACCTCTATCCCGATTTTAAATAATTTTAGCCTCAAAATCATCTTTAATTTCAAAGACAAATTACTCCTGATTTTAAACTATCTTTTAATATAATATATTTAACTTTTAAATATTTATACTTAGATTTAAAATATAAAATTATAGTTAAATTGTATATATATTATTCTCTATATTTACTTATGAATTTTAACTATAGTCAAGTATATTTATAAAGTTTAACATAGTTTTAATATAAGATAAAGATTATTTTCAAAGAAAATAAAATCATCAAAAATTTCCTTGGGATGTCGACATACTCTTGGTGACCATGTCGACATAGTGTCAGTTGAGTTTAAAATTTAAATTTCAAAAGAAGTGTCTATTCGTCATAACTCTTTACGAATGGGCATGGCTGTTGTTCTTCTATAAATAGGGGTTAGTTTCAACGAATTTATCATCATATTTTATGATTTTTCACTCCTCTTCTTCTTCTCCTTTTCTTAATACATATTCTTACCATTACTCTGCCGAAATCAACATTGAATTGAACTCGATCATTTGTAGTTTGGTTCTCTATCTCTATCTCAACAAGATCCTTAGTGCTATTCAGAGATATAGGCTTTTTGTAATCAACTTAGCTATAAAAGGTGTGATTGTAGTCTTGAAAATCAATCAGGCGAGATAAGGTGTGATTGTAGCCTTGGAAAATCAATTGGATGAACTTGTTGCCCGTAAAATCAAGTAGGTGAACTTGTTGCCCGGAAAATCAAGTATCTCTACCCAGAGGATTGTGATTCTGGAGGGTGTACCTCGTAGCCTTGAAATCGAGGGTGTAATTGTAAAGATTTCTATTGAAAGGAAATTCGTACTTGTGTTGCGGGACTGGATGTAGGGTAACTCCGAACCATTATAAAATCCGGTATGTTCTTTCCTTTACTGCTTTTTATTTTATTTCTGCATCTGTGTTTGTTTCTGTGATCATATCTGTGTCTGTATATTACACACATCTGTGTCTAAATTAACATAAACTCAAAAAGATTTAGTAATTCTTTATAAACACTATTCAACCCCCTCTAGTGTTAATCCTAGTCTTAAGATCCGTTATTCGCATTTCTCACAATTGGTATCAGAGCAAGGTTTTCAAAGTTTCATACTCTGATTTTTGAAAAAGCTTTTAAAATGGCTATATTTGTTAATACTAGTTTAGAAATATTCAAACCATCATTGTTTCATGAGTCCACATATAATCAATATTCAGATTCAAGTTATCTACCAAAATTGTTTGATGTGCAGGAATCTTGCTTTATGGCTGTTGAGGAATCAATCCACAAATGATAAATTGTGCAGATCAAAAAGAACAAATGGATACTTCATAGTGGATGTTCTAGGCACATGACTGGCAATCCAGATACACTGAATGATATTACAAAGACGGAGGACTGGTTAATTCTGAAGACAATTCAAAAGGATATGCGATTGGCATCAACAAAGTCGGTAATCCTAAAACTTCTACTATTACTAATGTTTTGCTAGTTAAGAATCTGAAACATAATCTGTTAAGTATAAGTCAACTATGCGATAAAGGATATAAAATTAAATTTGTAAAAGATAAATGTCACATTGAAGATAATAATTCAACCATTATATTTGAAGGAGTCAAGAAAAAGAATATTTATATTCTTAATATGAAAGTTTCAAATGATAACCTGTGTCTGTTGGCAAATACAAGCGACCCTTGGATTTGGCATAAGAGATTTGGGCATTTGAATTTCAAACTCTTATCTAGACTGTCAAAACATGATCTACTAAGAGGTCTTCCTAAAATGAATTTTAAAGTAGATAGTCTATGTGATGCTTGTCAATTAGGAAAACTTAGAAAAAGTTCTTTTAAATTAAAAGATATGATTTCAACTTCAAAACCTCTTGAATTACTTCATCTTGATTTGTTTGGTCCATCTCAAATTCTATCAATAAATCATAGTAAATACCTTTTTGTAATTGTAGATGATTATTCTAGATTTACATGGACAATAATTTGGAACATAAAAGTAATATTTTTGAGTGTTTAAAGAACTTTTCAAAAAGAATTCAAAATCAATTTTCTTTAAAAATTATAACTATTCGTAGTGATCACGGTGGTGAATTTGAAAATGAAAAGTTTGAGGAATTCTACAATAAAAAGGGAATAACTAACAATTTTTCATTTTCGTGAACTCCACAACAAAACGGAGTAGTAGAACGTAAAAATAGGACGATTCAAGAGTGTGCGAGAACTATGCTTTCAGATAGTAATTTACCAAAGAATTTTTGGACAGAAGCAGTTGCTACCGCCGGTTATATTTTAAATAGAATTTTAATTAGACCTTTAACTGATAAGACATCTTATGAACTTCTTTATTCAAAGAAACCTAAGGTATCTTATTTCAGAATTTTTGGAAGTAAATGCTTTATTTTAAATACGAAAGATAATTCAGATAAATTTGATCCTAAATCTGACAAAGGAATCTTTATCGGATACTCTAATAGAAGTAAAGCTTACAGAGTATTTAATTTAAAAACTAACACTATCCAAGAAACAATGCATGTTTCATTTGATGAAAATTTCAAAAAATTTGAAGATACAAATGATGAAGAGGATTTAATCACTCAAAATGAAGAATCAATTGAAACTAATAATGAAATTAATCATCCTAATAAAAGGACTAAACTTTTAAAAGATCATCCCATGGAAAATATATGGGAGATATGTAATCTGTTGTTAAAACTAGAACTCAACTAAGTCAAATAAGTAATGTAGCTTTTATATCAATTATTGAACCCAAAAATCCAAAAGAAGCATCAACTGACGATTCATGGATTTTGGCTATGCAAGAAGAATTAAATCAATTTACTAGAAATGATGTTTGAGAACTTGTTCCTAGACCTGAAAATAAAACTACAATTGGAACTAAATGGGTTTATAAAAATAAAATGAATGAACAAGGAGAGGTAGTTAGAAATAAAGCTCGATTAGTCGCTCAAAATTATTGTCAAGAAGAAGGAATAGATTTTGATGAAACCTTTGCTCCCGTAGCAAGATTAGAAGCCATTAGGATTCTACTTGCTTTCGCAAATCATAATAATTTCAAATTATTTCAAATGGATATTAAAAGTACCTTTTTAAATGGATTTGTAAAAGAAGAAGTATATGTTGAACAACCACCACTTTTTGAAAATGATAAGTTACCAAATCATGTTTACAAACTTAAGAAAGATTTACATGGTATAAAACAAGCTCCAAGAGCATGATATGATAGACTAAGATCTTACTTATTACAGTTAAATTTTGAAATTGATAAAGTAGATAATGCTCTTTTTATTAAAATAAATAAAAATGATATTCAACTAGTACAAGTGTACGTAGATGATATCATTTTTGGATCAACTAATTTTGAAACGAATAAAGAATTTTCTTAAATAATGAACAAAAGAGTTTGAGATGAGTCATATGGGTGAATTAAATTTCTTTTTAGGATTACAAATAAAACAATTAGATAATGGTGTCTTTATTAGTCAAGAAAAATATGCTAAAGACCTAATTAGTAAATTTGGTTTGTCTACTGCAAGTGGAAAACCCATTCCCATGGCAACCAATGAGTACCTTAGTAAAGAAGATCTCTCAAAAGATGTAGATCAAAAATTATATAGAGGAATGATTGGATCACTACTCTATTTTACCGCTAGTGGACCTGATATCATGCATAGTATTTGTCTCTGTGCCAGATATCAATCCCAACCTAAAGAGACCCACTTAAAAGCCATGAAACGTATCATAAGATATGTTAAACACACATCTAATTATGGTTTATTTTACCCTAAAAATGATTCTTTTGACTTAATATCTTACTGTGATGCTGATTATGCTGGTTGTAAATCAGACCGAAAAAGTACAAGTGGGACTTGTCACTTTTTGGGGTATTCTCTGGCTTCCTGGTTTAGTAAAAAGTAAAACATATTTTCTTTATCAACAACTGAAGCAGAGTATATTTCTGCTGCTTTGGCTTGTTCTTAAGTAATATATATGCAACGAACTTTAAAAGATTATGGTTTAAATATCTCGAAATCACTAATTTATTGTAATAATACTAGTGCAATAAATTTATCCAAAAATACTTCTCAACATGCTCGAACTAAACATGTTGATATCAGACATCATTTTCTCAGAGATAATATGAGTAAGGAAGTAGTTACTCTCGATTATATCAATTCTGAGAATCAAATTGCTGATATTTTAACAAAACCCTTAAATGAATCAATATTTACTAAATTAAGAAGAGAATTAGATTATTTGTTCAATAGCTGAAATATAAAATATAAATATCCATTATAATAAATAATTAATACTAAAATAAATAAAATTGTAAAAATATAAAGGAGAATCTCGACATCCCCCATATACCCATGTCGACATATAACGTTTTTATTTTTTTGAAATTTTTCCCACCAAATTTCAAAAAATTGGTTACATATTCTTCTTATTTTCGAATTTTTGATCATTCTCTCTGTTCTCTTTCTATTCTATTTTATGAAATAAATAAAATCATGACATCATCTTCCAAATCAAACATAAAATCAACATTTTCGTTCCCCTCTCCTACTTCTGGTCCGTTTCAACGTACTACTCTCGCTCGTGTAACAAAAATGGAGGAGTCTCTGAAGGATGCACTTCAGATGATGACTGAAATTCAAGTGATTCAATTCCGTATGGCAAAGGAATAAGAGAGGCAAGGCAAGATTCTTAGGAATTTGCAAAAATTTCTAATGGATAATCAAGCCAACCCTATCTTGATTGATGAAGATTCTTCACACAATCAAGAATAAAAGGCCAGCTAAGAAGAAGAAGAAGAACCCATGGAAGAAGCGCAAGCGGAAGATGACGACAAAGTCGTTTGCGTTGGAGAAGTGTGATTTGATAAAGATGGGAATCTTGTTGAACAACGTGGAAATTTCTGTTTCCACTATCTGCATTGTTTGATTTATAGATCTCCTATTTAGTTTCTTTTCTTTCTTCTCCATTGTTGTTTGTGTTTCTTTATGTTCTCTAAACGCTCACGTAAATGCAACTTTATACGTAATGTGTTTTCTTATATGTTTTAATTTTAAGTATTATCATGGATTTTAGTTAGAATAGTTAGTAGTAAGTTTTAGTTTTAGATCTAAGTGTTGATTACTTATGATAACACTACCATTATAATCACATATCATAGGGTATTAGATTTAGGGGGTGTTATATATTTTGAAGTTATAAAGTTTAGAGTTTGTTTTTGTTGATGACAAAGGGGGAGAAGTATAAAATAGGGTAATTAGGGCATAGATTAAGGGGGAGTTATTAGTTTTAGGGGGAGTTATTAGGATAGAGGTAATATTTTATAAACAAAGGTTATCATCATCAAAAAGGGGGAGATTGTTAGTCCGTGAGATGATGGTTTTGATGACAACAACCTTAGAATAGATTATAAAATGTAAATACTAACATTATAAGTTTAGATATATATATGTATATGCAGGATTTAACCATGCAGGTACCAAGAATGAAGACTGTACAGTATAAAGATTCAAGATATCAAGATTGAAGACTCATGAGTATCAAGATTATCAAGAGTTTAAGACTTCAAGAATAAGTATTTTAATTAGGAATTTTGTTAAAACTCCTAGAAAAGAAATGGCATCTTAAAATCTAATTTATTCGTGGAATGGAATCCACTTCGAGCCCGTTAAAGGGATGGAACCTTAAGTAGGATGGAACTTACGAAAAATCTAGTGGAACATTGTTTTGTATCCGCTAATTTTTATTCAAATGATTTTACAAAAATTATCTTGTCTTCAAAATGATTTCAAAACTTTCCTTTTAATAGATTCAAAAACCTCTATCCTGATTTTAAATAATTTTAGCCTCAAAATCATCTTTAATTTCAAAGACAAATTATTCCCGATTTTAAACTACCTTTTAATATAATATATTTAACTTTTAAATATTTATACTTAGATTTAAAATATAAAATTATAGTTAAATTCTATATATATTATTCTCTATATTTACTTATGAATTTTAAATATAGTCAAGCATATTTATAAAGTTTAAAGTAGATTTAATATAAGACAAAAATTATTTTCAAAGAAAATCAAATCATCAAAAATTGCCTTGAGATGTCGACATACTCATGGTGACCATGTCGACATAGTGTTGGTTGAGTTCAAAATTTAAATTTCAAAAGAAGTGTCTATTTGTCATAACTCTTCACGAATGGACATGGCTGTTGTTTTTCTATAAATAGGGGTTACTTTCAACGAATTTATCATCAGATTTTCTGTTTTTTCACTCCTCTTCTTCTTCCAATTTTCTTAATACATATTCTTACCATTACTCTCCCGAAATCAACATTGAATCGAACTTGATCATTCGTAATTTGATTCTCTATCACTATCTCAACAAGATCCTCAGTGCTATTCAGAGTTATAGGCTTTTTGTAATCAACTTAGCGAGAAAAGGTGTGATTGTAGCCTTGAAAGTCAATCAAGCGAGATAAGGTGTGATTGTAGCATTAGGAAATCAATTGGGAGAACTTGTTGCCCGTAAATCAAGTGGGTGAAATTGTTGCACGAAAAATCAAGCATCTCTACCCAGAGAATTGTGATTCTAGAGGGTGTACCTCGTAGCCTTGAAATCGAGGGTGTAATTGTAAACATTGCTTTTGAAAGCAAATCCGTACTTGTGTTGCGGGACTGGATGTAGAGTAACTCCGAACCAGTATACAATCCGGTGTGTTCTTTCTTTTACTGCTTTTATTTTATTTCTACATCTGTGTTTGTTTCTGTGATTATATCTGTGTCTGTATATTGCACACATCTGTGTCTAAATTAACATAAACTCAAAAAGATTTAGTAATTCTTTATAAATACTATTCACCCCCTATAGTGTTAATCCTAGCCTTAAGATCCGTAATCCACATTTTTCACAACTCATGTTTATGCTAGAGTGGGAATAAGAAAGACCTAGAGCCATTATTGTACCATATTTGAATTTAATGGAAGAAATTTCTATAAGTGGAAAAACCTGTAACACTTCATAAATTAATAAATAAATAATTAGTTAAAGGATTAATTACATGAATAAATATTTAAATGACTAAATGATAGAATTAAATAGTATAATTTAAGTATTTAGGTGTACATTTACTTGTTGAAAAGAAACATAACTAGAAGGAATTAAATAAATAAGAGGGAAATGGGTCGACGACCCAGTTATTCATTAGAATTAAGATAACCACTTTTTCTATTTCATTTAATTCCACTCTGAATACTAAAAGAAAAGCTTGAGCCCTTTAATGGGGGTTGTGGCTTAATCAAGAAAAAAAAGAAAAAGAAAGATTTAAAGCTAAGATAACTGTAGACTTTATTAACTAAGGAAGGCAAGTAATATATTCTCTAATTCCTTTTTCTTTCCTAAAATCCCTCATGGCTATGTTTATGAAGAATATTATTTTATGCTTTTTGTAATCAAAATGCTTTAAAATTTTAATAAGATGTTTAGAACGCGTTTTTAAAGATGGTTTTTAATTTGTAGAATTTTCCCTTAAGCTGATAATTGATATGAATTATTTGAGTTCCATACAACATAGAAAATAGGTAGAAAAAAGAGGTTTGATTTATTATATAGAAAAAATAACGATCACTATTTTCTATGATTTTCTGGAAGCCAAAATAATTAGTTCCAAAAGAATATAAACTTGGCCGATATGTTATAATATAGAGCCGTAAGGCATTTAATTAAGGCCGAAAGGTAATTTGATTAAATGAAGTGTTAAATAATTAGGCAAAAGACCAGATACATAAACTGCGTTGAACGTGTTAGCAAAGTACTCTATAAAGTTCATAAATGACTAACTCTAACAAATCTGGAGTCAACACTTGTAAAGTGGAGTGTCAGATGCGTAAAGGGCGGATCCGATGTGTACTGAAGGGCAGTCTCGGAGTAGAAACCGAACGGAAAGCAAGAGATGAGCCAGAATCTTAAATATAAATAACTTAAGTAAAATGTTAAGTGTAAAGCTAGGGTTAGTAAATCAAAGGTATTAACCAAGGACAGAAGATAGTCAATGCTTAAGGAGGAAGTATAGGTAGAGGAGGTGATTTCAAAAACTTAAATATTCAAATACTACAAGGTACCAAGATAAACTATGGTAGGATTCCACAAATGAGACTGAGAGATAGCGATTTCCGAGGGCAGTGAAGCTTTTGGCAAGATATTGAAACCAAGAATAATTGATTTCCGAAAAAGAATGTATACTATGGCTTAGGCAGGTCGAAACTAATACTTGAAACATTAATGATGATGTAGTAATGTAGCTTAATGAATAATAAAGTGAAAAGCCTAATAGTGACTAGTTAGGTAGTATGTTCAATAGTTGATGCAGTCAAGGGGCCGAAAGTGAAGGAGTAAGACCTTAGTGGCGTTCGATAGTGAAGGAGTAAGACCTTAATGGCGTTCGTAAACGAGAATGAAGGAGTAAGGCCTTAGTGGCATTTGCAAATGAATACGTAGGCGTAAGGCCTAAAGTGGCAGCCAAAACCGGGAATGCAAGTGTCAGGGCTAAAGTGGCAATCAAAGGTGAATGATTGGAGTAATGCCTAGGATGGCATCCAAATACTATTTGTATAAGGCCCTAGGTGGAGAACAAGTGTTCGGTAGAAGATGTAATGCCTAATGTGATAGTCAAGTATTGGAAGTGAAGTAAGTGTAAGGCCTTAGTGGAAAGTGTAGTTGTATAGCCTGAAGTGGCAACCAAAAATGAAAGTGCAGTAGGCATGAGGCCTGTTGTGATACTTGAATTATGAAACAAAGGTGTAAGTCCTGCCTAGAAAACATAATTGATAATGAGCCTAATGAAATTTAGTAAGCAAATGGCATTAGGGCTTAGCAGTGCCAAATTGTAAGATATTATTAGAATGCATAAGGCTTTAGTGGCATCCAAGGCTAGGGTATTTTGGTTATGCTTTAGTAAATTAATATTTCAGCGAAATAAACCGAGAGATTGCTTTCGGTCATGACTTCATGGTATCATTTCAACACCTATTATTTAACCTATGATTTATGCTTCCTTATAAAACTAATGAATGTTTGCCTTAGTATAGTGGGGGAAAACCCATTCTGCACCTGAGTAGCGTGGTCTCATTACCTTTTATGCTAAGGCAATATGATGTTCATACTAGACTTTTTATCTGACCCGTTTTTTTATTGTGTTTCCCCAATGAACTCATAGATCCTTATTCAAGTAGGTTGGATTTATGGATTTAAGGCAGGCTGCTTTCGGATGATGGACAGGAGTTTCAAAGGCGAAGCAAGTGGCTTAGATGATATAATATCCATTTAAACACTTAGGAAAATTCTACAAAAATTCTAGACAATCATTTTTAATATGTTTTCTAACATATATAAATTTCAGACCCCAAGCTAATATAATTTGACCGAAATTAATTTTAAACCGAAATTAACATTTTCTTCACTATAGAATTCATATAAAATCCATATTAATTTAGAAAATTATGAAAACTGAAACCCATTTATAAATTATTATTTCTAATCTAAATTTAATTTCGCAAGACAATTTGATGTCATATATTAGGGTTTTCATATCAAAACATATCACAAAATCTATGTGAATTTTATAAATCATCAACGACATATAGATATACATTTTATCATCCAATACATGGAAAAACATTTGCAAATATTGCGAATTTCATACTCAAAGCCGAAAACCAATAAGAACTTTAGATGTAGTCATTATTCACCTTAGCTTGTTGGTTAAGGACGTGAGATTTGTTCTTGATTAATTGAGTTAATTCTTCCTATTGAATTCTTCTTTTTTGCTCTTCCTAACGGTGGCCGGCCTAAGCTCTATTTTTGTTTGTGAAAATAGGATGAACATGTAGAATGAATTCCCAAGGGTTTAGGGTATAAGGATATGCCTTGTTCCTATTTTGCCCCTTATCCATTTCATTTTTATTATTTAGTATAGCATGATTACTCCTTATTTAATCACAAATCTCAATCCACTAATCATCTTACATTATTTTATTTTATTTAACTAATTAAATATCCTAAATAACGTTACTGAAAATATGGGGTGTTACAATTCACCTCCTTAAAGAATTCCGTCCTCGAAATTATGATAAGGTACACATCAAAACAATCAAAGATAAAACGTACCATCAAAAAAATCAGGAAAAGTATCTCTCATCATGTTCTCAGTCTCTCAAGAACAGTCTTTGTCATCATCACTCCACTGGACTTTAACTAATCTGATTGTCTTGTTCCTCAACTTTTTCTCATCTCTTGCGACTATGCGAATTGGCTTTCTAACTATAGTCAAATTCGGATGTACGACTAAGTCATGTAACACAGTCGGTGATATAGTAGTATTCGGATCTTGAATACACATTTTTAGATGAGAAACAAAGAAAATTCCGTGGACTCCTGCCGAACTGCTCGATAACTCTACTCTATATGCTAGTTTCCCTATCCTCTCAATAATAGAAAATGGTCCAAAAAATCTCGGTGCCAACTTCCTCGATTTTCAAAACCGAATCACGCCCTTTATCGGCGACACCTTAATGAAAACATGCTTTCCAGTAGAAAACTCTAAGTCTTTCTGTCATTTATCCGCATAACTCTTCTTCCTAGATTGAGCTTCCTTCATTCTAGCTCAAATTAACTCAACCTTTTCTGCCGCTTCTCTTATCAAATTCGGACCAAGAACCAATCTATCCCCGGTCTCTAACCAACAAACTGGAGATTTGCTTTGCCTTCCCATACAAAGCTTCAAATGGTGCCATCCCTATACTAGCCCGATAACTGTTGTTATATGAAAACTCGACTAGATGTAGATGGTCTTCCCATAATCCCTTAAAATCTAGCACACAAGCTCGTAACAAATCCTCCAAGACTTTGTTAACTCTCTCCGTTTGCCCATCAGACTGTAGATGGTAAGCGGTACTCATCTTGAGCTTGGTATCTAAGGTATCTCGTAGACTCTTCTAGAACTCACAAGTGAACAAAGATTCTCTATCACTCATTATACTACTAGGAATTTCGTGCAGTCTAACTACATTCTTCATAAACAACTTCGCTAACACATGTGCTGTTCTGGTTGACTTAATTGGAATGAAACGGACACTCTTGGTCAACCTATCCACCATGACCTATATACTTTCATTTCCTCTATTAGACCTTGGCAACCCGTCAATGAATTCCATAAAAATAGAATCCAACTTCCACACTGGAATGTCCAAAAGTTGCAGCAACCCACTTGGCTTCTGGTGTTCAGCTTTTACTCGTTACCAGTTCAAACATTGCTTCACTCATGAGCCTACATCCCTCTTCATACCTTCCTAGAAGAAATTTCTTTTCATGTCCTGATACATCTTTGTTCCTTCTGGACGAATACTGAACCTTGAGCGATGGCATTCGTCCAAAACTTCCTACCTAATATCTGCCACATTTGCAACCCTTAAGGAAGTAACTAGGTATAAGGGTTCTAGGTTAAGCTTATCTACCAAACAACAAGATATAAAAGAATGCGATGCACCAGCATCAAATAGAACACTAACACCATATTAAGAATCATAAGCGTACGTCCCGACACTGTTTTTCCTTTTTCCCCTACCATAGGTCTTGAGGTAGCTGGCTCCAATGCATATACTTTGCCCTTTCCATCCTTAGAAGACTCCTTGCATTGGTTCTTGTAATGGCCAATCTGATCGCAATTGAAGTATATGATACTCTTCTTCCCAGTCACTTCTTTGCTTCTCTAGAACGACATTCATTCGCAAAATGCTCTTTCTTGTCGCATTTAAAACAGACAACTTCTAACTTTCCTTTCTTCATGGCTCCACCCTTCTGGGCTCCTTTCTTAGGAAAGAACTTCCTTTTCTGACTTTACCCTACCTAGACCTTCTTTGCCTTATTCTACTCCACAGAAGCAATAATTTACGCATGTCTTAGAGCCATCTTTACTGCAACGTCGCAAGGATCCCTGATATGAGGTAACGTAGCCCTAGCCAATTCAGGTTTCAACCCCATAATGAACTTCTTATTTCTCTTAATCACGGTATCCAGAGTGGCATGAACATATCTTGCTAACTCCTCAAACCTTGTAGCATACTCTAACATAGTCATCTCTCCCTGCTATAACTCGACAAACTTTCTGAGCAAGGTAGACTTTGCCATCACAAACATGAATCTCTCCTCGAACCTCCTCTTAAACTCAAACCATATCATCGTTCCATCATCTACTCCAACCGTCAAACTATTCCACCAGTATAAAGCTGCTCCTTGAATCTATCTCGAAGAGAGACTTCTTTTCTGCTCATCACTGAGCCCTAAATCTGTGAAAATCCTCTCACAATGCAACAACCAGTTCCCTACTTCTATGGCGTCTTAAGTCCCAATGAATGGTTTTCCTCCCAACTAGCATAGTCCCCACTCAAAGCAGTATAATTGTCGATTGCTAGAGCTTTCTGGGCTTTTCTACCAACTACTCCTGCAACAACCCCCGCTTGCATCATATTCATGAAAAATTGATACATGGCACCCATGTTAACTTGAGGGACTTCAGCACCAATATTTCCGGCTAGTTCCTGACCTGGGTTCCTTTTAGTATAAGGTTTGGCATTTCTACCTACAGTAGTGCCTCCTCCACCAACATTATCTGTTCGGGAATCCATATCTGCATGAACCTTTATAAAATACATAAAAATAACCAAATAGAGATAGGAGACTAGAGATAAAGCGCATACTTATATATGGAAAATACAAGTATGTTACTATAACGTTATCCCATACCCCAATCTTATTGCTAATTCCTTAGGATTATGTCTTTCAAAATCTTCTTTTAATTAAAGTTTTTTTCTATATAAACCTACGCTCTGATACCAAGTTGTAACATCCCCTATCTAGAGTCCAAAGCTAAGTGATACAGATGCTGCAGTCATCCATAGTATTAACTTCCGGCGACTAAATACGGCTATATTAATGGTATCCATAGTATCAGAAGCACATAAATATGAAAAAAGTTCACAGATTTTAAAATATCTTTGATTACATTTTCGAAATATGTTCCATATTCAAATTACATAATTCCATAATCTTTTCCCAAGTTCAGATAAAATGTAGCTATTACATAAATACGCGAAGATCGACATATGACGATGCTCCCTTAGTTGACCAGAGTACTATATATACAATACAGCAGAATCAATAAGAAATATAACATCAACTCCTAATTAGCTATCCATCAGCTACCTGCTCTTTACTGGAAGCTTTATTCGCCAACCTACTGAAACCTGTAAACCTCAATCCTCAGCCTACTCAAATAAATTTTGAGCACCCAAGAGTATAAGGAAAATAAACTTCGAGTCAGACATAAAGCTTGGTGTGAATAATACTATACATCTCGATTATCGGATATTAAATGAGACCACGACGCTTAGCGGAATGAGTTTCCCTTCACTAATATTCTTTTAAAACATATCTTTTGTAAATTATAGTCCTACAACCAAAAATGGTCAAATCTGTAAAGCAATATCATGTGTGTGTACATATCAGTAATCACATGGACTATCTATATATACACTGTAGTTTTTTTGGCTAAGTACTAACCCTTGGCTGACTTGGGCCTACCAAAAAACATAAAAATATAACATCTGTTATATACTCCCCTTCTGGACGGTTTGTCCTTACTTTCTTCTCCACATCTAACTTATCCTAATGTTTTGCAGGCTTACCAATAACCTGTTTTTCCATTTTAGATTCCTTTCTGTGTGTAACAAAATTTTAGTCTTACTTGTTAAAAAGTCCTACACACTGGAATTTTGGACTAAATTAGCTAGGGGCTAATAGCTAATGAGTATAGGGCGCGACTACACCAGTCCTATTTGGTTTTTTTAATCTGAGTCATTTTTTAGGGTTAACTACCCTTTACATTTTTCCTTGAAAATCTTTTCAAAATGATCTAAACCTTTAAATCATACATATACAAGGAAAATATACTCTTTGCTTTACTATAAGCTATTTTCCATTTTATATATCTACTTTATCCAAAATAATGTTGATGAAATTATTAAGGATTTCTCATCCCTCCAGAATAAGTTAGAACCCTTTTTAACTTAAAAACACTTAAGCTATATTTCTAAAGACAACTCATTCAAAACCTTTAAACAACCCGTTCGAAACTATTGTAATTACCCCTTTCGAAACCTTTGAAAGTATCCCTTTCAATACAGGTAAAACCTTAGGTCGAAGGCTAAAACATACCTTTCAAAATCATACCTTTCGAAACTATTCATATTTATCCTTTTGAAAGCATTGAAAAACATCTCCTTCGAAAGCTTTAAAACCTTAGACATCTTCTTTAAAATACTTAAACATTGCTTTTCGAAATCATTGGAAAACCTTTCCATTTAGACCTTTTGAAACCATTAGGAAACCATGCTTTAGAACCTTTCTTTAAAACCTTTTGAGAGCATCAAAACATCAAGCCTTTCGAGAGCATTTGGGTTTAATATATAATATGTGGAAACACCTTTCGAAACCATTAAAACTATCTCTTTCAAAACCATTTAGGTTCTATCTTTTATGGAGAAAATGAGTCTTTAAGACATTTGAGTCGAAAGTATCTCTCTCGAAAACATTTCCTAAGTAAAGAAGTGATGGCGTCAAAACCATCCCTTTGAAAGCATTGGAGAAGCGACTTGCTTTAAAAAACAAACTTACCTTTTCGAAACCAATTTGGATCGAAAGGTAAAAAGCAGCAGTCACGGGCTTCGACCTAGTTATTTAAAAATAAAGGCACAACCTCTTAAAACCATTCTTTTAAAATCATTGACCCAGTTGAAAGCGGACAAAGTTAAAAGCTATTAGGTCGAAAGCAAAGCAGATATATTTTCATTTAAAAGCAAAGTAGTGCTTCGACCCCTTCGGAACCCCTACTTTTGACCCAATACCTTCCGCCTATATCCAATTCAATAAGTTCCAGGTATCTGATACCATGTGCATTGGTTTCCATGAAGTCGAAGATGGAGGTAAGGAGTCAGTAGCCTGGGGCCGAAAGCATTGAAACAGGAAAACACATGTAGATTTGACTTTTTAAGTTATTTCTTTGTACCTAACCTGCCTTGTTTGTCAAATTATGATTGGTTGCTAGTTTTTCTTTTCTAAAAGTACTACCGATTTTCAGAAATAATAATTTGGATTATTTACAAAATACCCCTTCTCCTTTTTATAAATATGTAAAATAATTTAGTCCCATACCTAAAATAATTTTATATATCCATTAAAGAACTTAGGGAAATTCTATAAAAATTACAAAAAATCATTTTTAATATGTTTTTTAACATATATAAATTTCAGGCCCCAAGCTAATATAATTTGATTGAAATTAATTTTAACCAAAATTAAAATTTTCTACACTAGAAAATTCGTATAAAATCCACATTAATTCAGAAAATTATGAAAATTGAACCCATTTCTAAATTATTTTTTCTTATCTAAATATGAATTCACAAGGCAATTGGATGTCATATAATAGAGTTATCATATCAAAACATATCACAAAATCTATGTGAATTTGCATAAATCATCAACAACGAATGGATATAAATTTTATCATCCAAAACATGGCAAAACATTTGCAAATAATTCGGATTTCATACTGTAAAACAAAAGCCAATAAAAACTTGAGATGCAGTCATTATTCACCTTAGCTTGTTGATTAAAGATGTGAGATTTGTTCTCGATTAAGTGATTTGATTCTTCCTCTTGAATTCTTCTTCTTTGCTCTTCCTAATGGTGGCCGACCTTAGCTCTATTATTGTTTGTGAAAATAAAATGAACGCGTAGAATGAATTCGTAAGGAGGTTTATGGTATAAGAATATATATATGCCTTGTTCCTATTTTTCCCCTTATCTGTTTCATTTTTATTCTTTAGTTTACTTATTTAACATGGCACGGCTACCCCTTATTTAATCACAAATCTCAATCCATTAATCGTCTTACATTGTTTTATTTAGTTTAACTAATTTAATATCCTAAATAATTTTACTAAAAATATGGGGTGTTACAATAACTAAGTACCAGAGGTAGAGGGAGGTCATCACTAAAGGAACTAGGCCAACACAAAGCGGGTTAAATGGGTAAATTTTAGAAAAAAAATCCTTTTTAGATCTTATTGGCCTATGATGTCTAATTTTTTTAGATATAATCTAAATATTTTTATATATTTATTTTATTTTATTAGCTTATATAAAATATTTGATTAGTTTATATAACATATATAATGTATATGTGCATAATATATATATATATATTATCCATCCTTTTTGATCAGGCAATATTAGAACAAGTAGAATAGGTCGAACTTGGAGTTATCAAGGCAGGAAGCCCATGTAGGATCGATTTCACCCTAGAGGGAGAGGGGGTGAATAGGGTGATACTAAAAATAATAAAAATTAATGCGGAAATATATATAATAATTTCAGTACAGATAATAGCAGAATAATAAAAGCAGAAATAGAACAACACAGATTTACCCCGCTTCGGAAAAACCCTACCTACGTGCTGTTCTCAAGTTTTCTACTAGAAATTAAGTAGTTGGATGCTTACACACGTAAACTTATGACACCTGCTAATAATTAACCTAACTGTATGCTCAAAACCCTACCACAACTCAGCCATCAAGTTGTGAATTCTTGAACTACAGCACCGTAGTTCGTAACCTAGTCACACGACTAGAAAATTACACAGTTTAAAAAAATAAAATTACAACTGAAAATAAAACTAAAACAAAGAACCCTATTTCTTAAATTTGAAGCTCAATAGGATATACACTAGACCGGCCCAAATAATAATAGAAGAATCTGCTCTTCCCTTTTACTTCTTCGGCCCAGATACGTGTGGTTTTTTTATTTTCATGGCCGCTCCTTTTGTTTCTTTGTTCTTTTTCGAATGCTAAGGTTTTTGTAAAATTGAAGACGCCGCTTGGATATATTGATCGATTGAGTTGATTTTATGCTTCGATTGGCATCGTCAATCGTCTCCTTGGCTTGAGTGCATGCGGTTCCTTCAATTGTCATGTTCGAATTAGTGCCTTGAACTGGTACGTGAATTGCCTTTATTTACTGTCGTTGTTATTCTTGAATTCGATTGTTTATTTCCGACGATGATGTGGGAATTTGTAGGGATTAAAAACCCTAAATTTACGTTCGTATATTTGAATTTGAGTTCTTCATGATTTTATCACTTGCTTCGATTTACTGTTTTTGGCCCTTGATTGTCAACTGAATGCTTGTTATAACTTCTAACTGGTTCAATTGATTACAAGTAACTGATAAGTTTTTTACTTGCTTGAGTCGGTTCCTTCTTTTCTCTGATGTATTTGAATTTTGGTTCCATATTTTTCTGCTATGATTTTGGCATCACGAATATAGATATAAACTTAATGAATTTTATTATCCTCTGTTCCATTCTTATGGCTATGATGCCTTGACTTTTTGAAACAGTTCTTTGACTTTGTTCGATTTGTATTATTTCATCTCTGTTGGCATTTTTGACTTGAGATATTGAAAATCGAATTGCAACCTGGCTGTTTTTTAAAATTGTAAACTGCTTCATTGATTTTTGAAACATTGTATATATTTTCCACTTCATATAAACTTGTATTTGTCCATTGTAGCCATTTCTGCTGCTTTGTATTCATGTTAGCTCATTTTAGATTCACTTCTACATATGTATTTGTTCATGTTGATTTGAGTCTTGTTTCAGTTGCTTTGTACATGCCTACAGTTGGACTTCTGAGCCTCTGAACTGATATGCGTATACATACTTACATATATGTATATATATATATAACTGTGCTTGAATTGATTTGAACTTGTTTTTAAAGTCTGCTTTGGATTAATATACTTTTGCATATGCACTTTTAATTCAAGTGCTTTGCATTTGTTAAACTTGGGTTGGAGTCTCTTATCACATGATCTGGTTTAGTTCATCATGCTCATCCACACTTGAAATGTTGAGTTACTGTTTGCACTTCATTTTGATTGCATTAGAGTCATGTTTTCATGTGGACTTGTGTATCACTTTTGGTGTGTTGATCATGCTGCAGACTATTTCATGTGCACATTTGAGTTTGTCTCGTTGAAGTCTAAATGCGTTTGTATTTGTTTGGTTGGAGTCTGTAACTCGACCATTGTGTTGTGAACTCTCCACTTTATACTTGGGGTCTGATCACTTTTGAAATGTTGTGTCGCATTGTGAGGTGTGTGTTCATTTTAAGTCTGCACTCTAGTTTAGTTCATTTTGTAGTCATGTTCATGCAGCCTTGTTAGCCTTGCTCTATGTATACATGTATGCTGTTTTATTGCTGGTTGCTCCATTTCATTATACCTGGCCATTTGTTTGCCTGTACGCACAGTTTGCACCACTGCTTCATTGAGTTCATTTGTGTGTGTGTGTGTATATATATATATATATATATATTGTGTTCACACCTGGTGCACCTTTCTCTATTTCATGCTTGAACTGTTGAACTGTTGTTGGTGCACCTTATTCCATGCTGTCTTCTTTCTTGTGTTTGGTCTATGTGAATCTGATTTCATGTGATCTTGTTCCATGCTTGGGTTCTTGTGTACTTGATGCCTAGATTAGTTTTTGAATTCATGCCTCATTGTTTGTTGGTCATCATCTTTTCATGCCTCTTCTTTGTTGAGTAACTCACTACCGAGTTGTGTAGGATCTAGATTAACCCTAGAGGGGGGGGGGGTGAATAGGGTTATAGCAAATTTTCTCGATTTAAACACAGAAATAAACTGCAGAAATAAATATGCTGAAAAGTAAATCACACACAAAATTTACCCAGCTTCGGCAACCCCTGCCTACTGCTGCATTCACAGATTTCTATTAGAATTAAACAGTATCACGCTTACAACAACTCTACTAGACTCGCAGACCCTTTTGCTCCCGCTCACAAACACTCTACTAGACTCGCACACCCTGCTCCCGCCTATAGAGTTTCGCTCACTCGCAAACACTGCTCCCGCCTATAGAGCTTTGCAAACTCGCACACCCTGCTCACTGAACTAACTCAAAATAGACAATCTGACACTACCTAAACCTAGGTGGTGATTTACCTAAATTCTTTGATTCGTAAAATAAAAACAATAATTAAGAACAATAGAAAAATAACCCTAAACTAATTAACAATATTAATAAAAGCCTATAGAAACAAAACCCCTTTTTTACTTGGACCCTAAATAAAACTTTAGCCCTTTTATAAAACAAAACCGGCCCCTTGTTTTTATTAACCCGATCCACTTTCTTTTGAGAAGAAAAATGGCGGCCTCTTTCTGATTAGGGCTTCGTTCCCTTTTGTTCCAGTTAGGGCTTCGGCTCTTTGTTGGCTTCGGTTTCTTCAATTGATCTGTGATATGTTTCCATAGCTCGCTGCTTCTCTGATGGTTGGCTATTGGATGTTTTGCAGTTGCTCGATCGAGTTCGTTGCTTGTGAATTCGGTATGTACTGTGTCCTTTTTCTTTTCTAAATTGATACTTGAACTCGATAGATCTAAATGCCGATGATGATTAGGGTTTTAATAGGATGAATTCCTATATTTGCGTTCGTATAAATTTGATTGAATTTGTCAAATTCTTTATTTCGGCCACTTGATGATGCTTGAATGATTGAGATCGATTCTGACTTTTTCATATGCGTATTTTTGTTTCTTGCGTCCCACGGCTTTGATGTTGACTTGTTCATATTTCTTGCTTGGTTGGTCACGGCTTTGAATTGATTTCGTGATTTGTGATATTTGACTTTGTCAATTTCGTATATTTTCGACTGTTGATTAGTTGATAATTTGAGTCTGCAATGTTATTCTTTGACTTGTCTACTGTCACTTCTTCGAGCTAAATTGTTGTTTGTGGTCAATTGCTTCGAGTTGATCTTCTAGCTGGTGCCAGTTTGCTGTGACATTGTGCATTTCATTCTGTTTGATGTTGCACTTGGTTATTTTGTTCATCTGTGTATTGCTGCAATCTTCATTGAGCTTGTATGCTTCAAGTTGCCTTGACTGGTTCATACTTGTTGAACTGGTTTTGGTTGTTGCAATATGTTACTGCATTTGGTCTGAGTCACTTGTATCCATTTTCGAGTTGCACACTTTGATTTCACCTTGTTGAGTACCTGTAGTTGCTGTTATATCACTTCCTATTGCATTTATTTGCTTGTACTTGTGTTCTGGTCATTGCTTTGTTGTGTAGCTGCTATGCAGTTGCTATGCATCACTGTGTATCATGTAGCTTTCATCCTTTCTTTCTCTGGCACACTTGTGTACCTGTTCAGGTTCACCTTTGCTTCAAATTGCTTCATACTGCTACTTGGTTTATTGATGTATTCATGTCAGTTGTCATGTTGTTTGTGCACTTCACTGAATTTCACTGCCATACTTATACTTGCATTGCTGTTTGGTCATTTTGTACTTCTCTTATGTACACTTGCACCTGTACTTTGACACTTGCATGCATTTCTGTAGCTGGTCTTTTCTTAACTTTAGTTGAGCATCACTGTCTTGTTGAAGTTTTAACTAGACATTTGAGACTTGTACTTGATGTTGTTGAACTTGGTATTGTGTTGGTTACTGATTTGCCTAAGTTTGTTTACTTGGTGGCATGCATTTGTGATCTGCCTTGTTGCTTGACCTGTCTGGTCTCTGTTCTTTGTTCATTGGTCATTGTTGTAGTGTTCATTGCACTGATAGTCGAGCTTGCATTTGTTACAGTATTCATGTACTGATGCATTTGGAATTTGAGTTGTCTGCTCATTCACTGTTGTGTCTGGTTCCATTTTCCCTGTTGAGTCTTTGGTGATGCTGCACTTGTGAACTTGTGGTTGTACTTCATGTTGTATTCATGCAGCTTGTTTTCAATGTTGCATTTGAACTGGCTGTTGTCTTTGTGTACACGTTGCCTGGTTTTGTGGCACTGCTTATAGTCTTGTGGCATGTTTGTGGCTGTGCTTGCATTGACATGTTGTGGCCTGAACTTGTATGCATCATATATGCACTGTGCACTAACTTGAGTCTGGTTTTTCACTTGGAATTGCACTTCCTGTTTGCTGTCATGTTCTTGTAGTCTTCGCCATGTTGCAGTTTGTAGTGTTTGGTCACTGATGCATTACTGTAGTTGCAATATCTCATGCTCAAGCTCTTTGCATACTTCATGACTGCCTTGTGTTGAACCCAGTTTTACAGCTCGGGTTTGACCTTGTGCTCGTGTCGTGATTTTAAATATATTGCTCGTGAGTTGAACCCGCTTTGCATTTGGGTTTGACCTGTGCTTACCTGTCCCTGTAAATCAATCAAGTGTATATATCGGCGTGCACGGCCTTGTGGCATATACAGTAATATACTGTGTATGTCACAAGTTGTTCGTGTATGATGAATTCAAATTTAAATGATGACGAACAACCCAAATAACTGAGGCAAATGTCATTTTCAAAATTCACGTTTTATTTTATATCGCAAAAATATTTTATTTTCAATTTTACTGCGTTAGTTTATATTTTTGCAGATTGCTCAGATGCTGGATTCAAACCGGAATGCAGTTGAAGACAAAATACGAGTGTGAGTGATATGTAGTGAGGTTATCAATGTAAAAATATTTGTGATGTAATCGTGATGTAATCAGAAATGTATATGTATAGTGAGAGCATGAATTTGTACTATTCAAGTTTGTAATAAATATTCGTTTGAATAAAATATTCGTTTGAATTCAAAAACTGTGTAACTTGTTCTGTTTGAATTCAAATTCAAATTCTGTGTAATTTATTTTATTCAACAGATATTTATCTAACCAAATACATACTATACAAAATATTTGTTTGAATAAAATTTCTGTTTGAATTTAAAATCTGTTTAACTTGTTTTGTTTGAATTCAAATTCAAATTCTGTGAAATTTAATTTTATTCAACAAATATTTATTTAAACTATGAAAAATAAAATAGTACATTACCAAATACATTTATATGAATGTATATATGTTTATTATCATCAAACAAAAATCATATAGCGCAAAGCGCATATTCAACAAGTTGTTTTGGTGTACATGATGCCTCTTGGCTGAAATTTAAGATGTTGAGGCAATGCCCATATGTACGTGTACGCAGGTGTATATGTACACTCTTGTGCTTATGTTGTGACTTTATTTGTATTGCTCCTGAATATTTGCACTTAAGTTGAATCCAGCTTTTGCTTGGGTTTGACCTTGTGCCCACTTATCCCTGCATTTTTATCAAGGGTGCATCGGTGTGCATGACCTTGTGACATGTACAGTGATACATTATGCATGTTACAAGCTGTTCGTGTAAGATGAATTCAAAAGAAATAAATGACGAACAACCTAAACAAATGAGGCAAATAACATTTTCAAAACACACACTTCATTGTATACTGCAAAAAATATTTCTTTTTCAATTTTACCACGTCAGTGTTTATTTTGCAAATAATTCAGATGCTGGATACAAAATGGAATAGAGTTAAAGATAAATACTAGTGTTTGAGTGATATTTAGTGAGGTTAAAATTGTAAATTGATATTTGTGATGTAATCGAAATTGTAATGTAATTGAAATTGAATTGTGATTAAAATTGTGTATATGTAGTGAGAGCTGAAGTTTGCACTATTTAAATTTGTAAATATTTGTTTGAATAAAATATCTATTTGAATATGAATTCTATATTATTTATTTTATTCATCAAATATTTATTTAATTATGTGAAAAATAAAAAAGTACAATAACAAACATATTTAAATGAATATATATATA
The DNA here is from genome assembly GCA_030765085.1 of Allium cepa. Taxonomy (NCBI): domain Eukaryota; kingdom Viridiplantae; phylum Streptophyta; class Magnoliopsida; order Asparagales; family Amaryllidaceae; genus Allium; species Allium cepa. The sequence continues at coordinate 208,931,089 of CM060943.1, forward strand.
TGTTTATTATCATCAAATAAAATCATATACTAGCATATTTAACTGCCCATAGAGATATCCCAAGAATCAAAGAACGAAGAACAAACAGAGCCACATGAAAAATACTAAATTAACCCAAGACAAAAGAGGCAGAAACCCACCTAAATGGTGGATCAGTACCAAACCAACCCCTTGGTTCAGTACCGATCCAACCCCCTGGTTCGATACTGATCCAACTTTTCCCCTCTAATGGTGCCCATCTTCTGCCTATTTACCCATTACCACTCTAAATGTTGTTTTGTTGTTCCAATGCAGTTCTCTGTTAATCTCCACGAGCACTCAAATCAGCAACTTTGTTCTTTCATGGCTCCATTGCTTGAGCTCAGAAACAAGCAAATCTTGATACAAACAAGCTTGGAATCACAAAGCTAACCACAAGAAGATCTAATACAATGAGTTTAAAACAATAGTTTGGCCATCTCTTGGATCGATATCAATCCAAGCCATGGATCGATACCGATCCATACAAACTGATGAGGCGTCTCTTTGTTTCTTTGGAGAAATGGTCTATGATATGGAAAACATGGTGGACATCTTTTGAGCAAGATTTTAGGCTCTCTACGTCTATAAATAGAGGGGCATGGCTCATTTCTAAAGATCTTTTGGCTCTTGCTTTTTCCAAACTCCAATTTCTTGTAATCACTATCAGATTTATAAAGATTTTTAAGAGCTCTTTCTTGTAAACAATAAGATAATCAATAAAATCACTAAGTGGATTAAGGCTAAGATTAGCGGAACCACTATAAATTACTGTGTTCTTTCCAACTTGTTTTCATTTAAATTTCTTAACCTTTTATTTTCTACTTAATCTTCCAGGTGTTTGTGCCATTTCTGGCTCAAACAATGTACTTATACAGTGCATGTGCAACATACAGATGTGTGTTTGCACGAAAAATTAGCACAAACATCCAATTGAAGTTTTGTAGAGAAATAAATAAATAATATAAAATGAAAACAGAAGAAATAAGCAAATAAATGATAGAAAATCAAAGCAATAATAAGAATACAGCAATATATAATGGCTTTACGTTGTTTGCCTACATCCACTTTGAGTAGATTTCTTTATTAATCACTTTGTCAACTGAGTGAATATGGATCAGATAAAATTCTTAGATAAAATAGAGTACAAAGCAACTAGCAACATAAGGTCTCGAAAATAAATACTAAGTCTATATTTATAGAGGAAGACAGTGAAATATCTCCTTAAAATTTTAGTAAAAGGATCTCCAAAACAATATGGACCCATAAAAGGATCACACGACCTAAATCCCAAGGAATATGGATCGATGCCGATCCATATTTTGGAGGAATTTGGGGGTACGATTCCTATGGGAGCTTCCATATGTTGCAATATGCTTAATCTCCAAGTTTCATGCCAATTGGATTAACAGAACTTGAGTTACTCCTCGATCTTTGCTGCAAGTTGAGTTGTTTACTAACTCTAGCCGATCTGCATTGAGGGAAAAAGGCTGATCCTACCTGTATCATCCTTTTGAGGTGAATCCCTAGGATAAGCTCCCTAGGGACCCCATATATTTCTCATAAAATTTCATATGCATTGGACTTATGGATCTCGAGCTATTAATTGTTTCCCATTGACTTGCGTTTGTTTGGTTGAATTATGTAATTCCCTATGTTGGAGAATGATTATAGTCGATCCCTCCTCTATGTTGAACTATGTTCCATACTTTGAACATCCTACATTACATATCCCTCAACTCCGTTCAATCACGGCTTCATATTATCATCCGTACGTGATGTTTAGACCCCACAATCATCGCTCTGGATTTACCGGCCTTGATGACAGTCGAATCTAACTTGTCTAATCAGTTTGAATATAGCCGAGTCAAAATGCTAGATAACACTTGCCTCCAAAAGTACGTCCTGTATTGAACATGATGTGCTTTGAACCGAAGTAAGTTAGGGACGTCGATAAGAAATCCATCCAGTTTTCTGAATAGTCACTGTACTTCTATCAAACTATTTTCCTAAAGTATTATACCTCTTTTGATCGTCATGACGCTTCGTCGATTTCCAATAGTATAAATTCAAGATTGTATTCCGTCAGTTGATATCTATGTTCAGCTCTACGAGACTAGTAAGCTCGGCTATCTAGTCTAGTTTTGACCTTGAAAGCTTCAGGTTTGAATTCTATTTCTGTCGATTTCAAAAATTGAACTTATAAACCATATAGGTGCATGTTCAATACACGTTCTTGTTGTTGGCTCCCGGATGCGTTTGTGTGCTCATGGGTCGCTGCCAATTTTCATTGGATAGCTGTAATTTCATTGCATTATATATATGTATAATTTTTATGCATATGCTTGCATGCACATAGGGTTCATGACTGATCCCTTTTCTTCTTTTTATCTATTTATGTATATTGGATCGGCAATCTTTTAGCCGATCCCCCCTCTTCTCTTTTCTCTTTTTTATGTTCATAAGGATCAGAATCTTCATAACCGACCCTTATTTCCTCTTTCCTCTTTTTATAAATATAGTGTTGATAGGGATCAAATGGATCCCTAAGTCAAGGGATCGTACCGATCCCTCCCCATCATATTGGAAAATCAACTTATTTGGCTTTGTGGAGGAATAAAAGGCAAGCTGAACCATCAGCCTTCATATAGAAGCCAATACTCTCCTTTCCATCCCTTACTTCGTTTTATTTCATTTTCATTCATCTTCATTTTCTTCACGACCGAACCCCTTCCCATTTCTTTAGAGTCGAACCCTTCATCCTTTCATCGACCCAATCCCATTCCCTTGAATCAAACATCGCCTCCCTCCCTTGATTCACCACCTTCTCTTGCTCCAGACCACCACTCCATCTCCAACCTAAATTGAAGTCGAAAATATTCTCTCGACCAACTCCCATTCTTTAAACTTAAGTAGGTTTTCTTGCCTTTAGCCTTTAACTTGTGATGAGATGATGGGTTTTGTTTGTGATATTCATGGGTTAAGTTTGGAGAAGATAGATGATTGTGATGTAGGGTTCGGTGAGGTAACATAGAAGGAGAAAGAAAAGAACGAAGCATGAAGGAGCGGAGGGATCGGTCATGCGTTGTATTTAAAGCATGGAGGGATCGGTTAGAACGTAGGTGAAGGAGAGGGGTCAGAGTGAATGTTGGAGGAAAGTGTGCGAATGTTGAAGTAGAGGGATCGGTATTTGAAGTTCGAAGAGGGATCAGTTATGTTGGGTTAGGCATAAGGATCTATTGCATTGCTAAGTGGAGGGATCGATTACTTTGTTTAGTGAAGAGATCGACTGGCTATTGATATAGAGAATGATTGATCATTTGTGAAGAAAAGAGGGATCGACTGTTGGCTTTAGGAGGAGTGTAAATGCGGCTAAGTGGAGGGATCGATGGTTTTGTTTCCATAAAGGGATCGAATGTAGGCATTGCAACAGGGATTGACTACTTTTACATAGAGGGATCGGCTATGGGTACTTAGCCGATTCTAAGCTTTGTATTGAGCTTAAAAACTTTAGCAAACCAATCCAATTTAACTTGCATGAACTATAAGAACCAATCCCATCTTAGTGAACTCAAACATATGACGATAATGAACAACATGACTTGCATATCCAATATCGAACTCGAAATTGAACGACCAAACTCCTGGGACTTTGAATATGAACCAAAAATTAACATATGGACTGCACACTTTGATATGTCGATGGTCGATCCCAAAGCTTATACAACCGATCAATCTAAACACCAATTGAGATAGTCAGCGATAATGGTCACTCTGGTAAGAATCCAAAATCTCCTCATTTACTTTTTCATTTAATTTTGAACTGTTTATCGCTTAACTGCACAACACAACACCACACTAGCTTACACTTTACATTGGGGGCAGATAAAATTTTCTAATCTCGATTATCTACCAAGTTTATTTGATACTATCTCCAGACGTTCAGAATGTTTAGCTGTAATGCCTTCTAGACAACCTTCACAACTTAGCAATCCCGAAGCATAGTCAAGTTATGCAACTATTTCCGGCAGACTTTCCCCTGATCGTCAATTTGAGCAACTGGAGGTTTCTGACCCATTAACCGACCTTTTCTATGATGTTCCCGTCCTTTCGGCGGAAGATATAAGTCCTGCCTCCGATGCTGTAGAAAGTGCAGTATTTCTAGATAACCCAATGGATTCCCAATCCTCCGTAATATGCAAGGCCGTTCTTCATAGACTTGTTCTAAACATGGGATTCTGTTTGGAGATGTTCTAGTCCCTTCAATGAATGACATGAATCATTTTCCTATGGAGGGATATACGTCATGCAATAAATTCATGTGCTAGGCCGAATGTGTGCCGCCTTTCAATTCGTTCATCCGAGAAATGCTAATTTATTTAGGAATAGCTCCTGCCCAGCTGCATTCGAACAACTATGCTTTTATACATGGCACTTTCTTGCTATTTATGGATGTTCTGTTCAGCCCACCGTCCCTTGAGGACATCAACTTTATTTACAACTTCAAAAAATGGACTGGAAGCCTTTCATACACTTTCCTCGAGCTTTCACCCAGCTGTCCAGTTATGACTTATGCTTGGGACAAGCTCAGCATCTTTCAGCATGAATGGTTTTATGTTCATTGTTCGCCTGGTTCCGCGAGGCAATGGTTGGAAGGACGTAAGTGCTATCTTCACTTTATTATGAATTTTTTTAGCCTAATTCATATCCTAAACTAACTAATACTTTGAAAATTTAGAGGTTCCTATCCACGTCCAGAAGGCGATAGTTGCTAAAGGGTGACTTCTGCAATTCATGCCCCCCAATTATGGACAGGGACATCAGCTCCCTTGTAACTAATGAATGGTTATCTCTGTTTGGGCTGTTAGAAGAAAGTCACAACATCGGCCTTCCAGAAAGTGCTACACCACTAAGAAATATAGCGGAATAAGAAGGCGGTGCTAATTGCCCTGTCATGCCCTCAGTCGAGGGGGCTTAGAACGGTGCCGAAGGGGGCAAAATTAGAGGCCGAAACCAACAAGCCTGCCGATGGTGATGCAGGTCTGGGCAATATGCTTATGTTCGAACCATCATAGGGCGTAGAATCTCATATGCTCATAATAAGAGGAAAAAAGCTCACTTATAAACTCCATGGGAGAAAAACCACTAAAGGGCTAGAGTTTATTATCACCTACCTCAATTGATGAAGAGTCTTCCTCCCAAAATTTAGAAAGTTTGATGGAAGGGTTCTCGAATCCTTCGATCCCTGATGATATCTTGACTTATGACTTCCCCAACATCAGTATTGGGGGGCTCAAACTAGGATTGCTGACGACATTCCTCCCACTAGCAAAGGGGAGAAAACTTCTATGAGCAAGGCTGCATCAACTGGTCCATCGGGAGGGGGGACACTAGTACACTTACAGTCAAGTGCACTTCACTTCATGATTTTTGTCTATCTGTTGTTCGATGGTCACTTATACACTCTTTTTTGTCTTGTAGGTGCAATTTCTCAATCCCACGCCTTCATTGCTTGAGGAGCTTGTCAACACAGTACGAATCTAGTCGCGGTCCAAAATCAGGTAGGCATCGAGAGAGAAAGAGAGAGAGATATGACAGTAGGGAATAAAGTCGTCGTTCGAGGGAGTCTTCATCTTCTAAACGTAAGTCCCAGTTTCAAACGTCCCATAAGGAAGTTCATCTCAATCTTCCTGTACATAGCGGCGATTAGAATTCTTTCCATGCTCCTCAAATAGCTATGCCGCCTGAGCAGTATTCTGGTTCATCTGGTTCCAGACAGTTCCACGATTGTAGGTCAAGCAAATGCCCATTTTTTGATTCTGATCCATCTTTGCCTACTGCGGCTCCTGAGGCTTCCATGATAGAAAAATTAACCGCACATAAGGTCAATTTTTCAAAAATTTATTTCGATGAGCATAAGTTCCTTCCTTCCATTCATACAATTCCAGGGAATGTTAAAGCGAGTTCCTTTGCATGTGTCAATGAAATTCTTATGCAACATGAAGCATTCCAGCATCTAGCCGAAAAAAAATCTCTAAGGTGTCTATCGAGAGACAACATGAAGTCGATTGTCTCCAGCCAGAGGTTATCCATGATAAAGACATAATTAAACATTAAGAGATCTTAGAGTTGACAACGAAGCTAACTGTGGTAGAAAATAGTGTCAAAGAAACATCTGAGGTGGTTAGTCATCTAGAAGCGGCTGATGTGGACGTAAATGTGCATATTTTACCACCATATTTAATCTAATTAAATTAAATAAGTGATCGTATTGGGTATTCTAACATGTTTAAACCAAAATTCAAATTATTTTCAAACGGTCATATATTCGTCTTCAAGTAAGGGCAGAATGGCTATTTTGTGCATATATTAATTTGAGAAAATTTAATTGGAAAATTTTATATTATTTTGTAGGAATTTGGCTTCATATACAAGTGGTTTCATGAAGATATATGCATGCACAAAAGTGAATACAGAGGAATGGAGATGGAAATAATTCATGTCATTAATCATGGAGGACCCCACCAACTCACCTACCTTCATGTACAAATTAGAAGCTGATCCACATGCTAATAGCCATTAACTTTCATGCACACTTAATGGGTGATTATTGAAGCTAATGATTACTTGGCAACCACACTCCTAAGATGGTAGTTTGAGTAGTTCCGTAAAAATAAATTAGGGTTTCCAAACATGTATAGATACTCCTTATCTTCATGTAATTAGTCTCTCTTCCCTTAGGCTCTTCTTTGAGGCTCTCTTCTCTTAGTTTAGATCAAAAAATAAAATGAGAGTTCTCTTTCTTTTCATGACTATTTAGTCATTTCTTTTATGTAATTTTTTTATGCAATTTATTCTCTTCTCTTTTCTTGTTTATTTTACTTCATGCTAGTAGTGTAGTTTCGTTATTCATGCAAATGGAATAGTTTTATTTCTTTTTAATTAGCTTTTATTTCATTTAGCTTTCTTTTTCTTCGTGTTTTTTTTTCTATGTTGAAATCTATATTTGTTGGTATGATACCAAATATGAGAGGCTAAACCCCTTTAATTTAAGGGTAATGAAGCTCTCTAATTATGTAGATTCAACATAGTTTGGTAATCTGTGCTATCTTTTTGTGCTTAATGACAATGCATGAAGTGGCTTAACTTGTTGTTTTTGCTTTAAATTTTATAGTCTACATTGTTGACACCAAATAGGCTATGCTTAAACAATCACAAATATTAATTACCTCTTCATTTATATATGATGATGGTAATAAACTGAATGTTGAAATCAAAATTTGATGGTCTATATTTCTAATTCATAATTAATAGGACATACTTAAAATAGATTTTATTTTCAACTTTGTTGGCATTTTTATATGAGTTTGTAAATGGTTTAAGGGGTGTGTTATAGTTTAATGGCTTATGTTGAGCTAATTAATAGCACAAATAGGCCATACTTATGATAAACACATCAATTAAACTAAGTAATGACCAAAAAGGAGAGATCATAATTTCATGTTGTGTTGATTTATATGATCTAGAGAGTGGAAATTATCTCTAAATTGTTTTTCTACTCTCGTATTTTATCATTTTTTGTCATTTTCTTACATTCTTAGCCAATCACTCTCAACTTTTGTTTAAGTTGATTGAATAGGAATTTAAAATCTAACACTTCCCTATGTATTGATCCATACTTATCACATACTAACTTTTGTACGCCGTGTGCTTGTGGTTAATTTTAAATTTAAATTCGTTCGGTGGTTTTCTAAACCAATAAAATTCCCGTCGACGAACTAGTTTTTGGCGCCGTTGCTGGGGAATTGTTATGATTTTGGATTTCTATTCTTTGAATTATTTTTGTTTGATTTTTGTCTGTTTTTATTTTATGTGTGTTTGCATTAGAAAAAAAAATTGTGTTTTTGTGTGATTTTTGTTTATATTTGTTTGTATGCATGTTATTGTAGCCATTTTGTTTTCATTTGCATTTCCATTTAAAAAAAATACGCAATTTCATTTGAAACAAAAAAAAATCATTTCATTTTTTCAATTTACATTTCCTATTTTTCAATTACAATTTACAAGTCAATTGCAACTGCAATTTTCATCCCTTCTTTATCTATACTATCATCAAATCTGTGCACTGCCTTCTTGCTTACCACAGTGCATACCTTTCTATCATTCACTGCTGAATTTCATAACTTCCTTCCAACCATACCCTATGCATCTCCACTATACCCTGTGAATCTACCATTCAATATTTCTTGCCTATGCTTCAAACATTAGCTACCACATGTTATACTGCACGACCGCACTTCCTTATCTTCAAACAGTCTCAACATCCCGGACATCACTTCATCATAGTGACAACACAAGACTGTTAGCCCACCTTCATCACCATGCCTATCACCTTGTTCAACTTCACTTCCATCTATTACAATCATTCACCATAAACTTGCTCGCATACCCCATGCACAGTGATACAAACAATCACCCTCAATCGTCTCTGCAACTACAGTCAACAACCCAAACATTTCCTGTAACAGCCCATAATTTTGTGAATATTTTTAATTAAATTTTTATTTGAAATTTTGATTTTTAAATCATCTAAAAGGGAATTTTTAGAATTTTTCCAATATAAGTTTGGAATTTGTTTGTGATTTATTTTCCAAACGCAATAAATAAACGATTTTTGGAAATTTTATATTTTGGTCAAAATTTGAATTTTCAGTTTAAATTCTTAAAAAAATTGAATTTTTAAATTTTAATCTTTTTATTTGAAGCAGAATATATTTATGATATCTGTTCTGCTTTTCGTTTCGTTAAATTCTGAGTTATACTTTTTAAATTAGATAAATTACAGTGTTTTACATGTAGTTATTTTCTGTATTTCAATTTCTATTTTTCTATGTGCATTTCTATATTTTTATTTTCTATGTTATTTTAGTTTATATTTCTATTTTGTTTATCTAAACTTTATTTACTGGATTTTAGTTGTGTGTATATCTTTTCATAAAAGGCTTGGAAGAAATCAAGAAGACATGCGTTACATTTCTTTAATGCTTGCCTTTTTATTTACCTACCCTCTTCATTACTTACCCTAGCCATCACCATTCATAGCCGTGAATTGCACTTGTTAATCACGTACAAACATCTCCAAATATCCTCTTTTCAATTGCATTTAAGAATATTATATATATATATATATATATATATATATATATATATTTCTCCTTATTTCTTGCCTTTTATTTCCTAGCCTTTTTGTTTTTCTATCATTTACTCCTCTTTAGCCGTTCAAATCTTTTCTTGCCATCTACTCCACTTCATAATTCACGTACACATTTACTTCACATTTCATTTCTAAAAAGAAATGTATGCAAATAAATAGCTTGGAGATATTTAAGAGGCATACATTTCATTGTTTAAACTCTTGACTTTTTCTTTTGCATGACCTTTATTGTTTTCTAGTTGTTTCCTCCTTATTCTTAGCCATGAATTATTCTACTCATAGCCTTGCATATCAAGTTGAAAATTCACGTACAAAAAAATTATTTCCCATCTCTCATTTTTCCGTTTGCATTTAAAAATAAAATATATTGTACGTTTCTTCCTCCTTAACTTATGCCTTTCCGTTTCCTTATTATTCATAACTCCTTAGCTGTTTTTTTTATATAGCTGTGTATTTTCTTTTATCATTCACATACAAAAGTCCTCAAACATATCTCATTTTATTCCATTTCTCATTTCATCTCTTGAAAGAAAGAATTTTTTTTATTAAATACATCAAGTATTTGTTGCCATTTTATTTCCCAAACCATTCAAAATCTTGTCTTTTATTGCATAGACTCTTTATTATTTATCTTAGCCGTTCATTCCTTTAATCTAGCCATGAATTTCTCTTGCCTATCACACATAAAAACTTCCCAAAACTTTTCGTTATCATTTGCGTGAAAAAAATTATATTCAAGCTCTAGATCCATAGCTTCTCTTCCTCTTATTTCATTTTCTCTTTTTGTTTCTTCTTCGTTCTTCATGCTTATACTCGGCCTCTGGCCTCTAGCACACCTCTAAAAATCATGACCAAACAATATAAGATGATGGTTGAACCCATATGTTGTGTAGCCAAACCATTGATTGATTAAAGCAAGTTATGTCACTTTGATTCATTTATTTTTCCATTGTTTTAACATCTATTGTTTTGTATTGAATCATATTCTTATGTATTTAATATTTGTTTGCATACAAGATTTGGACCTGACTCTTCATCCACTCAAGTTTGCATTGTGCTTTGTCGTGCTTTTTCGTGCTTTGCGGGGTTTGGATTTTTTTCTGAATTTGTTGATTCTAGTTTAAAAAGGTGAGTTTTTATCATTCTAGACATATCTACTTATATTTTGTGAAAAAATGACAAGTGAATCTGTAGACATTGATATGTCATTCATATATGCCTGTGTTGTGATTACAAGATGATAAACGCCGTTTATATATTTGTTACATCATTTGTTATGATATTATATGTATACTGTTATTTTATTTCTGATCACCATTGCAAGTACCCTATCACTATGGGTTGAAATGACACATACCCGAACAGACTTTAGAATAAGGAAAAATCATTATGGGCTGAAATGATAGGCTCGAGTGATTTTTATTGTATTTATTTTACTTGGGATTGCGGGTTTGAAATGATAGAACCCGGATTTTTCTTTCTAAATTATGGATTGAAATGATACATATCTGTATCGCCCGACCTAGGTTAGAAAATATTATACAAACCCATGGTAATATTTTTAAATGATATTTTCCTAAAAATTTATTAAGTATTTTAAATATTTTCTGAAATTTATTAAGTATTTTGGAACTATAAATATATGAAATTTTTAACTTAATTTGATTTAATGATTTAAAGTGTAAAGAAATATTGTTTTTCTATAAGTTAATTTTTTTTATATAAGTTAATTGGTTTTAAATGGAATTTAAATAGTCTTATTTATGATAAATAACTTAATAATTAAGTTCGATTTAATTTAGAATCTTAAATCTAACCTAGTAATTTTAATAAAGGTTATTTCCTGAAATGGACATATTTTGTATAATAAATAAATGTAGTTTTGAATAAATAAAATGAAATACATTTTTATGGGACATTTTATAATAAGTTTATTTAACTTGGAATCATAGTTGAATTGATGTCTAAATGAATAAATTTGTAAAGTTTTAATTAACGAAAGAAACATGTAAAGTTTTAATTAATGAATGAAATGTGTAAAGTTTTAATTTATGAAAGAAACATGTAAAGATTTAATTAATGAAAGAAATGTGTAAAGTTTTTAATTAATGCAAGAAACATGTAAAGTTTTAATTTATGAAAGAAACATGTAAAGTTTTAATTAATGAATGAAATGTGTAAAGTTTTAATTTATGAAAGAAACATTTAAAGTTTTAATTAACGAAAGAAATGTGTAAAGTTTTTAATCAATGCAAGAAACATGTAGAGTTTTAATTTATGAAAGAAACATGTAAAGTTTTAATTAATGAAAGAAACGGGTAAAGTTTTTAATTAACGCAAGAAACATGTTAATTTTTAATTAATGAAAGAACATGTAAAGTTTTTAATTAATGCAAGAAATAAGTAAAGTTTTAATTAATGAAAGAAACGTGTAAAGTTTTTAATTAATGCAAGAAACATGTAAAGTTTTAATTAATGAAAGAAACATGTAAAGTTTAAATTAGTGTGGTATTAATTAAATTAATAAATGCTCTTTACTGTAATAGATATGTAAATTAAAACATACATTTGATAATATAAGTTTTAATTAGTGAAATATTGATTAAAATGATAAATGCTCTTTATTGTAATAAATGTAAGTTAAAACGTACATTTGATATGTAAGTTTTAATTTATGTAAATGGTATATTTCAAATGATTAAAATAATAAAGTTTATTTATTGTAATAATAATGTAAGTTAATAAGGTACTTTTAACTTAGCATAAGAATTTCAGCTTTAAATTGTATATTACAGTAACAAAGTTTAGATAAAATGACCGTGTTTAAATTTGTAAGTATATAAATACTTTGATTATATAAAATATTAAAGTGGAAAGTATTACATTCCAAAAATGCTATGATACCTAAGTATTGTGATTTTAAGCAGTATGAATTCCAAATGATAACATTTCTAAATTGTTAAGATTTCAAAGTATTATGGTTTCAAAGCGTTTGGTTTCAGAGTTGTTATAACTTGAAAGTAATATGCCTTTGGAAATGAAATTATTGGAAATTGTATTTAATTAAGAATTGTCTTTAAATATATAAATTTGAACTTATTGAAATTGAAGATTTAAGAATATGATTTTATAAAGTGGTTTGGTTTAAGATGATTTAAAGCAATATTTCAAGTTTAATAAATTGAAGGAATATTCGATGATTTGGAAGTTTGGTTTTATTTAAATGATATATTGATTTGGTTTTTGGAATTTAAATGATATATTATTGAATTAGGTTTGAAATGGAAATGATACTATTGTGATATGGTTTTGAAAGTATATACTAGTTTGAATGAAATGATATGATTTTGAAATGGATATGCTGGTTTGGTTTTGAAAGTATAAATGATTTTGAAATAAATATCCATGGGCCATAATAACGTTTGGTTGTTAAAGAGACCGGGATCGAAAGTTGTCATACTCTCTGCCAACTCCGAAAACCACTTTAACAACCATATACGCGGTGGAGATTTCAGAATGAAGTAGGATGGTGACGACGTTCCTTTGAGGTATATACGCGGACCCAACTCCCGTGAGTTGGCATAAGGTGGCTAAAACATGAGCGATCTCCGGCCAATCAGGTCATTCCTATGATCGGACACATCCCTTCGATATTATACTCTGACTTTTGGATTGATTCGGCGGCTACTTTTGTTTTTTTTGATTTGGGGGTGTGGCTCGAGGTGAGCGGTAGTAGCTTTTACGCGTTACCACCAGCATGTGTGCGTAATTGGTATATCTACCATGTTATTGCCTAGTTGTGTCGTATCACCTACCATAGCGCGCCTTGTATGAGTTTGGATTTCTCTCGTAGCTCGTTGAGTATTTAGGGCAGTCTTCCGATCTGGAGATGTGCTGATACTAGATGGACTAATGGAACTATTACGTGTTAAGGGCTATATGAGTAACCCCTTAATGCTATTAAAAAATAAGTTTATTTACTATAGACATTATTATAATAGCGAAATATTACTACATAGTAAATAGTTTAACGGATCCTTAGAGGATGGACGGTCTCAAGTATCATTTAAGTTACTTGCACCTTATATTACAGTTCACTTGAGTTGGTTTACATTGTATAAGTATGTATGTCCTGACTTGAGTGTTTTGTGTTTTGCTTTACGCTCGGATCAGACCGAGTGATATAACATTAGAGACTCGCCTTTGGAGCTGGAGCCTTGCTTGAAGATCCAGCCATCTATTTCAATTGCAGTATTCTGTTGATTTCAGTTATTCAGTTGATTCCGGTGATGCATTCAGTCTGTGCTTCTTTATCATATTAAACTTTTGTTGTATCTTGTATAACTCTGATGTATTTATATAGTAGCTTCATGAACTACTATCTTTTTGCTTCCGCTGCATTTATTATTCCGTGTCTGTGATCTGTGATTTATTTATTTACTATTTATGCTGTGTTTTGTCAAATTTATTTTACAAGTCGGTATTCTGAGCAATTCAAGTCCGACATGTGCGGATGCGAATGGTTGAAAATATCGGTTCGTTGCATTTCCACACTTCATTACGATAAATCTGCCTATCTTCCACTATCATCTCCTCAATCTATTGCCACACCATTTCACAACTACAATTCCATTCTATCTTACAGCTACGACCGTTCTATCATTTACAACCCACAAATCTGACTGCTGTCGTGCACTTCATATACCAGTGTTGCACTACCATTCTTCAAACCAAACCACAAACTGCAGCCATTCATCTAACACCTCAACAGACCACTGCCAAAACCACATTCTACATCGCAACAACATTCGAACACACTTGTACAAACTTCACAGCCCCGACCTACATCACAAACATCACATTATCCCCCAATCAAACTCCTCTCGGTCATACATCCCCTCAACCATACTTTTTCACACACTTTGCCATCCCCTCCTCTTGCAACCCCCTGACATCCGCCATAACTCACCACGCCAGTACCACACATCAGTGCTAACTTCAATTTGTCACAAATTCCTCTAACAACAGTGTACAGCACTCGCACATCCTTCTCACTACACATCCTTCTCACTACATCAACCAACAACACCATAGTGCACCTCTTCACACAGCACATCCCTCCATCTCCAACTTCTTACATTAACCCCTGCCCGATCACTGCTCAAACATACTTCCTCCACCGCCGCGAATTCCACTTCCCCAAACTACAACTTCTGACCACCGACTGCCACAACATCAACAAATCCACCGCAATCAAAAATCCATAACAAATTCGACACCCAAGACTTCCACGAATTCACCTCCAACACCCAATTTGACACCGAGCATCTCCAATTCCAACTCGCGACTCCTTTTCACAAAGTCGAGCACAACCCCGAAATCGAACATCTCCCACCTTTTACGCTCGAAATCGCCTCACAACCCGCAATTGGATTTCGATTTGAATTATGAATTCACTATTTAGCGAAGAACGGAATTTTGTTCGTGAATTCAATTATGTTTCTTTTTCTTATTGGAGTTCGCAGAATTTATTTTATGGAGATAACCATGGCTGGGCATTGAACAGTATTGTTTTTATTTAATTTTTTTTAGGTCTTGTACAAGTTGTGTGTGGTTTCTTTTTAATTCTCTTTTCTTTCCCACAAAAAATTGTTCTTGCAATTTGGATTGAGTAAACTCTGTATTTTTTTCTAATTTGTTTTTGTTTTTAATTTGTTTTCGTTTCTTCTTTGACATATTAAAAAAAATGTATATATCTTGTTTTTAATTTCAAGTTGCTAAAGCAGAAAATAAAAAGAGAGAAGAATTGCTTGCTGCAAAGTGCTTGCCAAAAAAATAAAATAAAATTGCTTGCTTATAAAAAATTGCATCATTATCCCCCTTTTTTGCATTGTTGATTTCTTGTATTTTAAAAATCACAAATTTTCAAAAAAAAAAACAAAACAAATTTCATCGTAGTTGCATTGTTAATAAACGATTATTTTCTATTTTGCATTTCATCCTAAATTTTGATTAATAAGGGTTAGACATCGATAACGCTTAATTGTATATTTACAATTTGTCTTCTTTGAACTATTTAATTTCTTGTTGTCTAGGCTACGATAGAGTAATAGCTAGTTATAAATATTATGGTGATTTATAAATATTATAGTGGTTGTTCCTTTGAAAATCGGTTCCATTGCTACGGTGATTCGTGGTGCATCGATAAATCATGCTCGTTACCTGATCGAGAACTATCTTGTTGATTTAAGACAACGTGTCCTTGCATTCATTTAGTTGCATTAGTTCATGCATACATGAAAAAAACAAAAAAAAAAGAATTAAAAATCCAAAAATAAAAAAATTGTAAATATTCCTTTTCCTTTTCAATTTTAAATCCTTTTCCTTTGAATTTCTTTTTTTCTTCAAAAATCCAAAAAAATTTACTTATTTTTTTTTAGAAAAAAAATCTTTTGAAAAACAAAAAAACAAAATAAAAATCAATTTCCCTTTTGAAAAATAAATTCTATTTGTAAATATTTATCTTTTATAAAAAAACCAAAAACATTTTTGGAAATGTCTCAGTTTCCCTACTCATATGAATTTTGCAATAGTTGTGAAATCAATATAGTCCATATAGTTACCCATCAAACTCATATGGATATTTTAACGACAATTTTTGTACAAATGATTCGAATTTCGAACAATAAAATTTTCAAAATGATGAACTATCCTCAACTCTTGAAAATAACATTTCGTCTTTACTTGAACTCTCTACGTAACAAAATCAAAGTATAAATGATTTATGTAATTTATATTTGTGTAATAACTCAAGTCAAAGATTTCGAAATTTGAATTCAATTCAAAATTCAAACGATTTCGAGTATAACCCGTGCCTACTCAATTTCGAACTTCAAAATGAATGTCAAAATCAAAATGAAAGTGAAAACAAGTTTTCAAATAATTTTGGCAATGGAAATAATCTCGATTACGATGCGATCGATAATTTTTGTTCCTAACAAATCCAAACAAAAAATTCTCAAGTTAATAACTATAAATTGGATTTTGTTAAACAAATGGACGAAATCTACCAAGATCACATGGATTTGTTGTTCGAAACATATATGAAATAATGTGAAAAAAACAAACAAATCCCAATGTGTGACGAGTCAGACGATAATCCATCTTTTACCAAATCGATGATTTTCAAATAACAACTTTTGTAATTGAAAATAACAATCTTAATGAATTTGTTGAAAATACGGTAATTGAGTTGGATTTCAGTTCTTTTGAGGGTGTGAAACTCGATTTAAAACTCGATCTTCCGTTTTCGGATCATGAAAATTTGAACACAACAACTTTGGATTTTGAACTTGACACATGCGGTGAAGTTGTTGATAGTTCAATAAAGGAAGACGAATTTAATGAACACGAATTTTTTTGGAATTTCCGAAAATGAGTCGTCGAATTCTGAAGGGGAAGAATTAAATCACTATTTTGATTTTGAAATCGATAATTCTGAAGAAGTTTTCAACGATAAATTTGAACTTCAATTTGGTGAAAATAAACTTGATCATCAATCAATTGTTTTATCAACCCGAGTATTATCGAAAATAAAACAAATCAAACGACTTTTAATAAAACGACATTCGTTTTTCCGATTCAACACTCAACTTTGAAATCTTTTATGGTTTGGTTTTCTGCACTTGAGCTGTATCTGGCATACTTGACGAGAAAAATGAACCGGTCTTTGGAAGACCGTTTCATTTACTTTTTGACGATACACCTTTTGATCTCGTGTAAATATCGCTCATTTTCATGTAAATATAGGTCATCTTTTTTTTATTCTTCTCCTTTCACTTGGGTTGACCGTGGGGACATAGTCAAAATCGAATGTGGGGCGTCTCATCTTTATATTTAATTTTTCATGGTAATTTTTATTTTTTCATGGTTTATTTTTACATTTTCTTTCCAAAACTTAGAAGAAGGAAAAAAATCTCAAATTTTTTTGAAGCATTTTTGATTTATTTTTAAAGAAACACTATAGGATAAATGTATGGTTTTGGTTTATTAAATTGAAATTTTTGAAAATTTATTTCTCTTAAAAAAAAAAGTTTGATTACAAATAACAATGGTTTAACTAGTATATAGGAAGATTCATACGTGTTAATTATGAAATATCCTAATTGAAAATCTTTATTTTAAACGTGTTGAATTCAAATAAAAGGATATAACATTTTTTTGACTTCTAAGTTAAATGGTGCTAAGATGATTTTGCAAAACTCTCTCTTCAAAACAAAAACAAAACAAAAAATATTTCTTGTATATATGTATATTTTTTAAAAAACACCTAGAGTCATGTGTTCACTCTTGTGTGTTCATTCGCCATGCTCCGTACCTTTTCATGTAAGCCCGAAAGACAGTGCACGATCGGTATATCTGGCATCAGTTTATCTGAGTTAGGTGTGTGTACATAAAAATTCTTTTATTAATAACGCCTACAATCGATAAGTGTTCACACTTGTGTGTTCACTCGCCGCGCTCTGTATTCCCCATACAAAGTCCGTAAGGCAGTGCATGGGTAGTATATCTGGCCTTAGTTTATCTGAGTTAGGCATATGTAAATATTTATAAAATTTTCAAAAAAATAAGTGAGAGTAAGCATTTGAAATCTAAGCACTATTTTTTCTTATTGGATTTGACTTGTTATTCAAAAGAAATGAAAATACCACTTTGATTAACTTTGATAATCAACAAAGGATCCATTTCATAGTTGCATTATGCTATCAATCGAAACAACGAGTTAAATTATAGTCTATTTATTACGATAACTTCGTTTTTGTTGGAAATTTTGACGAGTAAATGACTTAAATTTTCAAGATAATGACCAAAACCTATATTTAACTTATTTATGTTAATTTAAAAATAAATCCTTCATTTGTAAATACTTTCAAAAACTCGCATTCATCTCTTTGTAAATAAATCTTGCATTTTGTAAATATTTTCATCCTGCATTTTGATTTTGTGGGTGGTATCCACTAAAAACCCTCACAAGACAGCACTTATCCTACTTGGAACACCCAGAGGTTTAACAACTTATTGCATGCGCTCAACGCAATCGTGCTCCCTACGAAAATAAATTTATCTTAGTTTTTACTTTATTCGAGGACGAATAAAAAGATAAGTGTGAGGGTATTTGATATGCACATAAATGTGCATATTTTTACCACCATATTTAATATAATTAAATTAAATAAGTGATCATATTTGGTATTCTAACATGTTTAAACCAAAATTCAAATTATTTTCAAATTTTCATATATTCATCTCCATATTAGAGCAAAATGGTCATTTTTGTGCATATATTAATTTGAGAAAATTTAATTGAAAATTTCTATATTATTTTGTAGGAATTTGGTTTCATATACAAATGGTTTCATGAAGATATGTACATGCACAAGAGTGAATACAAAGGAATGAAGATGGAAATAATTCATTTCATTAATCATGGAGGACCGCACCTACCCACTTACATGCATGTACAAATTAGAAGCTAATTCACATGCTAATGGCCATTACACTTCCATGCACACTTAATGGGTGATTGTTGAAGCTAACGATTACTTGGCTACCATGCTTCCTAAGAGGGTAGTTTGAGTATTTCTCAAAAAAGGAATTAGGATTTCCAAACATGTATAAATACCCCTTATCTTCATGTAATTAGTCTCTCTTCCCTTATGCTCTTCTTTGAGGCTCTCTTCTTTTAGTTTAGATCAAAAAAAATAAAATGGGAGCTCTTTTCTTTATCCATTCCTTTTATGTAATTTTTTTATGCAATTTCAATACATGCTCTTCTCTTATCTTGTTTATTTCCTTTCATGCTAGTAGTGTAGTTTCATTTATTTATGCAAATAGAATAGTTTTATTTCTTTTTAATTAGCTTTTATTTCATTTAGCTTTCGTTTTCTTCTTGTTTTTGTTTTATGTTGGAATCTATATTTGTTGATATGATAACAAATATGAGAGGCTAAACCCCTTCAATTTAGGGGTAATGTAGCTCTCTAATTATATGGATTCAACATAATTTGGTAATCTATGCTCTCCTTTTGTGCTTAATGACAACGCATGAAGTGGTTTAACTTGTTGTTTTTGCTTTGAATTTGATAGTCTATATTGTTGATACCAAATAGGCTATGCTTAAACAATCACAAACAATAATTATCTCTTCATCTACATATGATGATGGTAATGAAGTGAACCTTGAGATCAAAATTTGATGGTCTATATTTCTAATTCATAGTTAATAGGCCATACTTAAAATAGATTTTATTTTCAACTTTGTTGTCATTTTCATATGAGTTTGTAAATTGTTTAAGGGGTGTGTTATAGTTTGATGATTTATGTTGAGCTAATTAATATCACAAATAGGCCATACTTATGATAGACACATCAATTGAACTAACTAATGACCAAAATATAGAGATCATAATTTCATGTTGTGTTGATTTATATGATCTAGAAAGTGGAAATTATCTTTAAATTGTCTTTCTACTCTCGTATTTTTATCACTTTTCTTGTCATTTTCTTACATTTTGAGCTAATCACTCTCAACTTTAGTTTAATTTGATTGAATAGAAATTTAAAATTTAAAAATTCCTTATGGATCGTTCCGTACTCGCCATGTATTAACTTTTGTATGCCGTGCGCTTGTAGTTAATTTTAAATTTAAATTCGTTCCATGGTTTTCTAAACCGATAAAATTCCCATCGATGAACAGCGGCTCATAAAAAGGAGCAAGATGCTACCCTCAACCACAGTGGTGTGCTTGCTTTGGAAAAAGACACTGCAAAGAGATAAAAATATTCTGGCTCACCACGTTTAGGAACTCGAAGAACTCCTTAAAAAGAAAAGGAAGAGAAACTTGAAGCTCAGGAGGACTCGCAAAGATATTGCGAAGAGGCCATCGAAGCGTGGGGACTGAAAATTAAGCTCGGCGAGCAACTTGCTCAAATTGAAGTCCTCAATGAAGAGGCAAGAGAAGCGGGCCGCAATGAAGTTAGAGACCGGATTGAGGCCCAGTTAGAAGATACTAAAGAAGCTGCTTGAAATGAGATTAAGGACATATTCGATCCTCTGATTGTTGAATATAATGCTAAAGTTCTAATCCATCATTATCTAAATTTCCTTTGAGAAGGCTACCTTGAATTGCTCGTTGAGGCTTGGGAATACATTGTTGAATTGAAGAAAGCCCTTGGCAAAGCTAATTTAGATGAAGAGAAGTTGGTATAGGAGATTCTTCATACGGATGAACCTTTAGACCTTGTTGCTTCAAGACTCTGATACTTTGATATTTTAGCACCCTCTTGCAATGGGAAAACCATTGCTTTGTCTTCAGAGTCCGATCTGAAAGGTCCCCCTTTACTTCAAACAGCTGGAGTGTCACTTTCTCCTAACCCCGGATAAGACCCGAGCTATGATTCGAACAGACCCGACTATCAATCAAAGGCGTCGACTCCTATTCTAGTAGGGAGCACTCCGATGACAACTAAAAGTCAGTCGGACATAGGTATCCCACTTTATTCTCCATTATTTAAGACCTCATGTTACAATCATGGAATTATTTTCTTGTTTTCGTGAATCTGCAGATCTTTTAGGTCCTAGCCAAACTCTAGGAAGTGGTGCCGCCGTCGAGCAAAAATCGACATCTACTGAAATTCCAACAGGCCCCCAACATTCCCGAACCCGATGCTTAAGTTATCGAAGCACTTGATGATGAAATGTTGATGATCCGCCATTGCCAGATGAATTAGATGACGTTGTGATTACTGGTTCCATTGACATACCGATGAGCTCAACTTAAAAGAGCGCATCGAGAGGGAGGAGTTGTTGAAGAAAAAAGCTAAGGCTGAATCCGCTGACATGGATATCGACGATCTAAATTTTGTGCCACAACAAGTCATTCCACCCGGTGGGCCGGTTCCTGAAGAACTCCCTTCAACCTTTGAAAGCACTCATGCGAAGGGCTGCAAAGGATCAAAAAGTAGAATAGGCGGAAGCTCGGGTGGTGCCACTCGTAAAAAATCTAAAGGAGAAAAAGGGCAAAAGAAATAGCTATCACTTCGGCTTAGTTTGTATGTAACTTATATAGCTGCTTTTCTTTTTTTTTTAGGTCATGATTGTGCAGGAACGACCCCCGCTTTTGAATAAACTTATACCACAATTTTCAAGTTTAATATGCAAATAAAAATTCTTTGTTTTCTATCGAACTCTTGTGTGAATTTTGTCTATGTAGTCAAGATATTACTTTTCCATTCATTGTACTTGAAATTCATTGCTCGTTAATTCGGACAGTCGTCCATTAATTTTTACTCCAGGCATCCACATGGTTGTAGCCTTAAGTTGGATCAAACACTAGGCTCGAGCCTTAGTGTTACGTTGTCGAATTCAGTAGATTAAGTGAATACACTCCTACCCCGGTCCTGGGTTGGTGGAGTTAGATAATGGATGGTCGAACTCCATCCTTAGCGAGTTTATACTCCTCCTGCCGGTTTCAGGCTGAAATCTATGGAATAATGAGTGGTTGAACCACACTCATCTATTTGTTTATACTCATATCGGCATTATAGGGATAAGATTTAGTTGGCAGGTGGTCGAATTGCACACAACTTATGCTTATACTCCAGCCCACACTCTGGGGACTTAGAGTTATTTCAAAAAATAGCCGAACCATACTTTCCTTATTTGATTGATTTCCCCTCAAATCCACAATTTAACTTAGCGAACAATTGGTCATGTCATGATCACTTTTGATTTATGTTTGTCATATCACTCTGTTAGATTAACTTGGTTATCGGATAGTCGAGTCTCATCCATTCCTCGTCAGATATTTCATCTGTTAGATTATGTGCGAGAATCCTCAAATAACGGTCGGACCATTCTCATTTTGTTTAGTTCAATTGTGAAATTATGTAATCGACTAGCTCCAAACTATGGGAATCAACTTGGACATATCAATATTAGTTAGTTATGTATCAAAACTAATATAAAACGCTATAGCAATCAAAGATATGAAGGAAATTTCAAACTTTATTTGCCGAATGGAAAGAAATGACATAATTTGCCTTGTTACATATCTAGAAAATCAAATGCTAAAGAAAATTTGAAAATTGAATATAACAAAATGAAAAGGAATAAACTAAGTGAAATAGAATCATAAATGCTCGCTATTACACGCTTTTGGGAGAGTGAAACCATCAACAATCACTAGCTTGAAATTTGCCATCCTAAGCTTCTGTTTAACGACATATGGTCCTTCCCAAGTAGGATTCATGTGCGACGAGGTAGGAAAAATTCGTTTTAAGACGAGATTGCCGATTTCAAAGGTTCTAGGTCGGACTTTATTGTTATAGTATTGGGCGACTTAGTATCGATATGCAGCTACCCTCAAATCAGCTTCCTTGTGCTTCTCATCTACAAAGTCTAGTGATTATAAAAGGAGATCTCTATTCGTTCTGGGATCGTAGTAGGTCACTTGATGAGAAGGGACTTCGAGTTCAACAAGAATGATGGCTTCTAAGCTCAAAGCAAGGGCGAATGGAGTATGGCCAGTCGCAAACTTGTGGATGGTTCTATAAGCCCATAATGTCATTGGGGTCCATCTACCCACTTGCCTTTAGCCTTTTCTAAGCGCTTCTTCAGAATGGAATTCATGATTTTGTTCATAGCTTCAACTTGCATGTTTTCTTGAGGGTGAGCAATTGCCACAAATCTCTTCTCAATATGATGTCGATGGTAGAAGTCTTTGAATTCAACGCTGTTGAATAGGGTTCCATTGTTAGTTACAATGATTCGTGGAAGGCCAAATAGCAGATGATGTTTCGGAAAATGAAGTGAATTACTTTCTTTGTTGTGATCGTGGCTATAGATTTCGCTTCAGTACATTTGATTAAGTAATCAATGCGATGATGGCGTACTTCGCACCACATTTAGAGATCGATAAGGAGCCAATATATCTATGCCCAATATGGAAAACAGCCATGGACCGACCATTTGTGTGATTTATATCGGTGTAGTTCTCGAAACTTTCACACACATCTAGCACTTGCCACATCACCTAGCATAATCAGCAGCATCTCGATTGATAGTTGGCCAATAATACCCATAACAAAGTAATTTCTTTGCAAGGATCTGCCTGCCAATGTGACCACCACATTCGCATTCGTGAACTTCATTTAAAACTCAATTTATTTCATCACGAGTGATACACCGGAGCAAGGGAATGGAGAAACCCTTTCTATACATGACTCCTTTCTGAATGATATACTGTGAAGCTTTGCGAAGGACTTGTCGCCTTTCATTTATCCATTCAGGAAGGGCTCCTTATAGCAAATATCCTTTAACCGGAGTCATCCATGACTTCTTTTTAGGCTCCGTCTCAAATACCAATCAATCTCCATCTAGTTTAGGCTAGGAGCATCTATCACTTCGAATGGAACCAAGCCCATTTGCTGCTTATCCCCGATGCCAACAAACTTTGTTAATGAGTCAGCCTCTTTGTTTTGATCTCTGGAAATGTGCATAATGTCATAATACTCAAGGCTAGTCAATAGTTATTAGACTTGGATAAGTTACGGAGCGAGTCATTGCCCTTTAATTTGGTAATCTCCTTTGACTTAGTATACTACCAACTATGAGTCGTAAAAGATTTCAAGAGATTTTATTCCCAGTTGTCTGGCAAGTTTGAGTCTAGCAACCAAAGCTTCATACTCAGCTTCATTGTTCGCTGTAGGGAAGTCAAGCTTCAAATCATAGCAAATTGATTGATCTTTTGGAGTTACCAACACAATTCAGCTCTAGAACAATGATCACTGGATGCTCCATCCTTATACATTTTCCACCAAATGGTAGGGGCTCCATTGCTCTCTGTAAGGTCATCTTATGCAGTGAATTCCGCTATAAAGTCTGCCAGTGCTTGTCCCTATATGGCTCTTCAAGGGAGATAAGTGATGTCGAATTGACTCAGTTCGATGTTCCACTTAAGTAACCTTCTAGATGTCTCAGGTTGCCGTAGGACCTATCGTAACGACTGATCGGTGTAAACGGTAATGGAATGAGCTTGAAAATATGGGCAAAGTATTTATGAAGCAATCAACAAGTAGTACGCCAATTTCTCTATCTTTGGATAGTTCCTTTTAGCTCTTGTTAATCATTTGCTAACATTGCAGACCAATTTTTGGATCCGATTCTCCTTGCGAAGCAGTGCGACACTTATAGCATGCATCGACACAGCCAAGAGATATACAAGTTTTCATGATCCACCGACTTTAACAAGATGAAGGGCCTCTCTAAGTGGTTCATCAAAGCTTGGTGCGCATCTTCACAATCTTGCATCCATTCAAAGTTCTTTTTCCTTTCTTAATCAAAGCAAAGAAAGGAATGCATTTACCGATGGCTTTGGAAATAAATCGACTTCGGGAAGCAACTTTTCCATTTAGACTTTGTACTTTCTTGATGGTCTTCAACACTTGAATGTTGCGAATTACAAGAATCTTCTCAGGATTAGCTTTGATTCCATGGGCATTAATGATGAAACCCAAGAATTTTCCTAATGCAACGCCAAAAGAACACTTCAAAGTATTTATCTTCATTTTGTAATATCAGAGGATATCGAATATTTCTACTAAATCTCTAATGTGGTCGCTTGATCGTCATGACTTCATGAGCACATCATCCATGTACACCTCCATCGTTTTTCCAATCTAATCTTTAAACATTATATTGACTAGGCACTGATACGTATCTTCGGCACTCTTCAATGCAAATGTCATTACCACATAGCAATACAATCCAACATCGGTAATGAAGTTGGTGTGCTTTTGATCGGGAATGTGCATCGGGATTTGGTTATATCCAAAGTACGCATCCATGAAAGATAGAAATTCGTGACCTGCAGTTGAGTCTACCGACTGGTCGATCATTGAAAGGGGAAAACTGTCTTGGACACACCTTGTTTAGGTCCGAGTACTCAATACATGTCTGCCATTTTCGATTCTCCTTTCTCACAAGTATAGGATTAGATAGCTATTTACAGTAGAGGGAATTACGAATAAACCCATTGAATTTAAGTCTACCCACCTCCTCTTTAAGGGTGACAGTTCTCTCCGGATCCATGCCACGCCCTTTTTGTTTCACTGAGACACGCCTCGGGTCAATTTTTAATGTGTGGCTTGCAATGGCATGTGAGATCCCACACATATCAGAATTAGTCCAAGCGAACACATCAAGATTCGCTTGAAGAAAACCAGCAAGTTCTTTCATCATTAGGGGGCTGAGCTGTGATCCGATCTTTAGGACTCAAGATGGGTCATCGTGGATGATCGTGATGTCAATCGTCAACTCAGCCGGTGCAACTTGTTCTCTTTGAGATCCTTCTCTTCATCCCTCGGATCTATGTTTTTGTAGAACCAACTATGGCACCTGAGCAAGGCCCAGGCACTGGTTGTCAATCTTCGGTGGTTTCAATATAGAGAGACTTGTCAACAACCTTACCTTTCTCCTTCCATTGAGCATCTCTCGATTCATCTACATAGCAGGCTCGTCTGGTCGCTTGATCACCATGCACCACTCCAACACCATTATCAGTTGGGAATTCAAAGTCAAACACCATTGGGATATAGCTGCGTGGAATTCAGCTAATGTTGGTCGGCCTAAAAAACATTATATGGTGAATCAACAACCAAGACAAAAAATGACAAAATCCGTACTCTCTTCCAGTCACCTTCTTTTAATTCCCCAGGCAATTCAACATAACTGACAGCTTCGGTCATGGCAACGTTAAAGCCATGAATGCGGGTTTAGACGGTTTTAAGTCCTTGGCTTCCATCCTCATCTGGTCGTAAGCCTTTTTGAAAATTATATTCAAGGTACTTCCACGATCAACCAAAATATTTCTTACTAAGACTAGGTTGATAATGACCGAAATGACCATTGGAACAATCGTCGGTGCCTCCACCTTATCTGCACCTCTATTTCTAAACACAATATCATCTGCCATTGTACACTGCTGTTTACTAGAGCTCCATCTTCTATACTCGAACAACATTCAAAATTTATATACTTGATCGCGCTAGCGTATCGCTCCATCTCATGCCAACTCTTATCAGTTGGATGCGGTCCTCTGACTACTGTATTGATCACTAATCTTCCACTAGTCCATGTGTGATCCTCGATCCTATGCGGAGCTTGTCCTCATTTGGGGTCAGATGTCCCCTGCCCTCCATCCTACGAGGTTTTAACAAACTGTTGTAGTTTTCGTTTTCAAATCGGTTTCTCGATAATATCCTAGAGATGCCTACACTCATTCATGATATATAACATTTATGGAAATGATAATATTTTCCAATCTGCTTCTCTGTTGATTACTTCGTAGGTGGTTTCCTGTATTGCTTGGTATTGCAGGTAGATAAGTGGACGTTCTCTAGAGATGTGTTTAGTGGTGTATATGTTTCATACATCGGAATCCTAGGCTTTCCTCTTACAGAATCTCTTTTTTGTTCACGGTTTCGGTCCTCACCTTTCTTTTGCTAATTCTTTTTATTTTGGACATTTACTTGAACTTTTTCAGAACTCTCCCTAGATTGTTTCACTACAATGTTACTCTGCACTCAATCTCCACTTGGTCCCATAATATTCTTCTTCCTATAGCATCTAATTTCCTCTTTCCTTAAAATTGAGCTGCTTTTGCATAGAAACGCTCCAATATTGCGGGTGGTTTGCCAGCTAGCCAATCGCCAAAGTCAGACTCTGGATCAATCCCTCTCGTTACTGCAATTAATATTCAATGATCATTTGGATTACTGACTTTGGGACGGCCGTATGAAATCTATCCAAATAATCTTTCAGTTATTTTCCTGGAGCCTGGATAATACTGGATAAAGACATTACATCTTTAGGGTGAGTTGCATGCATATGGAATTGCTCCAAAAACTTTGTTGCTAAATTGTCAAATCTAGAGATTGACCATGGGGGTAATCTCATAAACCACGTAGTTGCTAGTCTACAGAGAGTGACAGGAAAACATCTATACTTGGTGGCATCATCAGTTCATGTGGAATTCATCAGTCATTCATATCTCATGATGTGCTGCCTAGGGTTGGTTTTTTCCTCATAGTCAGGCAGCAACGACATACTGAACCTCCTAGGATACTCTACATGTAAGGTATTTTCTGTGAACTAGGTATGGCTTCTTAGGATCCCTCCGTCATCACTGGTCAAGCCTTGGCTCTCTCTCAATAGCTGTTAACTATAGTCGCCTACTCCGACATTTGGATAGGTGGAGCCAAGCGGCAGTCGTGCTCCACCTTACGTGAATGGTCCGGTCGATGTCTACGGGCCGTTCCACACCTTCTTAGCTCAACGTCCTCTCAATGCATATCACGTGCATTCACTTCATTCTCATTCAGGAGAGGTATATGGTCTGCATCCATCTAAACTCTAGCATCCAAATCAATCATAGGAGCTCCACCTTATGCTTCAACATGAAGAGGCAAGCTTCCCGCTTTGGTGGAGGGATCAACCCCAATTTGTATAGAGGGGCCGATAACGATCGATCTCGACACTGTTCCCTATAGAAGGACCGGTGCCAATTGGTATAGGCAAGCCTAGTTGGCTTGCTTGCTAATGTTCGGAAGCTTCTACGTGATATGCGCCAATTCTATAATGTCTGCATCTGTGATAATCATCCGATGAATTAAAATTCTTCGATGTAGAATAAGGGGTAGGGTCCCTCCTAGTTTTCTCTTGCTATTGCTGACTGAGTTGGTTCATTAGATCGCTATTGGCTTGAATCTGCTGATTTAATTATCGATGGCTATCCACTAG
The DNA here is from genome assembly GCA_030765085.1 of Allium cepa. Classification (NCBI taxonomy): domain Eukaryota; kingdom Viridiplantae; phylum Streptophyta; class Magnoliopsida; order Asparagales; family Amaryllidaceae; genus Allium; species Allium cepa. Next base: position 208,959,179 of record CM060943.1, read on the forward strand.
CTCTCTCATCAGATTCTGGAAATCAGCTCTTGACATTAACCGCATTGGTAGCATTCACATCTACTAGTAGATTGCTTGGGCCTCCTTGTTGGATGTTAGCATTCTCATTTCCTTCTGTGTTTTGAAATATGGATCTAGTGTTCCTAACCGTTGTTGATAGTTCTCCTTAGATTTTACAAACCTGAATAGAATGAATAAGCTTCTTGAAGATAATTTCAGATCTCTTTGGGGATTTATGCAATCTAGTAGCAAAAAGGGATCCAGACAGGACTGAGAATCTCGTTCTCAATAAAAGCACCAAAATGTTTGGACCAAAAATTGGCACAAATACTCAATAGAAGTTTCGTAGAGAAATAAATGAAGGATATAAAATGAAAACGAAGGAAATAAGAAATTAAATGATAGAAAATCAAAGCGATAATAAGATGGTCCGACATTGTCTGCCTACATCCACTTTTAATAGATTACTTTGTTAATCACTTTGTAAACTGAGTATAAAAAGGATCAGACGAAAATCCTTAGTTACAATAAAGTACAAAGAAACTAACAATGTAAAGTTCTAAAAATGAACAACCAAGTCCTTATTTATAGAGGAAGATGGTGAATTATCTCTCCGAAAATGCGGTAGAAGGATCTCCAAAACCATATGGACCAATAAGAGGGATCGCATGTCCCAAATCCCAAGGAATAGGGATTGGTGCTGATCCCTATTTTAGAGGAATTTGGGGGTGCGATCCCTATATGAGCTTCCCCATGTTGCAGTATGCTTAGCCTCTAAGTTACATGCCAATTGGATTAGTTGAACATGAGTTATTGCTCGATCTTTACTACAAGGTGAGTTGTCTCCTGATTCTAGCCGATCCCTGTTGAGAAAACAGGACCGATCCCACTCGTTTCATCCTTTTAAGGTGCGATCCCTAGAGTAGGATCCCTAGGGCCTCCACACCTTGCTCACGAAATTTCATGTGCATTGGACTTATGGATCTCGAGATAATGATTGTTTCCCATTGAATTGCATTTACTTGGTTGAATTATGTGGATCCCTATGTTGGAGAATAATTATAGCCAATCCCTCCTCTATGTTGAACTAAATTCCATACTTTGAACATCCTGCATTGCATATCCCTCAACTCTGTCCGATTATGGCTTTATATTATCATATGTACATGATCTTTAGACCCTACAATCATCGCTCTAGATTTATTGGCCTTGACGATAGTTGAATCTAACTTGTCCAATAAGTTCGAATATAGCCGTGTAAAAATGCTGGATAACACTTTCCCTCCAAAGCATGTCTTATGTTGAACATGATGTGGTTAGAGTCATCGGTAAGAAATCCATCCAGTTTTCACATAATCGGTGTACTTCCGTCGATCTATTTACCCAAAGTATCGTATCTCTCTTTGATCGTCATTGCGCTTGGTCGATTTTCAATAGTACAAATTTAGGGTTATATTCCATCGCTGATATTTATGTCCGAATCAATGAGACTAGAAAACTTTGGCTATCTGTTCTAGTTTCAACCTTGAAGGCTTCAGGTTTGAATTCAATTTCTATCGATTTCAAAAATTGAACTTTTAGACCATACACGTGCACTTCAGGTACACATTCTTGTCGTTGGCTTTTGGATGTGTTTGTACACTCACGGGTCGTTGCCAGTTTTAATTGAACTAGCTGCAATTTCATTGAATTTTATATATTTGTATAATTTTTATACATATGCTTGCATGCATATAGAGTTTGTGACTTATCCCTTTTCTTCTTTTTTAATATATTTATTTATATAAGGATTGACATTCTTTTAGCTAATCCCTTCCTCATTCACTCTTCTCTTTTGCATGTTCATAAGGATCAGAATCTTCATAGCCAACCCTTATTTCCTCTTTCCTTTTTTCTAATATATAGTGTTGACAGGGATCAGATGGATCCCCAAGTCAATGGATCGTACCCGATCCCTCCTTATCATGTTGGGAACTCAACTCATTTGGCTTCGTGGAGGATTAAAAGGCATGCCGAACCCTCAACCTTTATATATAAGCCAACATCCTTATTTCTATCCCTAACTTCATTTTATTTCATTTGCATTCATCTTTATTTTCTTCACAATCGAACCCCCTTCCCATTTCTTTGGAGCCGAACCCTTATCCTTTCATCAACCCAATCCCATTCTTTAGAATCAAACATTTCATCCCTCCCTTGATTCGCCATGTTCTCCTGCTTCAGACTATCACTCCATCTTCAACCTGAACTGAAGTCAAAAATCTTCTGTCGAGCAACTAGAATTCTTTAAACTTAAGTAGGTTTTCTTATCTTTATCCTTTAACTTGTGACAAGATGATGGGTTCTGTTTATGATAGTCATAGGTTAAGTTTGGAGGAGATGAGATGGGTGATGGTGATGCATGGTTCGGTGGATTAACGGAGGAAAGAAAAGAACGAAGCATGAAGGAGCGAGGGATCGGTCATGCATTGTATGTGAAGCATGGAGGGATGAGTTGGAACGTAGGTGAAGGAGAGGGGACGGAGTGAATGTTGGAGGGAAGTGTGAGAATGTTGAAGTAGAGCGATATGTATTTGAAGTTCGAAGAGGGATCAGTTATATTGGGTTAGGCATAGAGGTCTGTTGCATTGCTAAGTAGAGGGATCAATTGCTTTGTTTAGTAAAGGGATTAGTTGGCTTTTGATATGGAGAGTGATTGGTCATTAGTGAAGTGAAGAGTGATAAGTCGTTGGCTTTAGGAGGAATGTAACATGGCTAAGTGGAAGGATCAGTGGTTTTGCTTCAGAAGAGGGATTGGTTGTAAGCTTTCCAATAGGGATCGGTTATTTTTATATAGATGGATCAGCTATGGGTACTTACCTGATTCTAAGCTTTGAATTGAACTTAAAAACTTTAGCAAACTTATCCAATTTGACTTGCATAAACTATTAAAACCAATCCCATCTTAGCGAACTTGAACATATGACGATGATGAACAAAGGGACCTACATATCCAACATTAAACTCGAAATTGAACGAGCAATCTCATGGGACTTAGAATATGAAACAAAACTTAACATATGGACTTCACACTTTGATATGCCAATCGTCGATCCTAAAGCTTACAAAACTGATCGATCAAAATGCCAATTGAGACAGTCAGTGGTGACGGTCACTCTAGTCAGAATCCAAAGTCTCATCATTTATTTTTCTTTTAATTTTGAACTGTTTATCTCTGCACTGCACAATACTACTAGCGTACACTTTGCATTGAGGGAAATGTAGAATTTTCTATTCTTGATTATCTACTGAGTTTTGGTGATATAGGCTCCAGATGTTCAAAGCATTTAACTACAATGCCTTCTGTACAACCTTCACAACTTAGCAATTCAGGAGTCAAGTCATGTTCTACAACTATTTTTAGCAGACATTCCCTTGATTGTCAATTTGAGCAACCAAAGGTTTCCGACACGCTGACTAACCTTTTCTCTGATGTTCCCGTCCTTCTTGCAGAAGATATAAGTCCTGCCCTCGTCACTGTAGATGGTGTAGTATATCCAGAAAACGCGATGGATTCCCAATCATCTAGAATTGGCAAAGCCTCTCTTCGTAGACTATGCTCTAACCATGGGATTCCATTTAGAAATGTTCTTGTCCCTCAGTTAATGACATGGATCATTTGCCCTCGAAGGGATACATGACATGCAAGAAATTCATGTAGTAGGCCGGATGCATGCCGCTTTTCAATTCTTTCATAAAAGAAATGTAAATTTATTTAGGAATAGCTCCTTCCCAGCTACATCCGAATAGCTATGCTTCTCTCCATGGCATCTTCTCGCTATTTATGGATGTTCTGTTTTGTCCACCATCTGAGGACATCTGGTTTATGTACTACTTCAAACGACAGAAAGGAAGCCTTTCTTACACTTACCTTAAGCCTTCGCTCAATTATCAAGTTCTAATTGATGCTTGGAACAAGCTCTGCATCTTAAAACATGAATGGTTTTACGTTCGTTATCCGACTGGCTTTACGAGGCGATGGTTGGAAGGACGCAAGTGCTGTCTTCTCTTTATTCTCATATTCTTTACTCCAAGTCATATCCTAAACTAATTAATACTTTGAAAATTTACAGGTGTCCATCCACGTCTAGAAGGCGATAGTTTCTCAAAGGCGGTTTCTGCAATTCATGCCACCTCAGTTAAGGTAGGGACATCAGATCCCTTGTATACAAATCCACATGGATTTATATGTAAAAAAATTATTTTTAGTTATAAAATTTAAATGGGTTTTATAAATTCTTTTATATAAAGTATAAATCGTTCGAATTCATGTATATAATTTTTTTTAAATATACATAATAATTTAAAAAGGTTTATATATTATAATTTGTATTTTGTAATTAAATATATATGTTTATGTATGTATATATAAAATTCAAAAATAAATAAATAAATAAATAAGCATATATTAATTTTTTTAAAGAAATATGCATGTACACAGACACACTAATTACCAAACTCATATTTAATTTATTGTTGTAATATAATCGTTTTATTATTTTTGAAAATGTTCTTTCTTATATTGTCGAAAGTTTGTATTCAAATGTATAATTTTATTTATTTAAATGAGCATATACACATTTGCAAAATCAAATAACAAATATGTATGTATGTATGTATGTATGTATAAAATAGAGATCACATACTAACATAGATGGATGTATATGTATTAGAAAATTGCATATAAATTACCAATATTGTAGCCTTGGATTTGTACCTTGAATGTTAAATCAAAACTCCTTAGATCCAATCTATACTCCTCTAGATATTGCAACTAACAGAAGAGAACACCGCTTGCCAGAAATAAATTTATTGATTTAAATTTGAGTTGGAAACAAAGAGGGATTGCTCTATCATTTTCGACCCAAGGTATAGGGGGTGGAGTCCCCAAAAACTAAAATGAAAATGAGAGAGGATATATGGTTTAAATAGGCAACAGAAAGGAGAAAAAGAAAGAGGTCTTGGTCTCCATGTTTACCTCTTCTCTTTACCAGTTCAAAACTATAATTTTTAGATTATAAACTCTTCTTCCCCCACTTGTATGACCGACCCGTATATGGACTCAATGGATCCATAAACATTTTCAAATCCGATCATTATTTATTCATTTTAACCCAACTTAAATGTTTATTGACATCATATATCGATACATTCATATATAACTTCTATATACACACTTTATTAAATATTAATTCAAGCAAATCAAATAAAAACTAATAATTAATAATTGATATTTCATACATATTAGTTAATTCATAACAATTATAGTTTAATTAAGTGGCATGGTATTTCGAAGTATTCAACATTGCGACTCAGTGACTCAAAGGTCTAAATTCAATTAGTGATTAATATAGAACAATTCAAACTTTAACATTCATATATCACCCTAGCTAGTGATGTGACAATTTGGCCAAATATTTGCATACACATTTTCGATAAAATTAAATTTCACTGTTTTAAGAGGTACTTGGTAGTAACGATTATTTAAACCAATTCTCTTCATAAAAAATGTGGCACATCAGGACTTACGAAATTTGATTTCGGTCAAAACTCCAATATGGTCCACATTCATCTTGTATAATTCAAACAAAAATTGGTGGTAGCGATTATTTAAACCAATTCTCTTCATAAAAAATATGGCACATCAGGACTTACGAAATTTGATTTCGGTCAAAACTCCAATATGGTCCACATTCAACTTGTATAATTCAAACAAAAATTCCTTGGTTCAATAATAACAGTTATTACTAATCAAACTACTCCATCCAAAGACCTTCACTTGTAGTTGACTACAATTGTCCGCAATACTAACCACATAATAACCAGTTGAAAACTCTCGAGTGAGTATTCCATAGTTGTCCTATAACTATCAGTATGTAACCCCTTGGTATGTGCAATAGATGCGAATCTTTGTGCAACAGCCAAGAGTAATACACTGCCCAACATTGGATGAGTGTTACGTACCCTAGTCTATCAATATCCCATCTCGAAACACCTTGACTAATAATATTCAAAATAATATGTTATTTTTATTGTGATAAATTTTTCATGATTATAACACATTGTAATTTCTATCAAATAACATATCATTGAAGGATTTTATATACTTATATTATATAATTAATTAACATATCACAATATGACAAGTATATAATAGAAAGAAAAAAAAATCCTTTTTTATTACAGAGTTAATAATTTACAATAAATTATACGATTACCCCTAGGACATACCTTTAACTCCATCCATCTCCCAATTGGACTTAAGGACAATTATGGAATCTCAACCTTATCCCTCCAACTAGTTTGCTTAGAATCAATCGAGTTTGTCCCTTTGTGAACGGATATTCTTTGTTATTCAATTATATACGATGTCAACCAACTCTGTTCAATGCTAATAAACTTCCTTCGTCATGTAGAACTATTTAGAGTATGTTTTTCTACTTCTATCGAGCTCTAGATTATTTCGTGATCTACATCATAACATTGTTATTATGTAAAATTCACATAGGATTCTTAACACTTGGAATCATCCCTAGCTCAGTTATATATATTTGTGCATTTATAAATTAATACACACACATAATTACTTTTACTGTAGTGCTACTCAAGGTGATGTCCTTAGCCTTTTGATTGAATCAGCCACAAATTTTAGTTTAGAACATTTCCAACTTAAAGCTTGAACTTAGAATTAACCGACTCGATATCGCTTATGAAGTTCAAGTTAGAATACTCCCTCATAATAAGTTCGTCGTTTCTGTAAACATTTCTATTATATTTGGTAAATATTCGAGAATACCCTAAACCATCATTTAGCAATCTTTATTCGGATTTGATATTCTCTTTATGTATTAATTACATAATCGAAATGCGATGCTGTAAACAGTATAATACGTATGATAATTCCTATTGTTAACGCATAAGGAATACATCTTACGTGCTCCATATCAAACATTTTCAAATGGTGTGTATACATCGTTTAGGAAATTCCCAATATTCTTTTACATTAATTATAAAAGATATTATTTCAATGTCCAAAGTTGTAACGACCCGTAAATTTCGATGATTAAATTTGTTAAATTTATAAGATTTTGTAATTTAATGTAGAAAGAAATGAAAATCTTATAATTTATATTGGAGTGAATGTTAGAAATTAAATGTTGCAATGGTAAATAAGATCAATTCTTGACAATTGGAATGAAATCCAAATAAAGAAATAGTGGAAAACATTATAGTTTGTTAATTAAGTATGATTGTGTAATTAATACTGAAAGAAATAAGATTTGAAATAGTATTAATGAAATAATAACTAAAATGAATTGCAGCTGTATAAATGGAAGTAAATTGTTAACAAGTGGATGTAAATATTGAATTAATTAATGGAAATAAAATCTAAATGTATGTTTGGATAGAACATAAGTGAATGCATTTAGTAGTATGGAAATAAATGCCAACATTGATTTGTAAGTAATAGAGGCTTACTTATGTGACTAAAGAGTAATGATAATGTTTATTCTAGGTTACCTATTCATTTAGATGGTTAATTGGAATTGGAGATAAATTGTAATAAATGTAAATAAATGTTACATTTGTGTGAAATGTAATACAATGGTTAGGAGTTGTTAGAATGGGTATATTAAAGTAATGAATGGGAAAAACATGGTAACTAAGTTTATATAGTAGTACTGAACTTAATAAAAAAGATTTGAATTAAAACGAATCAATTAATATATGTTTTATTTCTTTAGTATGTTGCATAAAATTGGAAATCAAACTGAAATTAAAGGAAATTAGGCAGTACGTTATTTGAAAATAAATTTAAGGGTAAGATATCAACTATTATAAATTACCTAATTAATTGGTCAATGAATTTAGTGGAAATAAAGTTCATTTAAATGTTAAGTATTATAATGTTGTTATTAAAAAAACGTTACTTTAATAATTATTAATATAGAAACGGAAGTGTGAATGTAAATTTAATAAAAGCGTAAATTTATTTTAAGTAGTAATTGGTGGATTAGGGAATAAGTTCAAATTATGTTAATGAGAAATTAATACGTAATGTATGTAAAGAAATTAATAGAATGCAAATTTAATGTTGTAAATTTAATAGAATGTAAAGTATTTAAAAACCTTAATTAATGTGTTCGATTGATAGAAGTACACATTAAAAACATAATATTTATTCGAATTAAGATGTAAATAGGCATATATTAATGCAATGAAATAAAAATTAGCATTATATATTGAATTATAATCTGGATTGAAGTAAACTTATAAAGGCAATTAATATAGGTTGCTTTGTTTATCTAATGGGCTAAATAAACTTTGGTAATCCATTGTAATACATTTAATTTAACATTTTGTTAATGTAAATTAAAGTAACGATTGATGAAATAAAGAATGGGACCAAGGTAGATTAATTTATTGAATTTAAAATCTAAATTAATAGGTGAAATCGACAAATTACGCTATGATTGGATTATGGTAGTTATTACACAATAAGTGGAAATAAAATAGTTAAAATGAATAAAGGTGAAGCGGGAAGTATCAGGGTAATGAAATGTAAACAATGTTAAATATCCTTACAGGACAATGATTGTTGAATAATAAGAATGGGAATCAGGGTTCATTTATTTGAATGTAAAATTAAGGTAATTGGTTTATTGCAATCAATGAAAAAGTTTAAGTATTACATAAATATTAGTTGGATGAAATTTAAGATATTTATGTAATAAAGTATGAACCAATGTTAGTTTCATCTAATTGTTACTAATGAACTGAATAATATAATGAAAAGTAAATTTGATAGATTTTGAAAATTTAATTTATAATTTTCGAATTTAATGAAATGGAGGTTAATACCGAAATTTATAAATTTATCGACTCTAATTTGACAGTTAAATTGGTTTAAATCATTATAAATGATTGGGAATTTAAAAATGATAAGATTTGGTAATTATCGAATTAAAATTGAAAATTTGAATAAATTGACTAAATTTTATTTATTAATGGAAAAATAGCCATTTTGGCCACTGACTCAGATTTCGACGAAACAAGTTTATTCGGATCCGTATCGGTGAATTATTATAGGATTTCAAGCTTCGTAATGATCGGACTTGTCATATGATCATACGGACTCGAAACGCCTTGAAATTTATGAAATTGAAATCAATTGAAATCAATTTGAAATTATTGTTTTTTAGCATAACTTCTTCATACGATGGAATTTGGACTTGAAACTTGTTCCGTCGAGTTTAAAATATTTTTAAACACCTATTTTGATATATGGGTTTACCCAATTTCGTTTCGGGGTCAGAACGGGCTTTTTGGGCCACTTTGTCTTTAGCGTGTATTCAACCCGATCCATTTTCAACTTCCTCTATAAATATCCTGCTATAAACCCTAGCCTCTCTAATTCTCATTTGTCTGTACGTAAATTCATTCTCTTCCTCATCTTCCTCAATGGCAGACAAACAAACCCTAGATCCAACTGCAAATTCAAAAATCAAATGAAAATTCAAACTCCTCGGAAAAGTTTAGAAAAAATATATATTGAAGTTCTCGACTAGCGTAATTCACTGGTGTGTTCGTTTTTCGATTCAAATTATCGTTTGATCGAAAATTATGTTTTAATTCTCGACCATTCAATGGGGTCGTAATCAATGTCGATGGATCGGGAAACTCTTTCTGGGTTTTGACGAGTGGACCGAGGGGAGCGCATCTATATGGTTCTTTCGTCGATTCGACGGCCAGATCATCGTGATTTTTCAATTAGGGTTTCGGCCAAAGCTTCGATCAGCGGCGGCAGCTCAAGCTATGGGGGGACCGGACCCTGGCGGCACGAAGAGGGAAAGCGGGGCGAGCCTCCGGTCACGGTCGCTGATGGCCACGTGGCCAGTCGCGTGAGTTTACGTGGCTCTAGGGTTCGAACGCGATGGTTTTCCTGGAAGTTCCTTTCGAACGCGTGGGTTAGTGAATAAGAAAAGATAAAGATGGTGACGTGGCCATTTATGTTGAGGGTGAGTTATTTTGTCTGTTTTAAATTTAATTTTTGATTTCAACTCGTTTTATTGCAATATCTTTCTCATACGAACTCCGTTTCACGTGCAATTTTTTTGTTAGGATCGTAATAAAATTTCGGCATTTTGGCGCTGGTTTGGACAGATTTGGAGACTATGAAATTTTTGGGTTTTAATCGGATTTAAATTGGATTTAAATTCAAAAGGTGAGTGCTTTAACCCACTCACAACTTCTAAAATTTCTTATGTTTGTTAAATTGATCTATGATGCGATTTAAAATTTATTTGTGGTTGCTTGGCATATTTTTAATCATCATCTCAGTTAATTTCATTTATTTAAATTAAATTGCTATTTAATTTATTCATTGCAATTAAACTGCCAGTTAAATTTGTAAATTAATTATTCATTGCATATAAATTACCAGTTAAACAGTTATTTAAAATATTATTGAATTAAACTGCTACTTAATACCTGTTGTTTATTTTTCGTTATATATTGATGCTATTGATTTAATTGGATGATGATTGTGATAAATGGTTGATGTTTGATATTGGATGAATGAATGTTGTATTTTATACTGTTATAAAATGCAAGTTATTATGCATTTTCATTTCATTCGGGATTGCAATTTGAAATGATATACAACCGCATTTTTATTTTAAATTACGGATTGAAATGATAAATAGCTGTATCACTTGACCATAGGATAGAAAATTTTATACAGGCACCGCGGTGTGTATATATATATAAATAATATTTTGAATGTTTTCTATGGTTTTGGAAAAGAATATATGGTTTAATAAATATTAACTTTTGATGTTATGTAAATATTATTATATATATAGTTAAAATTCTTGAATTTAAGATATGTATAAAATTGTTAAATAAAAATAAGTTGAACAACGGAGTTTGGTTGTTTTATTTTTATATGGTTAAGTACCTATTTAAGATATTGTATAGATAGAGTTTTGGTGACTTAAATAAAAATTAAGCTGGAAGATAATTATGAAATTGGTTTGAATTGAAGGATTTAAGAATTTGACTTGAATAAAATGGATGTGAAATTTGAATAAAAATTGAGATTTTTAAAAGGGTATGATTTTATAACTTGATTTTAGATTAAAGTGATTTAAATAAATGTCGAGTTGATTTAAATGAATATATCAAGTTAATAAAATTTAAAGAACATCCAGTTATTTGAAGTTTAAAGGTTTTACTTAAATGATATTTGATTTATTAAGTAAACATTTCAAATCTAAATAATGATAATTGAATTTGATATATATGGGAATTATCAAAGAATTGTTTTGAAATGGTGGAATGTTTAAAGATTTGAAATATATGGAAAATAAAAATGGTTTATTTGAAGATTCAAATCGGTATTTGGAATTTATTTGGGATATTAAAGAAACTATATTTATTTTATATAGCATTTCTAATATTTAAAACATTTAAGTATTAAGAGTTATGATCCAAAGCTATGGATTTCAAGGTATATAGATTTAAAAATGCTATAATTTTGTAAGAGGATATATTTGAAATAAAAATGATATCATTTTAATTTGGGTTTTTAAAATAGAAATGATATCGTATTTATATGGTTCGAAAGGGATATTATATTCTGGTTTTTAAAGTATAAATTAATTTGAAATAACCGCGGTGTTATAATAATGTTTGGTTGTTGAAGAGATCGGGATCGGAAGTTGTTATACCCTCTGCCAACTCCAAAAACCACTTTAACCACCGTGTATGCGGTGGAGATTCCAGAATGAAGTAGGATGGTGGCGGTGTTTCCTTTGAGGTAAAATACGTGGGCCCAACTCCCGTGAGTTGGCATAAGGTGGCTAAAACAGGAGCGGTTGACGGGTTAATTGAGGTAGCACCTTTGATCGGACACATCCCTTCGATATTCTACTTTGACTTTTGAATTGATTCGGTGGCCACTTTTGATTTCTTTGATTTGGGGGTAATGTTCAAGGTGGGCGGTAGTAGCAGCTACGCGTTACCACCGACCCGGAAGCGTAATTGGTATATCTACCCTGGTATTGCCTAGTTGTGCCATGTCACCTACCCTATTGCGCCTTGTACGAGTTTGGTTTTCTCCCGTAGCCCATGGAATATTTAGGGTAGTCTCCCGATCTGGAGATGCGCTGATACTGGATGGACTACTGGGACTGTTACGTGTTAAGGGGAATATTGGGTCACTCCTTAACGCTATTTAAAAGTATGTTTATTTTACTATAGAAATTATTATAATAGCGAAATATACTACATAGTAAATAGTTTAACGGATCCTTAGGAGATGTAAATCCCGAGCATCTCTTGAGTTACTGCACTGTTATTTATTTCTGTTGATTTAACTTACATAAAATCTTTTAGTTCCGACTCGAGTGTTTTGTCTTTTCAATTCGCTCGGGTCAGTCCAAGCATTTCAGGTTTGAAGATTTTATTTCTGGAGGAGGAAGACGAAGATTTCATTATTATTATTATATTATATTGTTCCACTACACACTGTATTCCACCGCATCGATTTTTATTCGTTGGTAAGTGCAACTCCGATATATATTGTATAAGTAAAATTAAAATTTTTGTAAACAACTTCATGAACTGTATATTTGATTATTATATTTTATCCTTTCGCTGTGAGATTCTATTTTATTTTATTTCTTTCTTGTTTTTCTTATTTACCCCATAACAATCCGCCCTTCCGTATGGTTTGAATTGGCACGTGTGTCGATTTAAAGCGTGCGAAAAGGATGGATGTTACAAAGTCGAGTATTAAACAACAAAACTATAATGATTTTAACTTGGGTACATCTTTAATAATCATAAGTTTGTTGTTTGTTTCTTAGAAATATTCAAGTACCTTTATAGTTCTTTATTAGGGCACGCGCATCCTCTGTATTTTGATCGAAAATCAAACTATTTGTTATTTATGTCGAAATAATTCTACAACTTTAATGCTTATTAAATAATGATTTTGTATTAGTTATTTGATCATATCCGAAACCTACAAACCTAGTACGCTCCCACTGACTTCGGGATACTTTGGTTGTTATGTGCAAATAGTCCATTCTTAATCATTATTTAGAATTTTCTATTTCAACACATATACCAAAGTTCAAAATCATATTGTCAGCTTAAGAAATGGGCATACACCTCCAATCGATTTATTATAGAACTATGTATATGAAGTGTAAAACACAACTATTATATTTTTAGTGGTTCAGCCTGCTTATGTCCATATTCCGTTTTCACTATTCTTCATATAGATCTTTAATACAATGTCTGAGATGCAAAATCCAATGATCTATAGCTAAATATGTAGTAAGATATAGCTCAGGGAAGTGTGATCGGCTGCTCATGTTCAGCTATTCTAGTTCGCTTATTTCTATTCGCCTATTCATATTCGTCTATTCCTGTTCGGCTAGCTCGATCTGGCTGTTTCTGTTAGAATGTTCCTATTAGCTTATTCCTATTTGGCTATTCTTTCTAGATTATTCATGTTATCTATTCTTGTTCGACTATTCATGTTAGCTTATCCCTGACTTACCCACCATTACTATTGTATGCTTTGCTCTCTATTTAAGTCTGAGTATTTATAGGAGTGAAGATATAGGGAATTCATGCCAATAGAATATGTAATTTTATTATTTAACTCGTTCAGTTCGGTATTTTCCATATATAATAGATCATGTCTGGTAATTTCCTTATATGAAAGATTTTCTCTGGGGTTTCTTTACTTAGCTAGCTCGGTATTCTCGGTTTGGCACCTGAGGTTCGGTGCTTTTTGGTTCAGTCATGCCTTGGTCCTGCTATCATGGTTAGTTCAGTTGGGAATGCTGGATAGGAATTTTGTTCGAAAGGCCCGCTATGCGATAATGAATTATGTCTGGTAGGTCCAGTACTGGACAATGTATTTTTTTTGGTTGGTCCACTATCAGACCAATCATTTTGCTTTGGAAATCCTTTCTTTTCCCTTGATGCGACTTGTGCTATCTTCTTACCTACTTGCCTTCTTGTCCTATCCTTTTGGCAGAGTGATGATGCACCGATCTTTGATATTTGCGATACTTGTTAGATCCCTTCGTTTAGGTCACAATAATTGCAGGTTGCTAGATTTGGGATTGGCAAGCTCCGATGCTATAAATGTTGAAGGGGGTCTACCACGACTCATTGTTGGATCGTGAACGGGACATTTGAAGGCAATTTGATAAGGCTGAGATGATTCCTTGTTGTCTATAAGTGCTCCAAAGATTTTGTTAGGTAAACATGGTTAGGCGGTTTCTAGCGCTCCATGCTTGGTATCATTATTGCTCATCCTTCTCCCCTTATAATTGTGCTAAAAAATGAGGTGTTATAGGTGTGAGGTTAGGTAGAGATCTTTTAGACAGTAAATGGTTAGGCAGTGGATGTTAGGATCCCTACCAAACATTTCCTCCTATTCTACAAAAATAATGTGATTCCCAGGAATCAAACACCTAACCTTTCCATTGGAAGTTTTGATGCATAACCACTTGAGCTATACATATATTTGTGTCAAACTCCACTATTTTAAGTTGGAATTGAATGAAACTTGGACCAATAGTTTCGTATCATGGAGTAGGACTCTCTAATGCCTTTAGATGTTCCGTTTGCTTGATGTAGATAGTATATCTTCAAGGTGGAGCCTGAATCAGTTGGGTGGTGGACAAATTTTAAGATGACCTTATCTTTCAATTTGCACCCCGAATTAAGATGAGGTTTCAACCTAAATTTATGTCTTGATGTTAAGAAAATTTTCCAATTGGTTTGAATCGATTTTAAGACTACCAAAATTTCCCCTAACACTTTGCCTTGCCATTGAAGTTATTCTTATTACAGACATTTCGGTCATTTTTATTCTCTATGACTCTTTTTGTATTCACCATGCTATTGACGAAAATGCCAACAACACACATGATGTGATAATTTGCGAGTAAAATCTAAATTACTTAAGGACGTTGAATGTTAAATCCGTTGCATTAATTTTAACATTGAAATTTATGATGTTATTCTTATCAAAGTTGTTCACTATATTCCAACTACATTTGTCTTCTCCTTGAAAACACATTTGGCAGCCGATGTATCATATCCTATTGGGCACAACTATCAAATTCATATTTTGATATTATACTTAGAATCTATTTAGGATTTTGCACATCATACCATATTGAAGAATCAATATTTCATTGATTTTATTAACAATTGAGGTAAAACTATTCTCGACATTGATAAGAAATCATAATTTCTCTTTAATGTGCAAGAATACTTATTAGATGTTCTTAATGTTTGGTTTGGTTAATATCATTTAATCCCTCATTATCATATTTATCTTTAGATTGTATCTAAATTTATTTTAGTACTAATAATATATAAAGAAAATTTTCTCACCATGAAGTTTGTCTTTCTTGAAATAACAATTGTTTCTTAATGCAACCGAATAGGTATTCATAAACATTTTATGAAATATATTAAATGAAACCGGTTTTGTTTTAGTTTATGAAATATATGTTTAAAAAATAATTGGTTAATCAATATTGATCAGTCTCAAACTCCTTCGGGGTGGTCCACACAAGATCCCTTAAAACATTTATTATATGTATTTTTCTGACTTACATAACCTATCAATTTCTTGACCCATGATATGTAGGAATTTCTTATAAGCGCTTATCTTGTATGACATCATAACTATGATTTTGGATGAAATTAATTTTAACTTTATGTACTACTCCTAAGCACATGATCTTACAAAAAGAAGTCAAGTCAACTTCACTCATTATCAACCGTAATTTGTTCAACAAAGTCTAATTACTCCTTATTGACTCATCATTATGTATCAAAGAGAGGAGTGACTTTTTAGTATTTTCCTTTTAGGCACATTTGTAACTCTTTCCAATATACTCACATATTACATCAAATCGAATCATTTTATTTCCTTTTGCTCGTTACATTGCTTACTTATGTTTTATATTATATGAACATAGTATAAACATGCTACATGCGTGTCAAATACACATGTTCATTTCTATGATAATTCATCGATGAATTCCAATGAAGAATGTAGAACACTTTTGGTATCGTTAGACTTCTGATTGCATGCATCTATATGTATCAATCCAAAAGGTTCACCAAATTTTATATCGCCCCCACTAAATGGGTGCTTTCCCCTTTATCATTTGAGACATAACTCACAAATGTCATATTATTCATAATAGTATGATTAAAAAATTATTTCTCAAAATAGTGGCTCGGTCCATAATTCCAAATTAATTGTAAATTTTCAAATACCTATGTATTTTCTAATGCATAATTTTCTTATGAAACAATACCATTATTTTATTTTTATCTTATAACAAATATTCATAATATTTATATTGAAGTATTACTATATCTATTTTGAGTCAATATTGCAAAACAATTATTATGTCATAAATAATATGTAGAATGTCTATGCAAATAATTTTTTGTAACTTGCGTCCACTAGTAAGTGTTATATTGTATGCTCCTATTATTATGTCATAAGTAATTATTTCTGAAAACATTTTTGAAATATATATTGTAACATTTACAAAATTTCTTACACATTTTAAACTTGACCTTCAAATATTATTTATAATTTCAAAACAGATTTTGAAAATTAATCCAAGACCCAAAATCAATTCGGGCCTTTATTTTAGGAATAAACTTTTGGCTTGTTTCATCCTTCGGGCTAGGCAATTAATTAGGTAGGGCAGATTATTCGATTACTCAAACCCAACCTTAAACACTACATTTTTAGAAATCCTACTAACTAGGTGGGCTTTAATAAGTTTGCCCTTGTACTGCTAATCTCGTCTGTATATGTATTGATCTTTGATATCACTGAAGGAACTAGGCCAACATGCATTGGGTTAAATTGGTGAATTTCATTTTTTTTCATTTTTATATCTTATTAGGCCTATGCAATCAAATTCTTTTTAGGTCCAACCTAAATAATTTTAAATAAAAAATATTTATTTTATTTAATTAGTTTAGAAAAAAGATTCGATTTTGTTATATTTGTATGTATGCATGTATGCATCTGGGCACTAAATACATATATACCTATATAGTGCACCTGCAACATATAGATGTGTACATGGTTTTATGTACCCATATATAAGTACTGAAATTTACATCATAATGGACACATTTGTGCCTTTATAAACATTTGTTGTTCATAATTAATTTATTATACACACACAAACACACATGTATGTATATACACGTGTGTGTATATATAAACATTTAAATATTTAATTATGTTTATTAAATGTTGATAATTCAAAAGGATTTAAATTATTACCTAAAATATCTAAGGATAATTTTAATTTAAAAACTAGATCAAGATCTAAGAGAAAAATCCATTTCAAGTTTAAATTCAAATTTCAGTTATTAATATGTGAATAATAGTACAAATATAATAAATTTTTAAACAATCAATTAAGACATCTTTATATCTAGTTTTTAAAATATACTTTTATAATATCAACCAATAAATATAAACTATGTATGTTTAAAAATTAATTCTTTTATTTCGAATGAAAACATTTTTCATAAAGTTTTTAATACAAATCCCTACGAATTTTGTAAGTAACAAATTTGTTTAATTATTAATTTCTAAGGATTTTATGAAAAACTTTTTTCATAAAGTATAAATTCATGCTGATTTATATATAAAAAAAATATTTTTTCTAGTCATACGTAATAAATTTAAGGTTTAAAATGTTATAACACGTGATTTTTGTTTGGTGATAAAAAAATACAAGTATATATGTTTATGCATGTATGATTTTGTTTTTTTCTTTGAAAATAAATATATATGTGTATATATTAACATGTAAAATTTATGAAATATATACATATACATATACATATATACATATATATATATATATAATAAAATTATTACTTAATTTAATAATTTTTAAAAACATCCTTTTGTTTCGAAAATGTTTTTTTCCCATATTGGTCGAATGTATATGGTTATATGTAAATGTATTTAATTTTTTAATTTAAATGAACATTTATAATTTATAAAATCAGACAGCAAATATATATATATATATATATATATATATGTGTGTGTGTGTGTGTGTGTGTGCGTGCGTGCGTGTGTATCTGTGTGTGTGTTCCTTATAAAATAGAGATCAATTTATATTAGTATATTGACATATGTGAATTTATTCATATTAGAAAACTGTATAGAAGTTACCAATAGCTATAACCTTTGATTTGCACCTTAGAAGTTGAATCAAAACTCCTTAGATCAAATCAATACTCCTTCAAAAATCGCAGTTGATTAGAAGAGTACACCACTAATTAGAATTGAATTTATTTGAACTTAATTTGAGTTGGAAATGATAGGGGAATACTCTCCCCTTTTTCGGATGAAGTAAAGGGCTGAAGGCCCTAAAGGGTAAAATGAAATCGAGAAAGGATGGATAGTTTAAACACGCAATAAGAAGGAGCAAAAGGAGGAGATCTGGATCTCCCTGTTTCTCCCTGTTTATTACTTCTCTTTGCCAACTCGAAACTAGTTATTTTCAAATAAAAATCTCCTTTCCCTCACTCGTATGGTCGACCCCTATATGGACCTAATGGGCCTATATATGTTTCCCAATCTGATCAATATTCATGTTAAATTCAATTTTAATGTCCATGGATATCGTATATCAACAAGTACATATATAATGTATGCGCACTTTATAAAATACTAATTCAAATAAATCAAATAAACTTTAGTAATAATATTTCATAAATAGTAATTTATTTATTTAACTTGTAATAATTATAATTTAATTAAATCGTGTGTATTTTAGATTACATAACACTATGGTTGTGCGGCTTAAGGGTGTAAATTAAGTCTGCAATTAATATCAAACAATTTGAATATTAACGTTCTCACATCGTCTTAGCTAATAGTACGATAATTTGTTCGAAATTATCAGTTAAACATTTTTTTGTGAGATCTAATTTCACTATTTTAAGCGGTGCTTGGTTGTAACTATTATGTACACCAATTCTTTTCATCAAAACTATATCATATTAAGACTTATGGAATTTGGTTTTGGTCAAAATTCCAATATCGATCATGTTCAACTTGTGTAATCTAAACTTAAAGTTCTTAGTTTAATAATAACAATTACTACTAATCGAACTGCTCGAACTAGAGAATTTGACTTTGAGTTGACTATAATTGATCGTGATACTCCTTCATATAACCGAGGAGATGAATTCTTTATTAAATAGTGTTTCACTTTCAATGCTTCAACTTAGACCTAATTATACTCATGCTATTGACACCATATCACAATTTAATTACAATCAAAGTGGACAGTCCACATTGAGTTCAATGGTATTCTCAAGTCGAGAGAACTGTCTAATATCGTCACTTTGAGATTCTCTGTTTGACCTTAGTTATATTAATCAACAAAAAACTCTCAAGTAAGTCACTACATAGTTATCCATAACTATCAATGCATAACCCCTATGTGCCCCCCAACAACCATAAGTAATGCATTATCCAACATTTGGAGAGCGTTACATAATCTTGCCTCAATGGATATATCGATATCATGTTTCGAAATATCTTGACTAGAAATATTTAAAATAGTTTGTTATTTTTATTATGATAAATTTCTCACAATTATAATACAATTTAATTACTATCACATAATATACCATTTAATATTTTCTATTTAATATGCTTAAATTATATAATTGACATAGTACAATATGACATGTATATGATGGAAAGAATTTTTTTTATTTGGACGAGATTTTATTACATAGATAATAATTTACAATAAATTGTAGAATTTCTCTAAGCATACCCTTAATTCTATAAGTCACAAACCCTCATGCATCTTTCTTCAATACGAGTAAGGAATTTCAAAAATTTGTAGAAACATAACCATCCATCGCATCTAGGGTAAACCTCCCAAAGAAGGTATAATATAATGAGTTTAGCTTCATCATAAGGAAGATAATTTCAAATAATTTAGAGGAATTTAGGGTGTGATCCTATTGCAATATGCTTAGCATTCAAGTTTCATGGCAATTGCATTAATAGAACTTGAGTTATTGCTCGATCTTTGCTGCAAGGTGAGTTGTCTTCTGATTCTAGCTGATCTCTATTGAGAGAAGTGGGTTGATCCATCTTGTTTCATCCTTTGAGGTGCGATCCCTGGGGTAGGCTCCCTAGGGCCTCCACATCTTGATCATAAAATTTCATATGCATTGGAATTATAGATCTTGATATATCGATTGTTTCCCATTGACTTGCATTTGCTTGGTTGAATTATGCCGATCCCTATGTTGGAGAATGATTATAGCCGATCACTCCTCTATGTTGAACTATATTCCATACTTTGAACATCCTGCATTGCATATCCCTCAACTCCATTCAATCATGGCTTCATATTATCAACCGCACTTGATCTTTAGATCCTACAATCATTACTCTGGATTTATTGGCGTTGACGACAGTCAAATCTTACTTGTCCAGTCAGTTCGAATATAGCCGAGTCAAAATGTCGGACAACACTTGCCCCCCAAATTATATCTTGCGTGAGCATTACATGGTTAAAGTCATCGATAAGAAATCCATCTAGTTTTCTGAATAGTAATTGAACTTTTGTCGAACTATTTTCCTAAAGTATCGTATCTCCCTTTGATTGTCATGACGCTTGGTCGATTTTCAATAGTATAAATTCGAGATTATATTCCATTAGCTCATATCTATGTCCGACTCTACAAGACTAGTAAGTTTTGGCTATCTCGTCTGTTTTCAACTTTGAAATCTTTATGTTTGAGTTCAATTTTTGTCTATTTCAAAAATTGAACTTTTAGACCATAAACATGCACGTTCAGATAAACTTTCTTGTCGTTGACTCCCGGATGCGTTTGTATGCTCACGAGTTGTTGCCAATTTTCATTGAACTATCTTCAATTTCATTGCATTTTATATATATGTATAATTTTTATTCATATGCTTGCATGCACATAGGGTTCGTGATTGATCCTTTTTTTCATTTATGTATATAGGGATCGACATTATTTTAGCCCATCCCTCCCCTCCTCTTTCTTCTCTTTTTGTATTCATAAGGATCAGAATCTTCATATCCGACCCTTATTTCCTCTTTCTTTTTTTATATATAGTGTTAATAAGGATCAGATGATACCTAAGTCAGGGATCAAACCGATCCCTCCTATCATGTTGGGAACTTGTAACACCCCTAATTTTTTATAATATTATCTAGAAGATTTAATTAGATAAACTAAATAGAATAATGTAAATGTTAAGTGATAAGGGGGTTGAGATTGAATAAATTTAATTATGGTTGTGCCTAATAAAGTAATTAAATTGGCATAAGAATGGTTTTTATGTTAATTGAATTACATAAGGGAATATTAGGAATTTTCCGCCTATAACCTTTATCCCTATATATATTTTCTTTTTTACCATTTCATTCCTATCACATCATTTTGAAAACCAAACGTAAGAAGGAGAGGCCGACCATTAACAACAGAAATCAAATCAATAGCTAGAGATTCAAGCTTAGGGAAAATCAATCTCAATCCAATCTCCTTATCTAAATCAAGGTGATTAATAATTCCATCTCTATTTTTATCTGAATCATATGTTTTCGTGTTTAAAGGAAAATTCATTTTGTGATGAATTGGTTGATGATATGCTTGTATATTGATTTGTTTAATTTAAAAAAGATTGTTCACAAGGGATTATATAGGATAAAACCGATATATGTTGATGAATAAATGCTATGGAAATTTTTTACGTTATGTAAAACATGATTTTGGAGTTGGGTTTCAATTTTGATAATTTTTTCAAGCTATGGAAAGATTGTTATAAATTTTCAAAGGAAAATATGGTTATTTGGGTTTTTAAATTTATTTTGAAAAATATATTAAGAATTTGGGTCTAGAATTTTGGTATGTTAGATAACATGATTAAAGGGAATTTTTGAAATTTTTGGAAAATTTTCCAAAGTAATTTTCTATGCAAATTAAATTATTTTAGAAGAGGAATTTCTTTGCAAAATTAGTTTTGCTTAATAGAAAGGCATATTTGATTAACTTTACCATGGTTTAGATCTAAAATTAGCTGCAGTTACTCTAGCAAAGAATTTGAAAAAGTTAAGGAAACCAATCCGATGTTGACACGTGGCAGGTTAGTTAGAAAAAAGTTTGCTTTAAGTAGTATTAAACCAGGTTTGCTCAGAAAAGATGGTTTCACCTACTTTGGAAGTACCTTTTGACACAGAGCTTCTGCCTTCAACCTATTCGAAACCTACTAAGTCGAAACCAATACACAAGGTATCACAAAGATGATATGTAGTGGATTGTTGACACGTGGCAGGTTAGTTAGAAAAAAGTTTGCTTTAAGTAGTATTAAACCAGGTTTGCTCAGAAAAGATGGTTTCACCTACTTTGGAAGTACCTTTTGACACAGAGCTTCTGCCTTCAACCTATTCGAAACCTACTAAGTCGAAACCAATACACAAGGTATCACAAAGATGATATGTAGTGGATTGGAGAAAGGCAAAAGGTAGCGTGTCGAAACATATATAACTTCCGATGGGGTCGAGATCTTTGTTTTTATTTTCTAAAGAAAAGTGCATGCCTGTTTACAAAGAGATTTCGAAGGACTCGAAACCAATGCTTGTGAAAGGGTATTTTAAAAAAAGTTTTCAAAGTAGAGCCGCCACTTATTTAAAGAAGTAGCTTCCCAAGGAGTTTTACGTAGTTTTTGAAACTGAAGCTTTCGAAATGGGTAGTTTCGACCAAGTCGAAACCCTTATGTAAGCTTTTCGATGATATTGAAGATATCAATGTCGTTGAAAGGTGCTTTGTGTTTTTATAAATATAAGCCACTTCTAATAGCTTTCGAAAGGGGTTAGGGGGTTTGAAGGCAATCATTTCATAAGGGGTTTCAAAGCCAACCTTCCAATATTTTAACCAGATGTTTTATGCTTTCGAAAGGATGGTGCCGATGCCAGCATATTTTCCCAATATTTTTAAATGATAATGGTTGGTTCCGAAAAAGACGCTTTCACCTATATTCACTTAAACATAAATAATATTTTAAGTATAAATCCAATGCATTTGAAAGGGGGACTTTCAATGATTTCGGAAGGGTTGCTTCCAATAGTTTCAAAAGAGGTACTTTTAATTGGTTTTGAAGCTTTGCTTGTAAGTTAATACTTTAATACAATCGAAAGTTTCCAAAAGGAAGGTTTTAAAGTATTAGAAAGGCAGGAGCCTAACGTTTCAAAGATAGATTTTACTGTTTCAAAGGGGGTCATCCTATGAAGTAGAAAGTAAGATTTCGAAAGTTTCAAAAGGTTTTGTAACCCTAGCTTAATTTTTTAAAAAGGAAAAACCCATGGCTAATTTAAAGGAGTTTTGAAATGATTTTGAGAAGAAGCTTTCCTTGATTAAATTTTAGGTTAAAGGGATCAACCATGTTTTATATGAAAGGTATGTCAAGGACATTAAATCCACATGAGTAGTATTGTTTGGTAATTATGTTTGCTTCTTCAAATATAAATGTATTCACATTAAAATGGACCAATAACTGCATTTTGAGAAAAAAAGGGTAGAAGAACTAGTTAGGTTGACCTAGTAGTGAATATAAATTAATTAAACTCCTGGATCAGTCGATTTGCATCCAACAGGCCAGGGAGACCAAAAGATAGGATGCCTAAATATGGAAGTTGTCAAGGAAACAGGCTCATAGTGCTCCTATGAAAACTAGGATTAGGAAGTTATTGGAGTTACCAATAGATTCATAGTGATTCCATGAAAACTATGTTATAAAGAGTGGTTGGCAGGGGCCAATTGGTTCATAGTGATCCCATGAAAACTATGTCTGGATTAAGTTGTTGACAGATGTCAATAGGTTCCTATTCAATCCATGCAAACTAGGATACGAAGAAAAGATATTGGCAGGGGCCAATAGGTTTCTAGTCAACCCATGAAAGCTAGGATAAGGGAGAAGTTATTGGAGTAACCAATAGGTTCAGGGGAACCCATGAATCAAACCCACAAGAGTGGTAGTGTTAAGTTAATTGGTAGGGGCCAATAGGTTCGTAATGCACCCACGAAAACTATGAAATAGGACAGGAAGTCTATATACTGTATAAAGTTTATTAGTAAGCTCATGAAAACTAATAGGTTAATAGTGACCCTAGAAACTATAAATATGACATGGAGTCAATTAAATAGGGGATGAGACATCTAGTATGTTTTAATTGTTTGCATATCATCATAATAGTTTGAAATGATTATGTTTTTTAATATTGTGGATGCAGGAGCACAGTATATGGTTTTATAAAGGTTTTAAGGTACTAATGAGGAGAAAATCCATTCCGTTAAGCAGCATGGTCTCACTAGACATCTAAATGATTTGAGATGGTATATTATTATTCATACCAGGCTTTATATCTGACTCGAAGTTTATGTTTTCCCCTTAAACTCTTGGGTACTCAATTGATTTTGAGTAGAGAATTTTGGTACCTCATTAGACGAATAAAGCTTTCGAAGACGTGTAGGAGGCATAATAGTTATTTGAAGTTCTCTTTTATTTGATTCCGTTTTGTTGTTTGTAATGGAAAAGTTGTTGTATTACCTATATATACTTTGATCAACCAAGGAGGCTTCTTCATACGTCGCTCTTGGCATATGTTGTAATAAATATATTTTCTATGAACGCGGTTTACGATTGTGGGATTATGTAATGAATTGGACATATTTTGAAATTGAATGTGGTCCTGTTTGAAGTTTTTAAATTTTTTCCATATTCATGTGTTTCTATGTATCAATGAATCTAACACCGCCGTATTTGGTTGCCGAGGGTTAATAACTGTAGATGACTGCACCATCCGTTACCGTTAGTTTTGAGCCTCCAAGTAGGGGGATGTTATAAAACTCAACTCATTTGGCTTCATAGAGGATTAAAAAGGAAGTCGAAGCTTCAACCTTTATATATAAGCCAACACTCTCCTTTCCATCCCTATGTTCCCCAAATCCATGAGTAATGTATTGCCAAACATTTGGAAAGCGTTACATACTCTTGCCTCAATAGATGCATCGATATCATGTTTCAAAATATATTAACTAGGAATATTTAAAATAGTATGTGATTTTTATTCTGATGAAGTTCTCACAATTACAATACATTGTAATTACTATCATGTAACATATCATTTAATATGCTAAAATTATATAATTAATAGCACAATATAACACGTATATGATAGAAAGTAAAAAAACCTTTTATTTTGGACGAGATTTATTACATAGTTAATAATTTATAGTAAACTGTAGAATTTCTCTAGAGAATACCCGTAACTCTATAAGACACCATCCCTCTTGCATCTTTCTCCAATACAAGTAGGGAATTTCAACAATTTATAGAAACATAACCATCTATCGCATTTAGGGTAAACCTCCTAAAGAAGGTATAGTATAATGAAGTTCACTTCATCATAAGGAAGGTAATTTCAAATAATTTATTGCACGAAGCTGAGTTGACCATAATGAGCATTTTACACTCATTGATTGGAACAACCCCCTAAAACATCCCCTGTTTCGAGATCCAAAAAGGAATGTTGATTATGTTGCATTCATCGCCAGATTTATTTTCCATGTGACAAAGTGGGTTTGGTTTTTTTTAGTGGCATAAATTAAACATAGTAGCTAAATAAATTACATTATACATGATTTTCTTTAGTTTTGTTAATCCCAAAACATTCCCACATAGGGTAAAATATAGTAAACATAAATAATAGTATCGTGCCCAACATGTGAAGATGCCGACATGTAACTAGTCGTATAATCTAGTTTACAACAATAGAATATAAAAGAAATTTTTTCTCTCCACTATGCCTTTTACTTCAACTTCAGAGCTTTTATTCACATTTTTGAAATGATACCCGTATAATCGATAAACTTAGCCTACTGAATGATTACTCGTGAGTTTATAGGGAATACAATAATAAAAACATAGGCTTAACGTAAAGTCTAGTATGAGTAATACATTTTCATAAACATACATATATTAAGACCATGTCGCATAACATAATGGGTTTTCCCCTCACTAAATCAACAATAACAACTACAACATATTATGTAAAAAATCATCATATCGTAGGCATACATGAAAGCGTCATTTCAAATAAAAGTACATCTTATACTTGAAAAATAATTATGAATCACGTCATAGATTAATTCATTTCAACATAAGTATACCATATACTTATCTGCATTTTATAAACCATGTCATATAGTCATCCGTCACATTCTCATGCTTCACATAGTCTCTTATTTGGTGCAACAACCCGGTGTTAAGAGGTAACTAATAAAAAATTATTAATGGTGATATGGACATAAGGTGATGCTCATAGTGACAAACAAGGTTCGTGCCTATATTAATCTAACAAGGTTGTATGCCTACATTTATCGATACTATGTGTTACTATCATGGTTTACTCCTTTTATTGGTGTTGGTGAAGACCAGATGGCTAGCATCTATCCTAGCGGCCTGATCATGGGATCACGCCCTATATCCATGGCATGCTTATATTTATATCGAATGCTATCGCCGTTTCTATCGCCCATGTATCACTTAGGCCAGTAGTATGTTACCAACAGGGGCACTTGCAGGGTTGTGAATACGGCTTTGCATTGACAAGAACTAGTGGATATGTGTCATGATGACTGCTTGAGGTAACTAAGACTGTAGCGTCTATGTAACTTTGGAGTAGGCTTTGTGCTATCAGTCTCCCTTCTAGTTCCAACAGAGTGGTAGATTGACATATATTATTGATACACCTCACTTAGTTTGGATATGACTCTACTTAAGACTTCATGTCTGTGGTATAGTCATTTCCCATTACCATTTATTTCTATATGAGAAGATGAGATTATACCTATAATAAATGTCCAGAGTATAGTAGATTCTCATATCATTTATTGTATATGATTTTACTAATATGCAGCTTATATTCTATATTGATAATAATATTTTATTATTTGAAATTGAGAGACATACTTGGGCATTGTTGTGCACTTGCCTGACTACAATTGATGATATCTTATGTATTGTAGATTTCTGGACTTTGATGATGATTTTGATATGGATGATTCAACCATTTGACATTTGATTATATGATTACTTATTTGATATGGTTCTATAAGGGTGTTGACATCTTTATGCATGGTTCTATGGCATTCGATGTTTCATGTTACTTTATGGATTGTTTATGATATACATACATACATTCATACATACAAACATACATACATACACACACACACATATATATATATCTTTGTGTGTGTGTGATGCATGCGTTATCAAATATACGTTGACACCCACATTTAGACAGAGACTGACCTATGTGTTATTTACATAATACTCGGGTCAGTCCGAAACATTTTAGGTTTAGAGACGATGTGACTGGCTTGTGATTACTAGGCTTAGAGGAGACTAGTTATTCTATATTATAGAGCATCCTATATAAAATGTAGACTTATTGCATGTGTGATACTTTGATGTATGTTGAGTGTACTTTCTATTTTATTGACATAGTAGACATTTGGGACGTTTTGTATTCACATTGTCTCTTATATACTTCATATTATACTTTATCAATGCGACATTGATTTGTGTTATCACTATTTATTGTATATTGTGTATTGTTCTATCCTGGAGACGGATGTCTTTATTGCTTTGTGTTAATACAATGTACAAATATGAGGGTTATTTAATCAATTTTGAAATACGTACAAGTATTAGCCCAATGAAATATTCATGTGTGTAAGCCCAACATCACCTTATTCTCTATATTACCAGATAGTATAACCTTGTAATATTCTTTGCTATTATGGGTATAGAGGTGAGGTGTTTCATTTGGTGTCAATTATAAGTTATCCGTAACTTTATTTAGCGATTACCTCCCTAGGTCTTTCTATCACTCATTGGTATTTATCTCAAACAATGTCATAGATAAATTGGCCACTTATTTCACCATAGGAGCCACCCTGACTCTTCTAGGAGATTGAACGTAGGCACCTTGAATATATTCTAACAAGCATCCTTACTAAATGTCAATACCTCCTCTTAGTCCTAGAAACATTTTCATTTTATATTATCGGTTCATTCATTAAAAGACAATTATTTTGATGTTAGTACTCACATTAGAGTTTAAAATTGCTGTTGAACCCAATAAACATTATAAGTATTGACACCCTACCATATATCATTGAATATAAACTTCCTTAAGTAATGGCCTTAACCGCTCAATAACTCCATGAGTTGGTATATAGTTTCAAATATTAGGTTCGATCTGTTTCTTTCGTTTATTAGTTGTTTACCCTACACATTCTTTAGATCTTCATGTTAGATCATTTTTTTTTATTTTTTAGATAAAACATATTTGTCTTTCTTTATTAAACGATAAATGTATCATCTCTCAACTTCCATAAGCTACCCACTTTTTCAATTTTAATAGGTTATTACGATTCAACTTATTATTTTCATTTATAATCTCATCCCTATAAAATTAAACATTTTGGAAACTGGCTTCCAAATGTTACCCAAAAATTTACATATTTAAATAATGGTTTTATTATCATTAACTATCACATCTATAACTATCAGCGATCTAATGCTATCGTAAGCATAATTATCATAAAACAACACTTCTACACCTCTATAGCTATCGTAAGCATAGTTATCATAAATAAGGTCTCTACATTTTTATAGCAATCGTAAACCTTATCTATTGTGAATCATTATGATCGTGAAATATAGTTATCGTGAATCATCACTACCATAAGCCATAGACACCGCAAATCATAATTATCGTAAAATATAGCTATCTTGAATCATTCATCGAAAAACATAGTTATCGTGAATCATTTCTATCGTAAATATTAGCTGTCATACATCCCAATTAGATGCTACCATAAATCACAAATGATTCCTATCGAACAACTCGAATGTAAGCTATCGTGAAACACAAATATATGCTATCATAAATTTCAATCTTGAGCTATCATAACACCCTTAAAGGATAAAGTCATCTTCATACAAAGTACACATAATTACAAAAATAACACTAGTACCCAACTAGGTAATATCATAAATCAGAAATCATAATGCATTAGTCCAACTACTAACATATGATCATATCAAACATAATATTCGTTAGCGAACTACTGGTATACACAATAGATAAACAAAACACACCGCTAACAATAACGAATGTCTAAAATAGCTCTAGGTAGAGATTCCTAATCTTAGCCTCTACCTCCCTTGTAAGATCATCCTTATTGTGACTCCAGTAAACCTGAGCAAGTCTAATAACCTTGTTCCTTAACTCCTTTGTATCTCAACCCGCTATCACTTTTGATATTCTAACATACGCCAAGTTTGGCTTTATAAATAAAACCTCGATCGCCTATGGTTCCACTATCATCTAGGGTCGTGCATGCATTTCCTTGGATGCGATACATGGAAAACATTATGCACTCCTGTCAAACTACTATATAACT
This sequence comes from Allium cepa, assembly GCA_030765085.1. NCBI lineage: Eukaryota > Viridiplantae > Streptophyta > Magnoliopsida > Asparagales > Amaryllidaceae > Allium > Allium cepa. The sequence continues at coordinate 208,988,861 of CM060943.1, forward strand.
CGACTTGATATGCATGTTTACCAATCCTCTCTACCATTGAAAATAGACCTATATATATAGGAGAAAATTTCCTTGGTTTCCCAAAGCGCATCACATGTCGTATTGGTGAAATCTTTGCAAACAACTGATCACCGCCACTAGCCCTAGTTCCTTTCTTCTGTCATCAACATAACTCTTTTGCATCGACGACGTTATCCTCATTCTGAAATGAATCAACCTTATCTTCTTAGTAGCATCTCTTACCAAGTCAGCTCCTTGCACATGATTATCTCTCATGTCTAACCAATATATATCTGATTTACATCGTTTTCCGTAAAGCGTACAAATGGTGTCATCCCAATACTCGACTAGTAACTATTATTATAGGCATTAACTACCAAATGCAAATCATCTTTAAAATCAAGGACATGTGCTCTTTGCATATCCTCTAGTACTTTGAATACCCTTTCCATCTGACTGTCTGCCTATGGTGGTAAACTGTACTTAAGTTCAATTTTGTATTCATTGCACTCTTTAAACTTCTGCAGAACTCTAGTGAATAATGGGTCTTTATCACTAACATTATTACTTGGAAGCCCACGAAGTCTCACAACATTCTTCACATATAGCTTCGCTAAGATAGCTATCATTCTTATTAAATTTAGAATGACTAAATGCGCATTCTTATCAATCTATTAACAATAACCCATATACTATCATTTCCCATTCTCAACCTTGCCAATCTATCTGTAAGATTCATAGATAGCTACTCCTATTTCCTAGCCAATACTTCCAAGTGTCTCTTTTTACTCTTCCTAAAATTAGACATGCTTCACGTCGGGATACATTTTTGTTTCTCCAGGATGAATTGTAAACTTAGATCGGTGACATTATTCTAGGACTTCCTTTTATAGACCTCCCACATTCGAGACACACAGTATTCCTTTATTCCTACGCTATCGTTTCGAGTCTATCTCAAATTATCTTAGATCTTCCACATCCATACTCATCTCTAATCAGCAAATTTGGATAACAATGGGTCCTCCTTTTGCCTTGTAGTAATTTCATCCACAACCACCGGATGAACTTCCAAACTTGCAAGTGCACCTGGATCTCAGCTTGAACCTAATTCAGCATGAAATGCACTCCATAAGAAGTTAATGCATGCCTTTAATTCTTTACGGTGCTTCAACATGGCTGACACTCCATTTTGTTGCTTTCTGCACAAAGCATCAACAACATTATTCACTTTTGCCCATGTATACTGGATATTAAAGTCGTATGCCGCCAAAAATTCTAAACATCTCTATTTCATATTTATCACTTGAGTGAATAAATATTTAAGAGGATTATGGTTCGTATATAACTCAAACTATTCTCCTAGCAACTAATATCTCCAAATCTTTAAGGCATAGATTACTGTTTCCAAATCTAATGTATGAGTTCGATAGCAAACTTCATGCAGCCTCAACTTCTGAGATGAAAGCTATCAAATTTCTCTTCTGCATCAATACAGCACCCAATAATTTTCACAAGCATTGGTAAACCACCAATTTATGATCCCCTTCGGATACAACCAAGACAAGAGCATCTTTTAGTAACCTTTTAAACTCCTAAAATGACCCTTCACACCTATCGATCCATCTGAATTTCTCGTTCTTCTCCTCCATTAGTCAAGGAAGCTGCAATCCATAAGAAGTCCTTAACAAATCTATGATAATAGCTAGCAAATCCTAAGAAACTTCTCATCTCCATAGCAATCTCAAGTCTCCTCCAATCATTTATATTTTATACGTTGATGGATCTAACTAACCTATTTTCTAGACCCAAAAACTTACTTCTAGTTTTCAAAAGTGACACTTGGAAAACATCGCCTATAACTTATGCTACCACAAGTCTTCAACACCAATCTAATATAGACTTCATGGTTTGTTTCCTTCTTTGAATAGACCAAAATAACATCAATGACGACCAATACAAATCTATCCAACTGATCATGAAAGATCTGCTTCATAAGGTGGACAAAGAATATGGGTTGTTAATTAGTATAAAAAGCACGACTAACCACTCATATGAAACGTACCTTGTTCGAAATATAGGCAATAGGAAACTATAATTGACCACCCTCGATTAATGGAATCCCATTGTCAAATCTAGCCATGAGAATACTCTAGGTCTATTCAACTATTCAAATAAGTTGTTATCATAAGCAATGAATAACAACTCTTCACAGTCAACTCATTTAACGTTTTGCAGTTGATACACATTTGAAATGATTCATCGGACTTCTTCATAAATACCATGAATGCTCCTCATGTTGAGTTGTTTAGTCTAATGAATCTTTTATGCTCAAGTTCACTGGTTGCTACTTCAATTCCTCCATCTCCTTGAGTGGCATTCTGCTAGGTGGTCTACTAACAGGGTGTTTCTCTAATATCATGTCCATTTGGAAATCGATCACTCTTCTTGGTGGTAATCCCCTTGCTTGTTTGAAACATCTGCAAATTCCTGAACTACAAGTCTTTTAACAATCTCATCTTTTGGATCTTCTACTACACATAATGTAATTCCAACCTTCTCCTTCATCATGTCTAATTTTATGATAACCCTTTCTCCCTCTCTTAGGTTATGCGTAGTGATAATTATATGGAACAATAAATTCTAGCGTTGTTACGTCCTAACTAGCCCATGTCTAGAATTAACCTGTACCCTATGAAGTCAAAAAAATATGGGTCACATACAAATAAAAGTCAAAACAAAATTAGCATTAGTGCACCTTAGTCCAAGAGTGGTACACCCACTGATTTGATTAACTACGCACAAAGACAACTAAATATATAATATCTAACTCTAATGTATCAAGCAAATCTTTCAAAATGAAAGAATATGTAGCCTTAGTATGAAACAAAATTCTAACTAAAATACTGAAAATTGAAATCATACCTCTAAGTACTACACCCTTCCCCTACCCTTTAGCATATGGTCCAGTCGACAATCCTTCCAAAGTCAAAATTTTCACATATTTCAACTCTAAACAATCTATCGTCCCATCGCTAGGCTTTTCATAGTTGAAGCACTTAGCCTTACCCTAACTCTTCGGCTAGGTACACTTGGTCGAGTGGTGATGTAACAACCCTGTATTTCGTGTCGATTTATAATCGACATTAAACGATTAATATTTTCGCTTATTGCCAATTTAAGTTTTAAATTTGAATTAAAATTCTTTTATAAATTTTTAAAAGGGTTTTTGGGCTTTGAATTCTCGGCCCACATTTTCATTTGTTTATGGGCCGTGATTATTTTCAAACCCATTCCTCTCTCTCGTTCTCTTTTTATTTTTTTAAAAACCCGTCCCCCTTTCTTTCGTTCTTCCCATTCACGAACCCTAAAAAGTGAAATCGAACGAGAGTAAAAATGGCGGCTGCTTGTGTCGTTCGTCTTCTTCAACCAAGAGTAGGGCATTTTCACAATCAAAGGCGTCGTCTTCAGTTCGATCGAGTTCAACCTCGTTGGAGCCTTCGCACGTCTTCTTCGGCAGCTAGGGTTTTTTGGAAGCGGCGATTCAAAGCTTCGATTGCTTCGGTTTGGCAAAGGTGAGTACTTTATAGTACTCACATCTAATTAGACCTAGTTCGATTTCGTTTTGCGTAATTTTGTTTTCGGGTTTCGACTTCGACTTGATTTTTGTTCGTGGTTGATCCATTACTGCCTCGAGTTGATTGTTGGGGCTGTTTAAATTGATTAGGCTTGATTCGTTCGACTCCTTGTTTAACTTGGATTCGATTTCGAGTACTTTTCCATGGTCTCGAAGTATGGTTGTACTGTTTATGACTTTAAATTTGTTTTGTGAATTTCTCTGAACTGTTGAACTTCGTTCATCTTGTAGCCCTCGTCTTTTGCCATCTTCTCTGGTCTCCACTTGAACATTGCATTGTTGAATATGATGTTGTCTGGTTGTTCGAACTTGTTCATGTGATTCCTCTTTGCCCTGCCATTCACAGTTTACATTGTAGTTGCAATTGTTCATCTCGACTTGTTCTTGTACACTGCATAGTGGGGTCTGTTGGTTATGTTGCATGAGTTACTTGAAATTGTAGTCATTTGTCTTTGCATACTAGCTTCTTGCATCACTTGAGAATGCACTTGTATTGTTTCTGGCTAAGTATATACGCCTGGATCTTGATATAGTTACATGTTATCACATGTTGTTGTGGTTGTTGCTTCACCATACTTAAGTTTGAAACTGGGATCCTATCTATAAGATATGCCTTTCATCATTTACCTGTTGCATTATTGACATGATGCTCGACTGTTGCATTCCTTAAAGCTCTACCTGAGGCTTGCATGCTAGTTGCTTTGGGACAGTTTCATTTGAAGTTGTAGCTTGCACATTGGTGGTTTGCATTGAGCATTTAGTGTACTTGCAATTTTTGGGTTTCATTGAAGCATTATGTCTTTTCTCTTTACTTCAGTACTGATAGTTGTAGATGTATATTGCCAGTAGCACTATAGTTTCAAGTTTTTCGATTGCTGGTTGTCAGTTGCATTTCATTGCTGCCCAGTCACTATTATGCTGTCCCTACATTTTGTTACTACTTCATACATGCTTCGAAGACTGGAAATTGATAGTCCTATACACTGTGTTCATGCAGCTTGATGTTGTTATAAAATGTTGCACTTAGTAGTGGTACTTCCACATAAGCATTGAAGTTGTATTTTTCTGACTTCATAATTGTCACTGTATCATGTTGATACAGTTTGCAATTCAATTTGTTGAGCTTGGGGTATATTTTTCACTGTCCACAGTATATAGGACTGTGATACACTGTATTGGGCTTGTGTCTGATACTTTGAAGGCTGCACGGTCCTATTTCTGGTTGCATAAATACATTTTGATTTGGTCAAAAATTGTTCACATTTCTAGTGCACTGTTGTAGCCTTTATGCACCGTTCATGTCATTAACCAGTGTTACCCTATTTCCCAACTGCATTTGTATATTGGTGCATTCATCTCTGTGACCCTTCACGCTGTTGCAAGGGGTTGTACTTCACTGTGCATTAGACCTGAACTTGTTAGTCGAGTTTGCAGTCTGCATATTATGTTGACTTTGTTCTCGAGTATGATACTTGCATTTGTATCATACTGTCTCTTGTGCCATTTATTTGGTGCCGTTCCATGTTGCACCCTAATTTCTTTTTATTCATGTGCAACCAGTAGTGTACGTCCATTGTGTACATTTGGGTTCGCATTTATGTCGTCCAAACTTGACCTTTGCAGTTTTTGATTGCTGTCGGTATTCATTGGGTACATCATCACTGTAGTGGCACGGCAGTGCACGCAAGCGTGAACTGCAGCCACACGGTATTCAATGGGTACATCATCACTGTAGTGGCAAGGCAGTGCACGCAAGCGTGAACTGCAGCCACACGGTACGGTTTTATGATATCTATCTTGTTTTGATTAATTGATCTTTTGCATATTCCATATGCTATAGTGGCGAGGCAGTGCACGCGTGCGTGTACTGCAGCCCTACTCGATTTAATATTTTAATTGATATTTAAATGTTTTGAACTGTCTTTGTTTATTTCAATTCAATATTCTGAATTGCATTCTGATTTGGTTTAATTACTGTCGTCTATTCATTATTTGATTATTATTGCTTCTGTGCACTAATAACTGAGTTTGAATTAGACTGACCCGAGTATTATTTTCTTTGAATCTAATACTCGGGTCAGACCGAGTATTTCAGGTTGTAGATATTCTGCTTTGGGTTGCTGCTAGAGCTATGAAGTTCTTTCATATCTTTTGGAGTAGTCGTCGTCATCTGTAGTAGTCTGTAAAATTGTATAGGAAGATGTGTATTCATGTATATTATATACGTTAATGTACTTGTATATGTAGCTTCCTGAGTCGACTGTTGTGGTTGTATCATATGTACCGTGTCTTATGTATTGTATCAAATGTATTGTAACTGACATCAGTTATTGTATATATGAGAATTTCTGTTTTATCTGTGTTCCGCATTACATTATCTGTGTAATATTTTATATTTACTGTTCTAAACTATTATGAACCATCGTAGTTCGTTTTATACTGGTATTGGGGTATGTCGATGGGAGAAAATAAATTAGAGATGAAAAATTACGAATATTTATATATATATATATATATATATATATATATATCACTCCTATCGAGATAACTAGTACTAGTGTAAGGCCTAACTATTGATGGCCGCTCCTCAACAGCCTTATTCTCCGGGCTAGTTGACAGCACTACACCGTAGTGTTCTTGGCTAGCGCGGGTATAGAGGTGGGGCGTCACAGGTAACGATCTACTTATAGTTGAAACAAGTAATATTTGCCACATTCCTCTTCTATGCTCCTCCTCCTAAGGTCTTACCTCCCTTTTGGTTCTTACTACTTTTGTAATGTTGATTGAATCTCTTTTTTTCCACACTTTAGGCCTGATATTTGATTTCCTTTCCTCTTAGTACAATTGGTCATGCCTCCTTTCCATTTCTAGCACCAACTCAAATAGAGACAACAAGTGCACCACCGCCTTATGGTCTAGTCCTTTACTCAGCCTGTTGATAAATTTTTCGTTTTTCTTTAGTAGAGTCCTAATATGCTCCCTCCCCTACTCGGACAAAGCATTAAAACGTCGGATATATTATGCCAAAGATATCTACCCATGCTTCAAGACCATAACTCCATACATAAAGCACTTATCTAAAATTCAGTATAAACTAGGCCTCAAATTTCTCCTTGAACTTCTCCCAAGTAAACTCCTTTTCTTGTATTTCAACGGTCAAAGCTTCCCACCAATCTAAAGCATCCTCTTGAACCTGAAAAGTAGCCAACCTCCTCTTATAATATGAAGATCTTCTCACATACCTTCAACCAATTCTACACTACCAAAGTAGACCCTTGCCCACAACATTTCATCTATAGTTCTTATAATACTAGTTCATCTTGGAACGGTATCCACTTCTAACTATTACCGTCCTTGAGTCAACCACTTCAGCTAGCTATTGCCCTATCATTTTCGTCGTAAACTGGCAGAAAAGAGTATTCATATCCATTTCTCTAGCAGCCGAGGTATGCATCATAGTACCAGCCTCAACATGAAACTACAAGGTTGCCACCCTTCCTTGGTCATTCATTTGATTACATTCGGTTCCTCTACTAGCATTCTACCTAGCACCTACTAACACTAGACATCCACTTTGAGTCTCTATTCTTATTTATTGCGGAAGAAAGAGTTCATAAGAAACGAAAGTAAAGAGAGTTACCATCGATTCTGAGACCTAAAAATAAACATCCCCAATTTCAAGGTCCAAAAATAAACACCAATGATGATGTAGTTATCACCAGAATTGTTTTCTAGCAACAAAACGAGATTTTTTTTAAAACAAGATTACGCAAAAAGAGCAATTAAATAAATTACATTACCATTTTCCTACTATTGAACAAAGCAATATCTCAGTGAGTCAGAATATTGAGTACTCATGAGATGGACCAAAAGTTAAGGATGCAAATGGAATTCCAAAAAAATAAGTGAACTCCAAAAGGTCGATATTAATCCTTGTTGAAGGTTCAAGATTAAGGGACAACTTAATACTGATCCTCCTTGACTCGTTATCGACCCATTTCACAACAGTGAGGAGTCAATTTGACTCGACTAAAGATCAAAGCCAGGCCTAAGTGGAAGACAAGAAGACAAGAATGGATAACTCGCTATCGGTCCTTCATGACTCAGTACTGATCCATCCAGGTTCATGTTTTTGACCACGATCTCTTATTAAACTTTAAGTGGGGAACATGGTAGAGCAATTTTTGGCCATTTTGGTAATAGGTTTCATCTATAAATAGTGATGGAGAATGTGGAGGTGCTTAGGAAAGGGATCCAATCCGATCTTTGTTATTTGATTCTATGCTTAAATTCTATCAAATTCATATCCGAGTTATTTGACGTCGAGTTGTAAGATCTTCTTTGTAAAATCAAATCATAATCCATAACAAAGTTGATTGTTTATGCATGCTATTAATTTTGGTCCAACTACTCTAATTCTTACGTATGCTTCTCTCTTTTATGCTCTTTACTTCCATTTTTTTTTTGATGCTTGATTGTGTTTATCTTACTTTTGGAGTAAATATTTTGGTTCTTTCACTAAGAATAGTGAGATTCTCAGTTGAAGATCTAATTTAGTGCTTTGGATTCAAACTATCCGTAAGCTAAATATAAAGATTTTGTGTTGGAAACCCATGGTTATTTGGATTTGGAAAAAATATATCATTAGATCTAAGAATAACGAACCCTAAGAAAGATAAGTAGAAATCAACCACCTCAAGACCCATCACTGAAGTAGAATAAAAACTCTCAACATGGAGAGGAAATAAATCAACCGACTCCCATTGCGACCTTAGGTTAACCAGAGATAGTGGCAAGAGTGGAGTTGGATCGAACGATGACTGAATTAAATAGAGGATATTGGAGATTCAAAAAGCCTTGCAGAAGGAGATGGAAAGTATTTTTGCTATGATGGCGCAACCACCTTAGAGGCAAAAGAAAGCCATAGAAATTCATTATCTTCTGACTCCGAAGAAGAAAGTTCATCTTCATCGGATAGAAATTAGGGAGATGGCAATAAAGGATAAGGAGGAGGGATGCTAGAACATCTAAGATAGGACATGGAAAAGTTTCTGTATAAAATCCACAACTTGGTACCCATCATCCGTAACTTGGTATAGATCATTCTAGTATGATTGCTCTTAGCGATTCTAAGGGTGAGTTCCATGAAGAGGTTAATATTGGTGCTAACTGAGTTGCCAATGGTTAGACTGGTGGAGTTTAAGAGAATGATGTAGAGCTAGTTAGGAATGAATAGGCCTATAGGGATGACAAAAAGGGTCAGGGTGAATGTATCTCCTAGCAGGAGAGTCCAAATGTCATGCAACTGACCAAGAACGTTTCTAAAGTTAAACATTTCGCGTTATTTTTTAGGATCATCGTCCAGCTGCCAAACCAGCGAAGAGCATATCACAAATATGATAAAGAAGTTGCTAAATAAAAATTAGCATAAGAATAATGACTAGTGGGGTTTATCGCTCAATTGGGATTCATTCATTGATAACAATCTGTAAAAGAGTTATCCTAGGATATTCATAGTTGCAATAATGTTTCCTTATTGTGGAACTACTAATCTAAGACAACATCATTTTAAGTATGGATGGCACATGGATGATGCTCGGGCTATCAATCCAGTAAGATGTACGGCTTTCCCATATTCTTATATGGAGTTGTCACGATATGGTTTACTCGGCTCGCGTCGAGGTCCACATTATCTAGTTAGCAAAGAAGTTTAAGAGGCAATTTATACTTTATAATGCTTGACTAAAGGATGTGAATGCCTTTATTGAATGTCCATCAAAGTTCTTTAGAGACTTTGAAAGATTTCAACAATTCTATATTGCAGCGACTAAAATAAGTAATCCAAAGAAAGATATTTCTTGATGGCATTATTTGGGAGTTCAATCTAACACGGACTTTGGTAAATGGCTTAGGGGAAAGAAACCACCTATTATGTAAAAAATTTATTAAAAGTTAGCCCTATTTCTACATTTGGAAGAGGAAGATCTAGCTGGAGGATCAATTGGAGGTAGATTATTAAGTGATGTAGCATAAAGCAATGTTGATATCAAGCAAACCGATGTAAGTGTTGGAAACATTGTTTTGGATGTCAAAAATAATAACCCGAAGAGGAAAAACCAAGGCACTGGTAGGAAGAGGCAAGTTACTGATCAGCACATGAGGTATATATGATCAGGAGATTATATTCCCTTGAATGATTCAGTTGAGAACATCTACCTTTCCATGGAAGGAAAGAATTACAAGAACCCACCTTGGATGGAGGAAACTGAAGTCGAATGACACTCGGGAGTACTATTACTCGAAACTCACGGGCATAATACCAATGAGTATCTTCATTTAAGGTATGCTATTGAAGACCTAATCAGGAGGAAGAAACAACAATAGCATGTGAGGAACCCATAGGTTGTCGAGCCAATGAACGATAAACCTCAAAGAAAGATTGGTCAACATGATCAAGTTGGGTGGAGAGGGACTAAGACAACCAAAGAAAAGGATTGCCATTAACATTATTTCTGGAGGACCTTATGCAACAGAGAAAAGCTAGAATGAAATGGAGAGGTATGGTAGTTCGTTGAAGCACGTGACTAAGGAGAGTTATTTCTCCATCGAAGATGAAACTCTGACGAAATAATAGAGAATGCTAAATGATGACATCGTTTTCAGGAATAGAGATGCTAATGGGGTAGAAGCGCCAATGCTTGACCCTATGGTGATTATAGGCATTGTTGTACTAGCAATAGTGCACCGCATTACAATCAATTGTAACGGCTTAGTTAATATTCTATTCAAGATTTTTTTTAATCAAATGGAGATTGGTCAGAAGGATCTAAAGCCATGTAAATCTTGTATTCATGGATTTATCGAAGAGGCTAAAGATTCTGCTATATGTATTGACTTGTCCATAGAATTAGGTGAGGAAGACCACAAGGTAGTACGGGTTTAGACTTCTGTGGTGGTTAATGAATTTTTGACCTATAATGCTTTTCTAGGATACTTGCCTTTACCAGTTTCAAAATAGCACTTGCTTAGTGGTGCTTGCTAATGAAATTCCCTATCGAGAATGGAGTAGGAGCTATTTAGGGTGACTAGAGCACTAGCCGTGAATGTTATGTCGCGATGTTTAGATAGGGGAAGCGACATGAGAAGAAAAAAGGTGCAGAGAATGCTCTTTGCATCAAGACTGCTGATGCATAACAACTACCCTTAAACCCTGGCTTAGCTCATATGGTAAGTTCTACAAACCCATGGACACACAAAAGAGACCACAAATGTAAAGGCACCATTAGTAGAGCTAACAATCAACATCCTGATCGAGGATGATGATCCCACTCGGAATCTCAAGATCTGATCATAACTTGGCATAAAGATGAAGGAGTTGGTAGGGTTTCTCCAAGCAAACTTGGATGTGTTTACCTGGACACATTCCAACATTATGGAATATCGTCAGAGATATCATGTCATACATTGAATTTTGGCCTATGATACCCTCCTTTAAAGCCAAAGAGGCACAACCTAGGTCTGGAGCAATCAACTCTATTGAAAGAAGAACTGGATAAGTTGAAGGAAAATGGATTTATCCATAGTGCAGTATACCATGCACGGATATCCAATCCTGTGTTAGTCAAGCAATCAAATGGAAGATGGAAACATGCATTGATTATTCATACCTGAATAAAGCATGCCCAAAGGACAGCTTCCCACTACTTAGAATTGGCTAGCTTGTTGATGGGACTACTTTACATGAATTTTTATCCTTCATGGCTGCATACTCCAACTACAGTCAGATAGTAATGTACATTCTGGATTAGGAGCATACAAGTTTCATCATTAGTTTTGGGGTTATATTGTTACAAGATGACGCCATTCGGTTTGGAGAACGCTAGAGCTACTTACTACTGGTTAGTAAATACGATGTTCAAAGATCATATTAGACGGACAATGGAGTTCTATGTGGATGATGTACTTATGAAATCGTGGCGGTCGATGAATCACATAGACCCTTCTTAAAGATGTTTAATGTGCTTTGAAAGTACGGGATGAGGCTTAATCCACTGAAGTGCTCTTGCGAATTTGCATCGGACAAGTTTTTGAGTTTCATAGTATACTCAAGTTGCATTGAAGCTAATCCAGAGCAGATTAATGCACCGAAAGAGGTTACTGCTCCAAAGACGAGGAGGGAAATGCAAAGCTTGGACGAAAAGGCCGCTAGATCGAGTCAATTTATTTTGAAGGGGAGAGACAAATGTATATCCTTTTTTAATGTCTTTAAGAAAGAAAAAGGAAAGTTTGGTTGGACAAAGGAGTCTCAAGAGGCATTCTAGAGTGTGCTGGAGCATATGGAGAGATCATCGATTTTGTCAAAGACTTTAAAAGGAGGAGATCTATTCACTTAATTGGCAGTGTCTCTCATGCATTAAGTGCAGCCTTGATAGGTGAGGATCTAGAATTCAAAGGCCGGTATATTTTATAAGCAAGTGGTTCACCGGAGAGGAAAAGAATAATCCAAGCTAGATGAAACACCTCTAATTTTTATATAGCATATAGAATTTTAAATATTTAATGGTATAATTAAATGTGAAGTTTAGAAATATGGGATTTTCCATACAAATCAATTAACTAATTAGCATGGGTTGGCCGTGGTAAATATACTAAAAGGAATGTGTTAATAAGTAAGTAAACATGAAAAAGGAAGGATAAAATAGGAAAGGAAATTAACATGTCACCATCTCCTCTCCCTCGTTCACTTCCATTTCATTCTTTAAACAAAACCAAGCAAACCATAAGCAAGGTCGGCCATTGCTAACCCAAAGAAGAAAGAGAACTCAAGGGAAAAGAAGAAGAAAAGAAGCTTAAGCAAATCTTAACATTTCTGCAAGGGTTAAGGTAACTAATATGCTATCATCTCATGTTTTTATATGTTTTAATTAAGATTTGATGTAATTTCGAATTGTATTTGATTGTTTATCTTATTTGTTGAATGAATAATCATGTGTAAGATTTAGTGATTATTACTCAGGAAATTTTAGGAATTTTCCCAAATGATTTTAATGTGAAAAACTAAGTTTTTGATCTCCAAATGATTTAAATTTCTGATACGATGTTTGAACTATTATTTTGGAGATGTTTTAAATTTCATAGTTTTTGGAATTAATATGAATATTTTGTGAATTTTCAAAGTGAGAAAAGGGTAGAATTTTTGAAATTAGTTTTTAAAAATATGAAAATACGTATTTTGGTTTGAAATTTTTACAAGAAGTTGAAAATGGTAAAAGTCATTTACATGACTTTTTGGAATTTTTTCCATTAAATTTCCATTTTAATATGAGTTAATTAGCAAAGAGAATGCTAATAAATTATGGAAAATTAATTAGTAAATTAACTAATAAATTTTGCTAATTATATGGGTTAACATTTTCAGGAATGTTGGTGAAATGATAAGAAATATAGCCAATAGAAAGCCAACAACTAGTGGATTTGGTAGAAAAGAATTATTTTTCGGAGGAAATAAATCAATTTTTACTCTAATTACAAAACTACAATTAAACCATTTTTTGACTAAGTAAAGTAAATCACCCCGTTTACAAAGGTAAATTATACAGCGATGGCATATATAATGGGCAATGGCTTAAACGCACGTGAACCATACATGCACGTATGTAGTATATATATAATTACCAGCAATGGCTTAATTGTAAACAAACACAAGGCATGAAATGTATGATAGATTGTATAAGAAATGCACAGCGTCGGCATGTATATGAAATGTATACCGACGGCTCGTATATAAAATGTATCATGATAGCTTGTATATGAATTCATCATGACAGCTCCTACTATAATATATACCGGTAACCATGTAAATATACTGTTACATTGAACGTTGGAAAATGCCTATGAAGACAAGAAGTGACATATCATATTGGCTCCTGAAGGATATATTACATATTCATCATGACGGCTCCATGCTTACATGTATCGCGATGGCTAAATTATGTTGGGAAGATTTTACGTAGCGATGGATATATGTATGTATGTATGTATGTATGTATGTATGTATGTATGTATGTATATGTATGTATGTTTGAATGCATATATGTATGTATATATGTATGTATTTACGTGAAGGCTATATATATTATTGAGTGCGTCGACCTCCACTTTTAACATGCGATGATTATAAACAATTTTGAACGCGGGCGTCGGCTGTGAAAATTTTAAGGCGTGATGCGTTAAAATCAATGAATATTTAATCCATGATAGCCTATGATTATGAAAAGCGGGAGGGATCGTAGTTGGATCGAGTGGAAGTATTGGAAGTGAAGTGTTATTCAAGAGAAAATTTGTCTCATTGTTATACGGAGTTAGATCACGGTCAACTCATGTCAACCAAAAGTCAAAATCTGTGGCCAGAGTAGTTCGGATAATAATTTTTATTATTGAACCAAGGACTTTATGTTTGGACTATAGAGTTGAATATGGACGATATTAGAATTTTGACCATTATAAAATTCCATAAGTCCAAAGTGATATAGTTTTGACGAATAGAATTGGTGTAGATAAATGTCACAACTACGTAACACTTAATAATGTAAAATTAGATTTTTACCAAAACTGAGTAAGCGATAAATTTGGCCAAAATATCAAACTACCTGCTATGTGACATGTGAACATTAACATTTGAATAGTTTGATGTTAATGGCTGACCAAATTTACAACCGATGAGTCACACAACCAAAATGATGAATTCTATTTAGACTAAATGATTTAATTAGTTTAGAATTCTTATAAGTTAATTAAATTAATTAATATTTATGAAATGTTAGTTATAAAATTTTGAATATGATTTGAGGGATAAATATTACTGTACATATAATAGTTATAAATATATCAATCGATATGCGATATCGATAAGCAACTAAATTAGATTTAATTAATACTATTTATTTCAGTATAATTGTGATATTAGCCCATGAAGATAAGATGATAATTTCAGCAATTACAAGGTTTATAGGAGTGGCTAAAAAAGTTAGAGGTGTTTTGAATAGATGCTTTTGTTTAGTGAAAATTGGTATGACATACGATCCATATATTTCTCTCTTTCATCCACTATAAAATAACCTTTAATCCTGATTGTTTTAGAACTTTTTGGCTGCTACTATCCCCTTCGCTGTTAGCCGAATTCATCTTTAAAGATCTCTAACAAATTCAACTAAATTAATTCAAAAGACGAAAACTATTGGATAGTCAAAGGTCTATGGTAGGGGAGAGAGTTCATCATTCCTAGGTGTACTTCAAGACATTAGTTTAAGGTATGCTTTTACTACGTTATATGAATTATTAATTTTGAATAATATTTTATTATTCACATATATTATTATATTGTTATTTAGGTGACGATTTTTATATCTGTTGATGTTGTCACTTGCTAGATTGGTTATATGTATGTATTCATTGAAAAACAATTCTTTCCCATATAGATCGTATACGCACAACCAAATAGTCTATTTACAATAATTATTATTTTGTTAATAAGTATGCATATATTAGTATACCATTTAATTATAATTATATGGTTTGTGTTTAATTATATCATCATATCTTGTTAACAATTGAATATATATTTTGTAAATGTATATTTATGATAATTATGATTTTAGGTAGCTATAAATAATTTTTATAATTATTTACTATTTTTTGTTATTTAAATAATATTATATCCAAATAATTTATATAAAATAAAATATATTTCAAAAATTAACTTTTGAAATTTATAAAATTATTTTATCATAAAGCAAGCTCTTGGCCAGAAAATTAGAATATAAAAATCATTTTTACTGTTGTTTAAAATTATTATACTATAAGGATGGAAAAATAATTAATTATTAAAAATAAAATTTGACCTAGTAAAATTATGGAAAAATTTTCCAATTCTCAAAATATTATGCAAGGTTTTATGAAAGTTTAAAATTTGAATAACTAGTTTCGCAAATATCTTTTATTAATATTTTATTATTTTCTATTAATATATATATATATATGTATATTGCGCAAAATTTGTAATAAAAGTTTGTTGTGTAGTGTATACGACCGGGAAGTGTTTAAAAACTAAAAAATTATTTTATTTTATTAATATATATATATATACATATATTATAAATAAGCTATGTGTGCATTAAAAAAGGTTTATTATATTATTATTGAAATTCATATACGTACATACATACATATATTAGTTCATAATAAAAAAGGAATTTTTTTACATATTATATATATAAGTGTGTATGTGTATTTATATATTTCAATAATGCACATATTTATGAATTATTAATATTTTACATATATACAAGTAGATTTATAATATATATATAAGTGTGTATGTGTTTGTGTATGTGTATATATATGTAACGACCCAAAATTTCCAAACCTGAAAATTCCAGATAGTTATGAAAAAGAAGAAAGAGATAGAAGAAGAAGAAGATAAGAAACATCAACATCTCACATTCTCAGCGGATAAAATATAATAATAAATAATAACAGTTTACAAAGCATTCTGTATCTGTCAATATACATTTATAATACATCAGAGTTACACAAATATACAGACACTGTATATACACAATCATGTCACAGATATACAACAATATAATACAGTAGAAAACACTCTATATGCTCTTGCCATCCAGCTCGCCTCCTGAGCTCCAGAATGTTCTAACCTGAAAATCTGTAGTACTCGGTCTGACCCGAGCATTACATCACAAAGTAACACCCGGGTCAGGCTGGAAACCAGCGTGAGTAGACTCATCCAACATGGAATACTAAGCATGCAACTTATATAAAACCCTAGGTAACTCGAACCAATTTACAAATTCACGACATGTTATAAACATAACTTATTTCACACATAAGTTTTCTAAGTACCAAAGATTTAGATTTAAAATAGTCCAATTCCTTTAAATCATTTCGCTCCAGCCTATAGATTTCACATATCAATCTATAAAAATTCGAAGTGGTTTCGGGTATTTCCTAATACCCGAACTCGGTCTCTTCGAGTCTCAAGACATCCTAACCCAAGTTATCCAAATGAAATGCACAACATTTCATATCAGAGATATCAACTCCTTCAAAGCATTCAATTCCATCAATCATCCATAAGCAAAGCTTGATCGCTACCAAAATTAATTTAATTAATTCTAATTAAATTTCTAATCTCAATCACTTAGATTTCTTTACTTGTTACTAATTAATTTCAAATCAATTAATCAATCATTCCTTCATTATTCATCTTAATTAATCACCCTGGATTAGTTATCCTTCAATTACATTCAAGTAATGAACTTTAACTAATTTCACAATATTAACTATTCTTAACCAAAATCAGTAAGAAATCTTAATTACTTCATAAATTAATTAACTATATTAATTACATGAATCCTTAGTTTCTTATATTAATTAATTCCACATAAGTTACTTATTATTGATTAATCAAACTTAATTAATTAGAGTTTAATTACACCATTGATCATACAATTAATGATTTCTAATTACATTTCAATTTATCCTAATCTAAATTAATTACATTAAATAATTAATCATTAATTAAACCACAAATATTAATCACTCTTGATTTATCCCATCCTGTAATTATCTACCTTTTTATTTACTATATTTAATAAATTAATTACACCTTAATTAATTATCTTAATAAATCTCTTGATTAATTACACAAAGTAATAATATTTTATTAATTACATTAAGTAATTACCTATCAAACCATCCATTGATTATTCTAAATTAATTAAACTTAAGAAATTAACTTAAACCTTAATTAATTAATTCAAACCCTTAATTACTAAATTAATTAACCTAAATCATTAATTAATTGAATTAAATTATTATCCATTTTAGTTACCCTACTAATTTAATGAATCACAAATAATCAAGCCCTTATTAACTTTAAAATGGAAACATCTCCTTATTTGTGATTTAAGTTTAAAACAATTTAAACCCCGAATACTTCGAGTCAAGCAACAATTAACTCGAGAACCAACCAAAACCAAAGTCACCAGATCATCAGTGCACATCCAATCAATTCAGTCATTCAACCAATTATTTAAAATTAACCATTTAAATTTAAATAAAAAATCCAACAGAGTGAGTTTTACTCACCTTTGATTTTGTTTTGCAATCCACTTCAATATAAATTTGACTTTCTCGATTTGACCTTGAATAAACAATTTATATGATTCTTATTAATATTTTAAATGACCTAAAATAATTTACCACTACATAAATTCAATCAACTAATTTGTTCGATTTAAAATTGATTTTAAATTTTAAAGTGTTTTAACCAACTAATTTTTTTTTTGAAACCTCCTATCTTTACAAGAATCATTCATACATAATTTCCAAACCGATTCATTTTTATTTTTTATTCTTTATTATATTATTTTTATTTTTTTAAACTGCATACTTTTACTCAATTAATTTGTTAAATTGAAATTTAACATACCAAAAGTATAAGCTATCTCACCTAAATCGCCGTAGAAGCTACCTCAGCTGCTCAAACTTCGAAGAACTCCCCCTTGCCACTGTTCAGACCTTCACACGCACGATCGAACGACTGGCCTCACCACCCTAGCTATGAACAATGCCTCTGCCTCAAAACCCATCATCACCGACTACAACCATCGACAATCCACCCTAAAATGATCGTGCCTCACTCCTCGGCTTCGTCACTATCGCAACACCGCACGCCACCATGTGAGACTCCACCTTTCAACCTTCCTGCCTTGCCACAACGCGCGCATCCATCTGAAACGACCCACTCTCGAATCGAAATCGAGCCGACAGGAGCATCAAATTAGATTCGCGATTGCCTGAAGAGATGGAAGAGGGGCTGGGTTTCGATTATAGTTGCTTGAATGATTTTTAGAAAGAGGAGATTTTCGATTCTCGTATTCCACCATTTCTAACGATTATGGCTTCAATGTCGGGTGGAAGGGGAATGGGGAGAGAGCCTGGTTTTTTTATATATTCGCGTGACTTCTATCAAAAGAGAAAAAGGGGACAAGGACGTGATTTGAATTTTTTGCGTGCTGAAATATTAGCGTGTAGGAATATACATTCTACAGTGATTTGGGTTTGCGGATAACGGCTGATGTGAAAAGTATTTCAGCTGACGGTTGACCAAATATAACTATATATATGTTTTATTAAATTCAAATATTCTCTATAAATGCGACTTAAAATTTTGAACTCCTATTGAGGCATGCCGTCAGGCATTTCTAATGTTATACCCCTATTTCGAATGCGATGGAAAAGGTTTCCAGCTCTAATTCGATCGTATGGAAAAGATATCTTTTTGGACTCAGTTATTATATTAAATTTCGATATAAATTCAGCGCGTTTGTATATCCTACGCTCACCCAACAACTCCAAACACTACGAAAATTGAAATCCGATAATAACGCAATATTACGTACCCAATGGAACTGATTTCATCGAAATTCCAGACTGTGCCTCGGAAGGCTATTTGTAAATATTGATTTAAACGATATATTATTAAAACTAAACAACCTTTAAATTAAATTTCAACCATTCAATTATCTTCAGTAACAGCATTATAAATTTGACAAGCCTTCAAATTATTTTTAACAGGCTTAAACCTGAAGATTCAATAATTCACCCAATTTCAGTTTATTAAATCTAATAACTTAATTTCTATTAATAATAGTATTTGAATTCGATTTAAAAATTAACTTTTTAAATATTTACAATCAATTAAATATTCAAATTTAAATCGTTAGAAAATTCCGGGTCGTCACATTCCACCCCCTTAAAAGAATTTCGTCCCCGAAATTACTAGTTAGGAAGAATGGTC
Organism: Allium cepa; assembly: GCA_030765085.1. Classification (NCBI taxonomy): domain Eukaryota; kingdom Viridiplantae; phylum Streptophyta; class Magnoliopsida; order Asparagales; family Amaryllidaceae; genus Allium; species Allium cepa. Next base: position 209,008,375 of record CM060943.1, read on the forward strand.
CAATACTCGTTTACTTTTCCCCCAAAACCAACAGTTATATCAACTTGCCATAACATATTTTTTTATTAAAGTCCCACTATTACTTCAACCAACTTCCCAAAATCTTCCATAGTTTTCAACAACATTATTTACTTCATTTATTCAAATCTAAATTTAAAATTCAAACTTAAATTATCACAACTTCCTCAAAAAATTTCCAACTCTATAAATTTCCAAAGAATTTCGCCGGTGTCTCCTTTGCGCGGCTAGCTCGGTACAACTACAAAATGCCTCTACGGGCTCCCAAATTTCAAAAGAAAACAAAAAGCCAAGTGGCTAAATCAAAAACCCAATCCAATTTCATACAAAAATTCAAATACATACCTTTTAGTCGGGCAATTCTAATTATTTCCTGAAATCAAAACCAATTTTCCTTTTCCTTTATAATACCTGCATATCTTACTAAGCAATAACATTCAACCGTGACTTCTCAAATCATTTTATACATTTCCTTACATAGGTTTCATATCTACTTCCATTTAAATTAGTTTTCCATTTTCATTTGAATTCAATTTATCATCAACTCTAAATATTGAATTTTACCTTCCATTTATAACTGATTCATATCATTATTTTAAATTAGTTTCATCTACTAATTTATTTCAATTTCCATTTTGAAATCGTCTTGTCGCTAACAAAAAATTTCCCTAAAATTTTTCTAACTCCCAAAATTTTTGAAATCTTTTGGCAGTCTCCTTTGTACGGAGGAGCTTTTGCAATTTGACAAGAGATATAAATATATATACATCGACCCACCTAGTCGGAAAATCAAAAACAGTTCATATTTTCTATTTTTATTGCGTAGGCATACCTATATTAAGCATTTTAAGCAAGCGGCTTATTATTTTAGCAATTAGAACAGCCAAATCCAGCCAAACGGCCTTCAGGTACCTGTACTTACTCAATTTAAATATGTAAGTGCCATATATAGAAAATTTATTAGCATTTCACTTACTTTCAATAGCTAAACACATCAACTCTAAAAGAAATGCATTCTAAATAACTTCCACGAGCAATTTATATGATTTCACAACTAATCCAATTGCTTTCAACCAATTCATATACCATTTCGTTCAATTTTAATGGTTTGCAACTCAATTTCTCACATTCAATTTATTTTTAATCCAATCAAGCTCATATTAAATTCAAATGATTTAAAGATCAATTTTATTTGCTTCTATTAATTTGTAGAATTTCTTTACCTTCATTTACGTCAAACGACAACTATTTTTATGCAAATTCGGCGATATTCGCTTAATAGAGTATCCACTTTAGTTTATAACTACTTCAAATTAATTTCAAATCATTTTGTATTTAGTTTCATTTCATTTCTAATTTGTTCATCAACCATACACTTGCATTCCATTTCATTTCTGCATTGGATTTATTGTAAAACTATTTCATTGAGCTTGACACATTCGATGCTTATATTAATATCCATCTTCCAATTAAATTTAACCCAAACTTTTTATTTAATGATCCTCCATTCTTACTCGAAACCAAGATTTTAATGAATTAAGTATTTTTACTTCAAATTAAGATGCCTCATAACTTAAGTTCATTCTAATAACCCAATTCCAATTAAAACTTTGATTTAATTTCTATTCAATCAGACTTTATCCATTTATAATTTCATTCAATTAACCCATTTATTCACCCATTTTAGATTTTTAATTCACCTACTTAATTCATTTTCAAATTTATTTTATTAATACAAAGCCATTCTCAATTTATTTTTACTCACCCGGGTTTTGATTGCAACTCAAACCATTACTCTTACAATTTAATTCCATTTTATTTTAACAATATCTCCACTTATTTTAATTCATTATCAATCCAAATCGAATTCTATTTACAATTCGAATTCATTTCCAAACTCCATTATTAACTTACAATCTATTTTATTCAACTGAGTTAAATTTTATTAACATACTCTGTTAAATAATTATTTAGCTAATTAGCTTACTTCCAAATTTTAAATCAATATTCGATTTTATTACAAAAAAAATTACTTTATTAAATTTTCCTGAGTTCAATTTTTTTTTCATAATTCCAGTTTGGATTTTCTTCCATATTTCCAAAATTCCAACACTTTTATTTTAAAATTTTAGAAATGCCTTTAAATTCAGATAATACAATTAAAATAGCTTTTTATAAAAATACTTATTATAACTCGATGTCTCAACCAGTCCATCTTTGTTTTCATAGAAATTCAATCATACATTGATCAGGCGTAGGACTGAAAATCTATAAGTACTTGGTAAACCCGTTTCAACACCCAGTGAAAATACTTGGAAAATAATTTTATTGAAAATATAGAAAACAGTTTTTGAAAATAGAGGAAATATCTTGGTGAGAATGCTCTGGAAATCGTCACTCCCATCCATGCTCGCAATTACATTTTAGGGTTACGTTGCCATCGCAGCAAAAGTCTATGTAACTGTAGGCACTCCGCGCCCCTCGATTACGCCATGGAACCCACAACAGATCGCAATTACATTTCAGGGTTACATTGCCATCGCAGCAAAAGTCCATGTAACTGTAGGCATCAGTGCCCCTCGATTTTCGCTGTCAAAATGAAACTTCTCCACTCCTACATAGGTCGCAGTCTGCCGATATAAAATCAAACATAGACCGTTGGCTCTCAGCGGCACACACGACTTTCTCTATGTTACCATAGGTTGCAGTCTACCAATATAAAATCAAACGTAGACCGTTGGCTCTCAGCGGTACACACGACTTTCGCTATGTTACCATAGCTCTCGGTCTACCGATATAAAATCAAACGTAGACCGTTAGCTCTCAGCGGCACACACGACTTTCGCTGTGGTACACACTACTCATAATCCTCAGGAACTAGTTTTGTCCAGACTCCTCACAGGATCAACTTAAGAACCCCCCTTGGGGCTCAAGGCAGCACCAGCCGGTGGCACTCCTGAGAAGTTCATTTCAAGGGAGCGCCTTTTTCCCCAGAGCTATCATCAAAACACTTTATACTATACATATATAGTATCTTTCAAATCATACACCTAGTATGATCTCATATAAAGCTCCTTTACACAAAATCGATTATCCCAAAATCGATAATTCTCAAACTATGCTTTTCAATTTTCAATATTGATTTTACCCAAAAATCAAAAGCCTTTCCAAATCAAAAGGTTCCCAAAACCTTTTTCCAAAATCCTCATAAGATCCTTTATATATGTATATATATAATTTTTAAAAACTTTGGATCATTTCAAACTTGTATAAAATTCCTTTTATACTTCAAACATCTTTAAAATCCATTTTCTTCTGGCTATAGATTCAACAAGGGGAGTTTTATCTTATATAATAAAGATATATAACTTTGTTTATTTAAAATCAAATATTCAAATTTGATTACTCTTTCCAATATCAATTTCATTCAAAACTGTATGATGTACACTTATCATCCGTGCGCTATACCAATCTGATCGCTCACTTGACCACACAGTTTCACTTTCGAACTAGTACCGTCCACCCGACTTTCTAGTGCGGACTCAGATCTGGTTCCTTGATCAGAAACCTTCATTCTCCTTACATAGCCATAACTATGATAGAGAATATCCAGAACCAATCAACAATCCATATCCAGGTTCGCCGTCGAAAATCGAGTGAAAAATCCCAACTCGGATCGATATAACCATCTCGAAATTTTGTGCTCAAATCTCGATCAAATCACTATGCGAATTGAATAATATACGTACATCCTACGTATTTAACTTCATTGATTATTAGCCAAATCAATTTCTCTTTCTATTCACATTTCCTTTAATTTCCCTTCACTTATTTACAATTGCCTTAATCCCTATTTGGATTCACTTCAATTTTTACCTCAGTTGGGTATTTAATCAATAACAGTTTGAACTCCGATCAGTTTATATTTAAAAAATAGCTTGAAAATTTTAAAAATAGATAAGTAGTTGAAAACTAATTATTAATTTGTAAAATAGCTGTAAAATAGTTAACTAGTTGTAAAATAGTTAAATAATTATAATTTTTTTAGATAATTGAAAAATAGTTGTAAAATAGTAATTAATTTGTAAGAGTTGAAAAATAGTAATTAGTTTATAAAACAGTTGAAAAATTGTTAAATAGTTCCAAATATAATTGTAAAATAAATATAAAATAATTTGGCTTTAAAAAGAAAGGTTGTATATATTAAACAGCTTGAAAAAAATAAGTTTATATTAAACAATTTATATTGAAAGTAGTCCAGAGTCAAAACTGTTCACTTTCTCATCCATTCAATTTAAATTTCCACTTCCATTTAAATTGACTCAATTCCAATTTGAATAATCTTCAATTTCCATTGAAATTGATTTAACCCAATTCAAGTTGAATCAATACTGATTTCTTTCCCAATTTAAATCAAATTCCATTTGATTTTAAACTTGTTCAACTTTAATTATAATTTCAAATTATTCCAATCAATTTGGACTAATATCAACTGAACCACTTCAATTTCAAATCACTTTAATTTAATCCAATCCAAATTTTCCATTTAAATTTTTAGACTTATACATCTTCAATCACAAACCCAGTTAATTTAAATCAAATTCAATTTTGAACTAATTCAATTTCAATTTCAAATTTTAAACCATCTCGAATTATATAAATTCGAGTTAAATTCTCAAAGGTTGGTTTAACTTTTTAAACCAAATTAACCTTTATTTAAAGTTTTTAAACAATTTAATTTCTGAGTTCTAATTCTAGAATTTCATTTCAATTAATTTAATTTTAATTTGGTTGTATTTCTGTTACCACTTAATTTAATTCCTGTTAAGATTTCGGTTTGGTTGTATTTTATTACTTCTTAATTAAATTCCCATAATTTAACAATCAATCACCTTAATATTTATTGGAAGGAAATATTGCTTTATATATCAAAATATATTTTTATATAAAATCATTTAAAACCTTTATAAAAGAAAATAACGAGTACGTGCTCATATACATATATAAACTCAACTCATTCTAGAGTACTACAGACTCTATTTAATGAGTAATCCCCACCAGAGCCATGGTTCTCGCTTAACCTTTCAGCTCTGATACCAACTGTAACGACCCAAAAATTCCAGATAGTTATGAAAAAGAAGAAAGAGATAGAAGAAGGAGAAGATCAGAAATATCAACATCTCACATTCTCAGCGGATAAAATATAATAATAAATAATAACAGTTTACAAAGCATTATGTATCTGACAAAATACATTTATAGTACATCAGAGTTACACATATATACAGACACTGGATATACACAATCATGTCACAGATATACAACAATATAATACAGCAAAAAGCACTCCATACGTTCTTGCCATCTAGCTCGCCTCCTGAGCTCGAGAACGTTCTTACCTGAAAATCTTTAATGCTCGGTCTGACCCGAGCATTACATCAAAGTAACACCCGGGTCAGGCTGGAAACCAGCGTGAGTAGACTCATCCAACATGGAATACTAAGCATGCAACTTATGTAAAACCCGGGGTAACTCGAACCAATTTAAAAGTTCACGATATGTTATAGACATAACTTATTTCGCACATAAGTTTTCTAAGTACCAAAGATTTAGATTTAAAATAGTCCAATTCCTTTAAATCACTTCACTCCAGCCTATAGATTTCACATATCAATCTATAAAAATTCGAAGTGGTTTCGGTTATTTCCTAATACCCGAACCCGGTCTCTTCGAGTCTCAAGACATCCTAACCCAAGTTATCCAAATGAAATACACAACATTTCATGTCATAGATATCAACTCTTTCAAAGCATTCAATACCATTCAATCATCCATAAGCAAAGCTTGATCGCTACCAAAATTAATTTAATTAATTCTAATTAAATTTCTAACCTCAATCACTTGGATTTCTTTACTTATTACTAATTAATTTCAAATCATTAATCAATCATCCCTTCATTATTCATCTTAATTAATCACCCTGAATTAGTTGTCCTTCAATTACATTCAAGTAATTAATTTTAACTAATTTCACATTATTAACTATTCTTAACCAAAATCAGCAAGAAATCTTAATAACTTCATAAATTAATTAACTATATTAATTACATGAATCCTTAATTTCTTATATTAATTAATTCCTCATAAGCCACTTATTATTGATTAATCAAACTTAATTAATTAGAGTTTAATTACATCATTGATCATACAATTAATGACTTCTAATTACATTTCAATTTATCCTAATCTAAATTAATTACATTAAATAATTAATCATTAATTAAACCATAAATATTAATCACTCTTGATTTATCTCATCCTGTAATTATCTACCTTTTTATTTACTTCATTAAATAAATTAATGACACCATAATTAATTATCTTAATAAATCTCTTGATTAATTACACAAAGTTATTATATTTTATTAATAACATTAAGTAATTACCTATCAAACCATCCATTGATTATTCTAAATTAATTAAACTTAATAAATTAACTTAAACCTTAATTAATTAATTCAAACCCTTAATTACTAAATTAATTAACCTAAATCATTAATTAATTGAATTAAATTATTATCCATTTTAGTTACCCTACTAATTTAATGAATCACAAATCATCAAGCCCTTATTAACTTTAAAATGGAAACATCTTCTTATCTATGATTTAAGTTTAAAACAATTTAAAACCCGAATACTTCGATTCAAGCAACAATTAACTCGAGAACCAACCAAAACCAAAATCACCAGATCATCAGTGCACATCCAATCAATTCTATTATTCAACCAATTATTTAAATTTAACCATTTAAATTTAAATAAAAAATCCAACGGAGTGAGATTTACTAACCTTTGGTTTGTTTTGCAATCCACTTCAATATAGCTTTGGCTTTTCCCGATTTGACCTTGAATAAACAATTTATATGATTCTTATTAATATTTGAAATGACCTAAAATAATTTACCACTAAATAAATTCAATCAACTAATTTGTTCGATTTAAAATTGATTTTAAAATTTAAAGTATTTTAACCAACCAAAATTTTCTTTTGAAACCTCCTACCTTTACAAGAATCATTCATACATAATTTCCAAACTGAGTCAATTTTTTTATTATATTTTTTAAACTGCATACTTTTACTCAATTAACTTGTTAAATTGAAATTTAACATATCAAAAGTATAAGCTATCTCACCTAAATCGCCGTAGAAGCCACCTCAGCTGCTCGAACTTCGAAGAACTCCCCCTTGCCACTGTTCAGACCTGCACACGCACGATCGAACGACCCGCCTCACCACCCTAGCTACGAACAATGCCTCTGCCGCGAAACCCATCATCATCGACTACAACCATCGACATTCCACCCCAAAATGATCACGCCTCACTCCTCGGCTTCGTCACTGTCGCAGCACCGCACGCCACCATGTGAGACTCCACCCTTCAACCTTCCAGCCTTGCCACAACACGCACATCCATCTGAAACGACCCACTCTCAAATAGAAATCGAGCCGACAAGAGCATCGAATTCGATTCGTGATTGCCTGAAGAGAAGGAAGCGGGGCTGGGTTTCGATTTAGATGCTTGAATGATTTAGGAAGAGGAGATTTTCGATTCTCGTATTCCACCATTTCTAATGATTACGGCTTCAATGTCGAGTGGAAGGGGAATGGGGAGAGAGCCTGGTTTTCTTTCTTTTTTATTATATTCGCGTGACTTCTATCAGAAGAGAAAAAGGGGACAAGGACGTGATTTGATTTTTTTGTGTGCTAAAAACATTAGCGTGTAGGATCATACTTTCTACAGTGATTTGGGTTTGAGGATAACGGCTGATGTGAAAAGTATTTCAGCTGATGGTTGACCAAATATAACTATATATATGTTTTATTAAATTCAAATATTCTCTATAAATGCGACTTAAAATTTTAAACTCCTATTGAGGAATGTCGTCAGGCATTTCTAATGTTATATCCCTATTTCGAATGCGATGGAAAAGGTTTCGAGCTCTAATTCGATCGTATGGAAAAGATAGCTTTTTGGACTCAGTTATTATATTAAATTTCGATATAAATTCAGCGCGTTTATATATCGTAGCTCACCCAAGAACTCCAAACACTACGAAAATTGAAATCCGATAATAATGCAATATTACGGACCACATGAAACTGATTTCGTCGAAATTCGAGACTGTGCCTCGGAATGCTATTTGTAAATATTGATTTAAACGATATATTATTAAAACTGAACAAATCACCTTTAAATTAAATTTCAACCATTCTATTATCTTCAGTAACAACATTATAAATTTTACGAGCCTTCAAATTATTTTTAACAGGCTTAGACCTAAAGATTCAATAATTCACCCAATTTTAGTTTATTAAATCTAATAACTTAATTGCTATTAATAATAATATTTGAATTTAATTTAAAATTTAAATTTTTAAATATTTACAATCAATTAAATATTCCAATTTAAATTGTTAGAAAATTTCGGGTCGTCACAATATATATCTCAATATTGCACATATTTATAAATTATTAATATTTACATATATACAAGTAGATTTATAATACTTATATAAATAATAAGTTTAAATACATACATATATTTGAATAACATATACATATTAGATGCGCTAACGTGTCTACTATGATGTAAATTTCAACATCTACACATGGGTATATTATATCTTGCATGGAGTATCAAGTGACACATGCAAACACATACATATATGTATATGATACGTATTGTAGGATCGGTTTCACCCTAGAAGGGGGAGGGTGAATAGGGTGATACTAACTATCATAAAAATTATTGCGGAAATATATAAAATAATTGCAACACTAATAATAGTAGAATAATAGCAGAACGGATAATAGCGAATATTAAAAGCAGAAATACAACTATATAGATTTACCCAGCTTCGGCAAAACCCTGCCTATATGTGCCCCTAAGATTTCTACTTGAAGTTAAGTAGTCAGAAGCTTACATACGTAAACTCGCGACACCTGCTATCGACCAACCTAACTCAACGCTTAATACCCACCACAGCTCAGCCACTGAGTTGTGAATTCTCGAAATACCCCACTGTAGTTCGTCCCCTAATCACACGACTAGAATTTACAAAAGTTTAAAAAGAATTGCAAAATAAAAATCAAATACAATACAAGAAACCCTAATTTAAAACTAAAGCCCAATATTATTTAAGAAACCGGCCTAAAGAAAATAAAAATATATCCCTTTTTTCTCTTGTTTATTTCTTTGGCCCATATCTCTTTCGTTTGCGATAATGGCTGTCTCGTTCCTCTTTTAACAATTAGGGCTTTTGTAAATTAAGGCGCTGCTCGATATTTTTCAATTGCAGTGATGAATACTCTTTAATCTGGCTTGTCAATTGATCCCTTCGTTGATCGCTGCTTGCGGCTACTCCAATTTGTCGAGCGCGTATACTTGATTTAAAAATTTGTACGTGATATTTCCATTTTAGTTTCGATTTTGCTCGACCTAGACTCGAGTTGTTTGATTTTGAACTTAAATTGAAACTTGGCTCTATGATTTTTATTGAACTCGAATTCCTTTTTAACCCGATGATGTTAATGGTTTAAATAGGGAATAAAATCCTAAATGTTTGATCCGTATATTTTCAATTTGAATTCTTCACCTGATACGCTTGACCACTGATTTTTGATTTAATGCCGATGATTAATCTTGACTAGTTCAATTCTTATATTTTATGTTTGCTTGGTCACCAAAGGCTTCATGAATTTGAACTTGCTCCATGAATTTCTTTTCTCCTATGACTTTGTTATGGAGTTCGACTTATTCTATTCTTGTTATCACCTTGGCTTTGACTCTGACTTGTTCGAACTCTACCTTGATTTTTGTAAATGCAAATTGACTTCGGCCACTTTGAATTTGTGATAATATTTTGAGATGAGAGCTTGACTTCGACTTTTAAATTTTACTTTGGTCAACATGGCTTTAATTTTTTAGCATTTTGACTTGACTTGGTTATTTTGAAATCTCCTGCGATATTATTTTGGTTCAAACTGCTGCATATCATTCTTCGCATTTGAGTTGATCTGTTCATACTGCGTATATATGTATACACACACACACATGCATGTATACATGTGTGATTACGCGTGTATATACGTATGCTTGTGATGCTCTAGTCCGTGTTGCAATGAGCTCTGGTTTGAGTTTGAAACTTTGAACTATAGTCATGCATTCCACTCTGTTGCATATATGTTGACTTCTTCATCTCTCTGGTTTTATTTATATGCATCTGATGTATGTATATGTCACACTATTGCACTATGTTTGGTTCAAGTGTGTTCATAACTCTGCACTGTGCATTGAACTTGTGAGAATTGCTTTGAGTCATGTGTACTTGATGCCTGGATTTATTTCATGTATGTTGTCATGTGAATCATTTACTTTTCAGGCTCCTGGTCATTGCATTCATGTTTTTGTAGTCTTTTCTGTTGAAATCTGAAAGCATTTGTTTCCTTGTTGTTTGATCACAGTCCCTTTGTTCTGTGCACATGGTTGCACCATCAACTTGCTGCATATGTTTGGTTCTTGATGTCTTTATGTTGTATACATACATTTTGTAGTCTGTTGCTGGTAGCTGGACTCATTTGACTTGTGGTCAGGTGTGGTTATGTTCATTTGTGAACTGAAATGTTATTCACTATGTATATGTATGTATACATGTGTGTGTGTATGGTGATGTTGATGTATGTGCAAGCTTCACTCATTTTGTATTATTCACTGCCCTGGTCTTGTTCGTTTGATGGTTTGACCATTTTGCCATTGCACATTTTTTTAAGTCTGGTTGCTTCGAGTACAGTTCATTGTTGATTTGGGTCTGGTCTTGTTTCACTTCACTGTCTACTGGTCCTGATACTTTTTGTAGCTTGCTTTTGCACATTGGAGTTTGTATTGTCTATTTTCAAGTTATGTTCATGTGTAAGTTTCTATTCCTAAATGCTTGCATGATAACTTGTTTCTACTGTTAGTAACTGTGCATATACAAACATGTACATACATACATACATACATATATATATATGTATGTATGTATGTGTATAATTATTGTGTATGGTTTATGTGAGTCTGGAATTACTTGTACCACTGCATCCTATTCTTGTTCCTTATGAGCTGGTGCACCTTTTTTGACTATGGTTCTGTTTTGTGTATTTGCTTCATCTGCTTTGAGTCCCTTGTGTTCCATGTTGTAACTGGACTTGCATTTTTGTTGTTATTTGATGTTGAGGCTTTGTTACTTCGACTGCAAGCTTTTTGTATGATTTGTTGGTGACAATACATGTACATATATATATATATATATGTATGTATGTATGTATGTATGTATGTATGTATGTATGTATGTATGTATGTATGTATACATGAGTGTAGCTGCTATTATAGTTTGTTTTGTTGTCATTTTGAATGTTGGTTGTTTTATGACTCCACTGTCGAGTCTGTTCTTATATGTACAAATTTGTGCACTTCTTAGCATGGTTTAATTTTAGATTCATGTTACATGAGAACTCGTACTCGACAATTTCGTGATGCTTTTGTATTGCACCTGAGATGAATCCAGCCTCGGCTTGGGTTTGACCTTGTGTTCACCTGTCCCTATAGTTTTGTCAAGTGTATATCGATGTGCATGGCCTTATGGCACGTATAGTGATACACTGTGCATGTCATAAGTTGTTTGTGTATGATGAATTCAAAATGAATATGATGACGAACAACCCAAATAACCGAGGCAAATAATATTTTCAAAAACAAACATTTTATTTTACAATGCAAATATATTTCTTTTTCAATTTTACCGAGTTAGTATTTATTTTGCAGATAATTCAGATGCTGGATACAAATTGAATTACAGCTAAAGAATAATTATGAGTGAATGAGTGATATGTAGTGAGGTGATCATGTAAATGATAATTGTATAGTGAAAAATTTTGTTGTAATTTGAAATTGTATTGCAATTGAAACTGTGTATATATAGTGAGAGCTCAAATTTGTACCATCCAAAATTGTAATAAAATATTTATTTGAATATAAATTCTATGTTATTTATTTTATTCAATTAAATTGTGTTATTTATTTTATTCAACAAATATTTATGTAATTATATGAAAATAAAATAGTATGATAACAAATACATTTAATTGAATATATATATATGTTTATTATCATAAAAAAATCATATACTTGCATATTCAATACATATGTGTACAACTATATGTATAAAACATAAATTATATATAATTATATATAATTTTAAATAAAATAAATCTATAAATAAAATTCAGAATCTTTCTAAATAAATTAGATTAATAAGCCCAATATAGATCCAATAAGAGATTTTTTTGAAATTCACCTATATCTTCCGTTGTGGGCTGGCCTAGCTCTAATAATTACTATGGGAAAGTAATCTGTATATGAATTGGCTGTCATATTGAACATATATATTTAACTGATTGATGATGTGTTGTATGTTCATTTTTGTATATTGATCAGTTAATATTGCGTATGTTGAATTGTTGACATGCTCACTTATATATATCATATATGATATCATTCAACATTACGGCTTTAGGGATTTTGGAAACAATAACCAGTTAGGGTTGTTCCATTAGTGGTTATGGTAAGATATAAACTCTTGAATGAGTAGAATTGCATCCAGAAGATCATGAAGATCAAAATTGTGTTAGGATGCCCAAATTTATCAAAAGACATGACTCATTGACATTTTTGAAAACCATATTAAGATTTAACGGTGCAGACTGATGTAGGGTCACTCCCTATACCCGAACGCTTATCCCACTTTTAGAAGGTCTACAGTTTCCATTGCGTAGGGCCTATGTCGAAAGACTAAGCAAGGCCTAGTTCCAATAATTTCTCTTCTCTCTCATTCACTTCCATTTCACAATTTAAGTAAAACCAAAATAAACCATAAGCAAGGTCCGTTATTACTAGCCTAAAGAAGGAAGAGAACTCAAGGGAAAAGAAGAAGAAAAGAAGCTAAAGCAAATCTAAACATTTCAACAAGGGTTAATGTGAATAATATACTATCATCACATGAGTTTATATTTTTTAATTCAGATTTGATGTAATTTCAAATTGGATTTGATCGTTTATCCCCTTTTTTGAATGAATAATTATATGTGAGATTTAATGCTTATTATTTAGGGATTTTTATGAATTTTCCCAAAGGGTTTTAATGTGAAAAACTAAGTTTTTGATCTTTAAATAATTCAAATTTTGATATGATGTTTAAATTATTATTCGAAAGATGGATTTTAAATTTCATAATTTTCAAAATTAATATGAATATTTTGAGAGTTTTCTAAGCGAGAAAATGGTTTAATTACAGAATTAATAATTAAAAATATTAAAATTAATTATTTTGGTCCAATTTTTTATAGGAAGTTGAATATGATAAAATAGATTTCCGATGAACTTTTGTGATTTTTTCCATTAATTTTTATTTTATTTGAATTGATTAGGGAGGAAAATGCTAGTTAATTATGGGAAAATTAATTAGTAAATTAATTAATTGCTTTTACTAGTTATATGAGTTAACATTTTTTGAAAATTTGCTAAAATGATGAGATATGACCAATAAAAAGCAACAACTGGTTGGTTTAAGAAATGAATTGGTTTAAAGGGGTAATAAATTAGTTTTTACTTTAATTATTAAACCGTCACTGAACCATTTTTTGACCAAGTAAAGTAAATTACACATTCATAAAGGAAAATTATATAGCCTAGGCACATATGATAGGCGACGACTCCAATGCACGTAGGCCATACATGCACAACTGTAGTACATATATAATTACTAGTGATGGCTCAATTGCAAAAAAACATAAGGCATGAAATGTTATGGATTGCGTATTGTTTGATTGGATATTAGTAAGGGGAAGCTCATTTCGTCAATGGTGTGGTCTGACTAAGTACCCATAATTTTGTTTAACATGGTACAATACTATTTACACTAGATTTTTGTCCATCGCGACGTTTTTAATTTCCTCCTAAACTCTCAGGTGCTCAATTTGGAATTGAGTTAGCTGAGCGTAGGGCTTTGAGTAGAGCTTTTTTCGGTTTCGATGAAAAGGCTTTCGGAGATGGGCAAAATGAAGTTACTAAATAGAAGACTGTATTTCCACTATGCAGTATTTTAACTTCTTTTTATTTGGTTAGATGTATGTAACGTTGAGTACTATAACCATCTAGGTTGTTACAACTCTGATCACCCAAAGGGGCATCTTCATTTTTTGCTCTTGGCATTAATTACGTAATTATTATATTTTATTTGATTGATATATTCATGGGGTTATGGAAATGAATTATAATGAATTTTCAAATTAATGAATGAGACGTTTTGTTAGAATTTATGTAAATTCTAGTGCTTTGATGTTAATTATTCAATAACAGATCTCATTCTATCACTGGAAAATAATGTTAAGGATGACTACACTGTCAAGAGTATCTATTTTGAAGTATCGAAACGGGGGATGTTATACTAGAGAAGCTGGCGTACTGCTTCTTGATTACTTCAAGGAAGTTGTGGCCATACTTCCAAGGTCACCCAATTAAAGTGTTGACGAATCAGCCATTAAGGCATGTACTACATCAACCCGAGATGTAACGATTCGGCATTTCGAACAATTTGCATTCGCACAAGTCGGACTTGAATTTCTCAAAATGTCAGATTGTTAATTTATATTTGGGAAAAAACTTAGCATATACAGTAAATAAATCAATCACAAAATCACAGACACAGAGTATTACAAAAATATGCAGTGCAATAGAAAAATAGTAGTTCATGAAGCTACTATAAAACACAAAAGTCTGAAACAAAATACAACAGAATTTCAAACGCAAATGAATCACTGATACGTAAGCAACTGATGAGTCTGAACATAAATGATTCGAATAAAATGAAAAAACCGAAAGCTGGATAGTTAGATCTTCAAACAAAGCTCCAATCTCCAAAGGTGGGTCACAAATGCTGTGACACTCAGTCTGACCTGAGCATAAAGCAAAATACAAAACATTCGAGTTGGGATTAACATTCTTATATAGTAAATTCAACTCAAGTGAAATGTCAACTGAAATACAAGTAACTTAAAGGATGTTTGAGATTCCCATCCTCCAAGGATCCGTGGAACTATCTACTATGTAGTAATATATGCTATTATAATATGTCTATAGTAAAGTAAACTATTAAAGTAGTGTTATGGCGTTGCCCGTATCCCCCATAACATATTTTTATATATTTCCAAAATCTATACAGTACCGTAATTCCTCCATAAAATGGAGGGCTATCAGATGGCACTCCATTGGTATGGTAGAAACCAAACTCGTAGAAGGCGCGATAAGGCATGTGACACGACACTTAAGGTAATGTCAGGGTGGATATACCATTTGCACTCTCGGACTGGTGGTAACACATAGCAGCTATTACCGCCCACCTCATGACACACTCCCAAATCAAAGGTGCACCCAATCAAATCACAAAAGCAATAGAATAGTATCGAAGAAATGTGCCCGATCAGGGGAATGACTCCACTTGTCCCAGTATGGCTCCTGTTTTAGCCACATCAAGATGACTCATGAGAATTCGGGTTATGTAAATACCATATAGAATCGTCGCCAAACCATCCAACTTCATTCTGGAATCTCCACCACGTACATGGTTGTTAAAGCGTTTTCGGTATTGGCAGAGAATATGACAATATCCTATCTCGATCTCTTCAACAACCAAATGCTTATTTCATGCTGTAATCATTTCATTTCAAATATTTCATACTTCATATCAAATACTATATTCATTTCAAAACCATGTCAATTTGATATCATTATTCACTTTAAATAATATTCATTTCTAGAACTGCAACACTTTCAAAATTATAACATTTTTGAAAATCATAGCACTTTTGAAATCATAACACTTTGAAATCATTACACTTTTGAAGCCATAACACTTTGAAAATCATAACACTTTCGACTTAAACAGTTTAGATATTGAAAAATAGTACATACATTAAAATAGTTATAAATTAAAATAGTTTATATATTAAAATAATTTATATATTAAAATAGTTTATATATATATATTAAATATACTTTATAAAATGAAATAGTTTCCTCTAATTTCTCAAATCGCTTCAAATCAGTTTAGATTCCAAAATTTCAATTTAAATCAATTCTACTTTAACCATTTCAAATTAAAGATCAAAAATTCAATTCAAATTTTACATAAACTATTTAAATTCTTATCAATTGCAAATCCAGTTTTTGAACCATCACTTCAATTCTAGTAAGATTCAAGTTTAAATATTCAACATTTACAATATATATTTCATTTATATTCCAACATTTAAATTAATTTTTTTCCAAATTTGAAAGAATTCACTTAACCATTTTAATAACAATTATTTAAAATTCCAAATTTATAAACTTAAACCAATATTAAATATTCAATCTCGATTTTCTTTAAAATTGGGAATGTTTATTTAATCACCTTCTCTCGAATCAAGTTATCAATCATAATTTCGAAATCTCAATATAAATTTAAGTAAATACTTAAATATATTATATACTTATTAAATTAATTTTTTATTAAATTAAATCTTATTATTAAATGTATATTTTATATTAAAAATTACTTTTTATATTTTTAAAATAATAAAACTACAAGGAAAAGGTTAAAACTTTCTATTTTTCAAAACTAACTTACAAATAAAATTTCCAAAACATATGCTTTTAAAAACTCTGAATTTTGTACATATATAAAAATACCATATACATATTGTATTTTTAAAAATCAATATTTATTTAAAACCATATATTTCCTTTCAAACTCATTTTCGAAATTTAGACCAAAGATGTCCGAATATAATTTTCTATCCTATGGTCAAGTGATATAGATATTTATTATCTAATCCGCAATTTAATTATTTATAGGTATATATCATTTCAACCCGTACTTCGAAAATTTCAAAATCAAAGAAAATCGCTTGGGTTTATCATTTCAACCCATAACAATTTTCCCCTATTCTACAAATCGTTCGAGTATGTATCGTTCAACCCATAGGACATTCTAAATTAACATGGAACTTGCAGAGTGAGAACAAATATGATAATAATATAACATATCAACAAAAATGCATATATGATCAATAACAAGTTAAATCATAATATGAATGAGAGGTTATGGTGTCATATGTCACAAGTGACAGTTACAAATAATGGCATAAGATATATAACAATTAAATAACTAGCAACAACATATTTCAATTGTCGTTTCAAGTGAAATCAAATTTACTATTGAAGAATGTTAATTATGAGTGATTGCTCACCTTTCGAGGCTAGAGAACAAGAGGAAGATACAGACCCGTACACAGATATGGACACAAACTAGCTGGGCAGCAACAAGCTAGCAATCACTGCGACAAGTTCGATATTGAGGTAAGTTAAGATGGACAAGAGATCGCTGAAATAAAAATATGTTTCATACATGTAAATTTTCAAAAAAATCAATTTAAACCTATATTTAAAATGAAATATATATTTTTGATTTCAAATCAATATTAAATCCCTAACACATAAAATATCCAAATATTTATGAAAAAACCAAATTCACATATACTTACATATAAACTAACGTTTATAAATATATATACAAACTTACATACTTGTTATATTTTAAAACAACATACATACACACACACACACACACACACACACACACACACACATATATATATATATATTTCTAAAGAAAAATCTAAATATCAATTTTTATTACAAAATCAATATAAACAATTTATTATAATATATATATATATATATATAAAACTGAAATAGTAAATGAAAAAAATTAAAATCTATGTATAACATATTATATAACTTGCTTAACTCATATATATATATATATAAACTGGCATATATATACAATTTCCATAAAACCATATATATAACTGACATGTATAAAATTTACATAAACTACACATGTAACTAACATACACAAGCTGTAAACATAAATAACACTGTAAATATATGTATATATCTGTAAATAAGCACACTAACTTTATACATATAGATTATTCATTCAAACAGATAAATACTTCATATACTTATATATATAGCTTAAACTAATATAGGTCATACAAAAAACACAAATCATATGACCAACATAACTTATACATATTATAACTTTTAAATATATACAACATAAAACAAAAAACTTATATAAACTTTATATATATACAAAACTCATAATATATATATATATATATAAATTTATAACACAGAGCAAAACACAGCAAATGATATATATATGTCCCTATAATATGAATAACACAAAGCAGGCTTTGCGTGGGAAGTGAATGAAGTGGAAAAATGCAATGGCGGCTGTGGAAGGCAGTGGAGGTGGGCAATGGCGCGGGTTCGAAAGCCATGGTGGAGGTGGTAGGCTTGGATGGAGGGTGGGGGAAGCAAGGCGCGATCCGGGGAGGCGGTGGAAGGCGTTGGTGAGTGAAGCGATGGGCTACATGGGTTTTGTCCGGCTGTGTTGACAGGGTGGCGGCGGATGGTTGGATCAGGGTTGCGTGCGCGGCGGAGGAAGGTGGAGGAGTAGATGGGGTGGAGTCGATGTGGAGGGGTGCGACCGGGCAATAGGTGAAGCATAGGGTAGGAGATGGCCTCGATTGGACTAGGGTAAAGAGGAAGGGTGGCGAACGCATAAGGCAGGGTGCATGGGGTAGGCATTGGACGAGGATGCTGGCCGATGGTGGAAGCTATCGAGGATTGGGTTTCGGCCGAACAGAGGAGAGGAGGGGAATGATGGATGAGCATTACGTAGGCAAAGGGGGAAAGAAGAACAGGAGCAGAAAGGATGTTCTAGCAACTATACACATTTTATAATTTTTCTTTTGAAATGAATGAAGAGAATTGGAACGAAAAGGAAAAATAGCAGAGGAAAGTAAACCATCAATTATAAGAGAATAGTAGGAATAGTAAATTCAGGTATGAGAATTCTGGAATAATAATGTCTAGTGGCTGTTTGTTTCCAACAGTTAGATAGACGAAAGGATAAGAAACCCAAAAGGTTGAAATTTGTTTACTGGTACGGTTAGCTGTTCCGCGGTTTTGTCGTATACCGGACACCAACACGCACATATGAATATATTATGGAGATCGGTAGGACTAGACGATCAAAATGGTACACAGATATCAGCGATATAATGATATCAAAAGTCGATATTTTGCTGTTAAACTGCGGCAAATTTACTTAAAATAAGATAAACGGGGCTTGAGAAGTCCAATTTGACAAAACGAAATATGACGTCTTACTTAGAAAATAGTTTACATTTTTATTATATAAAAATATTCAATTATGGATACATTTTATTTTCAACCAATTTAATTGATTTTAAATTGAAACTGAAAATTACACAAAAGAACCAACTTCTATATTTTCTGATGAAAATTTACCAATTGCTATATTAAAATAGACGTATTCCAAATATCAAATTTTCATTGTTAAATTAAATTATTTAATTTCAGGCAAAATTTCAGTTAATTATGTTTATAAATCGTTAAAATTTCTGGGTCGTTACACTCACCCCACTCAAAACTTTTCGTCCCCGAAAAGCAATGAGATAGGAGAATAGAAACAACAGAAGAAAAAATAGATTTGAAATATAAACACCAGATACCACAATTAATTCCAAAATCATATAAGTATAATTTATTTTAAATTGGTTCATATTCAACTAATTGGTTTCAATTCATTTTATTCAATTAATAATTATTTATTGTATTCATATTTCGTAGATTTTAATTCAAGGTATTTTTATTCAATGAATTTGTTTTAAAATTTATAAATCATATATTACAAAATTTTATATCAAAACAAATTTATTTTAATTAACTCATTTATTATTCAATTTATTCACCTAACAATTCTTATAACATAGGTTAAGTATATAAACATATATTATACCAATTCAAATTTTTATTTGTATATTGTTTTTCCAAAATTTCTTTTTTCTGGACATCTCATTAATTCATATATATTGTATATTATTCAATTACATATTCTTATCAATATTTAACTTTACAAGGTAAGTTATACTAATGTTTTCTGAGTGTAATTAAACACTGTACAAATTTATTCTTTATTTACCATTTCTATTAAGAAAATTTAGTTTGGAACATTTTGTTACCCAAATTTTCTCTTATATAACCTTAAATTTTATATCTACGTTAACATTTTAACTTTTTGAATACTTCAGGTAAGTTATACATTTTGGAATGCAATTGAGTATTGTACAAGTAAATTTTTATCCTAGTTCAACTATTTCAAGTTGTTTTAATTCCATTCTTATTTATATACTCCAATTTTTTTAAAATTTTGTTTTTTTTTCAATAATTGAAACTATTACTTGAATTAAAACTTTAAGAGTTAAATTTCTGGTTTCACTTCAAATTATTTTGAAATAAGTATATACCTATATATTTTATAAATTAAATTATGCACAAGAAATTCAAATCAAATTCATTTTTCCAAAACAAAAGTGTAGCTTTGCTACTAAGTGGTCTCTCCACTTTGAGACCCGAAATTGAACGTCGATGATGTTGCAGTCATCATCGAAATTATTTTCCAGCGACGAAAGAGGAGAGTACCGATTTACTTTCTTTAAAATTCTTTGAAAACAATTTCCATTTGAAAATACTTTCATATAATATATCTTCAAAACTTTGAAAACCAAATTAGAAATGCACCGGAAATTAAATTATAATTTTTTTAATTCAAATTCATTTAAATTTTCAAATCAATTTATAAACCATATTTGTAAAATTTCAACTCCTTATAACATAACGATAGTTAACAGTTTAGAAATGTTGAATAAAACAATAAATAAAAATCCAACACTATCATTTCTTATAACCAATCATTTAAATATCCAATTTCAGAAATTATACTTATATATATAATATAATCATACATAAAATTATATCATTTACCAATTTTGAAAATAGTATTGTGTCAGTTTGCTCTGTTCAAGTATTTTGGAATCCCCATCGATAGCGGTTGCCAGACGAATCGATCGAAGCCCTAAATCAAATTTATCAATTCAACAATACAACATAAAACATTTTTTTTTATAAATTACCAATACACTCCCTCACATGATTCAAGAATGGATCATAGAACAAGGATAGAGATTCAAATTTAGAGAGATGTTAATCGGTAGCTTGAAAGGATAAAAAGATAATTAAAATGAAAAAGGGACGATGGATAGATTTATATTAAACGCGGCGACCCTAACCTCGTCAACCGAGATTTAAGGAATAAGATCGATGCCAAAATTCAATTTTTCGCTCGAGAGGGACGGAAGTGACTTCATGAAACATCAGGATAGTCCTCGAATATCGGGTGGAGTCAAGATCACTAGGCTGAGTATCAAACGAAGGACAATACTACTTGCAAAATTCTGAGGCATTCGACATTCAATAAGAAGAGAATTACCTAGATTGTCCACTAAGAGAGCTTCGGCTTTGCAAGAAATAACAGCATAGAAACCGAGGATATAGAAGTCTCCAGTGAATCGACGTCATGTTGTAAAGGATTTTTATCCCTTTACAAATTATACTAAGGTTTGGCAGAACTTGCCGATGGGACTAATCACGGATACATGCAAGTTTGTCAATTAAGGTGTAACGACCCGCCAATCCATACCCCTTGAGTCCACACTATTCTACATCAATCAACTCAAGTTACACAGAAATACAAACCATTTGGATTAAAGAAGAAGAGGTAGAAGAAGAAAATAGAAAACAACATCAGAATCTAACCAACGCAGCGGAATAAAATATAATAGATAATAAATGATCTTTACACAAATAAAATATATCTGTTTGTATATTACATCATCAGAGTACATCAATCTCAGTTCAACATCAATAACATACAACTGAATACACAACTACTCAACACAGCGGAATATATATATATATATATATATATATATATATATATATATATATATATATATATATAGAACAAGTACGAAAGTACACATCGTCATCCTGCTCGTCTCCTGATCTTCACAGAATCATATCCTTTATCTTATAATACTCGGTCTGACCCGAGCATTACAGTTAATTAACACCCGAGTCAGTCTGGAATACCAGCGTGAGAAAATCACACTCAGTTGATTATTAAAGTTTCAAAATCTTTTGAAAACAAAAGCATCTCGTAAGACCACGCCACAAATAAACATGTCGGGTTTTTACCTTACGATAGTCAAAACAATTTTTATTAAAAATCCTCTGATATTATAATAGGGTCTATATAAAATACTTATAAAATAGCCGAAATTGTTACATCTATTAAATTCCAACTACTAGCCATAGAGTGGGTAATACAAACAAAACTCTTACAAGGCTCGTAGAGAGAATGGATTTCCAACTAATGACTAGGCACTGGGGTACCACCTGTCACAGTACGTGGCCTAGATTACAGTACCGAGGAGTACGCCCGCTCCCATGCAACACAAGATCGAGACTACCCCTTACTGGATAATCCCGAGTGAGATCACCCCACGGTTGGGATCAGCGACCGCCCACTAAGCCGAAATAAAAAGGACATCTAGACAGGGATGACCTCACCCTGCTTGGGTGCTACCCACCTAGCCTTGCTGCATAACCTCTGATTTTCAGTCATTCCCGGTTGATGAGGCTTGAGTCTAAGCGTTACCTTTTTAGAATATATCCCTTAGAATGGCCCTCGAACACCTGACGATGTTCCGAAAGCATTCATCCATACAAGTCCGTCCCGGGTTCGAACGGAACCGAAGGCACTATTCCTACTACATCCATTTTGGAAATATCCTCAGGATTAGTAGCGATTAGCCCTTGCACTTCATTTCTCCATCTTCGCATCCAAACTCGTTTTCCACGAAAACGTACAAACCCGATCGAAGTGGTTTTCGAGAAATAAATCCCGATCCCGGTCTCTTTGAAACGATCAGCGCAGGTTGCCATTATTGATAGTCGGTTATTTAACTATCAAGTAACATTCACAAACATCCATCAAACAATAAATAATTTCCCAAATTATTTATTAACCTCAAATATCTTCACAAGAGATATTTCTATTTTCAACCCTTTGAAAACGGATTCAAACCATTCTTTCTTTTCCAGAATAAACTTTCCCAAATATTTTTTTTATTTCCACTGAAATCACCAAGCACAAAACTAGATTTTCAAAATAATTTAAAATACTTTATTTCAAAATACACTTAAAACATGTAAGTTGAAACTACTTCAATAATTTGTTAAAAATACATACTATATGAATATTTGAAAATAAAGTTATTTAATAAAATATAAAACTAGATTTTCACTTTTTTTTAAAAACAAAATACTAAGTCACTTTTTAAGTAATTACTACTATAATAGATTTGAGAAAATACTTACTTTAGAATTTAAATATTAGAAATAATAAATATTTTCCAAAACTTGCATTTTAAAACAACTTTAAAACTTTTAACTTATATTTAAAAATTTACTTTAAAAACGTGCTTGGTTATCCAGAGAAAAATTCCAACTTCAATCACTTAAAATTGATTTCCAATTTATTCCCTTTGAAATAAATTTCTTTATTTACTCAGTTCATTTCAAAATTCATTAATTATGGACTTTATTATTATTATTATTTTCTGTTTGATTTTAAACCTTTTTAATTGAAATATACGAATTTCAGCTTTTCCCAATATCTTCTTTATTTTTTTTCAATAATTTAAATCTTAAATTTTAAATAAATGTTTTGTTCTTTTAAAATAATAACACTGAAGTTTAAAATTCATTAATCTTCTGAATTTACAAAATTTCCCTTTCTATACTCAAGATTTAATTACTAGAATTTTAAAGTCACTTTATTTCTTTTCCAATTCATTTTTAAATTTATTCAAATTTCTATAATTATTTTACTTACAATTTCACTTCTTTTATTACCTTTCCAAAATCCAATTTATATATATTTTTTGTAATTCATTATACCCAATTATATCCAACCAAACCATAACATTCAATATTCCAATATAATTCATCATAGAATCTCAAATAATCACAACAGAGGGTATTAAATAATTTAAATAAATGTTGAGGGATCCAGTTGGATCCCTCCAATCTGTTTTCCCTGCATCCACAGACGTTAGCACAACATAAAATACCAATTTCAAAATATACCATACTACAGCACATCAATCAATTCAATCATTCAAACAATCATTTAAATTTAATCATTTAAATTTAAATTCAGCTGAGTGAGACTAACTCACCTTTGAATCTTTGAAATTGCAATCCGATCCAACCTCGACTTGTTCCCTTTTTGATTTTAACCTTGAATATATATTAGATGATTTTATTAATATTCGAAACATTTGAATAATTGATTTCCATTTGGTAAATTTAATTTAATTAACTAATCATTTATTTAAATCAATTTCCCTTTAATAAAATTCCCTTCGGTAACTAAACAAATAAATAAGTTTAATTAAACAAATTGATTCACCCTGATTTTAAAATTCAATTGGTGAATGAGAATAAGTACCCATGTATATATTCATAGATAAGCATATTAAATTTAAGAAAATCAATACCTTCACTGCCGAATCTCTGCTCCCTCCCAGCTACCCACGCAAGCAAACCCTGATGTCGTCCTTCCACCACGAACCCATGTTGCCGAAAACCTAGCTCGCCAACTGGTCTCGATGTCAGCCGCTCGAGCTCGCGACTCGATTAATGGCTTCAAAACCTCACAAAACTCGAGACGTATCGAAGATCTGCCCTAACTCCATCTCTAACGGAAACATCACCACATACGTAAACACCTTTCGCTCGCCTCTGGCCATTGAGTTGAGTGCGGAAGGCGGCTTTGTGCTCGCGTTTGATTCTAGGATCTTGTTCGATTTGGAATGAAATCTGAAGAGGGGAAAATGATTTATCTCGACAGCCCCCTTTTTTCCCTCTGCGAATCGATTCGAATGCGACCACTAATTGATTTTTTTTTTATTTATTCTGTTATACGCTCGAATAGAAGAGAAGAAAAAAAATGCGAGGCTTTAATTAGAAGGCTCGGCTTGGCTTCCAGAAGAAGGAAGAACACGAGTACAAGTCTCTGCCTAGTGTTGAAACCAATAAAATATGTAATTTATCTTTTGACAATAGTATTATATTAAATATATCTACATATCTTTTTAAATTCAAATTTAAATTTGAAACTTTCACAATTACGCAATTCGAAACCTCGATCGTATGGAGAAGATAGCTTTTTGAAGCATTAAACATTGAATTTTCGATATGAATTCCAGTGCGTTTATATATCGTACGCTCACACGACAACTCCAAATGCCACGAAAATTGAAATCCAATAATAATATAATATTACGGATCCAATGTAACTGATTTCGTTGAATTCCGAGACTGTGCCTCGGAAGGCTATTTTAAATTCAATTTAAACGATAAAATTTCAAAACCGAACAAATCACTGTTAAATTCAATTTTAGAACTTCTATTATTCTCAGCACTATCAATATAAATTTTATAAGCCTTCAAATTATATTTTAACAGGCTTAGAATTCCAGATTCAACATTTCACTCAACTTCAAATTATATAATTCAATGATTTAATTATCAAATAAATAGTGATATTTGAATTCACGTTAAAAATTAACCTTTAAATATTTAAAATCAATTAAATAATCCAATTTTAAATGTTCCAAAATTCCGGGTCATCACATTCCTCCCCCTTAAAAGAATTTCGTCCCCGAAATTACTAATTATGAAGAATGGTACAATACCCATTTACTTTTCCCAAAACCCGATAGTTTTATCAACGTGCTGTAAGATATCTTTTATTAAAGACCCATTACTACTTCAACCAACTTACCAAAACCTACCATAGTTTTCAAATAACTTTACTTATTCAATCATTCAAACTTAAATTTAAATCCAAATTTAAATTATCAAAATTTCTCAAAAATATTTCTAACTCCCTAAATTTCCGAAATTTTTTGCCAGCGTCTCCTTTGCGCGGCTAGCCGGTACAACTACGGAAGGCCTCTACGGGCTCCCAAATTCCAAAAGAAAACAAAAAGCCAAGTTGCTAGATCCAAAAACCCAATCAAATTTCATAGAAACTTAAACACATACCCCCTTTTTTGTCGAGCATTTCAAATTTATCTTCCGAAATCAAAATCAATTTTCCTTTTCCTTTTATAATACCTGCATATCCTGCTTAGCATTAATATCCAATCACAGCATTCCAAAACATTTATCGACTTACCAATGTCAATATCTATTCATCCAAATATTAACTTAGAATATATTTGTAATATCGATTTCCAATTGAGAATGTACCATTCCTTACTTAAGTTTAGTATAAGCATTTTATACGCTCCTTTATTTATTTTCACTTCACCATTCTAGTTTATCTATTTCTATTCACATCGATTCTTTCATTTCCATATGAATTCAATTTATCTTCAACTCTGCATATTTGAATTTTATTTTCCATTTATAACTAATTTATGTCATTATTTTAATTAGTTTCATTTACTAATTTATTTTAGTTTTCAATTTGAAATCGTTTTGTCATTAACTAAATTTTCCAAAATTTTCGAACTCCCAAAATTTTTGAAATTTTTTGGCAGAGTCTCCTTTGTACGGAGAAGCTTTTGCAATTTGATAAGAGATATATATATATATATATCGACCCATACAGTCGGAAAAACCAAAAATAGTTCATATTTCCTATTTTTATTGCGTAGGCGTACCTTATTTAGCATTTTAAGCAAGAAGCTTATTATTTAAGAAATTAGCGCAACCAAATCCAGCCACACGGCTTCCAGGTACCTGTACTTACCCAATTTAAACATGTAAGTGCCATATATATGAAGTTTAACAACATTTCACTTACTTGCAATAGTTAAACACATGAATTCTATAAGAAATGCACACTAATCACTTCCCATAAGCAATTTATACAGTTTTAATACTAATTCAACTATTATTCAATTTATTCATCCACCAATTTTAATCAATTGAATGGTTTACAACCCACTTGCTTACATTCAATTTATTTTTAATTTTAAACAAACCCATATTATTCCAGTTGGTTTAAAAATCAATTTTATTTACTTGCAACGATTCATAGAATTTTATTTCCTTCTATTTTCGTCCAACGACCAATTTTCCTCATGCAAATTGTTAATATTCATTCAAATAAATAACCACTTAAGCCGATAACCATTTTAAATTGATTCCAACTCAATTTATTATTTAATTCTTTCTACTTAATTTCATTCACAACCATTTTATTTAGCTTGACACATTCCATTTCAATTTTATTCACAACCCATTCATTTGCGTTTCATTTGAAACCATTCTATTTTTCTTATTGACTCTAAGTTATTTCAATCCCTTAACAATTTAAATAGTTTACAATTATTTATTTAAGCATTTCATTCCCTTAAATATTATCTATACCTCACCGAATCTTATTTCGATTCAAATTTATTTTCACTTGATTTAAATCCAACCCAATATCATTAAACTTAGTTTAAGTTGAATTAAATTCAACTCTCTTCCATTTATTTAGCTTTAAGTTAATTTACTTCAATTTATTCAAAAAAAATTATACTTAAGCTCATTTTCATTTTACAAGTAAAATTTTCTTTTCTATTCAACTTAATTCCATCTCAATCAAATCTCATTTAAATCTACAATTTCATTGATTAGTTATTATAAAATTTAACTTTCCAGATTCAACTCATTCAATTGATTACATGGCCATTCCCAATTTATTTCCACTTATTTGGATTTTATTTGCAACTCAAACCATTACTTTTTTTAATCCAATTTCAATTTTATTCGATACATTTCAATTATATTTAATTTGTTAACACTTCAAGTCGAATTTTGATTAATAACTCAAGTTCTGATTCCACCATTTACTTTTAATTTACCATCCAATTTTATTACTCACAATTCAATTACATTTACTTTACTAACGATTCAAGTCGAATTTGATTTATAACTTGAGTTTTATTTCCAAACTTCAATATCAACTCACCAATTCAGCTTCTATTTAATTACATTAGGTTCCATTTACATATTTCATTATCTAAATAGTTCTTTCCTATTTATAATTCAATACTTGATTTTAAATCTCAAAATCTCTTCATTTAATTTTCTTAAGTTCAAAATTATTTTATAATCCAAGTTTGGATTTTTACTTTATTTTTCAAATCATCAAACAATATTTATTTTGAGTTTTCTATCCCATTTTTAATTTTATAAGTCACAACTTATTATTTACACAATTCCATTCATTCTAGGCTTGAATATATATTCATCTTTATTTTTAACTCAAGATTTACGCTCATTTATAACCCAAGCATATTTTATTCCATGCATCTTTAATTCTTTTACAATTTATTCTAATTTATTTATTTCAATCTAATTCTTATCCAATTTATTGCTTATCCAACTTATTTCTATTTATTTAGGTAAGAATCTAATTCCATTCGATAACTCAATTGAATTTTTATTCCAACTCAATTTTATTTAAACTCATATTTATTTAACTCAATTCAATTTCAACTTAATTCGAATATAACTGGATATTATTTTCAGCCTATTCAATTAATTTCAATCCAGTTAAATTTTACTTTCCAATCCAAGTTAATTTCATTTTTAACCTTTCACTTTAAATTTAAATTTCTAACATTCAAAGCTTATATTTCCTTCCTGATTTAAAAATCATCTGAATTTATAAGCTTATAACCTATCCCATCAGGATTTTTAAACACCTGGCTTTTGTTTCAAATCATTTTGAAATCTCCAACATCTCAAATCACACTTCTCAAAAATTTAAACCAATCCTGGTTTTAACCTCAACAAATTTCCTTTGAAATTTTCAAAAACAAACAGGTTTTCCTGAACAAATCAATTTGGCAGCAATCTGTCACTTAGAAACTCGAAAATGAACATCGATGATGCTGCAGTCATCACCGAAGTTACTTTCCAACGACTGAAGTGAATTTAATGCTATATCCTTTCCCAAAATTTATTTGAAACAATTTCCTTTCAGAAATACTTATTTAAAACAATAATGCTATTATTTGTCTTCATAATACTTCCAAAATCTCCGAGGTTTTAAAGTTTCAAATTCTGTTTTAATTCAAATTTTAACTATAATGCATTTTTATAAATTCCCATTTGATCATATATCAATTTATAAATCATGTTGTCAATTTATATTTATACATTTATTTTTATAAATGAATTTATTTTCCTTATCCTTTTGTTATATTTCAATTTCTAGTTAAATTTCCACTCAACAATGATAATAATTTAATATTATTTTTCCTAACATTCAAGCAACCGTATATTAGCTAAAATAGTTTACAAAAACTTTAATTTATATCAAAATATATTTTTGGGTAAAATTATTTCATTCACCTACATTTAAAAACAATACCGCGTCGAACTGTTCTATTCAAGTGTTTAGAAACCCATTCGATACAGTTGTCCAGACTATGCCGACGAAGGTTCATATGCCACTCAATAAACCAATCAACACAATATTAAAATAATTTATATTCACTAACAAATACGCACTCATATCTATTTATACGCTCAAACTCATTTTAGAGTACTACAGACTCTATTTTATGAGTAATTCCCACCAAAGCCAAGGTTATACCCAACCTAAGCTCTGATACCAACTGTAACGATCCGCAAATCCGTACCCCTTGAGTCAAAACTATTCTACATCAATCAACTTAAGTTGCATAGAAATACAAACCATTTGGATTAAATAAGAAGAGGTAGAAGAAGAAAATAGAAAACAACATCTGAATCTAACCATCGCAGCGGAATAAAATATAATAGATAATAAATGATCTTTACACAAATCAAATATATCAGTTTATATATTACATCATCAGAGTACATCAATCTCAGTTCAACATCAATAACATACAACTGAATACACAACTACTCAACACAGCAGAATATATATATAACAAGTACGAAAGTACGTATCGTCATCCTGCTCGTCTCATGATCTTCACAGCATCATATCCTGTATCCTATAATACTCGGTCTGACTCGAGCATTACAGTTAAATAACACCCAAGTCAGTCTGGAATACCAGCTTGAGAAAATCACACTCAATTGATTATTAAAGTTTCAAAATCTTTTGAAAACAAAAGCATCTCGTAAGACCATGTCACAAATAAACATGTCGGGTTTTTACCTTACTATAGCTAAAACAACTTTTATTAAAAATCCTTTGATATTATAATAGGGTCTATTTACAAATACTTATAAAATAGCTAAAATTGTTACATCTATTAAATTCCAGCTACTAGCCACAGAGTGGGTAATACAAACAAAACTCGTACAAGGCTCGTAGGGAGAATGGATTTCCAACTAATGACTAGGCATTGGGGTACCACCTGTCACAGTACGTGGCCTAGATCACGGTACCGAGGAGTACGCCCGCTCCCCTGCAACACAAGACCGTGACTACCCCTTACTGGATAATCTCGAGTGAGATCACCCCGCGGTTGGGATCAACAACCGCCCACTAAGCCGAAATAAAAGGGACATCTAGACAGGGATGACCTTACCCTGCTTGGGTGCTACTCACCTAGCCTTGCTGCATAACCTCTGATTTTCAGTCATTCCCGGTTGATGAGGCTTGAGGCTAAGCGTTACCTTTTTAGAACATATCCCTTAGAATGCCCCTCGTCCACCCGATGATGTTTCGAAAGTATTCATCCATACAAGTCCATCCTGGGTTCGAACGGAACCGAAGGCACTATTCCTACTACATCCATTTTGGAAATATCCTCAGGATTAGTAGCGACTAGGCCTTGCACTTCATTGCTCCATCTTCGCATCCAAACTCGTTTTCCACGAAACGTACAAACCGGATCGAAGTGGTTTTCGAGAAATAAATCCCGATCCCGGTCTCTTCGAAACGATCAGCGCAGTTGGCCATTATTGATAGTCGGTTATTTAACTATCAATTAACATTCACAAACATCCATCAAACAATAAATAATTTCCCAAATTATTTATTAACATCAAATATCTTCATAAGATATATTTCTATTTTCAACCCTTTGAAAATGGTTTCAAACCATTCTTTCTTTTCCAGAATAAACTTTCCCAATTTTTTTTATTTCCACTGAAATCACCAAGCACAAAACTAGATTTTTAAAATAATTTAAAATACTTTATTTTGAAATATACTTTAAAACATGTAAGTTAAAACTACTTCAATAATTTGTTAAAAATACATACTATATGAATATTTGAAAATAAAGTTATTTAATAAAATATAAAACTAGATTTTCACTTTTTTAAAAAACAAAATACTAAGTCACTTTTTAAGTAATTATTACTATAATAGATTTGAGAAAATACTTACTTTAGAATTTAAATATCAAAATTAATAAATTTTCAAAAACTTGCTTTTTAAAACAACTTTAATACTTTTAACTTATATTTAAAAATTTACTTTACAAAAGTACTTGGTTATCCTGAGAAAAATTCCAACTTTAATCACTTAAATCAATTTCTCAAATTGATTTCCAATTTATTCCCTTTGAAATAAATTTCTTTACTTACTCAGTTCATTTCAAAATTCATTAATTATGGACTTTATTATTATTATTATTATTATTATTATTATTTTCCGTTTGATTTTAAACCTTTTTAACTGAAATACACGAATTTTAGCTTTTCCCAGTTTCTTCTTTATTTTTTTCAATAATTTAAATCTTAAATTTTAAATAAATGTTTTGTTCTTTTAAAATAATAATACTGAAGTTTAAAATTCATTAATCATCTGATTTTACAAAGTTTCCCTTTCTATACTCAAGATTTAATTACTAGAATTTTAAAGTCACTTTATTTCTTTTCCAATTCATTTTTAAATTTATTCAAATTTCTATAATTATTTTACTTACAATTTCACTTCTTTTATTACCTTTCAAAAATCCAATTTATATATATTTTTGGTAATTCATTATACCCGATTATATCCAATCGAACCATAGCATTCAATATTCCAATATAATTCATCATAGAATCCCAAATAATCACAATAGAGTGTATTAATAATTTAAATAAATGTTGAGGGATCCAGTTGAATCCCTCCAACCTGTTTTCCCTGCATCCACAGACGTTAGCACAACATAAAATACCAATTTTAAAATATACCATACTTGAGCACATCAATCAATTCAATCATTCAAACAATTATTTAAATTTAATCATTTAAATTTAAATTCAGCCGAGTGAGATTAACTCACCTTTGAATCTTTGAAATTGCAATCCAATCCAACCTCGACTTGTTCCCTTTTTGATTTTAACCTTGAAGAAATATTAGATGATTTTATTAATATTCGAACCATTTGAATAATTGATTTCCATTTGGTAAATTTAATTTAATTAACTTATCATTTATTTAAATCAATTTCCCTTTAATAAAATTCCCTTTGGTAACTAAACAAATAAATAAGTTTAATTAAACAAATTGATTCACCCTGATTTTAAAATTCAATTGGTGAATGAGAATAAGTACCCATGTATATATTCATAGATAAGCATATTAAATTTAAGAAAATCAATACCTTCACTGCCGAATCTCTGCTCCCTCCCAGCTACCCACGCAAGCAAACCCTGATGTCGTCCTTCCACCACGAACCCATGTTGCCGAAAACCTAGCTCGCCAACTGGTCTCGATGTCAGCCGCTCGAGCTCGCGACTCGATTAATGGCTTCAAAACCTCACAAAACTCGAGACGTATCGAAGATCTGCCTTAACTCCATCTCTAACGGAAACATCACCACATACGTAAACACCTTTCGCTCGCCTCTGGCCATTGAGTTGAGTGCGGAAGGCGGCTTTGTGCTCGCGTTCGATTCTAGGATCTTGTTCGATTTGGAATGAAATCTGAAGAGGGTAAATGATTTATCTCGACAGCCCCCTTTTTTCTCTCTGCAAATCGATTCGAATGCGGCCATTAATTGAATTTTCTTTTTATTTCGTCTGTTATACGCTTGAATAGAAGAGAAGAAAAAAGTGTGAGGCTTTAATTAGAAGGCTCGCCTTGGCTTCCAGAAGAAGGAAGAACACGAGTACAAGTCTCTGCCTAGTGTTGAAACCAATAAAATATGTAATTTATCTTTTGACAATAGTATTATATTAAATATATCTACATATCTTTTTAAAATTAAATTTAAATTTGAAACTATCGCAATTATGCAATTCGAAACCTCGATCGTATGGAGAAGATAGCTTTTTGAAGCACTAAACATTGAATTTTTGATATGAATTCCAGTGCGTTTATATATCTTACGCTCACAAAACAAATCCAAATTCCACGAAAATTGAAATTCGATAATAATATAATATTACGGATCTAATGCTGATTTCGTCGAATTCCGAGACCGTGCCTCGGAAGGCTATGTTAAATTCAATTTAAAAGATAAAATTTCAAAACCGAACAAATCACTGTTAAATTCAATTTTAAAACTTCTATTATTCTCAGCACTATCAATATAAATTTTATAAGCCTTCAAATTATATTTTAACAGGCTTAGAATTCCAAATTCAACATTTTACTTAACTTCAAATTATTTAATTTAATAATTTAATTATCAAATAAATAGTGATATTTGAATTCACGTTAAAAATTAACCTTTAAATATTTAAAATCAATTAAATAATCCAATTTTAAATGCTCCAAAATTCTAGGTCATTACATAAGGTGACAAGATGAGATCGATTTATTGTGGAGATCAACCGAAGTTGAGCCATGGGATGCTCTAGAATCAAGAAGAACACGAATAGGGTGAGACATGAATGGATTGCGAAACAAAGGGAAGAGTTCCAAAATTCAAAGGAAATCCGAATCACAGAGGTAGGAATTCAAGCTTGAACAAAGGGGATTCAGTATTTAAATTCACTCTATGTTAAGTTGCCTAAAACCAAAGCACTGATACCAACTGTAATGACCCAACATTTTGAACCATTCGCATCCGCACATGCCGGACTTGATTTTGCAAAAATGTCAGATTGTTAATTTATATTTGGCAAAACTCAGCATATACAGTAAGTAAATCAATCACAAAATCATAGACATAGAGTATTACAACAATAAGCAGCGAAATAGATAAATAGTAGTTCATGAAGCTACTATAAAACATAAGAGTCTGAAACAAAATACTATAGAATCTCAAATACAAATAAATCTCTAATACATAAGCAACCGACAAGTCTGAACATAAATGACTGGAATAAACTAAAATAACTGAAAGCTGGATAGATAGAGCTTCAAACAAATCTCCAATCTCCAAAGGTGAGTCTCAAATGCTATGACACTCAGTCTGACCCAAGCATAAAGCAACATACAAAACACTAAAGTCGGGACTAACATTCTTTATAGTAAATTCAACTCAAGTCAAATATCAACTGAAATACAAGTAAATTAAAGGATGTTTGGGATTCCCATCCTCTAAGGATCCATGGAACTATCTACTATGTAGTAATATACACTATTATAATATGTCTATAGTAAGTAAACTATTAAAGTATCGTTAAGGCATTACTCATATCCCCCTTAACACATTTTTATATACTCTCATAGTCTATACAGTACCGTAATTCCTCTGTAAATGGAGGGCTATCGAAGGGCATTCCATAGGTATGGTACGAACCAAACTCGTAGAAGGCATGATAAGGCATGTGACACGACACTTGAGGCAATGCCCGGGTAGATATACCATTTGCACTCCCGAACTGGTGGTAACGCATAGCAGCTACTACTGCCCACCTCATGACACACCCCCAAATCAAAGGTACCCAATCAAATCACAAAGGCAATAGAATGGTATCGAAGAAATATGCCCAATCGGGGGAATGACCCCATTTGGCCTGGTATATCTCCTTTTTTAGCTTCATCAAGCTAACTCACGGGAGTCAGAGCTACGTAAATACCATATAGAATCATCGTTAAAACATCATACTTCATTCTGGAATCCCCACTGCATACACAGCTGTTAAAGTTGTTTTTGGTATTGGTAGAGAGTATGACAATATCCGATCCTGGTCTCTTTAACAACCATACGCTTATTTCACACCGTGGTCATTTCATTTCAAATAGTTCATACTTCATATCAAATACTATATTCATTTCAAAACCATATCAATTTGATATCGTTATTCACTTTAAATAATTTTCATTTCCAGAATCGCGACACTGTCAAAATTATAACATTTTTGAAAATCATAGCACTTTTGAAATCATAACACTTTGAAATCATAATACTTTTGAAACCATAACACATTGGAAATCATAACACTTCCGACTTAAACAGTTCAGATATTGAAAAATAGTACATACATTAAAATAGTTATAAATTAAAGTAGTTTATATATTAAAATAATTTATATATTAAAATAGTTTATATATATATATATATATTAAATATATACTTTATATAATGAAATAGTTTCCTCCAATTTCTCAAATCGATTCAAATCAGCTTAAATTCTAAAATTTCAATTTAAATCAATTCCATTTAAACCATTTCAAATTAAAGGTCAAAAATTGAATTCAAATTCTAAATAAATTATTTCAATTCTTATCAATTCAAATCCAGATTTTTGAACTATCACTTCAGTTTCAAGAAGATTCAAGTTTAAATATTCAACATTTACATTAAATATTTCATTTATATTTCAACATTTAACTTTAAATTTTTTCCAAATTAGAAAATATTCACTTTATCATTTTAATAACAATTATTTAAAATCCCAATTTATAAATTTAAATCAGTATCAAATATTCAATCTCAATTTCTTTAAAATTGAGAATGTTCATTTAATTACATTTTCTCGAATCAAGTTATCAATCATAATTTCAAAACCTCAATATAAATTTAAGTAAATACTTAAATATATTATATACTAATTAAATTAAATCTTATTATTAAATGTATATTTTATATTAAATATTATTTTATATATTTTTGAAATAATAAAACTCAAGTAAAATCTTAAAATTTTCTATTTTTCCAAACTAAATTACAAATAATATTTCCAAAACATATTCTTTAAAAAGTCTAAATTTTATACACAAATAAAAATAGCATATACATATTATATTTATAAAAATCAATATTTATTAAAACCCATAAATTTCCTTTCAAACTCATTTTCAAAATATAGACCAACAATGTCCAAATATAATTTTTTATCCTATAGTCAAGTAATACGGATATTTATTATTTCAATTCGCGATTTAATTATTTACGGGTATATATCATTTCAACCCTCAATCCCAAAATTTCAAAATCAATAAAAATCGCTCATTTCAACCCATAACAATTTTCCCCTATTCTACAAATCGTTCCGGTATGTATCATTTCAACCCATAGGGAATTCAAAATTAGCAGGGAACTTGTAGAGTGAGAACAAATATGATAATAATATAACATATCAACAACAGGCATATATCATCAATAATAAGTTAAATCATAATATAAATGACAAGTTATGGTGTCATACGTCACAGGTGATAATTACAGATAATGGCATAACATATATAGCAATTAAATAACTAGCAACAACATATTTCAATTGACGTTTCAAGTGAAATCAAATTTACTAAATTTAAGGATGTTAATCATTAGTGATTGCTCACCTTTTGAGGCTAGAGAGCAAGAGGATGATACAGACCCGTACATAGATATAGACACAAACTAGCGGGATAACAACAAGCTAGGAATCACCGCGACAAGTTTGATATTAAGAAGGTAAGTTAAGATGGACAAGAGATCGCTGAAACAATGATATATTTCATATATATACTTTTACAAAAAAAACCAATTTAAACATAGGTTTAAAATGAAATATATATTTTTATTTTCAAATCAATATTAAAGCCCTAACACATAAAATATCCATATATTTTTGAAAAAAACCAAATTCACATATACTTACATACAGACTAATGTATATAAATATATTTACAAACTTACGTATATGATATATTTTAAAACAACGTATATATATTTCTAAAGAAAAATCCAAATATCAATATTTATTATAAAATCAATATAAACAATTTATTATAATATAAATATAAACCTGAAACAATAAATGGAAAAAAATTAAAATCTATGTATAACATATATTATAATTTACTTTACTCATATATATAAACTGGCATATATATACGACTTTCATAAAACCACATATATTACTGACATATATAAATTTTATATAAACTACACATGTAACTAACATACACAAGCTGTAAACATAGGTAACACTGTATATATATATATATATTTGTAAATAAGTACGCTAACTTTATATATATAGCTTATTCATTCAAACTGATAAATACTTCATATACTTATATATATATACACACATATAGCTTAAACTAATATAACTCATACACACAAAAAATCATATAACCAACATAACTTATACATATTGTAACTTTTTAATATATACAACATAAAATAACAAACTTATATAAACTTTATAAATATACGAAACTCATATATATATAAATTTATAACACAGAACAAAACATAGCAAATGATATATGTATACACACACACATGTACCTATAATATGAATAACACAAAGTAGGTTTTGCGTGGGAAGTGAATGAAGTGGAAATATGCAATGGCGGCTGTGCAAGGTAGTGGAGGTGGGCGATGGTGCAGGTTCAAAAGCCATGGCGGAGGTGGTAGGCTCGGATGGAGGGTGAGGGAATCAACGCTTGATCAGGGGAAAGGCATAGGAAGGCATTGGTGAGTGGAGCGATGGGCTGGATGGGTTTTGTTCGAATGTGTTGACAGGGTGGTGGAAGATGGTCGGATTCGGGTTGCGCGTGTGGCGGAGGAAGGTGGAGGAGCAGACGGGGTAGAGTCGAAGTAGAGGGGTGCGGCCAAGCAGTGGGTGAAGCACGGGGGAGGAGATGGCTTCGGCTGGACTCAGGTGAAGGAGAAGAGTGGCAAACATGTGAGGCAGGGTGCATGGGGTATGCATTGGGCGAGGATGCTGGTCGATGGGTGGAAACTATGGAGGAGTTTGGGTTACTACCGAACAGAGGAGAGGAGGGGAATGATGGATGAGCATTGCATGGGCAAAGGGGGAAAGAAGAACAACAGGAGAGAGGATATGTTGGCAACTATACACATTTTATAATTTTTCTTTCGAAAAGAATTGGAACGAAAAGGAAAAATGGCAGAGGAAAGTGAACTAGCAATTATAAGAGAATAGTAGGAATAGTAAAGGTCAGCCACAAGAATTCAGGAATAATAATGTCTAGTGGCTGTTTGTTTCCAATAGTTAGATGGACGAAGGACAAGAAACCAAAAAGGTTGAAATGTATTTACTGGTACGGTTAGTCGTTTCACGGTTTCACCGCGTACCGGACACCGAAACACATATATGAATATATTACAAAAATCAGCACGACGCGACGATGAAAACGGTACACAGATATCAGTGATACAACCATCCTATCAAAAGTCGATATTTTGTTATCTAACTGCTGCAAATTTACTGATAATAAGATAAAGGGGCTAGAAAAGTCCAAATTTTGACAAAACGAAATATTACGTCTCATTCAGAAAATAGTTCACATTTTTGTTATATAAAAATATTCAGATTTCGCAAACATTTTATTTTCATCCAATTTAACTGATTTTAAATTGAATTAAAAACACAATAGAACTAACTACTGTATTTTCTGATGAAAATTTACCAGTTGCTATGTTAAAATAAAAGTATTCCAAATATCATGTTTTCATTGTTAAATTAAATTATTTAATTTCAAGGAAAATTTCAGTTAATTACGTTATAAAAATCGTTAAAATTTTTAGGTCGTTACATGAGACATTAGTGAGATTACCAAAGTGGAATATTGAGCTAAGCCAATATGATAGAATCTGCCATCCTAGGAGGGCTATACGAGGATAGACATTGGCCAACTTCATTATCAAATTTATCGTCTAAGATAGAGAAATGGAAGAAAATGCAGTCCAACTCTCCCAATGGAAATTGTACATAGAAAAGCCTCCAATAAGCATAGTTCTGTGTCAAGAATGGTTCTTCAAGCCACGGAAGGATAAAAGATTTGCTACGCTTTGAAGTTAGAGTTCCCGGCAATAGATAATGAACTAGAATATGAAGTGTTGATTACGGGACTCAAGGTTGCAGAGGTACCAGAAGTTAAGATGCTACATATATTCCACTGTGGTATTTTAACTACATTTTTTTAGTTGAATGAATATAATGAAAAGTAATATAACTGTCTAGGTAGTTAAAACTCTAATCACCTAAGTGGGCATCTTTATATGTTGCTCTTGGAATTATATATGAAATTACCATATTTTATCTGAACGATGTTTCCGTGGGGTTATGGGAATGAATTGTAATGAATTTGAAAATTAATAAACGAAATTTTTTATTAAATTTTTTGTAAATTCTAGTGCTTTGGTGTTACGATTTAATAATGGATCTCATTTTGTCACTGGAAAATAATGCTAAGGATGACAACAACATCGATTGTATCTATTTTCGACCCTTGAAATGGGGTGCAAATTGATGTCAAAGCACAAGATTACATAAACTAAGTAAGATTTTGAAAAACATAACCTAAATTAACTAACAAAGAATAAGTTGGGACTTAAGATAATGATATTATAACGTACTTGTTATTTGCTATAGATAAGTATGTATATCTATCTATACTCTCCTATCGGTCTTAGACCATTCTTTTGTATCTTATAAAGACTCGTATCCAAATTATGAGAATGGATACCAAAAGTTGAAGACCAAACTTAGGAGCCTGAAGCATCACAACCAATAGAAGTGTTAAGGCCAATGCTAGAATGATAAGCGAACCACCAATGCAAATGCAAATATAAATGCTAGTGCTAACGTGGGTGCTAGAATTGCACTAGTGGGTATGGGGATGCTGTATCGGTTCTTTATTAACATGATGCAAGCTGGAGCAGCAATTGGTTTGATTGAAGGGAGTGCTAGCAATGCCGGAGCTGTTGTGCCTGAAGTGGCTGCTCACAATAACTATGCCATATTAAGCCAAGATTATAATAGCTTGGGAGAAAAGAGATTCTTGGGAATGGAGAATGCCACTAAAATGGAGGATTGGCATCTCTATTGTGAAAGGATTTTTGCTGATTTGGCATTTGAATGATGGTTAGAAAAGGAGATTGACTTCATGAAAATTGCAAAGAGCTGCTTTTTACCGGTGGAACATTGTTACCATGGGAGTTTTGAAGGAGGAGTTAACTTGGGCCGACTTTAGGGAAAGATTTAAGGAGAAATTTCCATCCGAAGCAGCCAGTTCAATATTTTTTAGAAAGTTCTCGATGTTAGAGCAAGGTGAAATGTAAATGTTGGAGTATGTGATGAAGTTTGATGAGCTGTCAAGACATGGCAAGCTATCACTAATACCCAACTTAAGAAGAATAAGAAGTTTATCTAGGGACTAAAGCTAGAGATTGCTAGAGCAATTATGCCACATTTCAGAGATCCGTTTAAGGTTGTTGTGGATATGGGTCCGAGAAACAAGGAATTACTTTTATCTTCGGAGGAGAACAAGCCTGGGAGACTAAAGGTTTCCAAAGCAAGAAGCGGAAGTACTTTGACAGGAAGGGAACTCAAAAGAAAGGAGTTCCAAATAAGGGAAAATACGAAGTGGTTTATTATAAGTCTGACAAGAAAGGACAATATGCCAATGAGTGTCGTTCTGGAGATAGCAAGAAGGCTATTGATAAGAAAGGAGTGGAGTGCCTTAACTACGACGGGGCATTTGAAGCGGAATTTTCCTAAAATAGTCAAAGCTCTGAAGGGAATAATTTTTGTTTTGGAAACTGTAGCTTTTGGACTATTTGTAAAGGAGAAAGGAAAAGCTGTGTATAACAAATCACAGCTTAACTGGCCTAAATTTCGGCTAAATCGAAATCCAAGTCCATTAGAGTACGCATCATTAGTTTTGGTAATCTGTAATAAACACAAGCATGTCAGAAAGTGATTAAAATAAAACTCATAG
Source organism: Allium cepa (assembly GCA_030765085.1). NCBI lineage: Eukaryota > Viridiplantae > Streptophyta > Magnoliopsida > Asparagales > Amaryllidaceae > Allium > Allium cepa. The sequence continues at coordinate 209,049,620 of CM060943.1, forward strand.
CGGAATGGAGAAATATAATGGAAGATACATGTTGATTAAGGCTACTACCTCAAAATAACATTCGTTGGATAATTAACTGCCTTGTCAGCGTCGAGCATGAAAAAGAAGACTTCACTATCTGCAATTCTTATCTTACTCCAGTACCCAGTCCTTTAAAACCTAAACTGTGGGTTATCATAAGAAGGGAGTCAGAACAACATTCCGATGATTGGAAAATTGCAAACTTTACTCATTCCATTAATTAATGCTGATTGGTTTCCATTTATGTGTCATGTCTATTATTTATGGATAATCGGTTAAATCTTATATGCATGTATGATATGTCTAACCTAACCTTCTCCAAGGTAAAACGATATGAGTATATGCCTATTTGCATATATGTCTAACCATTCCACTATCCCAAACCAGGCCACTTAGTACTTCTTAAATAGGGAGGAGGTGGGCCCCATAATGGCTACTTAATACATTAGTCCTCAAAGTGAGCCCTCTGCAACTTAACCGCTAGTCAATTGGTCCTAACTATAGAGACTGATTACACTTAGATAAGGCTTTATAATAATTGGCATATTACTAACGCATTTTAAGTCTATAACTCACCCTCAGCTGTATGCCAAATGTCGTTTCTAGTCTCATGCAACTACCATCAATCATTCCTTACAATGTTAGAGATAGTACCCAAGCCACTTAATACCTTACCAATGGGAACTGGAAGACTCTGACCATTCAATACCTACATTTTAGGCAGGTTCCCATCATTTAATACTATCCCAAGGTAGACTCCTCTTTGATACTATCTAGCTAACATCAAACAGAATCTCATCGGGCCACTTAATAAATCTTTATGGGAGAGGATGACCCTATAATATCTACTTAATACCTCAAACTTGAAGCAGACCCTTCTCGAGATGTCCATTACCATGCCTAACCGCTAACCCCAACCATTTAATACTTCCTAAATATGGAGAAGGTAGACCCTATAATAGCTATTTAATATCTGTGTCCCAGAAGTAGGTCCTACGTCCTACGCATATTCTTTCCACATGGGTCTTAATTTGGAGATGTCCCACATTAGTTGTAAGTATACATAACTGCTGGTAGCCTCTAGGTCGTGTAACTCTACTAATCTTTCATCCTAACCTACTAAACCGAACCAATCACCCAAAGCTTGAGTGTTGTGCCAAGCCCACTAATTCAGGCTTGTTGTAAACCTATAATTTAAGCTATAAAATTTCCTACTATGAAATATTACCTTTTACATATGTTTAATAGTATTAATATTTACTTATTTGCCACGTAAATTTTCCTAATTTATACATTTAGGCATTGGTTTCTTTGTAATGTCTATTAAATGTCTATAAGTCGTGATAATTGGTCATTTTTGTCAAAATTGGACGAACTCAAATCAATCCTCGTTCAATTCATTTAATCTATTTACTACTTTCAAAATCCATCTATTATGCAATTTCTCCATAAATACCATATTAAATTCTCTAATCTATCCCCATTTATTTCTTTTTAACTCTCTACTAATTACAGATTTACCACCATTTAAATCTGTAGTTAATATCCATAAATCCAAGTCCTACAATTATTATGTTGTTAATAACTAATATGAATATCGTCGTAAATTAAGATATTTACATATTTTTATTTTTGAATGTTAAGCACGGTTATACGTGTTTATTTATTTATAATCTAAATTTTACTTTCTAAATTGAACATCCATTTCCATGTTTTAATTTATCTGAGCCGCCTTGCCAAAAAGGATTGCCATTATAACATTCCATAAATTAACCAAAAGTGAGATCTTTGATTCGTTTGAAATTAAAATGAATTTTTTCTTTTTAAGTGAAATAAATAGTGTAAACTACAAAGAAGAATATCCATATCTTACACATCTATTTCCCTTTTTGATATATCTCTTGTTAATTCAAACGATTTGCTTTTTTAATATTTTGGAATTGCATAATTTGTAGAAATTACACGAAACCCTCTACAAATAAATCAAAAAATAGAAATTCACATTCCAAGTCAACTAAGACAACCTAATTTACAATCAAATTATAGCTTGGAATAAACAAACACTCCACAATAATAAATATTTGGGACTAAATTCAAATTTCCAGATTAGATTGCGCATACTTTTTCTATTCCAATTCCCTATTTTATTGAATGTATAGGCGATAATCCTATAAATTTATTTTAAGTCTACAATTCATCAGATCTTATTTTAGGCATAACAATTAAATAAAATCCAAAGATATAAAATTTTAATATTATAAATAAATTATATGATTTCTCACCCACCTTTCAAGCTTTTCAAATCTTCAAATCTGAATCCATTCCTTTACTTGACTCTTTTTCCTTCTAATCCAAAATATTGTATAACTAGTTGTATATATACTATTAGAATTATAGATCTAAGAAGTGATTGGGGTTAAAGGGAATATAGATTTATAATGATAAAATCTTAACCTTTTCTTTCACACGTCGATTTGCTTCTTCTCTTTTATTCTCCATCCTTTTCCGGTTTATATATATGTACATAATATTCCATAATTTAGAGGAATGGTGGGGAAGGGATATTGGCAGGGCTTTATAGCTTGGATCAGAAAATATAAGAATATAAATGAGGCTCAGGCTTTTATTTATAGGTGTACAAATCAATCGTAACCAATAGATTAAAATAATTAAATCCAAGCCTTTGGTCAAGGTTCAAACCCTAGCTACGACATTCGAACCTATCGACCACTCACTATAGGCGATCAACCACTAGTGATAGATCGACTCAAGGAGGGGGTCAACTTGTGGAGTCTCGGATTTATTGTAATTTAATTCCTTCTCATTTTTAATTATTTTCGCTCTAGAAATTTCAAACGCCGATAACTTTTTTGTTTTTAGCTCTGATCTCGAAACTCCAAACATGAAAGTGACTTAGAAAATCGCCATGAATATAATGATGCAAGTTTCGTAGCTAAATTACCAAGTTTGCTAAAATTTAATTTTTGAAGCCTTATTAATTATTTATAATTATCGTTAATTTTGGTGTTACATTCGCCTCACTTAAAAGAATTTCATCCCCAAAATTCTCCAAGGGTTGAATCATGTAACATAGCATGCAACCAATCTAAGCTATCCAACCAATTAGTGTACAACCAATTTTATAGCCAACTGTGTACACATGCATGGTGTATCACAACATATAATACATGTATGTAGATTGACTTTAAATCGATGCCACCTATATGAATGCATTATTTTTTTAAAATATTTTGAAAATATGATGCATAAAACATAGATACATTAGCAGTTCCTTATGTATATAAGTTTTCAAAAATCCCTTTTCACATAATAATTTCTACACTTTTGCGAGCAGGAGTATGGTTCAACCAATTTTGCATCCAATCCCTATCTTCCAAAACCTAGCACACAATTTTTAACATCCATAAATTTTGAAAAATCCAGTTTTTGAATCTATACTTCTATGTCAAAAAAGGAATTTATATGAATTTTTTTACCATTCCACCCTTCTTTTGGATACCTATTCCATTGTACCTTGAAACCTTCTCTTTTGCCCCTCAAAACTTTTTCGAGTACAATCTACATAAGAAGATTTCTTTTTTGTACGTTAAAGTGTAATTATTCTTAGAGCAAGTTTCGTTTCATTATCAATAAGATGGAAATAGTAATTCCAAAGAAAAAAGATCGTATTCCCTTATTATTACCTATGTTTCGTCTACTGTCACCCTTATCGGATAGTAAAACTCATACTTACCAACATATTGATGCTCCTTACACTAGTATCTGTTACTTGAAAATTAGAAGAAAAAAATTTCACTTAGAAGTAAAAAATTTAAACATAATTTCCAAGAAAATTTCCAACTTGCATAAAAGTTTAAAGAATCGAATACCTTAAAGCGTTTGAACCACACACACACATATTGTATTTGTTTGTTTGATTTTTTTTTTTAACTCAAAAGCACTTGAACAAAATCTCCCAAAAACGTTTGAACCCAACTTTTCAAAAGCACTTAAACAAAAATTCTCAAAGCTTTCAAAACCCAATATTTTTTTCAAAACATTTGTCGCTACATCCTTAAAGCAATTAAGCCACATCTTAATGTAATTGGAATTAAGTCAATAAGTTAATACATATGATTGTCCTTAGTATTGTGCAGTTATTCCTAGATTTAGGGAGCCTTTCCTTTTCTCTTACTCTAAAACAACAAATTACCTACAAGCATACTAATATATATTAGCTTTTTAGGTATAGTGATAGTGGCCCATAATTCCGCAACAACCTTTACCCATCCTTTGTTTGCTGAAATTTATTTTTCCCAAATTCCTAAAGTGTTTGGGGATTAAAGCATTTTCAAATTTCTAGTTTCTAACTTAATTTCATACTTTATTTATAAAATTTTAGTCTTACCTGCAATTTATCACCAGTTATGTATCCATGCAGGATTTCCTTATTTACACTATTTCTTAATATATGCACACACACACATACGTATACATACACACACACACACACACATACATACATACATACATACATACATACATACATATATATATATATATATATATATATATATAATGGTCTAATCCCATCCATAAAATCAACACAATGATAAAACATGAGCATATCTGATACCATATCCTATGCTTTTCCAATAACCAAAGGAAGACAATACCTTATTACTTCTTTGAGTGTTGCCAATCCGATAGGCAGTTATGTAACTCTTTGATTGTGATGTGACTATGTAGAGATTTACTTGTTTGACTGCAACTTGTATGTATTTGATTTTACAGGTTTTGTGATAATTTTGGGTATGGATTGGTTGAGTTGATATGATGCTAGGGTATTTTGTCCAGATTGAGTAATATCCTTAAATCATCCTCATTGTCGTGATCGAATTATATACCCACTTAAAGAACTAAGTTTTGATGTATGTGTGATGTTGTGTGCTATGTAAGGCATAGAGGATGCAATTAATCGGGTTCCTATAGTAAGAGTGTATGCAGTTATTTTTAAACTTCTTATGGGACTGCCGTCGAAACTTGCCATAGACTTTTGAATATATCTCGTATCTAGAGCTAAACCTGTTAGTAAACCATCTTATAGAATGAAACCTACTGATATGAAAGAGTTAAAGTTGCAGCTGGTGAATCTGAAAGTAAATAATTTTCTTACGCCATGCAGTTTTCCTTAGGGAGTTGCAGTAATGTTTGTGAAGAAACTAGATGGATCACTGAGGTTGTGTATCGACTATCGAAAGTTGTATGAGAGACGATAAAGAATCGGTATCCTTTGCCTAGAATAGATGATTTATTCAATCAATTGAGTGGATCCAAGGTGTTCCCACATTTGGACTTAGCTACGATTTTCCACCAATTGAGAGTGGCAGAAGAAAGTATACCATTAATGGCATATTGAACAAGATATGGTTCACATGAACGGTTAGTCATGCCATTCGGACTGACTAACTCGCCTGCTTTATTTGTAGATTTGATGAACTAAATCTTCTAAGTGCATTTGGATAGATTCGTATTGGTATGATGATATTTTGGTATATTCAAAAAGTGAACAAGATCATGAAGTCCATCTCATAATAGTGCTAGATATGTTCGCATCAGCTAAAAGTGAAGTTTTTAAAATGTCATTTTTGGGAAAGAGAAGTGAAGTTTCTTGGGCATATAGTTTCAGAGAATGGATTGTTTATGGATCTATCAAAGATCAAAGCTATTAATAGTTGGAAAAGACATGAGACGTTACCAAGATCAAACTTTTTTTGGAGTTGGCCTGTAATTACCGATATCAAAATATTTCTCTCATATAGCAGCACAAATGATTAAGCTAACGAGGAAGGACGTAAAGTTTGTTTGGACCGATAAATGTAAAGAAGCATTTCAAAAACTCAAGCATTTATTGACCAAAGTTCCTGTGCTATTTGTTCTAGATAGGAATCAAGATTTGGTGGTGTGTATAGATGCATGTGGATTGGGGTTAGAAGCTGTGTTGATGTAGATAGATAAAGTTATTGTTTTGCTTCTCGACAGCTTCGACCGTATGAAGCTAGATATCCTACTCATGAGCGGCGGTGATCTTTGCACTGAAGGCATGGAGACGTTATTTTTTGGGAGATGAGTTGTTTACGAATCATAAATTATTGAAGTACATATTCTCTCAAAAGGAGTTAAATACGAGGCAGCAAAGATTGCTGGAGTTTTTAGCAGTGTATGACTTTGGAATTCAGTATACACTGGGGAAAGGAAATAAAATGGTAGATGCACTTAGTAGAAAACATTAGAATGTATTGTAGTAATGTTATCTAAATGATTTAGAGGAATTGGCTTCATGTGGAGTTAGAATGAGGTCAACAGCTAGTTCCAGTTAGGGGACCACAATGATTTCCAGTCTAGAAGTTCGATCTGTATTGATTGAAACAGTCGTGATAAGACAAAAGGATGATCCAATATTAGCCGATTGAATAAAGAGACTAGAATAGGAGTTGAGAATGATGATTTGAAAGATTTTTCACTTGACTAAAAAAGATGGTTAAGGAAGAAGGGACGGTGGTGTGTTCCAATTGTGGATAATCTAAGAAAGGAAGTTCTTAGAGAATGCCATCGACCAAAGTTTACTATTCATCCCAGAGATATGAAGATGTGTCAAGATATGAAGAGGAGTTTCTTCTGGGAAGGATTGAAGAGGATGTAGGCTTATGGGTTAAACAATGTATAAATTTATAACAAGTAAAAGCCAAGCATCAGCCAAGGTAAACGGATTTTGTAAATGGTTGCCAAAGCCGATCAGGAGAAATGAAAGCATTTGGGTCATGGTGGATAGACTGACCAAGAGTGGTCACTTTATCCCTACTAAGTTGACAAGGACGACACCTAGTTTGGCAAAGTTATTCATGAAAAACATTATGAGACTTCATGGAATACCAGGTTGCATTGTAAGTGATAGAGACCCTTTGTTTACAAGCGGTTTTGGAAGAGTTTGCAGAATGAATTAGATACCAAGCCAAAGATGACTATTGCTTACCATGTGCAAACTAATGGGAAAAGGAAAGGGTTAATAAGGTACTCATTGGTTTGTTGAAAGCTCGTGTATTAGATTTCAGAGGGTCATGGGAAGATCATTTTCAATCAGTCGAGTTTTCCTATGATATTAGTAATCAAATAAGTATAAGAGTGGCACCTTTCGATGCACTTTACGAAGGGTCATGAAGATCACTTGCATATTGGTTAGAGACAGTACTAGACTGATACTTGGTCCCGATATGGTGAAATAAGCAACTGAAAAGATTGAGATAATCTGAGCAAGGATGAAGGAAGCTCAATCAAGATAGAAAAGCTATATAGATAAAATGAAAAAGGATTTGGAATTCTCGGTTGGAGATCTTGTTTTCGTAAAGGTGTACTACTGAAGGGTGTTTGGGAAGACAGGAAAATTGGCACCTGGATATGTTGGTCCATCTTCTTTCATTGAGAGAATTGAGAAACTCGCATATTATATCGAGTTAACAAGCAGTTTTAGCAGAAGTCCATAATTTTTTTCACGTATCCTATCTAAGGAAGTACGTGTGTGATCCAGAGACTACTATAGACTCAACGGTTTTGGAAGATTTAGTAGTGGAGCTTGATATGATCATCGTCAGAAGACTTGTTCGTATAGTCGATAGAGATACGAAGTAGTTGAGGAATACAAAAGTCGAGCTAGTGAAGGTTCGATGGATTACCGATGGACATGATAGTACTAGGGAAACAAAATACATGATTAGGAAGGTGTACCCCAATCTATTTTGAGTGTATGATCTATTGTTGTATAGAAATTTGACGAATAGATATGACTAGTATTAGTGCTTTTATAAACTTGTTGTTGTTTTCCTTATTGCAATTTCAAGAATGAATTCTTTAAGGAGAGAGCTTGTAACACCCTTAATTTTTAAATATCATATAAATTTTAAATATTCAATTATGGAACAATTAAATGTGAAGTTAAGAAATTTGGGATTTGTCAAACAAATCAATTAACTAGTTAATATGGGTTGATCTTGATAAATATACTAAAGGGAATGTGTTAACAAGAAATATAAGCCAATATGAACAAAGAAGGGTAAAATAAGAAAGGAAAATAACTTATCACCCTCATTTCTCTCTCATTCACTTCCATTTCATTCTTTAAAAAAACCAACAAAACATAAGCAAGATCGGCCATTACTAACCCAAAGAAGGAAGAGAACTCAAGGGAAAAGAAGAAGAAAAGAAGCTAAAGCAAATCTCAACATTTCAACAAGGGTTAAGGTGAATAATATACTATCATCACATGAGTTTATATGTTTTAACTTGGATTTGATGTAATTTTGAATTGGATTTGATTGTTTATCTTGTTTGTTGAATGAATAATCATATATGAGATATAATGGTTATTATTTAGGGATTTCCATGAATTTTCCCAAAGGGGTTTAATGTGAAAAACTAAGTTTTGATCTTTAATAATTTAAAATTCTGATACGATGTTTGATTATTATTCTGGAGATGGATTTCAAATTTCATAATTTTCGAAATTAATATGAGTATTTTGTGAATTTTCTAAGTGAGAAAATGGTTTAATTACAAAAATTAATTATTAAAAATACTAAAATTTTGGTCCAAATTTTTTATAGAAGGTTGAATGTGATAAAATAGGTTTCTGATGAATTTTTGTGATTTTTTCCATTAATTTTCTATATATGAGTTGGAATTGAGTTGGCTGAGCATGGGGCTTTGAGTAGGGATTTATTCAGTTTAGACGAAAAAGCTTCCAGAGATGGGCAAGAGGAAGTTACTATATAGCAAAGTGTATTTCCACTGCAGTATTTTAACTTCTTTTTATTTGGTTAAATGTATGTAATGATGAGTACTATAACCATCTAGGTAGCTAAAATTCTGATCTCCCAAGGGGCATCTTCATTTTTCGCTCTTGAGATTAATTATGTAATTATTATATTTGAACCATACATTCATGGGTTATGGAAATGAATTGTAATGAAATTTCAAATTAATAAATGAAACTTTTTGGTAGAATTTTTTTTTGTAAATTCTCATGCTTTGATGTTAATGATTCAATAATGGATCTCATTCTATCACTGGAAAATAATGCTAAGGATGACTGCACTATCAATAGTATCTATTTAGAAGTCTCGAAATGGGGGATGTTATACTAGAGAAGCTGGCATACTGCTTGTTGATTACTTCAAGGAAGTTGCGGCCATACTTTCAGGGTCACCTAATAAAAGTGTTGACGAATCAGCCATTAAGGAATGTACTACATCGACTTGAGACATCTGGGAGACTACCAAAGTGGAACATTGTGCTAAGCCAATATGATATAATCTACCATCCTAGGAGGGCGACATGAGGACAAACATTGGTCAACTTCATTATCGAATTTACCGTCTAAGATGGAGAAATGGAGGAAGATGCGGTCCAACTCTCCCTATGGAAATTGTACATATATGGAACCTCCATAGTTCTGGGGCAGGAGTGGTTCTTTAAACCATGGAAGGATAGAAGATTTGCTGAACTTTGAAGTTAGAGTTCCTGTCAATAGACAACGAAGCAGAATATGAGGCATTGATTGTTGGACTCAAGGTAGCAGAGGTATTGGAAGTTAATAGGCTACATATATTCAACGACTCCCAGTTGATGGTTTATCAACTTAAAAAATAATTTTAGGCGGAAGGAGGGAGGATTTCCCCTTTCCTAATGATAGTTTTGGAGCTACTAAATGATATTGAGTATTAAAAGGTAGTGCACATCCTTGGAGAAGAGAATACAAAAGCTAATTCATTATCTGAACATGCTATTTTTGGGTATGCGCAACTTATGAGATTCATTCCAGTTGTGGTTTTATCGGATCCGAGCATCAACTAGATGGTTGTGGATTAGTCTTGGAGACCAATGAGGAAAAGTAATTGTGGATGACTCCACTAAAGAGCTCTTTGCCGAAGGAAACTCTCCTATTTGGAAGGAATAAACGACGAAATCTCCTATGTAAAGTACCATGATTTATTATGCAAGAAGGAGTGCTATATAGGAGAGAATTATCAACTTCCTTTATAGCGTGTCACTAAAGAAGAGGCTAACAAATCCTTGCATATGTGCATGATGTGTGATGATCAAACCGAGGGGGTAGACTTTAGCAAGGATTGTTCTTTGCTATGGACATTTTTGGTCAATGATCAATCGGGATGTGGCTGATTATACCAGAAGATGTGATAAAATGCCAAATATTGAGAAGATATAAGAGCCCCATCTACAAAACTGTTATCCCGCCTTTTGATCAAGGCTGGGACATCATAAATGGGCTGAAAAGGATGGATATCAGGATTGGAGATCGACTAGAAACAAGGCTATGATCGATACCATCAAAATTGGATCAAGCCCAAATCAAGGTGGGATCGATTGGGAATGATAAACAAGCCTCGATGAGGCTATACTTCAAATTTCAGGTCAATCAGAGTTCATATGCTTAATTTATGGATGGATCAATATTAGTGAAAATTAGTTTCATATCAATATGTTCGTATCGATCATTATAGAGTTTGGTTTGGATCGATCCACATTCATATCGATATATTTCATATCGACCAAATCCGTATCGATAAAGCAACTTCAGGATGGAAATGGGTTGATGGATGCGGACTGACGACTTCGTACCGATACATGGGTATCGATAAGATGGATATGGCATAGCAAGTTGGCACACTTCGTACCGATCAAAGCTTGGACCGATACGAGGAGTAGGGCAACCGGTGGGTATGCATTTTGATGGATAAGAAAGCATACACTTTCAAAACGCTTGGGACGGATACGAAGGAAGGATGCTAGATAGATATAAAAAGCACTCAAGAGCCATTTCGTATCGATCGTGTTCATATCGATCGATACGAAGGAACCGGTCAAGGAAAGGAGCACATTACATGATCGAAGCGCAAAACTCAGATCGATAAGTAATCGATAGATGCATGATTGATGGATACGAAGCTTTGGATGGATACGAATGTTCCAGCCCACATGTACAAACTCAATCTTGGATCGATCTTGACTCTCAACTACAAGTCCAAATGCTATGAAACTTTCGCAGAAGCTTTCTTATTCACTCAAGAACGTCCATGATCGATCTTAGGTCCGTTGGGCCATTTTTGGATCGATACGAAATGCACTTGGATCGATCAGTATTGATTCCAAAGGACCCCAGATCGATCTGGTGGGCCCACCTATGTGTGAGAAGAGGTATTCCAAAGTTTGAGGGTGATATTTTCAGATCTACTCTTATAAATAGCCCCTCCATGGCAACGAAAAAAGGATCATCTTCTTCTTTTCTGGCAAGACTCTTTCGTTTTTGTTATTGATTTCAAAGGATTGTTATTGTAATTAGGATAAAGGGAATAAAAGGATTAATTCAAAGTGGACGTATGTAACAGCCCGCAAATCCGTACCCCTTGAGTCAACACTATTCTACAATAATCAACTCAAGTTGTATAGAAATACGAACCATTTGGGTTAAAGAAGAAGAGGTAGAAGAAGAGAAAACAAAATCAACATCAGAATCTAACCATCGCAGCGGAATAAAATATAATAGACAATATATAATCTTTACTCAACATCAAATATTTCTGTTTATATATTACATCATCAGAGTACATAAATCACTGATCACATCAATATCATACAATGAATACACAACAACTCAATACAGCGGAATATATATATAAATAAATACGAGAGTACGTGTCGTCATCCAGCTCGTCTCCTGAGCTCCACAGCATCTCCTGTATCCTATAATACTCGGTCTGACCCGAGCATTATAGTTAAATAACACCCGAGTCAGTCTGGAATACCAGCGTGAGAAAATCACACCCAATTGATTATTAAAGTTTCAAAAATCCTTTGAAAACAAAAGCATCTCGTAAGACCACGCCACAAATAAACATGTCGGGTTTTTACCTTACGATAGCTAAAACAATTTTTATAGAAATCCTCTGATATTATAATAGGGTCTATATACAAATACTTATAAAATAGCCGAAATTGTTACATCTATTAAATTCCAGCTACTAGCCACAAAAGTGGGTAATACAAACAAAACTCGTACAAGGCTCGTAGGGAGAATGGATTTCCAACAATGACGAGGCACTGGGGTACCACCTGTCACAGTACGGGGCCTAGATCACCGTACCGAGGACTACTCCCTTCATCCCCTGCAACACAAGGCCGGAACCATTCCTTACTGAACAGTCCCGAACAAGATAAACCCCGTGGTTGGCGCGACCAACCACCCACTAAGCCGAAATATATATAAGGGACATCTAGACAGGGGAATTATCTTGTCCTGCTTGGGCATGACCCACCTAACCTTGCTGCATATCCCCTGACTTTCAGTCATTCCCATTTGATGAGGCTTGAGGCTAAGCGTTACCTTTAGAACGTTTCACTTAGAATGCCCATCGCCCACCTGACGATGTTTCGCAAGCATTCGTCCATACAAGTCCGTCCCGGGTTCGAACGGAACCGAAGGCACTATTCCTACTACATCCATTTTGGAAATATCCTCAGGATTAGTAGCGACTAGCCCTTGCACTTCACTGCTCCATCTTCGACTCCAAACACGTTTTCCGCACGAAACGTACAAATCGGATCGAAGTGGTTTTCGAGAAATAAATCTCGATCCCGGTCTCTTCGAAACGATCAACGCAGTTGGCCAATATTGATAGTCGGTTATTTAACTATCAATTAGCATTCACAAACATCCATCAACAATAAATAATTTCCCAAATTATTTATTAAACCCAAAAATATCCTCACAAGATATATTTCTATTTTCAATCCCTTTGAAAACAGTTTCAAAGCCATCTTCCTTTTTCAGAATAAACTTTCCCAAATATTTACTATCTCCTCTGAAATCACCAAGCACAAAACTAGATTTTTAAAATAATTTAAAACTCTTTACTTTAAAATCTATACTTATAAAACATTTAAATTTAAGCTACTTTAATAATTTGTTAAAAATACATACTATATGAATATTTGAAATTAGGGTTACTTAGTAAATATAAAACTAGATTTCTTCTTTTAAAAACAAAATACTAAGTCACTTCTTAATAATTACTACTAAAATAAATTAAAAGAAAATCTTACTTGAGACTTTAAATCAGAAATAATAAATTTTACAAAACTTGCTTTCTTTAAAACAATTTTAAAACATTTAATTTATATTTAAAAATTTACTTTTTAAAAACACGTACTTGGCTATTCAGAGAAATTTCCAACTTCAATCACTTAAATCAATTTTTCCCAAATTGATTTCCAGTTTATTTTATTTGAAATAAATTCTTTTACTTATCAGTTCATTTCCAAATTCAGTAGTTATGGACTTTATTATTATTATTATTATTATTATTTTCTTTCTTCTTTACTCTTCCAATAATCCAAATCTTAAATTCTAAATAAATGTTTGTTCTTTTTAATTAATAATACTGCATTTTAAAATTCATTAACTTTCTGTTTATTCAAATTTTCCTTTCCATTCTCAAGATTCATTTATTAAAATTTTAAAGTCACTTTATTTCTTTTCCAAGTTATTTTTAAATTTATTCTATAATTATTTTACTTGAAATTTTCACTTCTTTTATTTTCATTTCCAAAATCAAATTTATAATTTTGGTAATACATTATACCCAATTTTATCAACCAAGCCATAGCATTCAATGCATCCACATAATTCATTATATCAGAACAGAGAATATAAAATAATTTAAATAAAAGTTGAGGGGTCCAGTTGGATCCCTCCAACCTGTTTCCCTGCATCCACAATTGTTAGCACAATATAATATGCCAATTCCAAAATATCATACTATATCACATCAATCAATTCAGCCATTCAAACAATTATTTAAATTTAATCATTTAAATTTAAATTAACTGAGTGAGATTAACTCACCTTTTGCCCTTGAATGTGCAAATCCATTTCATTCTCGATTTGTTTCTTCCCAATTTTGACCTTGAATAATGTTGGATGATTTTTAATTAATTCCGAATCAATCGAACAATTAATTACCACTTTAATAAGTCTTAACTCAATCCAATAAATTTTACTTAAACTAATAATCCCTTTTGAAACCTTTTGTAACTAAATAAATTCATTTCAAGTAAATCACCTAAATAACTTATTTTTAAATAAGCTAATTTAAAATGTGAGTATATTCATTTCATTTTCACAATAATCTATATAGGTTGAGATCTGTCTTCCCCTTTTTCTTCATGTGTTTATATTTAAAACTTCTGAAAACAATTCAAATCCAATATCAATTTTTTTTTTTTTTTTAAAAAAAACTGGAACGTAAAATGAAATCAAACGAGTTGTAATTTATACCTTGAAGGAATTACACACTCAGGACACCTCGTTCATCACCACGAAACCCTACGTCGAAACCATAACTTCGCCTGCCGCTCAATCATCATTGTCGCGTTCCCATCAAACTCGCGGCCGCCACCTGAGTCACTAACGCCTCCCCCTAAGCTCACGTAATCACCACAGCGACCCACCTTCCAAAACCCTAAGCAACCATCGCCGCTTGCTTGGCTTGGATTGAGGTCGCGATTTGAAATCGCGTGAAGACGCCGATGCAGTCGCCTCCCACTACCGAGCTTCCATACCCTAGAATCGAGAGTTGCAATACGCGACCTAACTCCCTCGTCTTCGAAGCGCCGGCCCCTTTTTTTTTAGATTTAATTCGATTTCGATTTACACTAATACTGAAGCTTGCTCGAATTAGGAGGATGAACACTCGAATTGATTTTGAACGAAATTTGAAAATTGTTTCGGCCATTTTTTTTTTGTAGTTTCTCGAATTGAATAACGAGAGCGAGAGAAGAATAGGTAATTAAAAGAGGAACGAGAAGGAACAACTTGATTTCGTTAGAGAAAAAGGAAAATGGATAGGAATGAGAGGGAGAAAGGACTTGGTAATGTTGAACAGAATGAAGAGGAACACGAATTGAGCTCGGCCATTATTATTATTTTTAGCTTCGTTTGATTTGAGAATAAGGATTCGGCCCTTAATTATATTTCTCTTTGAAAAGCTTGAGCAAGACGCTAATGCACGAGCCTGCAGAGAGAATAGAGGGAACATGAAAAGATATTCGCGTGTACGATGGTTTCATCATGTCGGCTTCACAGAGATAGGTTGGCTGCTGATAAAAATTTATATTTTATATTCAAAAATATCTCGTTGAGGTACCTAGTTATTAAATTTGATTCGGTATAGATTTCAGCGCATTTATATAACGTACGCTCACACAACAACTCCAAATGCTACGAAAATTGAAATCCGATAATAATTCAATATTACGGACACAATAGAACTGGTTTCGTTGAAATCGGAGACTGTCCCTCGGAAGGCTATTTTTAAATTCAATTTAAACGATATAAATTTCAAAACTAAACAAAACACTTCCAAATTTAATTTCAACACCTTTACTATCTTCACTATCATCAATATAAATTTTATAAGCCTTCAAATTATTTTTAATCGGCTTAAAATTCCAGATTCAACATTATTCAAATTCAAGTTATTTACTTCAATAATTTAATTATCAAATAAATTATGATAATCGTAATTCAAGTTAAAATTACCTTATTGAATATTTAAAATCAATTAAACATTCCAATTTTATATGCTTAAAAATTCCGGGTCGTCACATTCCTTCCCCCTTAAAAGAATTTCGTCCCCGAAATTACTAATTAGGAAGAATGGCCCAAAACCCGTTAACTATCTTCTCAACTCCAAGTAGTTTTTAACAATTCAACATCTCACCAACTATCTTCTTATAGAAGACCCATTATTATTCTTATTAATTTTCCAAACCCTTTCCTAGTTTGCAAACAATCCATTTTGCTCAATTATCCAAGTTTCAATCTAAAACCAAATTTTGGATTACCAAAATTTTCTCAAAATTTTTCTAACTCCCTAAATTTTCGAAAATTTTTGCCAGCGTTTTCTTTGCGCGGCTGACTCGGTACAACTACAAAATGGCTCTACGGCCTCCCAAATCCAAAAAGAAAACCAAAAAGCCAAGTGGCTCAATCCAAATCCAAATCCCAATCAAATTTCATACCAAATTCAAATACATACCTTTTTGTCGAGCATTTCAAATTTATCTCTTGAAATCAAATCCAATTCTCTTTTCCCTTTATATTACCTGCATATCCTCCCTGACAATAATATCCAAACACAATATTCCAAAAATCATTTCATCGACTTCCTTACGAAGTATCAATATTCATCCAAATATTTACTTGGAATACTTTTATATTATCAATATTCAATTTCCAAATAAGAATTGATCATTCCTTACTTAAGTTAACATAAGCATTTCATATGTTTCTTATATTCATTTCCGTCTTACCACTTCAGTTTATATCCATTTCTATTCACATTGATTCTTTCATTTCCATACGGATTCAATTTATTTTTAACTTTAACTATTGAGTTTTAGTTTCCATTCAACTAATTTATGTCATTATTTTAATTAGCTTCATTTACCCACTCATTTCAATTTCTAGTTTGAAATCGTTGTCGTTAACAAAATTTTCCAAAATTTCCAAAAATTTTCTAACTCCCAAAATTTCTAAAAAATTTTTTGGCAGAGTCTCCTTTGTACGGAGGAGCTTTTGCAATTTGACAAAAGAGATAAATATATATACATCGACCCACACGGTCGGAAAAATCAAAAACAGTTCATATTTCCTATTTTTATTTGCGTAGGCGTACCTTATTTAGCATTTTAAGCAAGCGGCTTATTAATTTTAGCAAATATCCCAACCCAAATCCAGCCATACGGCTTCCAGGTACCTGTACTTACTTAATTTAAACATGTAAGTATGAAATATATGCAATTCACTAGAATTTCAATTGTTTTAATATACCTAACACATGGATTACATAAGCCATACATAACCAACAACACTTTCAAATGATTAATAAGGCTTCAATCACCAATTCAATTTGTTTCACTCGCTTTCCTTACCATTGCATTTTAAATTCGAATCCGTTCACTTGCATTTCTTTGTTAACCATACCAGTTTCATTCAAAACCATTAACAACTTAGGTTCCATCCACATTACCAATTAAATTTCCTTTTTATTTTAATCCATTCACAATCATTTATTTAGCTCGACACATTCCATTTTAAATTTTATTTACAATTCATTTATTTATATTTCATTCCATATTTGTTTATTCTAAACTATTTTATTTAGCTCGAAAACAATCCAAGCTATTTCATTTAATAACCATTTCTCAACCTACTTAAACCACACTTCATTTGAAACTTATTTACTTCATCATTTATTTATTCAATGTAATTAGTTTATCCACATTCACTTAAACCATTCTAATAAACTCGAAACATTCTATTTTCCTTATTGTCTCAAGTTATTTCAATTTCTTAACAACTTAAATGGTTTACAATTATTTATTTAAGAATATCATTCCATTAAATATTATTTATAACTCACCGAATTTTATTTCGATTAAAAATTTATTTTCACTTGCTTTAAGGCCAGTCCAATATCATTAAACTTTGTTTAAGTTGAATTCAATTCAACTCTCCTCCATTCATTTAGCTTAAGTCAATTTACTTCAATTTATCCAAATTTTATACTTAAGCTCCTTCTCATTTTGCAAACAAAGTTCTCTTTTATACTCAACTTAACTCAATTAATTCCAAGGCCATATCCAATTTATTTCCACTTATTGGATTTCATTTGCACATTCAAACCATTACTATTTTAATCCATTTACATTTTTATTTTATATATTCCCAATTATATTTAATTTGTTAACACTTCACAATAAATTTTAATTAATAACTCAAGTTCTGAATCCATTATCCAGTTTCAATTTACCCTCAAAATTCATGAACCCACCCTTCATGTATATTTACTTCATCGACAATTTAAGTCGAATTTAATTTATAACTTGAGTTTTATTTTCAACCTTCATCATAATCTCACTTGATTTTTAATTCCAAACATCACTTTATTTAATTTTCTTAAGTTCAATACACTTTATAATTCAAGTTTGGATTTTCCTCTCATTTCCCTATTCATCTAAATATTTATTTGGATTTGTATTCCATTTCAAAAATTTATAAGCCACAACTTATTATTTACACAATTCCATCCATTATAGGCTTGAATATATTCATCTTTTATTTTGAACTCAAGCCTGTTATTTATTTATAGCCCAATCATATTTTATTTCATGCATTTTAATTCTTTTATAAATTATTCTGGTTTATTTATTTCAATTTAATTCTTATCCAATTTATTTTCCATTTGTTCAGGCAAGAATTTAATTTCATTCATTAATTCAATTGAATTCTCATTACAATTCAATTTTGTCTTAATTCAGTTTTATTTAACTCAATTCGAATCCAATTTAATTCGAATACAGCTGGATATTATTTTCAGCTTATTCAATTTATTTTAATTCAGTTAAAATTTCATTCCCAATCCAAGTTAATTTCATTTACCCTTTTAAATTTAAATTCCATTATCCAAAGCTTATATTTCCTTCATTTTCATTCACTTAAGTTAAATTTTATTTGCTGAATTAAAAATTTCAATCCCTTCTTATTAATATCAACTTCTCTTTATAAGTACATTATTTGATAATTTATTCATTCACCAATTCATTATTTAACCAATAAATTTTATTTCCAAACATTAATTATCTTTAGTCCATCCTGACCAATTTTCCCATTCCACATAACTTCACACAATTAAATTTTAAATTCCAATACTCATTTTCACTTACACCGTTGAAATTTTGTTTTTCAACAAATTCCAAAGTTTAAACAACCTTTCAAAATTCCCTTTAAAACCTTCTATATCCAAAATTCGTTTGATAAATTCAATTTATCTCTTTGAATTTCAAAACTCAACCAGTTTTGCAAACAATTTCAATTCAAAACAATTTGGTAGCAATTTCACCTCTGGAAACTCGAAAATGAAGATCGATGATGCTGCAGTCATCACCGAAGTTATTTTCTAGCGACCAAAAGAGTTCAATGCTTTTATTCTCTTTCTAAAATCCATCCAATATTTTTTTTTAAATTCCAAATCACTCTAGATTTCAAATCCGATTCAAAACTATTTCTCAATATATATTATCCTCCCAACTTTTGAGAATCATTATCCAATCCCAAGAAACTTAAATTTCCAAATTCCAAACTCTTTAGATTTTAAATTCAAACTTTTCTTTGGAATTTTATCTTGCTTTAATAATTAATTACACTATAATTTACATTATAGTTTACATTTACAAATTCATTTAATATGAATTGGTTTCTTAGTTTTTAATTATGAATTCCATTCCTTATTCCATTATGAATCACATTCATAAATTTCATCTATTATGTTAATTTATTCCTTAATTTGTTTTAGTTATTATTTCAAACTTTATTCAATTATCTTCCAATGATAATAAATTTAATATTTATCACTTCTATCATCCAAACATCCATGTACAGCTATAATAATTAAGAAAATCAATTTCTTTTATATACATAAAATAAATTTGGGTAAAATTACTTCATTTACCCTAGTTAAAACAATACTGTGTCGGTTTACCTTGTTCAAGAGTTTAGAAATCCCTATCGATGACATGGCGTCCCACACATCGACCAGAATCCATAAACACTCAACCGATAAATCAACACAATATAAAAACAATTTCATATTCACTAACAAATACGCACTCATATCTATTAATACTCTCAAACTCATTCTAGAGTACTATGGACTCTGTTCTATGAGTAATTCCCACCAGAGCCAAGGTTATCACCAACCTAAGCTCTGATACCAACTGTAACAGCCCGCAAATCCGTACCCCTTGAGTCAACACTATTCTACAATAATCAACTCAAGTTGTACAGAAATACGAACCATTTGGGTTAAAGAAGAAGAGGTAGAAGAAGAGAAAACAAAATCAACATCAGAATCTAACCATCGCAGCGGAATAAAATATAATAGACAATATATAATCTTTACTCAACATCAAATATTTCTGTTTATATATTACATCATCAGAGTACATAAATCACTGATCACATCAATATCATACAATGAATACACAACAACTCAATACAGCGGAATATATATATAAATAAATACGAGAGTACGTGTCGTCATCCAGCTCGTCTCCTGAGCTCCACAGCATCTCCTGTATCCTATAATACTCGGTCTGACCCGAGCATTATAGTTAAATAACACCCGAGTCAGTCTGGAATACCAGCGTGAGAAAATCACACCCAATTGATTATTAAAGTTTCAAAAATCCTTTGAAAACAAAAGCATCTCGTAAGACCACGCCACAAATAAACATGTCGGGTTTTTACCTTACGATAGCTAAAACAATTTTTATAGAAATCCTCTGATATTATAATAGGGTCTATATACAAATACTTATAAAATAGCCGAAATTGTTACATCTATTAAATTCCAGCTACTAGCCACAAAAGTGGGTAATACAAACAAAACTCGTACAAGGCTCGTAGGGAGAATGGATTTCCAACAATGACGAGGCACTGGGGTACCACCTGTCACAGTACGGGGCCTAGATCACCGTACCGAGGACTACTCCCTTCATCCTCTGCAACACAAGGCCGGAACCATTCCTTACTGAACAGTCCCGAACAAGATAAACCCCGTGGTTGGCGCGACCAACCACCCACTAAGCCGAAATATATATAAGGGACATCTAGACAGGGGAATTATCTTGTCCTGCTTGGGCATGACCCACCTAACCTTGCTGCATATCCCCTGATTTTCAGTCATTCCCATTTGATGAGGCTTGAGGCTAAGCGTTACCTTTAGAACGTTTCACTTAGAATGCCCATCCCCCACCTGACGATGTTTCGCAAGCATTCGTCCATATAAGTCCGTCCCGGGTTCGAACGGAACCGAAGGCACTATTCCTACTACATCCATTTTGGAAATATCCTCAGGATTAGTAGCGACTAGCCCTTGCACTTCACTGCTCCATCTTCGACTCCAAACACGTTTTCCGCACGAAACGTACAAATCGGATCGAAGTGGTTTTCGAGAAATAAATCTCGATCCCGGTCTCTTCGAAACGATCAACGCAGTTGGCCAATATTGATAGTCAGTTATTTAACTA
This sequence comes from Allium cepa, assembly GCA_030765085.1. NCBI lineage: Eukaryota > Viridiplantae > Streptophyta > Magnoliopsida > Asparagales > Amaryllidaceae > Allium > Allium cepa. The sequence continues at coordinate 209,070,863 of CM060943.1, forward strand.
TCAATTAGCATTCACAAACATCCATCAACAATAAATAATTTCCCAAATTATTTATTAAACCCAAAAATATCCTCACAAGATATATTTCTATTTTCAATCCCTTTGAAAACAGTTTCAAAGCCATCTTCCTTTTTCAGAATAAACTTTCCCAAATATTTTCTATCTCCTCTGAAATCACCAAGCACAAAACTAGATTTTTAAAATAATTTAAAACTCTTTACTTTAAAATCTATACTTATAAAACATTTAAATTTAAGCTACTTTAATAATTTGTTAAAAATACATACTATATGAATATTTGAAATTAGGGTTACTTAGTAAATATAAAACTAGATTTCTTCTTTTAAAAACAAAATACCAAGTCACTTCTTAATAATTACTACTAAAATAAATTAAAAGAAAATCTTACTTGAGACTTTAAATCAGAAATAATAAATTTTACAAAACTTGCTTTCTTTAAAACAATTTTAAAACATTTAATTTATATTTAAAAATTTACTTTTTAAAAACACGTACTTGGCTATTCAGAGAAATTTCCAACTTCAATCACTTAAATCAATTTTTCCCAAATTGATTTCCAGTTTATTTTATTTGAAATAAATTCTTTTACTTATCAGTTCATTTCCAAATTCAGTAGTTATGGACTTTATTATTATTATTATTATTATTATTTTCTTTCTTCTTTACTCTTCCAATAATCCAAATCTTAAATTCTAAATAAATGTTTGTTCTTTTTAATTAATAATACTGCATTTTAAAATTCATTAACTTTCTGTTTATTCAAATTTTCCTTTCCATTCTCAAGATTCATTTATTAAAATTTTAAAGTCACTTTATTTCTTTTCCAAGTTATTTTTAAATTTATTCTATAATTATTTTACTTGAAATTTTCACTTCTTTTATTTTCATTTCCAAAATCAAATTTATAATTTTGGTAATACATTATACCCAATTTTATCAACCAAGCCATAGCATTCAATGCATCCACATAATTCATTATATCAGAACAGAGAATATAAAATAATTTAAATAAAAGTTGAGGGGTCCAGTTGGATCCCTCCAACCTGTTTCCCTGCATCCACAATTGTTAGCACAATATAATATGCCAATTCCAAAATATCATACTATATCACATCAATCAATTCATCCATTCAAACAATTATTTAAATTTAATCATTTAAATTTAAATTAACTGAGTGAGATTAACTCACCTTTTGCCCTTGAATGTGCAAATCCATTTTATTCTCGATTTGTTTCTTCCCAATTTTGACCTTGAATAATGTTGGATGATTTTTAATTAATTCCGAATCAATCGAACAATTAATTACCACTTTAATAAGTCTTAACTCAATCCAATAAATTTTACTTAAACTAATAATCCCTTTTGAAACCTTTTGTAACTAAATAAATTCATTTCAAGTAAATCACCTAAATAACTTATTTTTAAATAAGCTAATTTAAAATGTGAGTATATTCATTTCATTTTCACAATAATCTATATAGGTTGAGATCTGTCTTCCCCTTTTTCTTCATGTGTTTATATTTAAAACTTCTGAAAACAATTCAAATCCAATATCAATTTTTTTTTTTTTAAAAAAAAAAACTGGAACGTAAAATGAAATCAAACGAGTTGTAATTTATACCTTGAAGGAATTACACACTCAGGACACCTCGTTCATCACCACGAAACCCTACGTCGAAACCATAACTTCGCCTGCCGCTCAATCATCATTGTCGCGTTCCCATCAAACTCGCGGCCGCCACCTGAGTCACTAACGCCTCCCCCTAAGCTCACGTAATCACCACAGCGACCCACCTTCCAAAACCCTAAGCAACCATCGCCGCTTGCTTGGCTTGGATTGAGGTCGCGATTTGAAATCGCGTGAAGACGCCGATGCAGTCGCCTCCCACTACCGAGCTTCCATACCCTAGAATCGGGAGTTGCAATACGCGACCTAACTCCCTCGTCTTCGAAGCGCCGACCCCTTTTTTTTAGATTTAATTCGATTTCGATTTACACTAATACTGAAGCTTGCTCGAATTAGGAGGATGAACACTCGAATTGATTTTGAACGAAATTTGAAAATTGTTTCGGCCATTTTTTTTTTGTAGTTTCTCGAATTGAATAACGAGAGCGAGAGAAGAATAGGTAATTAAAAGAGGAACGAGAAGGAACAACTTGATTTCGTTAGAGAAAAAGGAAAATGGATAGGAATGAGAGGGAGAAAGGACTTGGTAATGTTGAACAGAATGAAGAGGAACACGAATTGAGCTCGGCCATTATTATTTTTTTTAGCTTCGTTTGATTTGAGAATAAGGATTCGGCCCTTAATTATATTTCTCTTTGAAAAGCTTGAGCAAGACGCTAATGCACGAGCCTACAGAGAGAATAGAGGGAACATGAAAAGATATTCGCGTGTACGATGGTTTCATCATGTCGGCTTCACAGAGATAGGTTGGCTGCTGATAAAAATTTATATTTTATATTCAAAAATATCTCGTTGAGGTACCTAGTTATTAAATTTGATTCGGTATAGATTTCAGCGCATTTATATAACGTACGCTCACACAACAACTCCAAATGCTACGAAAATTGAAATCCGATAATAATTCAATATTACGGACACAATAGAACTGGTTTCGTTGAAATCGGAGACTGTCCCTCGGAAGGCTATTTTTAAATTCAATTTAAACGATATAAATTTCAAAACTAAACAAAACACTTCCAAATTTAATTTCAACACCTTTACTATCTTCACTATCATCAATATAAATTTTATAAGCCTTCAAATTATTTTTAATCGGCTTAAAATTCCAGATTCAACATTATTCAAATTCAAGTTATTTACTTCAATAATTTAATTATCAAATAAATTGTGATATTCGTAATTCAAGTTAAAATTACCTTATTGAATATTTAAAATCAATTAAATATTCCAATTTTATATGCTTAAAAATTCCGGGTCGTCACAACGTAGGCCGGAGATAGCCGAACCACTATAAACCTTGTGTCTTCCCTTGTTTTCATTCATTTTAATTTTATTATTTCTTCATTTTTGCTCTCTGCAATATCTGGATCTATAATTTGTAATTAGATATTGAGGATTTGTGTGTAAACACTTGTCCTTTCATGACATTTGAGGTTTGTGACCAATTTTGGTGCAAACACTTCGATCCTTTTAGTGAGAAATCTCGCACTCGGGGATTTGGAAGCTTGGATTTTGGATTTAAAGGCTTAGGAACTCGGATTCTAGGAAGTAATGGCTAAGCAATCAACAAGGAGATAGAGAATGGAGAGGAGTCAGCATGAAGGAAGTCAGAAGGCTTCCTAAGGAGCTAATCAGATCTCAATCTTCATCACTAGAGAAGAGTTGGAAGCGATGCTGAAAAGGCAGGAGGATGTGATACAGAACCTACTCCGACAGGTTGGACATGCTAGAGGGTATAATCAAGAGAATGAACCGCAGGGAATCTTGGAAATGTGGATCATGAAGTTGGAGTAGCAGGAACAGAGGCAATCCAGAATCAGGACCGATGAAATGAAGCAAATGGGATGCAGGACAGAGTGGAACCACTAGGAGCAGCTCCTGCACTTGGGGGCATCCCCCTGGATCATGTTGACTCAATCCCAAGCAGGATGCCAAGCGGTGCTTTGCAGTTTGGCGTTGATTGGGAGATGGACGCTCGTCTAGAAGGGCAGGATTTCTTTGTGGACTCGGGGGACAGGTTGGAGATAGCAGGCAGAGGTTACTACTTCATGATAACAACAGTTTAGCGGACTTGATCATATGGGCTATGAGGGAAGGATTGGTAAATAGCGATTTGGAGGATGCGAACAGAAGCCCCTACGCTCCTACGATTAGACAAGCTAGTAATCCGTCGGAATTCAAACTACTAACGCTAGAAATGTATACGGGAGAACGGATCCTGCTATTCACTTAACAAGGTAAATGAGGCACATGGAAGTACCGGGAGCATCGGAGGAAGTCATGGCGCAGTGCTTCCCTTTGTATTTGATAGATATAACAGCACTATGGTTCAGGTAACTGGAAAGCGGCTCTATTTGCACTTGAATAGAGTTGATCGAGAGGTTTATGAGGCAATTTTGGTTCCACACTGTGAGACCCAAGAATGTGATGACTTGAACATTGATGAAATAGTGGAAGGGAGAATCGCTTAGGGATTCCTTAACCAGACTCAATGCGGCAGTGGCTTCGATGGATCGACCCGATCCGTCGATGGGTTTGATTTTAGTAGTCTCAGGGATTGCAGATAATTCGAATTTTAAGATATCGTTGGAATGGGATCCACTGATGGATCTCGAGGAGTTTTACCATGAAACAGAGAGGTTTCTATGATAGAAAGATGCGAAAGCTGAAAGAGAGGGGAGAGAGGCTGAAGTTTATGCGGTAAAAGGTGGAGGTCAACCCAGGGAGGATTCAAACAAGGATGATAGAGGCAAAAGAAAAATAAATGACAATGGTAACACATCGAAAAGGTAACAGAGGAAATCAAAAATCTCTTCTTACAAGGATTTGACAGAAACTCTAAAAAGGATTTATTGGGATACTCGAGGACGCCTCCAGTATCGAAGGCCGGTAAAAAGGGAACCTTTCGGATATGAGCATGCACGGGGAAAACACTACCTGTTCCATGAGCTAGATGGGCACAACACGAACGAATGTAGGAATTTGAAAGATATTATTGAAGAGCATGCGAGGAATGGTCATTTGCAACAATACATAAGGAATAGAGCTATGGCGGTGGAACAGGAGCAGCCACCGCCTACCTCAAACAAAGATAGCACTGGATCTAGGCATCGTCATCAGCTTATTATCAGCTAATTATATTTATGGCATAGAATAAGTAATAAATGTCGAAGTAATGCGGCTAAGTCACTTACACATGTATGAGATCGAGGATGGTCCCTTGGCATGCTCTAAGATGATGGTAACCCATGATGGTCGAGTTTATGAAATCTTGCTTTTTCTATTTTCTACAAACTTTGGATTCTTTTTTAATAATATGGTTATTTAGTTATCTTGGTTGTACGAACTTTTATCTTATTAATTAAACACTACGATGATTGGATTTGAATTAACGTATCCTGACCGGAGAGACGAGGCAATAACCGCGAGTTACCCTTCGCCGGAGAGCGATGGAATGAACTCGAACACGGAATAATCCTCGACCAGAGAGCCGAGGCCGAAGATTATAAGTCCTCGATCAGAGAGTCGAGGCTGGAATAGGATGAAATGACCCAATAAGGTCTATGGACCTAGATATGGACCCGAAGAGGTCCCGGTTTTGGCTGAGGACCCGGCGAGGTCCTCGATTTGGATTATAGGACCCAGGGAGGTACCGAATTTGGATGTCAAACCGGAGAGGTCATGGATTTGGTTATTCAGTTTTGGATATGGATAGATCAGAACTCGACTGTCAGGCTCAGATGGATATGAAGATTGCTAGGGATTTGATTACTGGATTCGGTTATCGACTCAGAATAGTCGTGGATTTGGATAAGGTTATGGCAATGGAATGGCTTGGTAATGGACTGGATTATGGACCGGGTGATATGGCTACAGGTGGAATATGGACTTTGGATGTCGGATTTAAAGCTATTCAAAACATGCCTTCCTAACGCAAGGCATGTTTTAGGGGGCAAATGTTATCCTGCCTTTTAGTTAAGGCCTGGATTTGAAAAGGATAGATATCAGGACTGGAGATCGATTGAAATTTAGTCTATGATCGATACCATCAAAATTGGATCAAGTTTAAATCAAGGTAGAATGGATTGGAATGATAAACAAGCCTCGGTGAGGCTATACTTCAAATTTTAGGTCAATTGGAGTTCACATGCTTAAGTTATTGATGGGTTAATATTGTTGAAAATTGATTTTGTATCGGTACATTCGTACTGATCATTATGGTGTTTGGTTTGGATCGATCGCCATTCGTATCGATACATTTCATATCGATCGAATCCTTATAAATCAAGCAGCTTCAGGAAGGAAATGGGTTGAAGGATGCAGACTGAAGACTTCGTATTGATACATGCGTATCGATTGGATGGATACGGAAAATCAAGTTGGCACGCTTCGTATTGATCAAAGCTTGGATCGTTAGGAGGAGCAGAGCAACCTATAGGTACGGGGTTTGATGGATACAAAAGCATACACTTACGGAACACTTGGGACCGATACGAAGGAAGGATGCCGTATGGATATGAAAAGTAATCAGGAGCCATTTCGTATCGATCGCATTTGTATCAATCGATACGAAGGTACCGATCAAGGGAAGGAGCGCATTGCATGGATCGAAGTGGAAAACTCGGATCGATTCGTTATTGATAGATGCATGATTGATGGATATGAAGCTCTGGGTGGATGCGAAGATTCTAGCCTACATATACAAACTCAATCTGGATCAATCATAACTCTCAAATTACAAGTCCAAATACTATGAAATTTTCACAAAAGCTTTCTTAGTTACTCAGGAACATCCATGATTGATCTCAACCCCATTGGGCCATTTTTGAATCAATAAAAATGCAATTGGATCGATCAGGATCGAACTCAAATGACCCCAGATTGATCTGATGGTCCCACCTATGTGTGAGAAGAGGTATTCCAAAATTTAAGGGAGATATTTTTAAATCTACTTCTACAAATAGCCCCTCCATGGAAAATAATAAGGGATCTTCTTCTTCTTTTCTTGCTAGACTTTGTCGTTTTGGTTATTGATTTCAAAGGATGTTAATTGTAATCAGGATAAAGGGAAAAATAGGATTAATTCAAAGTGGACATAGGCCGGAGATAGCTGAACCACTATAAACCTTGTGTCTTCTCTTGTTTTCTTTCATTTTGATTTTGCTATTTCTTTATTTTTCTCTCTACATTATCTGGATCTATAATCTACAATTGAATATTGAAGATTTGTGCGTAAACACTGGTGCTTTCACAACATTCAGGGTTTGTGGCCAATTTTGGTGCAAAAAAAATTACGCAAATGATTAGCCCATGGTAATTTGTTAGTGCAGCAAATTGACATAATCAATGTGCAACTGATGTCAAAATCAGAGTGAAGTATGCTATTGTAGCTGTGGATTATCTTACAAAATAGGTTAAAGCGTAACTATTAACTACGGTCATAGCGAAGAAAGTGATCAACTTCCATGGAAGATTATTACTAATAATAGAACTTAATTCGAGGTTGCCGAGTTCAAAGATTTATATAACCAATATCGAATTGAAAAGAGATTTTTGGTAGTAGCGCACTTGTGGGAAAATGGATAGGTGGAGGCGGCGAATAAGTTCACTAAATCCATCCTCAAGAAACGATTGACGAAAGTAAAGGGCAACTGCATTGATGAGTTACCACTGGCATTGTGGACTTATCGGACAACTGAAAAGTCCACGACTGGCCACCTTCAGTTTCGTTTGGCCTATGGATCTGAGACGATAATTTCAATTAAAATGGAAGTCCCCTCTCACAGAAGAATGCATTATAAACCCAATATGAACAAGGAACTCTTGCTTAAATCCCTTGACTTGGTTGATGAGATGTGAGAAAATGCTGATTTCAGGGTAGTTGCTCACCAGAAAAGAGTAGCATGAAAATTTATCTTCATGGTCTGGAACCGTACCTTTGAGTTAGGCAACCTCGTTTTGAAACGGTTCTATCTTGTATGGCACTTTGTTCGAATTGGGAAGATCCCTGCGCGATTGAACAATAGCTTAGAGATGGAACTTTCAAGCTATCGACTGTTGATGGGATTTCAATTCCACGAGCGTGGAATAGCAAGCACCTAAAACACTCTTTCATATAGATTTAATTTCCAAATAATTCATCTATTAATTAGGCTCTAATGTAATAAGGCAGAGTTTGCCAGTCCATAAATAAATTTGACTTTTGGAATTGATGAAACAGTGTTCTTAAAATCCTAATCTTATATCGTGTGATCAACGGCAGAATCAAACATTATGTGTTCTAATAAAGCATATGTCTATTTGCCCGAAGATAGGTACCAATGAACTCCTTTGATCCATGATTGGGTTGTAGGAGTATAATCATGATGGGGTTAATCCAATGATTTAGCCATACAAATCTAACCTTTGTTTGATACTCGGAGATAGGTAAGATCAAAAGCCGACGCCCGAAGATAGGCAACGAATCCCAGATAGGAACTGATGTATAATTGTATCTTTTACATGTGCAAACATGCTTACAGTCTGACAAGGCTAGCCTAGCAAAAGATAAGCGAAGATGGCCAATAATGGTTTTTTGATTAAAGCCCAACGATAGGTGGGATCAAAATTGGATATCCAAAGATAGGCATCTGAAACACTATTTCTCAAAGACGATGATGACATAAATTAAATGCTTTTATAAATGCAGCCTTGTTTATGGTCGAACGGGACACGTCCGGCCGAAGATAAAAAAGGTTAGCCATGGAGATAGCAAAAGAAACATGGTCTTGTTTAGCCAAATAAGAAGTATATTAGCATTGATAAACAAAAACTAAGAATAAATGGAACAAGGAAATCCTATAAATTTATTCATGTGTGCAGATTTAAAGTAAATGATGGCAATGCACAAACCTAGGAATTAATAATACAAATCTAACAATTCACACATAAATATTTATGAACCAAAACAAGTATATATGCCTATAAGTGAAAAGGTAGAGAAGTAATTAAGACAGAGTTGAAAAGAAAAATAACTTTGATTGCTTCTAAAGCTTTGGGTTACAAATACGGGGGTCATGCCTGCACATCAATAGCCTATGTACATAATCCAAAAACAATAAAAAAGAACTATCCCTAGTAATTCTTTCCCTTCCTTTTCATCTTATATTCTTCGAAGAAGAGGACAACTACATTGAATGGTGGCCCTCGTGATTTCATCCTAATTACAACCAACCCCTAAATATTTAGGAGTCTCGATAAAAATGTCGACCGCATGTAGTGTAGAAGTTGGCACAACATATAGCTAAGTCAGAAGGGTTACTAGGAAAGTAGGGGCAAGATCTCCTCCATACCTTTCTCTTTTTTAACACTCTTCATCTTGGAATGGTCGAAAGCTTGCCTCTCTTATATTGATGGCCCAACTTCAATATCCTTAGCATTGATGATAGTCATGTCCTCGTCATCCATTAATAAGTTAGGCTCTTCTATAGGCTCTTCGTTTAGTGCATAAATATTTTCTACATCGAGGCTTGAAGTGGTCGAAATAAAAGGTTGGGCAGAGACGATGATGGTCTCAATGGAAAAAGCTTGAGGGGCTGGACCAGAAATCACATTCAACAATAAAAAAGGGAAAGCAGGCCTGAAGGTTGATAGATAGAAAAGAAATGGTTGAAATATCCTTAGATGTCACTCAAAATTTCTCAAACACGGGAAAAATCAATGATATTCCTTTGGGAGAAATAGATATAATCCAAAAATGAGTCTCGGTCTATTTTCCTCTAAGATAGGAGATAGAGTAGTGAGTTTCAGACCAGATATTGGCGGTAGATAACTGGGATCCACGTGATTACATAACCCATGGGTTGAGGACAGTATCACTACCATTGTTGCTGTAGGTGTTTCAATAGTAGTTCTATAAGAAGGCATAACAAGGTTGAAAGCGAGTGGCCCACATGTAAGAGGTACGATGACACCATAACTATCCGTCGACAAGTTAACATTGTCTGCTTTGGGTCCTTATGAGATAGGAATAACGCTTTCATCCATTCGCTTTAGGCTGGATTTTGGAAGGACCCCAGCAAACACCTAGGTAGAAGTCGAGACTCTAGAGGCTATTACTGCCTGATCTATAGCAAGAGTATCCAAATCCTCTTCATTAAGGAGGCAGGTTTTTATTTCTCCTTCATCGACCTCTCCTATGCTCCCGTTCTTATCAAAGAAATTTCCCATTCCATAGCTATCACCTTGGGGTACCTATTGCTAAGCCAATTTAGGTTGCTATATTTGATAAAATTTGCATAAAAACAAACCAAAGTGGTCTCGATCCATTCAGTAAGGTCTCCTTCCCTCCTTTCAGCTTCAAAAGCTCAAGTCTTTGAAGGCTTTTTCACCTCTTTGTCACCAAGCATTTTAGTTATGTATTCCATAACCTGGGAAAGGGATCATATGTTGCTTTCTTCTCCTTTTCACCTCAACCTTCAGATTAGAGATTATTAAAGTCTGTGTCTCGATGGTGGTCTGGAGAATACGCTTTTCCTTGGCAAGTTCACTACTCTTACGATAAACATTCTACAACTGTTCATCTTGCAATTTGTACATAGCCTTGAAGACCTTCATCTCATCCAAAATTTTCTTCTCCACATCATCAAGAGATTTTTTTTGCTTGATCTAGCTCCTTGGAATAGAAGGTGATAAATTTTTCATTTTCCTTCTTTTCATTTTCATTCGATTTAATAGTCAACTAATTAGCTCTATTATTCTTAGATAAAGCATGAGAATTTTTTTTTGAAATATAATACTATTCGTAAGCATCATGAACGTATGCCACGGTATGATTAGCGACCTTTGGATAAAAGATCTTCAAATGATAATGAAATTTAACCCTGGTGAAGCACAATTGAGATAAAGCCTTTTGCATTTTTGTAAGGTGGGGGCTTGTAATTGGGGCTACGAGTTCTATCGAGATAGGTATCCGAATAGGCTCTTTGGAAGAGGAGAATATTATGGTATGGGGAGCGACACCTTCTAGTAGAATCGAAGCAATATCGAGAGCCTCGATCCTAATCAGCGTAGTGGCGTCTCTCCTCATCATCTCTTCTTTCTCTTTCCTTCCTTCGAAGCCTTGTAGAGTTAGATTCCTATGACAATTCGCATCTACAACTTGAAGAACTACAAAGTTTGCGACCCAAATACTCATTCGATTTGGCATGTAGGTCATCGAAGAGTCTAGAGTGCTCCTATTTTACCTAAAAAGAGACATGATTGAATTAGCACTTGAATGTCAAGAAATGACACATGCAGAATGAACGTGTTGGGACTATAGGCGTTGTGAGAGGTGTCACCTTTCCCTATTGACCCTATGGACCATGCTTATGCAATCAGTTGAGTAGGGTTATTTCTCCCATAGTGGTTGAAGGCTCATCTATATCAGTACGGATCGAAGAACCAACGTTCATGAGACTGAAGACAATAAGATCATATGAAGTGATATTATTTGGAATACTCCCAAGTGAACCAAAGATATCACCAATTAAAGGGCCTGGAGTTGTCTCTCTAGCCGTGGTTTGTTGTTGGTGTGGAACTGCATGAGACAATATTATTCTTGTTCTTGGATGACAAGCGAAAGGTGAAACCCCTTCATCACCACTTGTCTCACCCATAGATTCATATCTAAGGTCCATATCGTCATTGTCACACCTGTCCCACTCTCATCATCGTCTTCGTTTTAGTAATTGTTCTTATCCTCCCTTTGATGGAGGGATCGTGTCCCATAGGCCAGACCTCCTGATTTTCATCAGCTGGGGATTAACCTGGGCCTCTCGTATGGGTTGTGCACTCGTATGAGTATCAAGAAGTACGCTAAGGCTGCGATCGTTATAAAGAAGCTGGAAGTGTTGCATTTGAGAATCAGTTAAAAGAAATTTAATTCTATGCTCATCAACGGGGATGCCTTTCAAGGCTTGTAGTGTGGCGCTAGAGTTGTGCCAGCAGGCCTGTTTGGAATGTTTGTAAATTTGAGAGACAACAAATATAGGAATTTGAATGAAATGGAATCCATAAAATTGAGAGGTAAGGGAAGAACTTACGTCTTGACAGCCACTTCTGAGGAAATCCCACTGGGTAGCGGACAAAGAAGTACTCCTTCTTGAAATGGCCGGAGAAGGTAAAAATTACAAGTCAATGGTGAAGCCATGGTAAAAAACGAAAAAATTTTCTAAGTGATACTTAAATAGTAATACTACAAAAATGATCGGTACCAATCCATTTTTTTAGGAAGGGGAAAGAAAAAAGGGACGATAATGAAAATAAAAACTGAATGAAGATGAAAGGTGAAATTTTAACCAACTAGATAGAAGAAGAATCTTTCAAAAATTTCAAAATTTAATAAAGAATCTAAGTTGGGTACTTCAGCTCTTATACCTATCCAAGAAATGTGAATCCACGGCTATTTGAAGCATCATATTGATCCAGAAGGAATGCATCACTTCACAAAAATAGTTCAAAGAATAAGGGCATCTCTTCAAATCAGAGTCCGAATTCAATAGCTTGCCTTGATACAAAACGTGTTTTGTTAACATAAAGAATACTTTAGGAGGGTAAAGTGTTATCCTACTTTTGAACCAATTAATATCTAAATGAATTAGAACTATTGAGTACTCGTGAGATGGATTAAAAGTCAAGGATGCAAATGGAATGCCAAAATCTAGATGAAGTACCAAGGGTCAGTATCGATCCTTTTTTACTATAAGATGATGTTTAACCAACTTTTGGAGAAGCCAAATAGCGACAAGCTAAAGAAACTTGAAGATTCAAGATTAAGGGACAACTCGGTATCGCTCCTCCCGACTTTGTACCAACCCATTTTGTGGCAGTGAGGATTCAATGTAATTTGACTAAAGATTAAGGCCAAGCCTAAATGGAAGAAAAGATGACAAAAGACTGGATAACTTAGTGCCGGTCCTTCACCACTCGGTATCAATCCATCAGTTCATGTTTTTGTCCACAATCTCTTGTTGAAATATTAGGCTCGAATTAGGGGACGTGCTTGAGCGATTTTTGGCAATTTTGGTGATGGATTTTATCTATAAGTAGTGAGGGAGGTGCATTGGAAAAAGAAATCGATGTAATCTTTGTTATTTGATTCTATGCCTAAACTCTATCAAAATCACATCCGAATTTTTCGATACCGGGTTGTAAGATCTCCTTTATAAGAACAAAGTATAATCAACAACAAAGTTGATAGTGGATGTATGTTATTGATTATGGCCAAACCACTCTAATTCTTGTGTGTCCTCTCTTTTAATCTCTTTACTTTTATGATTTTTTATTGTTACTTGATCAAGGGTATGTCACACTTTTGGAGCAAACAATTACGCATGATTATCCTTACATTTTCAAAGTCCTAAAACGTGCCCACGTATGGGTAAATTATCAAGAATATAAATAACAACACCATACCCAACATGTGAAAATACGGATATGAAAACTTAACTAGTCATATAATATGATTTACAATACCTGAATTCAAACGAAAACTTGATTCTCTACTTAGCCACATGCTACGTCTTTGGAGCTTTTATTCGCCTTCCTAAGAAGATACATGTCTAATCCATAAACTCAGCCTACTCAATCGAATGTCCATGAGTTGATGAGGAAAAATAACAATAAAAACATGCATCTGACATAAAGCTTCATAGGAATAATGCATTCCCCAAAGCAAACACATGGCGTGACCAAGCCAGCTAGCGAAACGAATTTTCCCCTTATTAAATCAACATTAATTACATCATATCATGTAATAAATCATTATATTATAAGCATACATGAAGCATCACTTCAAATATAAGTATAGCTAGTACTTAAAGCACAATTATGAACCATGTCACATATTAATCCATTTCAGTTATAAGTATATCTCATACTTATCTGCATTTTATGAACCATTTAGTATAGTCATCCATTACATTCTCATGCATAACGTAAACTCTTATTTAGATGTAAATTTTATTTAATTTTTAATTTTTTTAGTGATAACTTCCTAGGTCTTTCGACCACTAATTTACCTTTTCTCGAACAGCGTCGCCGACGAAGTGGCCAATCATTTCACCATGGTAATCACATTAACTAGAGCACCCTTGACTCCTTTAGGAATATAAACACCTTGAATGCATTCTAACAAGAATCATTACTAAGTCTCAATGTTTCCTGTTAATCCTACAAGCACTTTTGTTTCATGTTGTTGAATCATTCATTAAAAATATCCATTTTGATATTATTACTCAAACTGGAGTTAAAATTCTTGGAACTTAATACAACTTAATAGACTTCATAAGTCTCGGCACCCTATTATATATGGTTGAATATAGACATCGATAAGCCTTGGCCTTTGGCTATTCACTAATTCCATGAGTTGGTATATTTTTAGTTATTAGGTTCAATCTATTTCTACCATTCATTAGTTGTGTATTCTATACATTCTTTGGATCAAAATGTTTCATTTTTTTAGATAAAACAATTTTAACTTTCTTTTTCAAAAGATACAGTTATAAAGTTTGTTAGCTTCCCTAAGCTTACTATCTTTCATCAATTTTAATAAGTTGTCACATTTTAACTTTTTTTTAATATTATTTCATCCTTATGAAATTCACATTAAACATCTTGAAATTGGTTTCAAAAATGTTGCCTAAAAATTTATATATTTTAATAATGGTTTATTGTCATTAGCTATCACATCTATAGCTTTGACCTTCTAAATCTATTGCAAGCTTAGCTATCATAAAATAAGGCTTTTGCATCTCTATAGCCATTGTAAGCATAGCTATCGTAGAATAAGGAATCCATATTTCCACAGCTATCTTAAATTATACCTACCATGAATTGTTGCTATCATTAATCATAGCTATCATGAATGGTTGCTATCGTAAAACATAACTATCATGAATCAGTGCATTATAAAACATAATCATTGTGAATCATTATTATTGTAAATCATAGTTACCGTAACCCAATTGGATGCTATCATAAATGTGAGGATTCGAATTTTTGACTTTCGAAAATCGACATTAATACGTCCACTGTATCAACTGCCGAACAATCGAATGCCGGAAAATCGAATCGTTGGGATTAAAGAAGAGGTAAAAGATAAAAGAAGAAAGAAAGAAAGAAGAAGCAACTGAAACAATATCAGAATCTCACAATCGCAGCAGAACAAGATATAATAGATAAATGAATAATCTTTAAATCAAAAGAATTGTACATTTTATACATTACATCATCAGAGTCAATATACAACACAACCCAATAATGGACAGTTATATAAACATGTCCTCACAACTGAATACACAGCGGAAAAGATAATATCATATACAAGTGAGACGCTTCGCCATCCAGCTTGCCTCTTGAGCTCCACAGCACCTCCTGAATTCCAGAATGACCTGATAACCTAACTCTAGACTGCCCTGTGGAAATTGGTGGGCACCCAAAGTTTAGGAAAGGAACAATAAACTCTTGGTTAGTCATGAGACTGGTGTGAGAACTTAAACAGTTATTCTTTAAAAACAAACAAAAAAATATTTTGAAATAGATCTTCCATGCTTTTGGAAAATGAAACTACCATAAGGCCTCCTGCACACACACACAATGCAAACGCATAATCGGAGGAGATTTCTCCTTATGATAGTCAAACATGGTTGATACGCAAATTCCTTTGATATTATTACTATAAGTGCAAAGTGTAGGAAAACATTTCGAAAGTATAATATAAATCTTAGCCAACGTAGACATTTCGAACGATGCCTACTATAGCTACCATCTAAACAGTGGTGACCACCATAAGTAAATGGCAGATTCTACAACTAAAACCATACAAGGTGCGTATTGGAGTTTGGATTTCCAACAAATGGTCAGACCAAGGAACTTCCCATTGCCACATGGGTACGCCTCTGGAAAGACGCCCCGAGAACCTAACCGGATCTCTGCCAACACAAGGCCGGGTTACCTCTAGCTAGGTAACTACTGACACGAGTATGTCATCCCCTGGTCGTAAACGACCTAAATATCGGGATTCACCAACAACCACAAAGAAATAAATTTGCAGCAACACATAGGTTAAGTATCAGGGCTCCATACCATAATACCACCTCAATCCAGAAGGAAATGTACATACCCTATGGGGGCGCTATCCCCAAATAACCTTGCTGCATTCTTCCTGTTTTGACCATTTTCGGGGTGTAAGGTTTGACGAAGTCTCGTCCACAAAGCTACGCTTTTCACAAAAGCCACACTTTGATCAACAAATGATCAGTAGCACTCAGCATGCCACATTATCAAATTGGGAATATATCACTAGTAACCATCAACTACATAACCTTTGAGCTCGTACGTCTCAGAGAAGGGTGTTAAGCTAAGAGAATAAATTCTCCGCCACCAACAGAAATGTATTTGATAGAAAATAGCTTTACATCTCAAATTGTAATGTCAGACACACATCCATACAAGTCTGTTCTGGATTCGAACAGAACCAAAGGCACTTCCAAAGAAGCCCTTGCAAATCCGAATATTCACTAATCATGTCCTGAATTCCCATCACAAAGGGTGATAAAACCTCTATATCGGAGATCAGCCGATGCAGAGACATTCGAAGGTAATCCTTCCATTTTCGAAAATATCCGGTCTTCAACACCGTTCTTCAAATGCTATCCATTACGACGTATCACTATTTGGAATGGGATTTAGAAAAGGTCCTCTCCCGGCTAAACCGAATAACGAGCGCTTATTTTTAAAATAAGTATAGCATTCAAATTCAAGCAATTCACAACAAATACCCATTTAAAGGTAAATATTAATAGTCGGTTATTTAATTATCAATAGATATGCACAACATCACCAAATCCTAAATAATTTCCCAAATAATTTATTTTCCAAATATATCTATTAATATACGATTCTCAAATCGATTTCAAATATTCACTTTCAATTTATCTTTAAAAGATATAATCTCAAAATATTTCGCTTCATATTGGAAAACATTTCCATACTTATTTAATAATAAGTAATTCACAAAACTATTTATTTTCAACATTTGGAAAATATTCATGTACTTAAATCACAAATAAGTATATATTTTATTCTTTAAGGAAAACATTCTCTTAAACACATTCATTTTAGTCAAAACGAATGTTGCGTAAAACATCGTTACGACAACCCAAAATCACTAAAATAGGTATTCGAAATTTAGATAGATATATAAATCCCAATACTATACAAAAACATTTCCTTTCGAAAATCATTTACTATAACAGCAGTGTTATAGTCCATCTTTTCCTTATTTCTCAAAAACGTCACAACAATGAATGTTGAAATCTATGGTTTCGATCCTTAACACATTTTAAAACAACTTCAAATCATTTTAATTCTATTTAAAAGTCACTTCCTAAAACATTTCTTTAATATACTATTCACCATCCAAAATCGTGAATATAAATCGTTTACCAAATTCAATTGATTTCAGATTTATAAAACAATGTTTATAAATTCACATTTATATATTTTATAAAAACTTCAACTTATAAAATCCCTTAATTAACAAATTTTATTTATATCTCGTTTAAATGCAAAAATCCAATTTATAAGTTAATTACTTATAAATCTTTTATTTTACAAAATCTATTCATTTTATAACTTCACAATTTATAAATCTGTAAATTTCGTTCACTTATGAAATCCATTTATACTTCATTTTAACGCTTATAAACACACATTTTATAATTCTAATATTTTAATTTATAAAATATCAATTTATTTTAAATCTTTTATATAAACCGTTTATAATAACTAAAAAATCCCAATTTAAACCATTTTACAAATTAACCAACTACTTATTTCAAAAATCATATGTTGGTTATATTTCACAAAAATCCTAATTTTTATAACATAAAAATTATAACATTTATTTATTTAAAATGAATCAATTCCAAAATTCAATAAAATGTATACTTTCAAAAATCACTTGAAAATCCTTTTAAATTCGAAATCGTTCCTTTAACATTTTTAAAACTCCAAAAATAGGCCCAATGCTGCAACAGCACCAATACATCAACCACGACATCCAAACATCATATATCAATATGATAACAGAATATATCGCAAATATCTGTAAATAAATCAATACTGTTGAGGAATCCAATTGGATCCCTCCAACCTGTTTCCCAGCATCCACAGATGTTAGCACAATACCAACCCCGATTCAAGACGGAATATCGCGCTACATGGGTTTTATAAATTATTATCCGCTATTATGCGGCGCAATAGGGTCTCATCCGCTATATAATGCGGGAAATCAACTCCAAGTACATATATAATACCAATTCCACTTCAAGGTGGAATATCGCGGTATATGTGTTTAATATAATAACCTCCGCTTAATATGCGGCGTATAGGGTCTATTTCAAAACAATAGATAATAATTTATCATCCAAGCATACAATCAACATAATCAAGCAATTTTAAATTTAACTATTTAAAATTTAAATCGAAACAAATTCGATTGAGTGAGAAGTTCTCACCTTGTTTCAAATACAGCTGTAGTGTTTTTATTTTGAATAAAATTAAGCGAGCATTTAATTTTATCCAAAATTTACACTAGCTCCAATCAACTCCAATCCAGCTCCATTGCGTAGTATTTGCGAATACGAACCCAACGCAATTCGTTTCGTCAGTTTTCGACCTCGTATCAAAATGATACGACGTTACAAAGTTTAAACAATTTAATATATAAATAAATTCCATTTTCTTTTTATTATTTTTAAACCTTTTAATTTCTGGACCGTTCGATTTCAAGCCCCTAAATCAAGGCTGTGCCCTTCTTCCTTCTCCCTCTCTTGTTAAACTTCGTACGCATCCAAACCCATATGCCGATCAAAACCCTAGCTAGCCGCGACCAACTCGAGCAACTTCACTCTGATCAACCATCACCATTCGAACGACCATCACATGCTCCTCCTTCGACTTGAATATGATGAAGCTCGGTCGTGCCAAGGCTCGGCAAAACGCGAAAGAACAGCCCCCCTATCGGCCTTAATTCTGGCCACCACGCTTCGCTATAAGCGATCTCAACCGTATAGATTCGAAGCTCCCGTTGTGATCTTCAAAGTTGCAGTTGGAAGTTTCTTGAATAGATCGATGGATTTAGAGAGATTAAGGGAAGAAGGAACGAAAATATAGGCCATTGAACTATATTCTGGCGGCTAGGGTTAGAAACTAGGGTTTGAGTATAAATTGTGAATTATGGTGGCCTTTTATAGAAAATTCTCACGACTCTATTCACCCGAATTTTTTCCGAACTCCAAACGAGGCATGCCGCCTGGCGTTTATAATGTTTTACCCCCATTCCGAATGCAATGGAATATATATCGGAGGCCAATTCAATCGTATTTGGAAGATATGTTTTCAAATCGACTATTTAAATTCAAAATTCACTCAAACCGATTTCTACGCGTTTTAGCTTGTCCCGGACAAAACGTAAATGCGATTGACACGAAATTTGAAATCTTATAATAATATAACTTTACGGATCCGATGAAACTAGTTTCGTCGAAATCCGAGACTGTTTGAAAAATGACTATTTTTACTCGTCAATTTAAATATTAAAATATTCAATTTCCACAAATTAACTTTTAATTCAAATTTAAAAGTTCTATAATATCATTCTAACTCCAATATGATCTAATACAACTTTATAAATCATTTTTAAATCATATTAAACCCAATTTCCAATTATTTCTGAAATTTCAAATATTAAATTATCGATTTAATTATCCAATTAAATCTAAATATTCGAAATAAAATTTATTCGACTTACAAATTTTACTTGTTAATATTTAAAATCAATTAAATATACGAATTTCAAATGACAGAAATTCTGGGTCCTTACAAACTTCCCCCCTTAAAAGAATTTCGTCCTCGTAATTACCAAGTAAGAAAAAGTCTTGAAATCCATTAACTTTTTTTCTCAAAAACAAACTGTTCCAACTCGATTTCAGATTCATTTTAATTTCTTAACTTTTCCGAAATCCATAGTTAAACTTCTTACAATAACTTTACTAAGTTTTTAAATCATACTTAGTTATCTTTTCAAAATTTTCCAATTTTCTCAAAAAATTCTAACGCCTTAAATTTTCGAAAAGTTTCACCAGCGTCCCCTTTGCGCGGCTAGCTCGATACGACTACAAAAAATGGCACCACATCCCCCAGATTTCAAAAAGAAAAGAAAAATCCATGTGTCTGGACAAGAAAATCATTAAATTTCATACTGAAATTCAAATACATACCTTTTGTCGAGCAATTCAGTTTTCTTTTATCTTCGAAATCAAAATCCCAAATTCCTTTAATACACCGGTATATCCTGCTAACCACAATATACATTTTCTTTCAATCTTAAATTATCAATTTCATTTGAATTCAGTTTACAATTTCAATTCTATTTGGCCTCAATTTACCTACTGAATATTGAATTTTATCAATTATTTTTTATTCACAACTGATTCATCTTGTTATTTTAAATCAGTTTATTTTACTAATTCATTACAAGTTCTAACTCATTTCATCTCGCAAAATTCAAATTGGTTTTTGATATTCAGTTTTCAGTTTCAGTTTTTATTCTTTTGTTCGTTCCCAAACACAATTCAATTCACTATTTCCGTTCATTCCCAAATGTGAGGATACGAATTTTCGACTTCGGAAAATCGACATTAATACGTCCACTATATCAACTGCCGAACAATCGAATGCCGGAAAACCGAATCGTTAGGGTTAAAGAAGAGGTAGAAGATAGAAGAAGAAAGAAAGAAGGAAAGAAGAAGCAACTGAAACAATATCAGAATCTCACAATCGCAGCGGAACAACATATAATAGATAAATGAATAATCTTTAAATCAAAAGAACTGTACATTTTATACATTACATCATCAGTGTTAATATACAACACAACCCAATAATGGACAGTTATATAAACCTATCCTCACAACTGAATACACAGCAGAAAAGATAATATCATATACAAGTGATACGCTTCGCCATCCAGCTTGCCTCTTGAGCTCCACAACACCTGCTGAATTCCAGAATGACCTAATAACCTAACCGTAGACTACCCGTGTGGAAATTGGTGGGCACCCAGAGTTTAGGAAAGGAACAATAAACTCCAGGTCAGTTATGGGACTGGTGTGAGAACTTAAGCAGGTATTCTTTAAAAACAAACAAAAAATATATTTTAAAATAGATCCGTCATGCTTTCGGAAAATGAAACTACCATAAGGCCTCCCGTGCACACACACAATGCAGACGCAGAATCGGAGGAGATTTCTCCTTATGATAGTCAAACAAGCTTGATACGCAAATTTCTTTGATATTATTACTATAAATGCAAAGTGTAGGAAAACATTTCGAAAGCATAAAATAAATCTTAGCCAACATAGACATTTCGAACTATGCCTACTATAGCACTATCTAAACAATGGTGACGACCATAAGTAAATGGTAGGTTCTACAACTAAAACCGTACAAGGTACGTATTGTAGTTTGGATTTCCAACAAATGGTCAGGCCAAGAAACTTCCCATTGCCACATGGGTACGCTTCTGGAAAGACGCCCTGAGAACCTAACCGGATCTCTGCCAACACAAGGCCGAGTTACCTCTAGCTAGGTAACTACTAACACGAGTATGCCATCCCCCGGTCGTAACCGACCTAAATCCCGGGATTCACCAACAACCATAAAGAAATAAATTTGCAGCAACACATATGTCAAGTATCAGGGCTCCATACCATAATACCACCTCTATCCAGAAGGAAATGTACATACCCTATGGGGGCGCTATCCCCAAATAACCTTGCTACATTCTTCCTGTTTTGACCATTTCCGGGGTGTGAGGTCCGACGAAGTCTCGTCCACAAAGTTACGCTTTTCACAAAAGCCATGCTTTTCACAAAAGCCACGCTTTGATCAATAAATGATCAGCAGCACTCAACATGCCACATTATCAAATTGGGAATATATCACTAGTAACCATCAACTAAATAACCTCTGAGCTTGTACGTCTCAGAGAAGGGTGTTAAGCTAAGAGAATAAATTCTCCGCTACCAACAGAAATGTATTTGATAGAAACCAGCTTTAAATCTCAAATTGTAATGTCAGACACACATCCATACAAGTTTGTTCTAGGTTCGAACAGTACCGAAGGCACTTCCAAAGAAGCCCTTGCAAATCCGGATATTCACTAATCACGTCCGGAATTCCCATCACAAAGGTGACAAAACCTCTATATCGGAGATCAGCCGATGCAGAGACATTCGACGGTAATCCTTCCTTTTTCAAAAATATCCGGTCTTCAACACCGGTCTTCGAATGCTATCCATTATGACATATCACTATTCGGAATGGGATTTATGACCCAAAGGTCCTCTCCCGGCTAAACCGAATAACGAGCGCTTATTTTTGAAATAAGTGTAGCATTCAAATTCAAGCAAATCACAACAAATACCCATTTAAAGGTAAATATTGATAGTCGGTTATTTAACTATCAATAGATATGCACAACACCACCAAATCCCAAATAATTTCCCAAATTATTTATTTTCCAAAAATATCTATTAATATACGATTCTCAAATCGATTTCAAATATTCACTTTCAATTTATCTTTAAAAGATATAATCTCAAAATATTTCACTTCATATTGGAAAACATTTCCATACTTATTTAATAATAAGTAATTCACAAACCTATTTATTTTCAACATTTGGAAAATATTCATATACTTAAATCAGAAATAAGTATATATTTTATTCTTTAAGGAAAACATTCTCTTAAACACATTTATTTGAGTCAAAACGAATGTTGCGTAAAACATCGTTACGACAACCCAAAATCACTAGTATAGGGATTCGAAATTTAGATAGATATATAAATCCCAATACTATACAAAAACATTTCCTTTCGAAAATCATTTACCAAAACAACAGTGTTATAGTCCATCTTTTCCTTATTTCTCGAAAACGTAACAACAATGAATGTTGAAATCTATGGTTTCGATCCTTAACACATTTTAAAACAACTTCAAATCGTTTTAATTCTATTTAAAATATCACTTCCTAAAATATTCCTTTAATATATTATTCACCGTCCAAAATCGTGAATATAAATCATTTACCAAATTCAATTCATTTCAGATTTATAAAATAATGTTTATAAATTCACATTTATATATTTTATAAAAACTTCAACTTATAAAATCCCTTAATTAACAAGTTCTATTTATATCTCATTTAAATGCAAAAATATAATTTATAAGTTAATTACTTATAAATCCTTTATTTTACAAAATCTATTCATTTTATAACTTCACAATTTATAAATCTATAAATTTCATTCACTTATGAAATCCATTTATACTTTATTTTAACACTTATAAAAACTCCTGTTATAATTCCAATATTTAATTTATAAAATATCAATTTTTTTAAAAATCTTTTTTATAAACCGTTTATAATAATTCAAATATCCCAATTTAAACCATTTTACAAATTAACCAACTACTTATTTCAAAAATCACATTTCAGTTATATTTCACAAAAATCATAATTATTATAACATAAAAATTATAACGTTTATTTATTTAAATGAATCAATTCCAAAATTCAATAAAATGTATACTTTAAAAAGTCACTTGAAAATCCTTTTAAATTCGAAATTGTTACTTTAACATTTTTAAAACTCCAAAAATAGGCCCAATGCTGCAACAACACCAATACATCAACCACGTCATCCAAACATCATATATCAAATATGATGATAGAATATATCGCAAATATCTGTAAATAAATCAATACTGTTGAGGAATCCAGTTGGATCCCTCCAACCTGTTTCCCTGCATCCACATATGTTAGCATAATACCAATCCCGTTTCAAGACGGAATATCGCGGTACATGGGTTTTATAAAATATTATCCGCTATTATACGGCGCAATAGGGTCTCATCCGCTATATAATGCGGGAAATCAACTCCAAGTACTTATATAATACCAATTCCACTTCAAGGTGGAATATCACGGTATATGTATTTAATATACTAACATCCGCTTAATATGCGGCGTATAGGGTCTATTTCAAAACAATAGATAATAATTTATCATCCAAGCATACAATCAACACAATCAAGCAATTTTAAATTAAACTATTTAAAATTTAAATCGAAACAAATTCAATTGAGTGAGAAGTTCTCACCTTGTTTCAAATACAGTTGCAGTGTTTTTATTTCGAATAAAATTAAACGAGCGTTTAATTTTATCCAAAATATATACTAGCTCCAATCAACTCCAATCAACTCCAATCCAGCTCCATTGTGTAGTATTTGCGAATACGAACCCAACGCAATTCGTTTCGTCAGTTTTCGACCTCGTATCAAAAAGCTATGACGTTACAAAGTTTAAACGATTTAATACATAAATAAATTCCATTTTCTTTTTATTATTTTTAAAACTTTTATTTTCTGGAACGTTCGATTTCAATCCCCTAAATCAAGGCCGTGCCCTTCTTCCTTCTACCTCTCCAGTTAAACTTCGTATGCGTCCAAACCCATATGCCGATCAAAACCCTAGCTAGCCGCGACCAACTCGAGCAACTTCACGCTGATCAACAACCACCATTCGAACGACCATCACATGCTCCTCCTTCAACTTGAATATGATGAAGCTCGGTCGTGCCAAGGCTCGGCAAAACGCGAAAGAACGGCCCCCTATCGGCCTCAATTCTGGCCACCACGCTCCGCTATAAACGATCTCAACCGTATAGATTCGAAGCTCCTGTTGTGATCTTCAAAGTTGCAGTTGGAAGTTTCTTGAATAGATCGATGGATTTAGAGATATTAAGGGAAGAAGGAACGAAAATATCGGCCATTGAACTATCTTCTGGCGGCTAGGGTTAGAAACTAGGGTTTGAGTGTAAATTGTGAATTATGGTGGCCTTTTATAGAAAATTCTCGCGACACTATTCACCTGAATTTTTTCCGAACTCCAAACGAAGCGTGCCGCCTGGTGTGTATAATGTTTTACCTCCATTCCGAACGCAATGGAATATATATCGGAGGCCAATTCGATCATATTTGAAAGATAGGTTTTCAAATCGACTATTTAAATTCAAAATTCACTCAAACCGATTTCTACGCGTTTTAGCTCGCCCCAGACAAACCGTAAATCCGATTGACACAAAATTTGAAATGTTACAATAATATAACTTTATGGATCCGATGAAACTGGTTTCGTCAAAATCCAAGACTGTTTGAAAAATGACTATTTTTACTCGTCAATTTAAATATTAAAATTTCAATTTCCACAAATTAACTTTTAATTCAAATTTAAAAGTTCTATAATATCGTTCTAACTCCAATATGATTTAATACAACTTTATAAATCATTTTTAAATCACATTAAGCCTAATTTCCAATTATTTCTGAAATTTCAAATATTAAATTATCGATTTAATTATCCAATTAAATCTAGATATTCGAAATAAAATTTATTCGACTTACAAATTTTACTTGTTAATATTTAAAATCAATTAAATATACGAATTTCAAATGGCAGAAATTCTGGGTTGTTACAATAAATCTCAAATGTGTCCTATCGTAGAATTCTAATGCCGGCTATCATGAAACACAAATATAGACTATCATAAATTTCAATCTTGAGCGATCTTAAACCCATTTTTATGCTTTTGAGTTGTCTAAACTCTCCTATTTATTTTGTTCTAAATGGTAAGGACATAATAATCATGGTCTTACACACTAATAGCAGCTGCAATGGACATTTCCTCTCGGCCTTTGCAATTCATATTTCCTAATTCAATGCTTCTTTCTCTCGTATCAAATGCTAAGCTTTAATCAAGAATTGCATAAACTTTTTACCATTAATCGCTCAAAAGCAACCAGAAAATTAATCGGAGAGAGCAATTATAATGCAACGTAAAATAATACGTCTTCATTTGAGCAACAATTCACATGGCAAGACAAATTAAAGCATCATCTCAGTTGCAATATATCTTACAATATCAAAAATCTTGCAATCAACTCGAACTAAGTATATTTAGGCAAATGAGAAATTGTTTCGGGTGCGGATTGCAACGGTCACAACACCAATTCAAGTGAAGGTTCAGGCAAATTCTATTATAGCCAGCATGTGATGCGGTCATATATCATTTTTAGGATAAGGTATTTAATGTTAAGTGCTTCACATTTAGGACAAATAAATTGAAATGATGCACAAGAAACTTTGCCTTGAACACATTATTGCTAAACAGTCAATGTGACATAAATTATTGCTGTTATTTTGAAGCTCAATTTTTCTGTTTCTAAATATTATGCTAATATTGAAGGTTACAATAAAATAAATAAAAAGTAAACGTGTTTCAATAATCCACATGTAGTTCTTTATACAAACCAAGAGACTATATCATATAAGAAGAGGAAAAGTTCAAAGCATAGAGGTGGATAAATCTTAGAACCAACGGCTATTCCAACGGCTCGTAGCCGTTGGCGGCCATTGGAAGCCGTTGAAATAGCCGTTGGAATAGAACCAACGCTTTCCAACGGAACCAACAGCTATTTTCTAACGGAATTTCCAACGGCCGCCAACAATTAATAGCCGTTGGAAACTGTTACAAGCCGTTTGAATAAAATGTCCAATAAATCGTTGGAAACCATTGGAAATCTGGGTTTATTTTGCTGTACAACAGCAAGCCTATTCACCTTCCAGCCACACCATTTCCAATCCATTCCATTTCCAATACATTTCCAATCCATTCCGCACATATATATCAATATCAATATAAACAACACACAAAAT
The DNA here is from genome assembly GCA_030765085.1 of Allium cepa. Classification (NCBI taxonomy): domain Eukaryota; kingdom Viridiplantae; phylum Streptophyta; class Magnoliopsida; order Asparagales; family Amaryllidaceae; genus Allium; species Allium cepa. The sequence continues at coordinate 209,097,440 of CM060943.1, forward strand.
CAATTAAACCCCAATATAAACAAACCAAACCATTCAAACATCATAAACCGTACCATCAACGTAAATACCATCAAAACATGTCAACAAACCATGTACATACCATCAAAATATCATCCTCACCCACTCCATACCAATATACACAACATTAAAACACATAATAACCATTTCCAAGTCAATATGTACATCGTTCAAACACAAACACTAAAAAGCATACCTCCTCAAGCATCTTCGTCGTCGCCTCCGGAAGCACCAGACGACGAAGGAAGGTACCATGATTCTGCACATACTCCGTAAGCTTTTGATTCAGCTGCTCCATCTGTATAGCTCGCAGACGATTCTCCTCCTGTAGCCGCTCAATCATAGCTCTAAGCTCCTTAGTTTCTTCTTTGTCTTGGGCCTTTTGAGCTTGTCGAGCCTGCAAATAGAAATAATAGCAAAAGGGTTGTCTCGGCATATAAAATATTATAACACTATATATCTAAACACTAAATTGTTGTACCTATGTAAAAGGATTAATCATCGTTACGTTCCCGAAGCCATAACGTCTACTCCACTGCGTCGGATCCATAACAGCATTAAATATGCTATCTTGCTCCTCCTGTGTCAACTCATCACGACCAGACTACTGAAGCGCATAAGCCCATGCCTCCTGTAACCTTGACTATATTGAAAAAATAATAATTTCAGTTGAAAAATAGTAGAATGTAATTTTTTTTACATAGCTAGTAATTAATAAACTTATCGATGTAAGTATTGGAAATTAAAAAACACATACATATGCCTCAGTCGCCCTATCCTGATCACCCCACTGATATATGATTTTGCCAGACTCGTCTACTTGCCTAGATGCGTGGGTGTGAGCAAATAATTCCACTAAGCCAACGGGATGTCCATAAGCTCGTTCCTGCAATTGATAATTTGGATAATTTAACTCCACATAACTAATTACTGAACTGATCAATATGCAGATGTGGTAATAGATAAATTTACCAAATCTTCGCGGTGATGCTAGAAAGATTTGGAGCCTCCACGATGAGTTACTGGATTCATGCTCCTGTTTGATGAGTTCCTTTTTGACTCCTCCTGCAAATTTACAATGAATAATTATTTATTAAACGTTAAAATTACTGAGATTCATTATATATTTACCTTGAACTCCTCAGAGTTCCACCTGTGAACCCACTTATCCCATACAACCGCGCTTATCCACTTTGGTTTCTTCCCCACTTTTTTAATCTCTGACATCTTCTCCCTATAGTTCTTAGCGATCTTTGAGTTCCAGTGTCACCGAACTAAGTTGATGTTAGATTCTTGCAAATCTACTGCGCCCTGTACAATGAGAAAATATTACTAATTATTTATTTGTATTTAATTAATCATTTTGTAAAGCGGTATAAACTTACTAGAAAATCTTGCCAAATGGTCTCTCTCACATCATCGGGGATCTTGCTCCACTTAGGCCAACAATCGCTCATCCTGCCCATATACGCCTGCTTAGAAATGTTCAGAACAACTTTAGATGGCTCCAACTCAAACCGACTGCGTTAAATATAAATAGAACTTTAGACAATTATAGATATATCATGTACAAAAAATTAAATTGCTATGCTGCTAATTATAATACTTACGCCTGATCAGCCTTTGGCTGCAAGTAAACGACTGGACGAGCTGGTGGCTAACCACTACTCTCTCCAATCTGTTGGGAAGAGCCATGTCGCCGAGAGCCAGAACTAGAGCCAGACATAATATACCTGCCATAAACATACATATAAAATTCATAATAATTATGATATGACGAACCATTAAAAAATGTAATACAATATGCTACGAATGTGTCATGTTGTGCATATGTGTTGAGTGTGTGAGTATACACTTGTTGTCATTAAAATTGTATAACTTTGGATAAATGCATTATTAGTCAAAGATAAATGTAATGTGAATAATTGTAAAAATTAGCGGATATTACTCAGTCGTCCTCATCGTTTTCTGATTCAGACTCGATTTCGTGTTCTATGTCATTTTCCTCTACACTCTCAAATGCTTCGACTAATACATTTGTCTCATCATTTAAAGGTTCAAAATCAGTTCGATCGTTTGTAATTGCTATTTCAACATTTTTCTCCAGATCTTCTTGATAGGCTTGTTCGTCTGGAATATTCTGTCCATCGAACATAAATCTTGCTTTGGTTTTAAAAACCACAGGCCAATCTGCTTTATCCCTTTTTAGAGATGGATAAGGGGCATAATAAGCTTGTAGGGCTTGTTTGGCTAGTATAAAAGGGTCGTACTTTTGATAACGCGAGGTATGTTTAATTTCTATAAGATTATAATTTGGATGCACGTTAATACCAGAACCTGGAACATTGCCGAACCAGTTGCATCTAAACAAATAAACATCCTCCGCGGGTCTTGTAAAATATGTCAACTGCAAAATCTGAGTTAGCACGCCATAAAAATCATTTATATGATTATTAGGATCATCACTGCCTTTAACAAATACACCAATATTGTTTGTTAATTTTTCAGCACCATATTCTTTGGTGTTGAATTTATATCCATTAACAAAAAATATTGGATACGTTTTAACTTTTCTTTCGGTCCAAACGCCAAATGTTTCAGTCCTTCATCGAGCATATTATGGGATCAAAAATGTATTTCGAAAACCAAGTACTGAAATCTTTGCTTAAATCGCCGCTTGGATTTTGTGATTCAAAAATACTGCAAACACAAACATGATATATTACATTATTATTTATTTACATGTGCAGTATTAAATTTAACAAAACTTGGAAGGTGATAATTACCTAACAAATGGTGCAACTTCAGGATAATTAAGAAAAATATATGTGTGTGCTATATGGTAATCTTTATCATCTAGCCATACTTCCACACATTTTACAGCATGTCGGCCATGTTGTTTAAAAATAGATAATATTGATTCAGAAGAAGAATTTTGTTCAAAGACCTCATCATTACGCGGAACACTTACAAATGATAAGTTCACATGATCATTAAAATAATGAGAGAAAAAGAAAGAAGCTTCTTCTTCGATATATGATTTGCAAATAGAACCTTCAACTCGAGCTTTTTATCTCATTTTTTTTTCTTTAAATGATTTAAGTACCTAATAAAAAATATTTCGGTTAAGTGTTAACTTCTATTTAAAATTAAATTAACATTTACATACTCAGTATAGTAACATACCTTTCGGATGGATACATCCATCCATATTGCACAGGACCTCGAAGACATGCTTCATATGGAAGATGAACAGGTAAATGCTCCATTACATTAAAGAAACCCGGAGGAAATATTTTCTTCAGTTTGCAGAGCAGTATAGAAATTTCTTCTTCAAGTTTAGGTAGACGGTCAACTTTTAACGTAGTTGAGCAAAGCTCCTTGTAAAATAAACTAAGTTTTTTTATTACCGTCCAAACTTTTACCGGTAACAATTCTTTGAAAGCGATGGGTAATAAATTTTCCATCATTACATGACATTCATGGCTTTTCATTCCACTCAGTCTTTCATTTATATAGTCGACACATCTACGAAGATTAGAGGAAATTCCATCGGGAAATCATAATCCTTCCACCCAATTTAACAGTACTTTAACTTGGTTGATGTCTAGTTCGTAGCATGCTTTGGGTTTTTTTACTGTCATTGGGCTTCATTTGAAGCTCAGGACGATTGCATATTTCCTCTATATCACGTCTAGATTTCAAATCATCCTTAGTCTAGCCCTTCACATTCAAAACTGTATAAAACACATTATGAAATACGTTTTTTTCGTTATGCATCACGTCAACGTTATGACAGATTAAGAGATTTTCCAATAAGGCAATTCTCAGAATATACTTTGTTTGCACCAATTATGAAACGTCGATTTACCTTGGATTTCAATTTGTTGTCTGGTCTCGTGTATCTTTGGATAATCTTTTACAAGTTCATATATATCCTCGCTTGGCCAAACCGTTGGTGGTCGTAGAGTCTCATGCCTATTTGCTTTGAAGTTTTTTTTGTCTCTTCTAAAAGGGTGATTAATATGAAGAAAACATCGATGACAATCAAACCATGAAATTTTCTTCCCATGCGGTAAGGAAAATACTCATGTTTCTTCCATGCAATAAGGACAAGCAAAACGACCAGTCGTACTCCAACCCAAAAGTATTGCATATGCAGGAAAATCGCTAATAGTCCATAACAGAGAAGCGAACATCCGAAAATTTTTCTTTTTTGATATGTCGTATGTTTCAACTCCTTCATACCATAATATTTTCAACTCTTCGATTAATGGTTGTAAGTAAACATCAATGCCCTGTGTCGGATCATCAGGGCCAGGGACGACAATTGTGAGAAACATATATGGAGTTTTCATACACATCCACGGGGGTAGATTGTAAGGTGTGATTATTATAGGCCAAGATGAATATTTAGAACAAAACTGAGAAAATGGTGAGAAGCCGTCTGTACATAAACCTAGTCTAATATTGTGGCTCTCCGCTGCGAAATCGGGATATTTCTTGTCAAAATATTTCAATGCTTCTCCATCGGATGGGTGTGTCAACGTACCTTCTTGAGATGTTCTCACACTTTGCCATCTCATATGATGCGCTGTTACAGATGATGCATATAACCATTGAAGTCTAGGGGTGATGGGTAAATAATGCATGTGCTTGTACAGAACTTCTTTTCCCTTCTTTTTCCTCGGTTTGTATCTTTCTTGATTACATATTTTACAATTTCTAAGATTGATATCTTCTTTCGAATACAACATGCAACCCTTTAAACATGTATCTATTTTTTGATATGGCAAACCGAAAGTGACATAAGTTTTTTCACTTCATAATAATTTTCGCACATTAAATTATCGGGTGGCATATGACATTTAGCAGCTTGAACAATAGCCGTAAATCCAGCTTCTGTAAGGTTGTATTTTGATTTCATTGCAATGTATTCTGCAGTTACCGATAATTGAGAGCTGCTTAAACATCCATTCCAAAGGTTTTTTTTAGCATGATCCAATAAATCATATATTTTTTTAGCTCCAACATTTGGGTCCTCTTCGACGTTAACATCGTCGTTATCAATTTCAACGGTAGGGTACATTGATCGTGCTGCATCTTCAACCATATGTTCTATGAGATTTGTACTAACTTCATCACTAATGACCTCCACCGACTGTTCTTGATTATTAGAGGCTACAATTTCTCCATGACGATCCCACAACAAATAATTAGGTACGAAACCGTATTGGCACAAATGAACCTTAGCTATATTCGGTACTAAATAGTTCAACAATTTGCATCTACTACATGGACAACGAATTTCTTCATCGTTTGCAATATTACTTATAGCAAATTCGATGAACACTTGTACCCCTTTTAGAAAATGTTCACTTATTACGTCATTAATTTCCCTTCTTTGATACATCCAGCTCCGATCGTTAAAGTAATTGACTATTTTTCCTACTTGAAAACCTAGGATCAAGTAAAAAAAATTATAAATCATCCATTTTATATTTTGTTTAAATTTTATTTACTGATTTAGTAAACATGTACTAAATTTTATATTTTTTCTACAAACTTCATTTTAAATAAACAACTATTCATTCATTGCCACTTATGCGTCTTCTTTGATGGTCGGTCATCCTACTTCCCATTGCAAACACAATACTAATTATATTCCGTAAATCATATCATTTTAAACAATTTCCCAAAATTTCGGCAGCATTTCTCCCATGTTCCTTGTATCGTACACAAATGCGTGTACACAAGGACATAAAGGAAATGCCGTCGAAATTTTGTGAACCGTTTAAAGTGATATGATTGACGAAATATATTTACTTTATAGTGTTTGTAACTTGTCCAATACGGGGACAAATTCGAAAAATGATGTACCAGATGAATAAAGTTGTCTGTTTTGTGAAAAAAACGAATATCCCTAAAACGATCATATACAACACTTGTCAAACGGGGACGAATATATCTAAGGATTTAAATATTTGTTTATATTAAATTTAAATATATAACTCGTTTAATTAATATTGGTTTATATTTTACTATTTTATTACAAAAGTACTAAATTCATTTATACACAAAATTTGTACACAAAATTCATTTATTACAATTTCATTTATACACTAAATCAATTCGCGTGTTCGCACAAATACAAAAATCGTGTTTGCACAAATGCAATATCCGTTCTAACGGCTTCCAAATGCAATAAACTCTATCACACACATACGTTCAATACTAACAAAATCAACATAAACTAATGCAATATCCTAAATTACAAAATTTTCAGTTGGTAATAACATGTTCATTATGGGATAATAGTTGCAATCAGGGGATAACATGATGTAATATGCATACACTAACAAGTAGGAATCAATCACAATTCAAATTAAACCCTAAATCAAAAAAATCATAAATATTAGGTTTAGCAAAATTACCGATTTGGAGAGCTAGAAGGTGGAGATGGGCTAGAGCAGCTTCTAGATGGCGTCGGAGGTGGTTGGGATGGTGTTTAGGGCGGCGGTAGCAGGCTAGGAAGTGGTGGAATGGGGGAATTGGGTGAAAATATAGATTTTGGAAGGAGATAATGAGCTTTAGGTCCGCTCTCGGGAAAATATGCAGGAAATTTTCCAACGGCTTCCAACGGCCGCAAACGGCTTCATTCCAACAGTTTCTAACAGCTTCAGACGGTTACGAAAAAATCCAACGAGCCGTTGGAAGCTGTTAGAAATGCCGTTGGAGGCCGTTGGAACATGGGCGTTGGAATACACTGTATGCCCTGTTGTGATGGTAGGAGGAGGATGAGTGAGATTCAAACAAGATAATTGGGGAACAAATGACATGACTGTTGCTATAGGAGACGTTAACATTCTCCGTTTATATCATTCATGTAGAGCAATAAGTTTAAGCTGACTAATTTTCACATTTTTATATTTAAAATACAGGCATAAATGATGTTTCAATGATCCAAATAGCAATTGTTTGGATTGATATTAGTGGACAGGAACGAAGACAAGTAGTTATGGAATCAGATTTTGCCACGGGACAGTTTGGATTGTTTTGTTCCTATTGTCTTTGTTCATTGTCATTGAAATTATCGAAATTGCCTTATAGTATCTTATATAACTTCTACAGGAACACTCTGTTTTTTGAATACTTTTTCGGTAAATAACGACTAGGAAAAAAACTCGCTCATTTCTTGGTTCTCTTATTCTTTCGAAAATTATATTTGGTTGATATACAATTAGTCAAATATATTAGAGCTTTTGACTACTTTTTTCTATCTCTGCATAGGTATATTTTGTACACAAGATTCAATTTGAGAACTGCTAGGGTACCCTAAACTATAAGGGTCTGGTCAGAATGAAGAAAGATCAAATATAAAGTTATTTACCTTTAAAATGCTGGATACTATATGGCAAAGTGCATATATATATATACACATACATACATACATATACATATATATATATATATATAAATATATAAATATATATATATATAGTGATAATCAACTAAAGGCCAAAGGTTAACATAACCCGTGCCAAAGGCTTATACAACCTACTTTCAACACACATACCCCACGCTATCAGAGAATATTTCCTCGAATAAAGAAGTTAGTTTACGCTTTTCTTTGCAACGGACATGCCTTACGTAACACATACACATTAGGGCTATCGTAAATCCAACTCAAGTGCTATCATTCTTCTAACATTTTAAGGCTAACTTTATGTTATGTGTATAGTATACCAAAACAGAGAATAATCAATTATAAACTCATCTCACAAGTTTATCAATCAGATTTCCACTACTCCGAAGTCTGTATTTGCTAAATTAAGCAATATGTAGTAATTAAATTACAACTACAATCTAACAACTATAGTAATAATAACTATAGCGATAGATCAAACATTATACTATTTAAAGAAATAGTACAACGTAGAAACAAAAAATGATATATACAAATAAATATATAAATCAATTATAGACCTAACCGGTTTGAAGAAGGAAATTTCGTCTGAGGCTTGTCGTAACAATTTCCTTAAGACTTTATTTAAAGTCTCTCAAGATACAACAGACGTAATCTGCACGAGATTGTAATGGGTATGTCAACTTTGTGATATATGGTATGGAGCAGTAGAAAAGAAGAAGCAGAAGAATTTGGAATGGAATGGAATGAGAATGTGATCAGGATTCTCTCCTATTTATAATTTCGTCCGCATCCCTTCAAACAGCCGCGTCCGTTTGACAGGTCGCACCTGTTGCGTTTTGAACCATTACTATTCGTTAACGGGTCGCACCTGCCTACTCCTCGCATCTGTTCGGCAGCACCTCTTCAGTCAGGTCGCACCCACTTCAGTTAGGCTGCACCTGTTCTGTTCGCCCGTGCTTCTTCAGTCAGATCGCAACCACACGCGTCTAACGGTTCGCACCCGCTTCTGTTCACCCATGGGTTGCCCCTCTTCAATCATTTGCGTCCGATTTCGAACAGATCCGCACCTGTTCGTTTAGCCTGCAACTGTCAAAAAGTCCGGCCCAGTTTTGTAGTAAAATTAGAATCATATTAGACCCAAACCCGAGCCCGGCCCGGCCCGGTTCGGTTCGATCAATCGGACGGACGACGACGGCGTGCGTACGCGTGGTGAAGATGCATGATCTCCCTCCTCACAATGAAGCATACATTTGGGTGCCCCTAGGCCACAACCCCTTCACTGCAAAGCTATTAATATATTGGAATAGCTTTGCAATTTTGGCGATGTGGTACTTATGTATGTTTCATCCAATAGGAATTTCAACACTTTAAACATGGATTATGGCTATCGTAAATATAACCTAAGTGTAATGTGAATTTAATGGAAAATCTGTAATTAAGTAGAAAACAGTTATTTTCCTTATAAATCAATAACTTTTTGACTAATTCTTTACGCTTGCCATTTATTAATGTATTACTTTTGTTTTGTAACAGTATTCTGTGAAGAACCAAAAGTCTAGTCCTTAAGTTTACCTCTATCAATCATTTCCGTAATCATTTTCGTTAATCTATGTATATCCTTCCTTGCCATTTAATTCATAACAATTTGAAAATTGAAGGGAAAATTCGAAGAAATTTATAAACATCTTTCTTTACCTTCGACAAAAATTTGGATCAAAATATTAAATCTTGATACTTTTAAATATTGGTTTACAACCAAAGTTACTCATTTTCAACTTATAAAATTCATAATAAATGTGTCTCATACGATAATTATAAAAAATTAAAAATCATCCCTATTTTTATACAGCAAACATCATATTCAAATTCAAAGCGTTTGGAATTGATTTACTCATGTTTTTGAATCATTTTATTACAATCAAATCATGTATATCAAAACATCAAAAACATGTTACATCCGAATCTAAATAGTTTTGAAGGTGAAAGAGAGTAAGTATTATTTACCTAGATTAGAAAACTTGGTTTTTTAGTTTTGATTTTCTCTTTTTCCTCTTATAAACCATTGTCGGCCTTTGTGTTCTCCTTTCAATTGTTTTTGTGAAGTGAATGTAAATGACAAGGTTAATAGTATTTGTATTAACTAGTGTGTAGCACGTGCTATGCACATGGCCAGGTTCGAAGGCCGAAAGGGTGGGTTCATTATAGTGATATTTTCTAGAAATTTGTCATTCTCTCTTGCTTCTCTGTTTAGCATACTTTATCATTGCAGATCAATTTTTATTATGACCTTTTAGTTACAGTTAGTTTAACTTTTATAGGAATGATGCTCAAATGATATGGATCAAATGTTTATCTAGTTTACTTATTTGTATGTAAAAATAATAGTATACGTATATTTATGTATAATGATATTATAATGGTGGTTTTATGAGATAATTTGGTTGAAGAGAATAATGTGGAAAATTACAATTAGCTCCCAATGTGTTTTATTAGCAAGCAAATGCAAGAAGAGAATATAAATAGTGTAAAATTCTATAATTACGTACAATATTCAAATTTGTAAGTTTAATTACTTATCTTAAAAGAAATGAATGGCATAATTTTTTATTTAATTATAATAATAATACCAAATGTGCGAATGCATGATAATTGCAGCAAGAACATAAATTACATCATTATAAGATCAACATTGTCCTAATTGTCTAGAACATACAATGTTTTCCTAAAATCAATACTAAGTTAGAGACTTTTAAGTGTAAATGCAAGGTGGAAAAATAATTCAAATTGTATACCGTCTTAACTGTAAAAGCATTCCCAATCAAGGGCTGGTTAGGAAGCCACTACCTCTAATCGATGTTGTAAAGACCTATTGCGGGTTGCCTTAGAATCTGCAAGGTTGCCAAGGCAAGCTTAGGGGTTATGTAGTTAGTTTGCTTTTATAAAGCCGACTGCTAACTGTATAATGTTTGGGTTATGTTATCTAGGCCAACGTTATAAAATCCAGCTAAGGAGACGTTCCAAATTTACCCAATCTGAGCACGCGGATTGCATGAAGGGGGTTGCAATCTGTATGTCCGTCTCTAATCGGCTTTAATAAAGCCGGTTAAAGGAAAAAAAATCCCTTAGGGGTTTCTTTTTCTTCAAGTTAGTGGGGATTATCAGTTAAAATAGACCGAATTGATGTGTGGTTACCCATTGGGTTGAAAATGCTATAAGTTTATTACAGTTGAAAATCATCTTTTTGAAGTAAAGATCTCCTTTATGATCATTACAAATTTCACTAACACAATGAAGAATGATTTAGATCTAACATCATGGAATTTTATTCTCGTGTAAGGATAACAATAAGTCCAAAAAACATCTTAAGACACAAGAAACTCATGTGTAATTCTATAGAAATTCAGAAAACCTAACATAGCATACAACTGAACGTTGAACATAGTTAAGAAGACTAATAATATTTTTGCTCAATAATCAACTTGAGTAGGATTTGAAATCGCTGACGTGTTTATGGATAAATTATAATGGAAATTATTGAAAATACATCGCTACATAAATAAATAAATAAATAAATAAATAAATAAATAGACCAATCATTAATTGAATTGCAACATAGTTAACTATCTAACCTTTATAACGGGGCCATTGAAAATTTATACAAAAAACTTTAATTTGACAAAGCAAGTCCCTTTTGAGCCTTTATAGTTATAAATAATATTGTATGTTGATTGTACTTTCCCATAACTAAAGAAATTTAATTTAACTGTTAGTACATATTCTTTCTATCAAGATTAGAAGCTAAGGAACACACCTAATGAAATAAAAAAAGATCTAACAGTGTTAAGGAATATTAAAAAAGAAATAATATTTAAATAGCAATTTGTTTTACCTTGAATACCAACCAAAATCAAGTATTAAAAAATAAAGTTCATAATTTTCTAGCCCATTGCTAGATTTCAAAAATAGTAGGCACACTGAAAAAAATAGGTAATGACTACTCATCCTTCTTCAAGTACAAGATAAAATATAGATTAATTCTAGAAAATAAAATAAAAGTGATTACACTAATGAAATATCTGTAAACTATGACTTCTTACCCATATAGTATTACATGCAACTCTGCGTTGCAAACCAAAGAACCGTAAATTGATTTAATTATGCTCACATATGACAAATTCAAAAGGTTGTCTAAAAATCAACAATGTATACATAGCTTAGTCGATCCTTCCTGAAATGAAAACTTTTTTATTTGATATAAATCCATCGTTTCATATTATAATCTAGCTAGAATACAATTTTCTATTTCAATCTAGCGTTATTTGGCCACCTCATGTTTTCTAAAAAGTTCATAAATACACTATCGAATAAGAAGCATTTGAACGCAACAATATATAAAATGTTATTAAATTTGATGGAAATATTAAAATAATGTTAATGCTTCTTCAACCAGGGAAATTTTTCGTTTGAGGCTTGATGTTGCAGCATGAATTTAAAAGAAGATATATGAAGATTTGCATGGAGGAAGAAGAAAGAAGACATGGAACTAGCTCTAGGAGTGATGGCTGAGCGTTAGTTGTAAGGTTCGATCCATAGTTCAATCTTTGGAATAGCCTACACAAATTGTAGTGTATATACGTATTAGACAAGAATCCATACATAATGGATCTTAGGAATTGACGGACACTTATAGTACATCCTATGTCATTTAGAGTAGAGTTAAAGTTAACCATGCATGATCCTCACATATTAAACTTATACTCATTCACTAGACTTTTGTCCGACCGATCACCTTATATTCATTTTCCACCACCATAGGATGACAGTTTATTAGTTGATTGGACATAATACGTGGAGAAATGAGCTTCATGTTGGAGTTCTCATATCATTTATCGTTCTTCAAGTAGTTACCTATTGCATTAAATGCTGTCAAACTTATATTGTACTTTGTAAAACAGTGTATATATAAATCAAGTATTTTGGAGTCTGTTTTGTTCTAAACTGTCTATTATGCTATACTTATATCTTAATTACTTCCACTGTGAGATCTGAAAGTGTAGAATGAATTAGAAATTACCCTTATAGTTATACTCTATTGTTTAAGAAACCCAACAGCTCACATTTCTTCACATGACGCGAGTTCGAAAATCATACTAGGTTTTGGATCGATGTATCGGGAAGTGCGGGTTGTTATAGTAAGCATTATATTTCTTTTTTAGTAAAACACTCCAAAATGCTCCCACTTATAGCCGTGAGATGTACACCATCACTTCCACCGTCGAATATTGGTGCCACAACCTTTTAGGCCGACCTTTCACCGTGTTAACTGACAACCAACGTCTTTGCCAACAAATGACATAAACCATCCAAACTCCGAAACAACAAAATGGCTCACTAGACGACTTGGGTTTAATTTCACAATTCAATACCGGCCCGGCCTAAGTAATTCGGTTGCACATGCACTATCCATGCTTCCCTATTCCACAACCCTGGACCAACCTTATCCATAAATTAAATTTCCTTCATCATTAACTTCCTCCATATGCCCTATTACCGCTCTTTAACCACAACTACAAATCCCCAATTCATCTTTCTCGTCCCCTACCTCGACCTACAACCTCGCTCTGTTGTAGTCCCTCCACTAACTGTCGATCTGCCGTGATATCGATGTTGAACCTCACATGCAAAATTCACCACACTCGACCTTTGACCACCTTCCCACCATTCAACGTGCCACCAAAGATGATCCCAAAGCACAACCGATACTCTCCTTAATGCAGCATGTGTTTAGTTAGCACCTCTAGTTTTGAGATGGATTACTACTTCAAGGCAACCATATTTTCATGCCTAGTAGCGACAACATTCATCTCCAGACTATTGTCACCTTCCATACTTAGGTACACGTTCTATTCTAGCTAGATTATCCGCTAAATTTTATCTCCCGTAGATGTTTTTCGACGTCAAAGAATTCGTTAATGGTTGCTCCACTTGTTTACGATCAAAACCTAAGAATACCGCCCCTTAAGGCCTATTAACCCCTACCAATCCCAATTTATATTTAGGAAGATATCTCTATGGACTTCATCACCTAGCCTTCCAACATCACTTGGAAAAACGACCATTTAGGTAGTAGTATATTGGTCATCCAAATATGCCCAATTCATAGCATTACTAACCTCATTCTCGACCTCCCAATTAGCATCCCAATTCATCTAAGACTACGTCCGCCGTCATGGATTTCTGTGTTCCATCATCCTCGACCGTGACCATATCTTTGTTAATTACTTTTGGAACTCTTCCATTTACATGGCACGGACTTGGAAATCAGTAGTGCTTATCATCCACAAATAGATGGCCAAACCAGGATAGTACACCATTGTATTGAAACTTACCTACGACCAATGGTTGGCACCACACCCACCAAATGGAGTAATATCTTACCTTAGGCTGAATGGTGGTACAACACCAATCATCATTTTTCCATAGGCATGTCTCATTTCCATGCGATTTATAGTAGATCGCCCCAATCCTCTTATACTGTGCTTGCAACTCCATAAGTATCCACAACTTTAAAGAGTGGCTTACCAATAGAAACCAATTACTCAAACAACTAAAGGAAAATTTAGGAAAAGCATAAATAAGGATTAAAAAAATTTGCCAACCAACATCGAACGGTTAAGCAATTCTCTGTAGGAGATTGGGTTTTGTATGCCTTTAGCCATACCGATACCGTCTGCTTTCATTAATAAAACATTTCCATAAGGTCACAAAAAATATTTTGGGCTTTCCAAATCATTGAATGTATTTGACCCATTTCTTACGAGCTTCACCATCCATCCGAATCCAAAATCCATTCGATTTTCCACATATTCATGCATAAATATTGCCCAAACCATATCACCACGTCAACCACTTCATTAACTCCAACAAACATTGATGTAAAACTATTTTACCAACCGGAAAAGGTCCTTTCTTATAGACAACCAAGCCCAACCACCACCCAAGTACTCATTCAATGGCAAGGCTTTAGTCCTATGAAAGCAACATGAGAACTTAAGGAGCAACTACAAAAAAACTTTCCACACTTTGGCTTTGAGGACAAGGTCGTTGTCAGAGCGGGAAGTAATGATGTGTCATTCATACATAAGGATACCACTACGACACACATGGATTCAACAAATAATTACACTGAACCAAGGCCCAAAAGAAACATCAACATAAAAAACCAAGGTTAAAGGAGCACTCTAGAAGAAATGAGAAAAAAAATCAATAGTGTAATTAGTTAGGTCAAAATAGAATTAATTACAAAAGTTGTATGAGGTGTCAAAATGTGACAGAGGAAGTTACAAATATTTGCCTTATTCACAATTACAATCATTGGCTACATGATACAATTATTTTCCATTACGAGTACAAATCACCTAGACCCATTTTCAGTATCTCGGCAGATCAAACCAATCTCCACTACACATTCTCTACTGTTTTTTTATTTTATTTGATTAAAATATCATAAATGTGTGGCGAAGATTTAATTGGTCCATCGAGAGATCGAAGAATATGTCTAGGTGATTATTTCCCCATTAGAATATATAACCAATGATTATAACTGTGAATAAGACAAATATTTGTAACTTGTCCTCTCAAATTTTGACACCTTAAATAACTTTTGTTACTAATTCTATTTTGGTCTAACTAATTGTCTCGTTGAGTTCTTTTCATTTCTTTTAGAGTGTTCCTTTAATCATGGAATCTTATTGGTTTGCTGATGTTTCTTTTGGGCCTTAGTTCCTTGTAATTATTTGTTGAATCCATGTGTGTTGTAGTGGTATCCTTATGTGTTAATGATGCATCCCTTTCAAATGGTGAGTATGGATATGATCAGAACCATCAAGAGAATAAAATCAAGATTCTTTTAGTAGACTTTATAAAATATGCTTGAATTCATTTGTGGTACTTGTATTATGCATTAGTTGTTATGTTTATTCCTAATTTTCTTCAGTAATTAAGTGTCACAGAAGTTCTCACTGCACTATCTAAGCACGCATAAGCTGTTTCCATTCAATGATCCCAAAGTTTGAAAAATTCATGCATTAGTAAATCAATAATGTTTGAGCCCAAGGTGAAAGCAAATAACCAAATATATAGATGATAAATAGCTGAAAATTTAATTTATTGAAGCTGTATTTTTTCTGCCGTAAGATGAATTTTTAGTAGTCAATGCGAAAATTAAATGGTCATATCAATTAATCAACGCAATAATATGATATGGTGCTAAAATGATATACATGTCGTATATTGGAAAAGTTGATTCGTGTACAACAAATATAATGTGCACAATTCATATATGACCATTACTTAAACTTCATTTTCCATGATTGTATAGACAACAAAAATCATTTAGGAGTACATGAATTCTTAGCTAAGGAATTAATTACCATATAAGAATACATATATGCATTGTCTTTTACTTCTACCGTCAAAAACAAAACGTTCCTTGCCGACATTTGTATCGGCCCGAGGTTGAACCACAATCCAAGGTCATTGCCTAGCCTACATGAGCGGAAGTTGCCACACGATTTAATTTGAATGCTTGGATATATGTTTGCCGATACGATTGCCTCCTATGATTAAAGATCTGATGCTAGCAATTCTGGGCGTTGCTGACTTTGCTAACTCATTCAATTATAGAATATTTTTGTACTACCTGATGCTTGAAGTGGTTTGTTTCTAATTACGACTGTGTTGTTTCGAGTTGCGACCTCACATGCTTCGCCTACTACAGAGCTAAATCTCGTTATTGATGTCTGACACCGGGGCGATGGCTGAAGGTGCCTGAAGCCTAAAATTTAGTCGATATATGAAAGAGATTCAACAAGATCGTAATACATTTTGCAGCTAAAACACAATCAATCCAGAATCCGTGAAGACATCATTAGGCGGAAGCGTTAATACTAATCTTCAATGATTTGCCTCGGATCTGATGATGGAGACCCTTTCGCATTTTCTTTTTCTCTTTCCCTATTGCAAACTTATTGGACTTCAAAAAAACATTTTAGAAACGATCCCTTTGATGCAAAATGGTTAGAAGATCATTTTAATTTTGAAATATCATTAGTCCAGATGTAGAAGGGGACTATATATATTTTGAGGCAACCTTTGAGACTAGTATAATTATTAATAGCAATTTGAATTTTCCTATCAAAAATTCTGATGCATTTTCATTAATCTTTAAATGAAATTTATGCACAATAGTAATATAGGCCACATAATAAATAAAACTAGCATTTCCCACTTGGCCATAATTTTATAACATACTAAAGCATACATTCAAAATTGGCCAATATAATTTTCATTAACCCCAAACTTGTTCAGTTAAAAATACCAAACCAAACTAATGTAATCAGAATAATGAATGTCGTTATTTGATCCCCATTAATTATAACATTGGTACTCTTTCCAACAATGATTAATAGTATTCATTCGGTCCTAATAAGTAATTTTCTTAGATTAAATATATTAAGCAAATTTATAAATTCAAAGTCAATACATACTTAAAGACTTAGTACATAACATTATGTGTGTGAGTATAATTTGCAACACCAAAATTATAATACATTAACTAAACTCATGCCATCAACGTGATCTTTGTAAAGAGTGGGTGGAAATGCTTTTGTTAGAGAATTAGCTTACGTAGCTCTTATATTAATATGTTTTATCATAATAGTATCGTCTTTGACTCCTTCACTAACAAAAAGATATTTAATATCAATCTACTTAGATGCACCACTTGATTTGTTATTCTTAGAAAAGAAAACAGCAGCTTCATTATCACAAAATAAGGTAAGTGTTCTCGCAATATTGTCAGTTACTTGAAGTCTTGGTATATAATTCTTTACCTAAATCGCTTGACCAGTAGCATGATAACATGGTACAAATTCTGCTTGCATAGTGGAAGATGCCCTTATAGACTGCTTAGCACTCTTCCATGAAATTGGTCCCTATGCAAGCATAAATATGTAACCTGATGTAGATTTATTACCGCCAATACATCCAAAAAAATCCGAATCATAATAACCAATAACTTCAAGGTTATTTGACATTTTTTAAGTAAGCATATAATCTTTTGTCCCTTGTAGATAGTTTAAAAATTTATTGGAAGCTTTCCAATGTTCTATTCCTGAATTAGTTTGACATTGGCCAGGCATACCAACTGTAATCACAATATCAGAACGTGTACAAACTTGATATACATAAGACTCCCTACTGCCGGAGCATAAGGAATTTGCTTCGTTTAAGCATCTTTTATTTCATTTTTAGGACAATGAAACTTGCTGAATTTATCACGCTTAACAATATGACAATACTAGTAGAGAAATTATGCATGTAATATCTTTTAAACATCTTCTCAATATATGCATTTTGAGATATGCCAAAAATCCCATGAGACCGATCTTAGTAAATTTCAATTCCTATAACATAAGAGGCTTTAACAAGATCCTTCATTTCAAGCTTAATTGATAGAAAACGTACTGTCTCGTATAACATGTCTAAATCACTACTTGCTAATAAAATATCATCCATGTACAAAATGAGAAAGATAATTTTACTCTCACTAATCTTAAGGTATACACAATGATCTATTATATTTTCTTTAAATCCGAATTTGGTTATGACCTCACTAAACTTGAGATACCATAGTCTTGACGCTTGTTTTAACCCACATATTGAACGATTTTATCTACATGGCATATGCTTCTTATCTTCTACGACAAACTCTTTAGGTTGTTTCATAAAAAATTCTTCATGCAAGTTACCATTCAGTAATGCAGCTTGCTCATCCGTTTGATGTAGTTCTAAATCATAATGAGCTACGAGGGCTAAAAAACAATTCTTAATGAATCTTTCTTTGAAACAGGAGAAAATGTATTATCAAAATGTACTCCTTCTTGTTGTGTAAACCCTTTAGTGAATAGTCTGGCCTTAAAATCTTTTTAAGTTATCTTTGGAGTCATTTTTAGTTTTATAGACCCATTTACAGCCTATAGGTTTAACCCAATAGGTAACTCGACAATCTCAAACCTTATTAATTTCCATAGATTTCATCTCGTCATTCATGACTTCTAACCATGTATTTGATTTATCACTCATAATAACTTGCTTGAATGAGATAGGATCATCTCTGTTACCTATATCACATTCTTCCTCGGTAATGTATACAATATAATCATTAGGTATGGAAGATCTTTTCTCTCTTTGTGATCTTTATGAGGGTTCTTGTGGTAGCATGAGAGCTTCATCAAAATTAGGTAAATTATGAACATGATTTTATTCATTAACCACTTGAACAAGAGGTATAGAATTTGTAACCTCACAAATTATCGAAATTGGTACATAAGTTTGATTTTCTTCTAGATTTACTGTTCTATTTACATTATTCCCAATTACGTAATCATCTTCAAAAAATATAACATGTCCAGTCTATACTATTCTAGCGGTATGTAATGCGTAATAAAATTTGAAGCCTTTGGATCTCTATGGATAACCAATAAATTAACAACTCATAATTCCGGAATCAAGTTTCTTTAGTTGTGATTTTCTGCCAGTCCACGGCTCATAGGGTGTTTTTGGAACAGATTTACTAGGAACCCAATAGAATATACGTGTTTGTTTTTGAAGCTTCTGTCCACAAAATCTAGCAATGTGGTACTTCATATCATACTCGTACTATATCCATTAGTGTACGATTTCGTCTTCAAACAACTCCATTCTATCAAGGATCTCCCAGCATAGAGTACTGAAGAAGAATACCTTTTTCCTGAAGAAATAAAGTGAACATACATGGACTTTAACCAAGGTTGGTGTGTCTACCATAATATTCACCACCTCTATCTAATTGCACTATTTAATTTTAAGGTTTGTTGATTCTCAACTTCAACCTTAAATTTTTTAAATTTATCTACGTATCAGATTTTTAATTAATCGGATATGCATGACCATGGCAAGAATAATCCTCAAACCCATCAATACCTAGAGTAGAATAAGGACCAAACACACCAGTATGAATAATTTCTAATAGTCCCCCCCTTCGAGTGGCTCCTTTTTGTTTTCATTAACATATTTTCACTTAACACGTTTTATGCAGTTGTCTTGTAGTTGTCGAAATCAGAAAAACTGTTGTTGGGAGAACATCATTTCTAAAGAGACATTGTATTCTATCTCTTAAAATATAACCCAACCCGTGATGCCATAATTTGGAAGAATTCTCAACATCATGATTTCTCTTAACTCCACATTTATAATTAACACTAGTAATATTCATAGATAATAGAGATTCGTAAAAGGAAGAATTCAAACATAATTTATATGGATTATCACACAATAATCCATAACCAGCAAACTTAAAGTTTTGATATAGTTTCAACTTATTATTTCCAAGCTGAAACGTAAAACCACATGCATTAAGTCTAGAAATAGAAATTAAATTCCTAATTGCACTAGGAATATAAACTACATCCTGTAAATCAAGAATAAAGCCACTCTTCAAAACCAAACGAAGAGTTCCAACAACCTCGACTTCAGCCTCTAATCCACTGGCAACTTTATGTTTCATTTCTCCTCTTTGAAGAATCCTCACCGAATGGAATCCCTGCAATGAGTTCGTAATGTGCACAGGGCACCCATGTCAACCTACCATGTATTTAAAAGAATATCAACTAAAAAGGTTTCATAAATCATGAAATTTAAATTACTACCCCTTTTAGCGAGCTAATATTTAAACTTCACATAGCTCTTCATCATATGTCCATACTTCTTATAGTGGTGACACTTAGGAACATGCATGGGTTTTGTACCAAATATGCTAGTCTTATTAATACAGTAGCCATATTCACTTTAATCTTTACCATTATCCTTATTTTTTGGTTTTGGACTATGGACAATAATGTGTGCATAGTTTTCTCAGCCTTAATCTTTTCTTCTTCTTCAATACACATAGCAATTAATTTGTTCATTTTCCACTTTTTTTTCTACATCGTAGAATTAATCTTAAAAGGACCAAATTGTGCAAAAAGAGAAGTCATAATGAAATGATTTAAAAAATCTTCAAAAATTTCCATATCCGTGTCATTTAATTTTATGGCCATATCATTCATCATTACGATATGTCAAGTACATCGCTTGTCTCGTTAAATACTTAGTAGTGAGCATTTTTATTATAAGAGCAACTGCATTAGTCCTAGAAGTACTTTTAAACTGCTCTTTAATAGAAGTCAAATACTATTTTTCTGTAAAAATATTATTTACATCATCCTTTTCAGTTATACCTTCTCTTATAGCAATTGTAATATCACTTTTATAATCATGAGAGATATGTGGCTTGACCACTCGCATTTTATAAAATTAGTCTTTTCATCATCAGTACATGTTGCTATAATAATAGGTTTGTTCATTCGTAAGCCTGATCAATATCCTGAACACCAAGACAAATCTTAATTTGCTCTTTCCAAGTGGAAAATTTAGTTTCATTCAATGGTACTATTTCAAAGATTTGAACGTGAACATTATTCAATGCTGCATTAAATGCAGAAAAAATGAAATGCTTTCTATTATCAACTATAAATCCACAAATAGCATAACAATATTAAATCAACTATATATAGGGGCTAATAGTAATTATAAAGAAAAAATAATAAAATATCAAATTATATTTCAATCCTGTAATGGTTGTTTGCATAAAATTCAATTCATATTACCATTAGGCAAAGTAAAATTGAATTGTTAAAATAAATTAGTTCACTTAATAAATTATAATTGGCAATTAAATTTGGTAAAATTACCATTTATAATCTATTAAGTGTAAAAACATAATTTCATGAAAATTAATTTGTATCACCATTGGACGGAAACAAACTGAATCATTAAAACAAATAAATTCACTTAATAAATCATAATGCGAACTAAAGTTGGTAAAATTATCGTTCATAATTTATTAAATGTAAAAACGTAATTTCATGAAAATCAATTTGTATCACCGTTGGGCGGAAACAAATTGAATCATAAAATCAAATAAATTTACTTAATAATATTATTATGGCAATTAGAGTTGGTAAAATTACCATTCAAAATTTATTAAGTGTAAAACATTATTATGACTTTGAATCATAAAATTTATTTTAATAAAGTGGTGGTTACGATTTAAAGTTAATAGAAATTGACAAAAACCCATTATTAAAAAAATACTGTTATATGCTTTAAATTATTTGTAAAAGTATACAATAAACCATAGAGAATAATAACAGCTTCAAAATGCAATATATATATAGACATATCTAAGCTCTTGGTCATGATCTATTTTGGAACAAAATTTCACACAAACATAGTTGTATCTGATCCATCATATCGAAATGAGAGTGCCTATGTGATTCATGACATGATGCGTCTTGGTTAAAGGTCGTCAACATTACATTTTCATAGAAAATATAATGTTTAACATCTACGCACATCATAATAGAGGAAAAAAATTCTCCTTT
This sequence comes from Allium cepa, assembly GCA_030765085.1. Lineage (NCBI taxonomy): Eukaryota > Viridiplantae > Streptophyta > Magnoliopsida > Asparagales > Amaryllidaceae > Allium > Allium cepa. The sequence continues at coordinate 209,119,412 of CM060943.1, forward strand.
AAATCTTTCATCCAAAAATAAAAGAAAATATTCATACATAAATTAGTTGAATCTGTATAGCTTTTATACGAACCATTGAAAATTAATTTCATAAAAAAACATCTTATATGAATTTACGATTGCTTTGGTACCAAACGAAAGATATTTAATGAGATCATAATATGTTTTGCAGTTAGAACACATTCAATCGAGAATCTATAAATCCAAAATAAAATAGCAAAGGAATTTAAATCTTGTAGTTCTGAAGCGAAGACATCTTTTGGCGGAAGTCTAATATTGATCTTCGGTGGTTTTTCTTGGATCTGATGATGGAGACACTTTTGCATTTTATTTTTCTCTTTCCCTTTTGTAACTTACCGTACTTAAAAGACGATTTAGAAGTGATCTTTTAAATACAAATGACTATAAGAAGGTTTTAATTTTGAAATATCATTAGTCCAAATAGAGAAGGGATCTATATATATTTCGACACAACCTTTGGGACCACTATAATTGTTAATAGGAATCTAAATTTTTCCATCAAAAATTCAGATGCCCTTTTATTTATTCTTTAAATGAAATTGATGCACAATAATAAGATAAATCACATAATAAATAAAACTAATAATATAATGGTTAGGACCTAGCTGCATAAGTGGACTACACAATAATGACTTTGCAATGCTTGTCTGTTTGAGTTTTATGGTTCTAAGATATGAGTTGCGACTCCATTGTTGAGATGTTTGTGGAATCGAATATCCACTCTTACTTTGAAAAAAGCTTTGTTAGAATGATATCGGGGTTAAGAGTTGTAGTGAAGAAATATTTGACTGGGAAATGTTAAATATCAAATTGATGAGGTTTGATTGCTGATCGGATAAAATGATTGTGTAATGTTTTACTCATAGATGTTTTATTTAATTTTTGTATAAGATGTGAATCTTTGTTGTCGAAACATGAGTTTATTTAAACTCATGTAAACAAATAGCTTCTTCTTTAGCTGTTCAAGAAAAAACATATATGCACATTTTCTACCATAATTTATGCAACTAACATAACTCTCTTTCAGTGTTATAGCTTAGGAGTTCGGAAAAATACTGACATTATTTAAACACTACTGTAAATCCAACGTATGTGGATCTAGTAGCTTGAAATGTTTGCTTTTTATTTAACTAAAAAGTTTATGGACGAATATGTGCTATTAATGCAAAAGCTTTATTAGTCACAACATTTTTATTTCAAGCAAATTGACAGTGAAAATCTTACTATTTGAATTCTCTTTATTAATAGCAGAGATATTACATTACTGACATCCTAATCTTATTATTGTATTAGGAATATTTGAAAAACTTACAAAAAAGCCACTTATAAGCAAATTAGTACATGACTTGTTGATTTTATTAGTACAATGCCAGTTTTAATACAAACTTCATCGCTAAGTATGTTTATCCTTTCTTTTCTATTAAAAGAAATGGAAAATGGAAAAAATGAAGAAAGCCAATAGTTTTATAAATTCAAAACAGTTATAAATTTTATTTTATTTTCATAAACTACTTATCCATTTAGTGCAAAACCAACAGTGGCTTGTTCACTGGAAAAATAAACTAAACTAGCCACAGTACAACCAAGTATGGCTTGTTCACTAATCCATGGCAAATTAAATTCAATTATATTGCTAATGAACTGAATAGAAAATTGATTAATAAAATGGCAAAGAGTTTGCTGTTTTATTGAAAACTAGACTAAAGCAGCAATGTATTTGTCATTTTATTTAATATTTGCAAGAAAACAGCAAAGTCATTGTCTTTTTATTTATAGGTGATTTTTTAAAAAAACTGGTCCATAGTTGGTTTTATTCTTCTATTTGTTGAGCACCTTCCTTCCGTGTAAAAGGAAAAGAGATTTAGTAAGTGAACAAGTTTATTGTTGGTAATGGTTTTCGAAACATATAACTTAACTTCAGGTCTTTAGTTGCCAAATATACGAGGCTATAAAGGTGGTTTGAAAAAGCAGTAAAACTAATTTTATACACACAAAGCAACATGTGTGTGTGTGTGTGAATAAGGCTGGCTATTTAGATAAACAGATAATCGCTGACAAAATAGACCCATTTATTTAGCATCATTTGTGGCCTTCTAATATAAGCCATAATTTTATATTTATATATTTGATCCATGTGACATGAGAGAGAGAACAAATATTAAATAGAAACTTATGGCTGATATTAGAGAGCTACAAAATAGTATTAAATAAAAGGGACTATTCATCCTGGCAATATATATATATATATATATATATATATATATATGTATGTGTGTGTATATATCTACATGTGCTAGGAATTTTCCAAGGATCCTAATAATTAGATTTTAGAAGAGATAAGAAGTGGACAAAAATAATAAACAAAAAGATTTCTCCAAACAAATATTTAATTGATTCCTTGAAAGATTATAAGAATTTTTTATAAATTAAGAAGATATCTCAGTACCCAAAACCATAAAAGATAACCTTTTTTCCACTCACATATAATGAATCATGTATGCAACGACCCGAAATTTCGGACACTTCGTATTTAAATATCTGAATTATTTAAATATTTGAATCTTGGATTAAATAATCTTATTTATCCCTTTTAAGTAATAGTTAATGATGGTAAATTTTTTTTAGAAATGTTTACAGAAATAGATACTTTAAAGAAAAAATCGATAATGTGACTGAAAATCACTTTATCGATAAATGTCTTTTTACTCGACAGAAAATGTTTTAAATTTTTTTACATACACTAAAACACTATGAAAATCAATAATATGAAATAATTTTTTTTTCAATTTATGGAAAATAAAAATATGATGTGTCATGGGAAGATATTTTGTGTAATGGTAAAATAGTAATTTGCTAAGGAAAAATGAGTTGTAAATTTAAAAGCATGCAAGGCATGTGGTGAGATCTCTTGGCTGGCCAATGGGAATCTTAACATCCTTAAACGCTTCATAAAATTCTAAAGCTTGAAAATATCAAAAAGAATAAAAATGGTGGAAGTGGAATAACACTAATCTACTTTGTTCTTCACTAATCTTTCTCTAACTAGTTCAAATCTCTTCCAAAATTTCACCAACACTATCTAAAGTCAAAAGTGGAAGAGATGAAGTGGAAATGTGGTTTTTATCTTAGTCCGTGAGCTATTTTGGAGGAGAGGAGAATGGTGTTGTGTTTTTAAAGCTAAAGGTGGTATCTTTAGGAGTTTGGCAATGGTAGGAAGTGTTTCTTTAATTCTTATGTGTTTGAACTTATTATAGGCTTAGATTTGGGTGAGATATCTCACTGTCTTGTATGTAAATATTATGGGTGTGTATGTGTAAGCAAATATAATGTTAAAGTGGCATTAACTAGTTAAAGTTATAAACTTTGGACCCTCCTGCTTTTAGAAGCAAATGACAACTTATTACTATATAACATCACTCCTATTACCTTCTATGACATGTGACATGGGGTTGAATTGGCATTTAAATGGTTGTTTGGATTATGTGTTGAATTGAATATGTCTATAAGTGTTTGAAATGAGAATAGTTTTTATAGATGCACTTTGATATCCCTTAAATTTAACTTGTGTAAATGGAAGATTTATGAATTTAACTTGGGATAATTTGATTTGGTTGTTCTCACATATATTTTGTTGTATGGGACAGTAAATAATTTTTTGAAAAGTTATAGAAATTATGAACCAATCTTGTGTAAGCTAGAAGCGAAAAGGACGCTATGGATGCACTTTGAAAATTCCTTGTGTTCGATGATTTTCCAAAGTCAACTTTGAAAGATATCCTTGTGGTTTTTTATATTTTTGATAAGAACTATAAGAGTACTTATTGCTGTAAAAATATGGAAGTTTAAATCATTCATTAACTTGTGAAACAGAGTTGTAAAATGTTATAGCGAGAAGAAGGTCGTTATATAAGAACTTTGAAATGTCCTGTTTTTGGAAATTTTTGTAATTAATTTGAAAGATATCCTTAGAGGTTTCTCTGCATTTTTAATAAGAATTACATATGTACTTATTATTAGCAAAAAAATAAAAGTTTAAAATGTTTTGTACCTGCTCAAACAAAATGGTTAAATTTTTGGAGTAAAAAGGTCGTTAAACAAACGCTTTAGTAAATACAATGTTTTCGGGAATTTTTACAAAAAAATTAAAAAATATTCTTGAAGGTTTCTTTCCAGGGTTTTTAAGTACCCTATTTGTACTGTAAAATTTTAAGTCTGAAGTAATTTGTTTAAGCGTTGAAAACTGACCACAAAGATCAAGTATTTTCATGTTGATTCTCTACTCAAAACTTTACATAGCATTTATAAATGATGTGCTCGACCTACTACAGCATTTCTAGGATGTTGCATTATTTGGTTTAAAATGTGACATTTTGACTTGTTCTTCATAATTTTAGTGGTTTATTTATTATCTTCTTTATGGAACCTTTTTAAAGTTCTAATAAAATGTTTTTGAGTATGAAAAAAGATTAGAATAAATTTAGTTTTAATTATTATTTGTGAATTTTGAAGGTAAAGTGTTGTAAAATGTAAAACACGATTTTGTTTATTTTATCAAATTTCTCAAATTATTTATTTTCAAGTAATATTTTATATAGATATCTAAAACATAGTTATAAGTATTTATACATATATATAAGTTTGGAAAAAGTAAGTTAAATAAGGAATAATGGGACTTTTGGATTATAACACTTATGTTATAATACATGGTTTTGTAAAGTTATTAACAAGTATATTACATTGTTTAATAAATGTAGATGTACTTAGATCTTTAACTGAATGTTTTTAAAGAGAGTAGCAGGTATTGAATGGTTTTGGGTTGTTGTGACAATGTGTTATTGACATTTGTCTTTAACCCTTTTTTATTGTACTTATGAATGTAAATAGACTTTTGAAAAAAAATGTTTTAAAAATAAGCTTAAGTGAAATGGTTTTGGGTTTGTAGTGACAATATTTTAGTAACATTTGTCTTAAACCTTTTTGAAATAGATTTGTGAATGTACTTATATCCTTAAAATGAATATTTGAGAGTAATAACAAGCATGGAATCTTTTGAAAAAAGATAAAATAAGCAAAGGTTTAAAGTAAGAAATCTTGTTAGTGATTTTGATTAAACCATTTGGGATAAGTATATGAATACTTTCAAAGTATTGAAAAGAGTACAAATGAATAGTAGAAATTCATAAATGAAATTTTATCAGATAAAAGAAGTTAACAAATAAAAGAAATTAATAAAAGGGTTAATTAATTAAAAAGGGATTAGAAGTCGCTTATGTGACTTAGTCATGCTTTGCCCGACTTAATCATGCTTTGTGTGTTTTACTTGTTTATGGAAAGTATTTAGTTATGTACTTGTACCTAGCGCTTAGAGCAGATGAAGTAGGCTTGTCCATTTGTGAGAGTTAAGAATGAAGTTTCTAGCAAGGCTTTGATGTAACCAGTGCTCTAACTTACTTGACTTCACTCTTGACCGAGGATAGTGTAAGCTGAATGTTCAAAAACATGATAAGTACATAAGACTTGGTTTCCATATGCAATTGTTTATTTTGAACTTGTAGTCAATTAGTCGACTATCAAAATTAACTAATTGACTTGGGAAGTATCTAAAAGCTTTATAGTTTAAAATGATTTGAGAACCCCGGGGAGGAGTATTGGTATGAAACGTCTCTAGCTTTAAGTACATATACAAGATCCCATGGAGAGCACTTCTCTTTATATATTGTTCACTTACATCTAAAAGAATAGAATTGAGTTAATTGAAAATTCATTAATTTAGTTTTTAAGAGACCGAGATCGGTAAGTGTTTTACTTATCGAATACACTTCAAACCTGATATATAGATTCTATGTTTTGAAAGCGGTTGTGAAGTGGAATGCTATAGATTTGAACTATCTCTCCCAAGGTTAAGTCTAAGGGAAAGGGCAGCGTTTGTACTTTTCGGACGACTTGTGCTGGAACTATATGGAATTTTGAGATCTATTCAAGATGCTTGAGTCCATATAGAAATTCAAGATCTGTTCAAGATTATGGAATCCATTTGGGGATTCATGTTCCATTCGAGTGATGAAGACTCATATGAGAGATGCCGAATGTGACCTCGATATTGAAATGGCTAAAGATAGAGTAGGATGGACAACTTGGGGTTTTGCTAACTCATGATGGAGTATATTAACTCCATATCTAGATTATGCTTATCGATGTTGCACGCATGAGTTAATGGTACTTGGTTCCATATGGTTCTTACAAGTGTTTATGTGTTGGCTAGTTATGTTCACCTTATGGTATGTTTTATCTAGAGATATACGACGCTTAGAAGGTAACTTTTGATCCTTGTGCAAGGAGTTTGAATTTGGTTTTACAGAGAGATCTCCGCAAAAAATCCATTATACGAACTTACCTTAGTGGTTTTGATTGTACCCTCAATATTGCTTTGGTGTGATTAGTGTAAGCATCACAAATTTTTTCTGATTTATATTCTTCACCCTAGACATTATGTATTATATACTTTTAAATGGTGGTTCTTTTGAGGAGATAATCACATGGCATTCCGTGCGGTCTCAAAAGCACCGTTATATGTTGATTATATATTTCTTGAGTTATCATACCAGAATTATGTCTGACTTGTGGTTTTATATTTCCCCTATTTCATGTTTGCTCTTTCGAGTACTTTGAGAAAGGCAGGTGTTCATTGGAACTTGAGGATACGAGTTGGATGTTTCACCTACCATAGTATTCTTATTTTCGCAACATTATTATATTGTACATATTAGAATTTGTAAGGATAGGTTGCTAAAACTGTCCAGGCTTTGATAGTAATTAGAATTATAACTCTAAAATGCTATGTATCTTAAAGTAATAGTTTGTACTATCTTTAGATATTATATGTTATCATTTCGCTGTGAGATTTTAATATTATGTTTTCTTCTTTCTTGTTATGTTTTCGTTTTATTTTACCCTATCAATCCGTGTTTCCGACACTTGGATGCACGACACACAAATACCGTGGATGTGTTAGGGTTGACATTTGGGGGTCGAAAGGCAGGTCATTACAATGTACATGCCTATTTATAATAGTCTTGATAAAATGTCTTCTTTAAGAAGCTATAGATCTCTTTTATCTTTCAAAATAAATCATTTCCATGTTGATAATGTTGGAACTGGGCCAGCCCACAATGGAAGCAATGGCTAAATTTCAAATTTTTTTAACCATTTTGGATGTTTATTAGGTCTATAAAGTCTAATTTATTTAGAACTTTTTTAAATTTTATTTAAATGAAATGTATGTATGTGTGTATATATATATATATATATATATATATATATATATATAAGTGTATGCTTGTGTGCTTATCAAACCATCCAAGGTATAATATGTCCATGTATAGATGATGTGATTTACATCACAACGGACATATTAGCTCATCTAATACACAAATATATTATCCAAATGTATGTCCATACACACACATACAATTTTTCTTTTATAAATAAGGTATCACAATATATATGTATGTATGTGTGAAGACCCGTCTCCTCAACTCTCAAAAATCGACATTAATACATCCATATTTGGTATCAGAGCTGAAGGTTAAGCGAGTATCTTGGTTTTGGCGGGGTATAACTCATTAGAGATAGGGTTAGCAATACCCTAGAATGAGTTTAATCTTTGAGAGTGCGTAATTAGAATCCTTATTTGAACAAAAGTTGTGCTATGCTTAATACCCATTCCCTACGATAATTTCATCTTTGTATTATAAAGTTATTTTACTAAATTCAGGTAGTAAGACATGAGTACTCGTAGAGGACAAAGGAGGGGAAATAGCAGCACCACAAAAACCAACGGTCGAGCTCCAGCCTCTGTTGTAGAAGAAATAGCTCACGTACAACCCAGGTTAATTTTGCAACCCTGCGTAAGAATTATACCAACTTAAGGGGAAAACTATTTAAGGGTACGGAGGTTATCATTGAAGTACATGCTTGGATTTAATCATGCAAAAGGATCTTTAAAGCGTTGATCATCAGTAATGAGAAAAAAGATTCATAGCATCATGGAAAATTCAGGAAGGGCTATGGCTTGGTGGAAGTCTATTATCCTAAATGATTCGACGGACAATTATTCTTCGAAAATATCTAAAGAGGTTTTACAGGAGAAATACATGTCAGCACCCGAGAAATATGGTCTTTATAGAAGCTTAATGGATCTGAAGCTGGAGGAAATGACCATTGAAGAGTATGCTAACAAGTTCAACGGATTTTCTTGTTTCTGGCTAGGTCTAATTGACACGCTTTTGAAGAAAAATGAGAAGTTCATTTTTGGGATGAACCAGAAATACCAGAGCAAGATGACTGCCCATGTTAAGGGGTCACTTATAAATTTTCTGGATATGGGATTCCGTTATGAAACATTGGACAAGATGGAGCTATAGTAGCTCCGACCACCAACATCAACAACAACGCCAACAACTAGAAAATGAGGAAGTTCAATAACATTGGGCAAAAGCCGTGGCGAGGAAAACCCAGCAAAGGATCTCAAGGAAACCGCTTCAAGGATTATACTTGTAACAATTACAAGAGGAAGGGCCATATTGCAAAGAATTTTACAAGTCCAAAGGCCCAGGATTCTGGCTCTCCTATTATTCAGAATAGCCTCTACTACAGTTATCACCAACCAGAGCACATGATCAAGGATTGTCCGATCATGAGGAAGGGAGAGCAAGCCAGGGTTTACTCAATTAAGGATGAGCCTTCAGTATCTAAGGATGTGAAGTGAAAGGGAGTTTTGGAAGGTAATATTTTTATTAAAGTTGCTTTAGTTAGAGTATTGTTTTACACAGGGGCTTCTCATAGTTTTATTGCTAAGAAAACCGCAGAAGAATTAAAACTTGAATCTAAAATAGCTGATACTCATGTTTGCGTAACAAAACCTATAGGTGGTACCCCTAACCTTTGTATGAATTGTGAAAAAGTCCAAATTTCCTACACTTCCCATTAATTTCTTTTTGACCTATTTGTCTTAGATTTTATTGGATACGAAATTTTGCTTGGTATGAATTGGTTAACTAAGTATGAAGCAGTTCTCAATTGCGTTAGTAGGACGATAACCTTATGGACCAGATTTAGGAAGTTTATAGAAATACCTTATGAAGATCTTAGTCTAAGGAGGGGAAGTTTCCTATGTGCATTAGACTCATCCCAAGTAGGATTAGGAACCATACCTATTGTTAAATGATTTCCCAGACGTTTTTGAAGAAGCGAAGAGTTTACCCTCACATCGGGAAATCAAATTTCATATTGATTTGATTTCTGATGCAAGACCAATTAAACAACAAGACCGAAGGATGGCTCCAAAGGAGAGAGAGGAATTAAATAACCAAACTTAAGAGTTATTAAAGAAAGGATTGATAAGACAAAGTTGATCAAGTTGGGGATCGGTAGTAGATTTTGTTGCTAAGTCGGAAGGATCTCTAAGGTTGTGTGCAAATTACCAAGATCTGGATAAACAAATGATTAAGAACAAATATCATCTACCTCGAAACGAAGATTTATTTGATCAACTACATGGTGCTCGAGTGTTCTCGAAAATGGATCAAGCTACAAGATTCCATTAGTTGACAATCGCAGAAGAACGCATCCATCTAACTGCATTTAAAGGTCTAAATACTTTCTTCAAGTGGTTGGTTATGCCTTTTGGGCTAACCAATAAGCCTGCTTATTTTATAGACCTTATGAATAAAGTATTTAGAGATGTACTCAATAAATTTGTGTTAGTCTTTATCAATGATATCCTTATTTATTTTAAGACAGAAGAAGAACACGAAAGGCATCTAGAAATTGTGTTAGAGATATAAAGAAATAACGTGCTTAAAGCCAAATTCTCAAAATTCCATTTTTGGGAAAAGGAGGAAAGATTCCTTGGACATATAGTGTCAAGAGACGGGATTTCAGTAGATCTTGTGAAGGTTGCAACGATTCAAAATTGGAAGCAACCACAAACTCCTAAAGAGATGAGTAGCTTCTTGAGTCTGGCAGGGTATTATAGAAGATTTAATCAAGGCTTCTCAAAGATTGTCTACCACCTAACGAAGTTGATCATGAAAGATGCTAAATTTATCTAGACTCCTAAATTTGAGGCAGCATTCCAGGAACTCAAAAGGAGGTTAACAACCGCTCCAGTCCTAGCAATTATAAATGGAAAGAGTGCATTTATAGAGATGCTTGTGGAGAAGGAGTTGGTGCAGTTCTGATGCAGGAAGGGAAGGAGATTGCTTATGCAAGAAGATAACTAAAGACTCATGAGAATAATTATGCAACACACGACTTAGAATTATGAGACGTGGTATTCGCATTAAAAATATCGAGGCACTATTTGCTGGGTAAATTCTTCATAGTTTATTCCAATAAAACATTGAATTGACCTTAGTAAATAAAATTTCCTCTTTTGATTAGGTGAAAGTTTGAGCTCTTTATGGATCATAAATCCTTAAGTATGTTTTCACTCAGAAAGATTTAAACATGAGGCAGCAATGTTGGTTGGAATTTCTCGCATCTTATGATCTATATATTTTAAACGCACCTGGGAAAGCCAATGTAGTAGCTAATGCATTGAGTAGGAAGTATGTTGTTATTTCTTGTTTGGTAGTAACTCCTACTCATCAGGAAAGAATAGCCAGTAAATAGAGAGAAGATAGACAGTTTGAAAAGTTCATTAAGGCAGCCGAAGAAGGAAGAAATTCAAGCTTTGAAGTGGATAAAACTAGAATATCATGATTGAATAGGCGAATTTGTGTTCCGGATGTAGAAAATCTTAGGCAAGAGGTATTTGCTGAATGTCACAAAACCAAACTTAACATTGATCCGAGAATTAATAAAACATACAAAGATATGAAGTGCACATTTTGGTGGAAAAGCCTAAAAAGGGATATATCCATTTATGTTAGAAGATGCGCCAATTGTCAACAGGTCAAGAGCGACCAACAGAAAATTGCAGGATTACTTCAACCTTTGGAGATTACAGCTTGGAAGTGGCATCAAATATCAATGGATTTCATCAATGTTTTACCTCGAACGAGGAAAGGGAACGAAGGCATTTGGGTCGTCATGGACCGATTAACTAAAAGTGCATACTTCTTTCTAACAAGGACCACTACAAGCCCTGCATATATATATATATATATATATATATATATATATATATATATGAAGGAAATTGTACGATTGCATGGATTTCCGAGCATTATAGTAAGCGATCGGGATCCAATTTTTACTGGTCAGTTTTGGAAAGCATTATAGACCACTTTAGGAACAAGGTTGAATATAAACACCGCCTATCATCCCCAAACTAGTGGACAGACAGAGAGAGTCAACTGCATTTTGAAAGATCTCCTCAGAGCATGTATTCTAGACTTAGGAGGCTCCTGGGAAAATCATTTGCATTTAGTAGAGTTCTCTTGTAACAAATGTTATCAAGCTAGTATTGGCATGGCTCCGTATGAAGCTCTATATGGCCGTATGTGCAGGTCACCAGCATGTTGGATCGAAACCGGAGATCGGTTAGTACCTGGTCCTGAGATGATACGAGAAGCTTCAGAAAAGGTCGATATGATTAGGAAGAAGCTAAAGGAAGCCCAGAGCAACAGAAAAGTTATGCAACCAAAGGCATAGAAATTTGAAATTTTTAGTTGGAGATTCGGTCTTTTTGAAAGTCTATCCGATGAGAGGGGTGGTGAGGTTTGGAAGAGCTGGAAAGCTGACACCTCGACATGTTGGACCATTTCCTATTTTTGAACGAATCATCCCACTAGCTTATCGAGTGTAATTATCAGGAAGGTTGGCAGGAGTGCATAATGTTTTTCATGTATCTCATTTAAGGAAACATGTGATGGCCAAGCGCAAATCATAGAAACAACTGCTCAGGAAGACTTGGAGGTGGAACCAAATTTGGCAGTTATTAGACAAACTATTCGAATAGTTGATCGGGATGAGAAATGATTAAGGAGGAAGGTAGTAAGATTAGTCAAAGTTCAATGGAGGAGAGATGCTGAGGATTGCACTTGGGAAACAGAGGATAGAATGAAAAAGGCATATCCTGAATTTAGGATGGAAGAATTGACTGTACGAATCATGTCGTTGCAGTGTACTCACTGCCTGTGGCATAGTCATTGATCCGTATTTTATGTATATTCATTATATCGAATAGATTTCCTTTAGAACTATTTTCTTCTTATCTAAATTTCGATAATGAAATTCTTTTAAGGAGAGGAGTTTGTAACGACCTGTAAATAGATCACTTTAAATAAATGATCGTTTAACTTTATTGATATAATAAATATTTTGTGAATATTTTTTTATAATAATTTATATGATTTTATAAATAAAATATGATCATTTTTTAGAAATGATAAGGAAATTTATTTCAATATTTGTTTATAAAAAACATGCATATTAATTTAAAAGAGAAAATATGACCGAAAAATCAAAATCGGGATTTTAACGATACATTGTGCGGAAGTTGTGCAACGTTGTAGGGCTATGTTACCTTACACATATACATGTACATATGCATACATGTAACATGCACATAAACATATATGTACCAAAACATATAAATATAAAAGTATAATATAAAATATATAATATATTTTATGATTTCTTACTCCTTAAGCATATATAAGTCAACATATGCACATATGAGAAGATGGAAGTGATGGGCACATGGAGGGAGCCTTTGGCGTGCTTTAGAGGAGGGGAGGTGTGTAGGAGAAGCCTTGAAATGGTATGCAAAAGGTGATGTGTACATGTCTTCCTTTATACTCTTCTTTTCCTATAAATACCCTACTTTCTTCTCTTTATTTTCATTCTTCTTCTTCTTCTTCTTCTTCATATTTCTAAGCTTTGTCTTCCATTTTAATGGCTTCCATTCTAAGAGAAATAATGTTCAAATTTATTTCAAAAAGAGTTTAAATTTTAATATATAGTTAAACGCCTCAAAACAATCCCAAAACTCCACTTTTCTCCTTGTTCTTCACAAACTCCACCCCACTCCATCACTAGGCCGAACATAACTCTTGATCTGCCCTAGTTAATGCACCCCTAGGCATCTCAAGTCTTGGTCGAGGTATCTAGGAGCTAAAATCTGAAGAATAGTGAGCATTGGAACTCGAGTAGCGAAGCTATACCAAATTTTTAATTAAATCATTTAAAACCCAAGGTGAGAACTCCTAAACAATTATATTATATTTAGATGACGATATGATTTGCAAATGGATGTTCATTACGTTTTGATCATCAAATTTGGATGTTTTCATATGAATATTGAATATATATGCAAATCATGAAAATATACGTCGATAAGCACAAAGGAAATCACTTTCCATGAATTAATAAAATGGTACATATGGAATGTTAAACCTCTTTAAAAATGGTCTAAAATGAGTTTGAAATGTTTTATAAACATTCAAAAGTGTTTTGGTGAAGTTTGAATGAGAATTGAAAATTTAGTCAAAAATAGGGCGTTGCGTAACGTCAGTTCGCGATTTCGTGCCATAAAAGTTGAACAAGTGTAAAAGATGGATATAGCGCGGAATTCTTCAGGATGATAATTTCTAAACTATTATATCCATAGTATTCCAACGAAGAAAGAAAATCGAGATTTCAATAAGTAGATTTTGAAACATGAGTAAAACAAGTTTTTGAAAAATCACGGTTTTGCAATTCGGAATCCAAAACTGGATTATTATGGAAATGATATTATAAAATTGTTTAAAAATAGGGAATAAATCTTATAAATCTTTTAAAATGTTTAAAAGTGACTCGAGTAATAAAAATTAATTTTCAAGCAACAAAATGTTGTTTTAATGAATATAGCTTAAAAGAGCACTTTTCGCAGCACTTTTTCTATAACATTATATAATATTAAACTTAAAAATTCTTTTCGAAATCTCTTATGAATATTTTTAAAAGGATAGTTAAGCATTTTAATAATTTTTTGAAAGTTTTATAATTTATTTAAAAGAATTTAAATAAATGATTTAAAGAAAAGCTATTACAAATTAAGTGGTTTAATCTTGGCTCTAAAAAGCCGACAAGTAGACTGGAATTTTATATTCGTGAGATCCGGATGTGAGGTTCTTATACTAAGGAGATGTTCATGAACAACTAGTGCCCTGGCTCACCTGACCTCTCTACCCTAGGCGAGAGATATATAAGGTCAAAATGTCAGAAACGAGTTAAGTGTAAAAAGGTTTTAAGAAATCAAAAGCAATGATAAGAGAGGTTTAGTAATCTCGTATATATCAGAAAGAATGTTTTTGAAATACATATCTCCAAAAGTGATTTTGATTAAAGAACTTAACTAATTAAAGAATGATTTCATATTCACTTGGCCTCTTTTATCAATGATTGGTTCGGAGGAGCAGGGGTCGGATTTGAGTAATTCCTGTTTGAAGATTACTTCGAACCAATTTACGTATTTGAAGTGAAGATATGGATATGATATTTGGGATTTTCAGAATAAAGGGATGCTTGTCGATCATTTGGGGATAAACTCCCAATATACTATAGTAGCAGTATTCTCCTCGTTATGAAATATCTAATGTAAGGACTAATCGCTACTAATCCTAGGGTGAATTCCCGACAGGATGTGGTAGGAGAGTGCTTTCGGTTTGCCATGTTCCTAGAAAACTTGTATGGATGAATGTTTGACGTTGCATTTCTCGTTACATAAGTGATCTCTATGAACGTATCATCTGTTTGGTGGCGGAGAAGGCAACTTCTCTTGGCTTAACACCCTTTCCTGAGATGTATGAGCTCATGAGTTATGCGTTTGTAGAAATCAATTGTGTGACCATGGAATGGCAGTGGGCATTCAAATAAAGATGATGTGCTATGAGAAAGGTAATCGCTACGTCAAGTCTCACAACAAAATATGGCCAAAACTTGGTAGATGCGGCAAGGCTATGTGGTTCGCAACAATTAGGATATGACCATCCCCTTCTAGATATATTTCTACCCGCTATGACGTTTGGGTTTAAATTATTTTAGAGTGTGCTAAGATACGTCTCGAATTGATCGGTAATGACTGGGGTGATGACTTATTCGTTACTATCTGGTGAGAAAGGTTGACCGGTCTTATGTCGGTAGAGGTGTAGATGTTCTGTTGACCTCAGTACATTCCTCTAGAGATATACTGCCAGAAGGTAGACCCTTCACCTAGTCATTTGTATGGAAATCCATTCTGCAATAAGTGCCTTCCATTTTGTTTGTAGAGCCTAGTATGCTGAAATTTAATAATTGTAACAATTTCGGCTAAGATTGATAAGTTTACATGCAAATGCTTTCAAAGATATGTCATTAAAAATAATGCCAAGTATTTTTACATAAGTATGTTTTGGTTATCATAAGGTAAAAACCCTTTCCGTGTTTATGTGCGGCATGGTCTTATGAGATACCTTTTTGTTTTCAAACAACGTATTTTGAGTTCTCACACTAGTCTCATGACTGACCCGGAGTTTATTTTGTTTTTCCTTTAAATTCTAGGTGCCTTATTTTTCCGGTAACTAAGTAGACAGGATTCTGTTTGGAGTATTTTAGGAAGAGCATGCTGGAAGAGGTTTTTGGAGCAATGGATCTGGAGCACATGATGTGGATGTCTATCTGTCTATTTATTTTATTTTTCCACTGTATCTAAGTTTAGTTTGTACCAGAAAATTGTCGGAACAGGAAGTTATAACTATTCTTGGTTAGGTTAGCACGTACAAAAAAACTCTGATGTACCCTCGTAAGGGTGGTTGTATGTACTATTTACCTATTTTAACATAATGCGAGAATTTTTTTTTATATCTTTTACTTTACTTAACCCCTAAAAATCTACCTCTTCGGCACTTGGATTTACGGCACGTGAATACCGTGGATGTATTAGTGTTGATTTTCGTGAGTCGAGGAGATGAGTCTTCACAGTATGTATTTATAAACTAAAATTTTATTTATATATAATTTTATATAAAAATATATACCTAATAAACATAAATATAAAATATTATCAAAATGTATATATTTATAACTATATAAATATGTTTAAATTATTTATATGATATATTAAATAGTTTTTTCTACAATCCGAAACCAGCACATGTATTAATTTACTTTTTAATTTTTTTTAAATAATATATATGTATATATTAAATATTTATATGTATTTATAGCAATATATACTGGTATAAAACGCATGTATGTGCATCTAATATCCAAAGATGTTTACCTTGGATGGATGTGTGTTTTAAGTGCAAATGTTTTTGTAGTCCTAACACATTTCAAGTTTTTTTGTTGGTGAGATGGATGAAAAATTGATAGTAAAATTCCATTGGTGGATAGGCGGAAAGAGTGGAGAGATTGCATTAACAAATGAGGGTAATTTTGGAATTTCAAAAAGATACCGTGTAAATCATGTTGATTGACTTCTCTTTATTAATGTTAGAGATAGAGAAGTTGAGAAGAGACGGACATGTGCGTTATATTGTTCCTTATTTTTTCCTTGTTTCATTATTATATAACTATGCTAAGAATTTTTCCAATGGGGTTGTTGTTTCACACACTAGTGCCGTACCATTTATTTCCTATATTAACTTCTCCTATGATTTGGTTGTTCATATGTATTTACTATGCCCATCACTTACTTCTGGTGCTTGTGCACATGTGCATATTATGATGTGAGTTATGAGTGTGCCAATGTTCATTTATAACTGCATTTGTGTGTGTATAATATGGAAGGGTGACAATACTGGGTATGCGTATGTGAACATGTGTGTATTCAGGGGCAAAGTTAAAGCTTTATGATTGAGTATGAGTTGATTAAATTGTAGTTTAATACACTTTTGTTTTAAAAAACAAAGTAGATAAAAAGGGTTATTAATTTTATGACATGATTTGCAGGTCTGGTACTTAGGTCATTGGATATATGCATGTGTTTTTGTGTATGTGAGGTGTGTAGGGCTATTGTACTGGGTTTACTCAGGTGTGTGACAGAGAGTGTGTGTGTGTGTATTTAGGTATGTGTGTGTTAAGTGAGTGACAGTGTGTGAGTGTATCATATAAGTGTGTGTATAGTCAGTATTTGAGTGTGTTGAGTTGTGTGTACTTAAGCATATGTTCATGTATATTTTCATTATTCACATCTAGCTGCCGTCATCAAAATTTCTAAGCATATATATTCACATTTGGCAAAGAAGTTGGGCAACTTAAAAATTAGTACTCAACACAATTTCAAATATTACTATTACTTTAAGTAATCATATGGAAAATACAATTTAGTTTGCATATTGACTTCAGGTTCGGTTAAGTATTTGCTTCAGGTTCAATTAAGTCAATATTAGTAACAATTCAAGATACTCGATATTATCTGAAGTAAATGCTCGAATATGCCTTAGGTGGATAACCTAAACATTAACCTAACATACAAAAACTGATTCCGGCGGCTAGGAAATTGGTTTGATTTCTATGTTCATTGGTATTGATTCTTTAGCAATTACTCAGGCTGTGCAAAGATTAATTTTAATTAGTCTCACATCACCAAAAGTATCTTAATTGTTAGTGAATATAAGCAAAGAGAGGAAGTATAGGTTGTCTTATCGTGCAAAGTCTATAAAATTGTGATAAGGTAGGAAGGGTAAGTGAAGTTAAGTTGATTGTGCACGGCAGTTGAAAAATGATATTTATGTTCTTAAGTCTTCAATGATGTAAATGGCATTTTGGGAATTTCAAAAAGACATGGTTGAAATTAATGAATTGAATTCTCAATATTAATAGTAGATATATATATATATATATTAATATATAAATTAATTATATTTAAATATATAAAAGCCCGATCTTGCACACAGATTAAGATTTTTTAAATTTTAAATACACACACACATATATATTAATATAACCGTATTAAATTATTATAAATTAACAAAAAATTATTTTTAAAATCAAATTTGAATTTTAAATTTCCAACAAAGTTTTAGACAAAAAATTTACAATTTCCAGTTTTATTATATAATTTTATAATTGTTTTCTTTAAAGGGTTTTTCAAAGCCTTTATTATGTATAAAAATATGCATAAAATGAGCCAAACCTAAGAACCGACAATGTTGACAGAACCAAAATAAAACAATAAACAGTATAGCCCATTCCTTAAGTTATCAAGCCCACTCACAAAACACAATTGCATAATAATAAATATAAAAAGCAAACTAGGAGCAACAATTTCTAAGTATAATTTAAAACAATCTAAAAATCTATTTTCTATTTTTCAGTTTATATTTAAATATTTAAAAATATAAAAAAAATTCAACCGAGAGTATAATAAGTATTAATATAACTTATAAAATTTAAAACGTATTTTTAATACATATATGAAATTATTTATTTGTTTATATGATTAATTGATTTAAATATTATTTAAAATAATATATGAATTAAAAAAAATTTCCTAAAATATTATACTTATTAAACATTACATATAAAATTATATTTTTGTATTTTACGTGTGTTTAATGTATTATTTAAATTTTAGACTATATATATGTATTAAATTGTATATATAAATAAAAGAAGTTTTTTTATTCTGTGATGTGATGCACAAGGATGTATTATGATTAAAAGAAAATTTAAATACATATACATATACATAGGACTGATCAATATTATGACAATGTATTTACATGTCGGTACACCTAACTAACAATATTACATAATATATATATATGTAAGATGAGCATTATAAATATAGTTTAATATTATAATCATATTAGGAATATATATATATATATATATATATATATATATATATATATATATATATAAGATGAGCATTATAAATATAGTTTAATATTATAATCATATTAGGAATGTACCTAATACCCAAAACCTCTTAAACGTGCCTTGAAATGATTATATAAGCTCCTTGAAATGATTTCCAATCCAAAAGAGTGCTAGTCCTTGAACTGTTGACCACCGGCTATCAAATAACGCTTGATTTGATTTAAAATTAGAAAATTAGAGATATAAAAGAAGTAATTTTCGGCCAGACCTAGAGGCAGGTGGAGGCTAAAAGAAGATCACCAAATAACATTGTTAGAAATGCTTATATAGAGGAGAATTTTGGTATATTTTAGGATCACTATGATACGTATCTCTTACTAATTCCTTCCAACTTTGCTCCCCATCTCAAAGGCTTTGTTGCACCATGTTATGGTCTCTCCTACCCCCAATTGTGGCCGAACATGATAAGCCCCTATATGGGCTTTAAACTCTTTTAAATCCCAAACAAATAATTTTCAATTATACCGAATTTAATGGTTAACGATATCATATATCGATTAATATATTAAAACTATCATAAATATAAATATATTTAATAATATTTGTTCATCAAATCAAAATAAAGTTTTATAATTAATATTTCATAAATATTAAATAATTTAATTAATTTATAAAAATTCAAATTAATTAAATCATTTGGTAAAACATACATATAATAATGGCAGACAAGTAATCAGGAGCAAAAACGGTTAACCTTGATGAAATTCCTCCTAAACCGCCTAATCCACATCCCAATGCTGACACTTCACGAACAAAGATGATATGGACCAAGTAGTGGGTAGAGGCAGTCCAAGGAACTTCATCGCAGGAGGCATAACCATGGGATGTTGATTTATAATTCAACTCATTAATGCAAAACAATGGAAAATCTCAATTCGTCATTCCAGAAAATAACGATTAGATCGCTACAAACAAATGGAAGAATTCAATTATTCCTATATGCTAGGAAGTGGACCTTTGTATAAGAAGTTTACTAATTTTATGGATAAGGTATGGAAATCATCTAGACATTATGATGTATATTATAAACAGAGTAGTTTTATTGTCATACGTTTTGAAAAGGAAGAAGATAGCACTCGCATAATCTAACCTAGACCTTATACCTTTAATTCCAAAATTACTATACTCAAGCAATGGAAACTAGGTATGAAGTTCATGAGCGATTATTTTACAATAGTTTCGGTTTGGGTCAAACTACTGAACATAGATTTAGAAATGTGGAATAAGAATATTATAAGTAGAATTGCTTCTACACTTGGTAGACCAATTTGCATGGATGCAAACCCAGTCAAAGAAACTAGACTAAACTATGCTCAAATTCTAGTTGAAATGCATGTCTCTTTACATATCCTCACATGATTCATAGCATGTATTTCAATGGTGAAGAACTTGTTATCCAAGTTTCATACGAGTATAAGCCCAAATCATGTGACAATTGCAAAGTATTAGGTCATATTACCAGAAACTGTAATTTGACTACTCATAAATCATGGCAACCCAAATAGAATACTACAACCATACAACAAACTGATAATCAAAAAGCACAAGACAGTACATCACAAGACTCTACAAACTACAATTCAACATACATAATGGACCATATTGAATTTATGGTTTATCATAGGATCAGATTGCAACGATCCGTACTTCACCATCGGATCGCAGCGACTCAAATGGAATAGAGC
The DNA here is from genome assembly GCA_030765085.1 of Allium cepa. Taxonomy (NCBI): domain Eukaryota; kingdom Viridiplantae; phylum Streptophyta; class Magnoliopsida; order Asparagales; family Amaryllidaceae; genus Allium; species Allium cepa. The sequence continues at coordinate 209,139,976 of CM060943.1, forward strand.
AAAGGGAAGTACTAGTAAAGTGGGATGCATACAAGCTTGATCCATGGACGCCTTCCTGTGATCATCTGCAGGCATCTGGCGAACAGGCTTAGCCCATTATCTCCCTAACCTCTATAAATACAATCTGTAACATAAATGAGATCTTTCGTATTGGTTGCTGAACCTCTGCAGAAATCTTTTTTCACTCATCTCCTTCCTCACAACGGTCATCCAAAGGGTTCATTGTGATTCTCCAGTGAACTCTAACACTGGGAACTTGATCTAAGTAAGCATACACAAGAGCTTTTCCATCCAATTAACTTTGTAACAGCAATCAGTCAATAATAAAAGCTATAAAGTGGAAGTTGGCTTCATTAACAGTCGAACCACTATAAAAATCTTCTTGTCTTCTTCCCATTTCCGCTCTTTTACATTTATTCTCTATATTATTGCTATGTAAGAACAAAGCTAGTGCTTTCACCATCAATCTAGGGTGTTGATCCATTTTTTGGGTTAACATTTTGCTGCTTTTACCGAGAACCCAACTCAGGGACCAGATCTAGCTATCTACTTTAGATTAGATAAGTCCAGAAGTTAGATCCTCAATCTTTGCTTGAAAAATCTGTTGCTTGGAATCAGTGGCCCCGGGAAGGAAGAGAACTGCCTCTGGAAGGTCCATAGAGGCAATAGTAGCTGGATAAGATATGAATCATCCGCAACTGAAGTAAATGGTGTCAACATAGGAGATTAGGTGCCAGCATCCTCTAATCAATGCAAAGTCGTTACAAGAGACGATTTGAACAAAATGGTTGACGAAATCAACCAAAAAATGGAAAGCCTTTAGAGAGCTCTAATACAAGTACTCCACAACCAAAAAATGGAAAGCCTTCAGAGAGTTCAAGAACTATGATTGAACCCGCAACTGTCATAGAACAAGAAAATTCTTCCATTTATTGCCTAAATAGTCACAAAGAAGGGTAACAACAGGAACTATGGGAATCAACTTAGAAGGAAGTACAAGTACTCCGCTCGCCATAAAGCAACCAACTTTGAACTTGAACCATGGGGCAAAAACCCCACGAGAGGATATAGCCATGGACCTCTCCGACTCAAAAGATGGAGAACAATTCAATAATGATAAGTTAGAAGAAAATTCCAATGCATTCGATAATGTGAAAATGTCCAAACTGCCCAGTCAGGCCAACCGCAAGCCAATAGGAAACCGAGGGAGTGGTTCTTCCAAAGATAGGAGAACCTAAGCTTCAGCCCACTCCCCAAGACCGTTTCAAAACCAAACACTTGATGTAGTGACTGACAGTAGTCCCCAGGATTATCGGACATCAGAGGCGTTTATCGCGGATATGGTTAAGTGATTGATGGACGACGATTAAAATAGAAGAGATGATGAATGTGGATCTACACCAAGTCAGACTCCCTTTACTGATGAGATCTTGAATAAGCGATTTTAAAAAAGTTTACAATGCCAACTATTCCGTCCTATGATGAGACAAAAGACCAAAACCCCATTTATACAAGTATAGTTGGTAAGTAGATGGAGCGAATGCTTCGAAGGCTATTTGGTGTTGATGTTTTCCTATCTTTCTAGAAGGAATTGCTTCCATGTGGTTCAATAGGCTTCCATCGAGATCCATCTCCACTTTCGACCGACTAGTAACAAGATTCCTCGATCAGTTCAGGCTCCATACCGTGTAACCCAAAGACATGATGTTCCTGTATGGACTATTCCGCGGGATGAAACGAATCACTGAAGTCTTTCATGAATCGGTTCAATACCGCAGTGAAAGAGATGGGAAATTCAAATGAGGACATGGTTTTCATAGTTTTGGTCCAAGCTATTCACCTAAAACTGAATGTAGAAAGTGAATCAAAATGAAGCAACCCACTAAAATGAAGAACTTTATTGTAAAGCAAGCCAATACTTGAGATTAGAGGAGGCGCAAATGCTAGAGAGGAAGTCTACTGGCATGCGACCAATGAATGTCAGGAAGAGTGGCGTGGCGACGAATCAGAATACAAATGCTTCCTGGACAGCTAACGAGACCATGGGGAAAGATGGAAATATAAAGTGGAAGAATCAAAATTCCAATAAAAGAAATGGAAATAATAAACGCCTTAAAGGTTTCGGGACGAAAGATTACACCCCTTTCAAGGATACACTGAAAAAATCTATCTCTTGACACAGGAGACGGAGGAATATAAGGAACTCCTAAAAAGGAAGCAAATGAAGCACAAAAGCGCTTGGGAAGTTCTGACACTTCCACGAGATGCACGGTCACGACAGAAATGAATGCCGCAACCAAAAGAACTTAACTGAAGAGCTGATTTGGGGAAACAAACTTCAGCAATACGTGAGAAAATCACAGAATCCTGACTAGCTCCTCAAACCCCTAGGAATCAAAGAAACCAAGTTAGAACCAGTGAAGAGGGATCAAAGCAAACTGACCAGAGATTCATTATTGGAACAATGTCTGAAGGCCCGCATCCTGCATAGAGAAGTTAGGGAGAGATGGAGCGGTAAGCAAGTTCATTAAAGCATGCTCCGAAGGAATCGTGTCTTACAAAAGATGGGGATCCAACCAAGCAACAGAAAACTTTGAATGATTACATTGTGTTCAGAAATCAAGATACCGAGGGGATCGAGGCTCCAACTCTCGATCCAATGGTGGTGATGGTAGGAACCGGACCCGTCGTGGTTCGAAGAGTGTTGGTCGATAGCGGCAGTTCTGTCAATATTCTTTTCAAACGTACCTTTGACCATATAAAGATCGGCATCAAAAGCGTGTCTGCATGCCAAAAAAAATCCCAAGGGTTTACTGGCGAACCCAAATGACTAGTAGGGACAATTGACTTGCCAGTGGAGCTTGGAGAGGGTGATTGAAGAGTCACCCTCATTCAGACTTTCGTAATTGCGGATGAAACTTCCACGTATAATGCCTTCTTGGGACGGCCCGGACTAGCTGAATTCAGAGTCGCTCTGGCCCAATGGTGCCTTACCATGAAGTTCCTAATGGAAAAAGGAATCGGGGTAGTCAAAGGAGATCAGTGTGCCGCCAGAGAATGTTACATTACAGAATCGTGCGAATTTAAAAGAAGAGAAAAGGGGAAGGATGTGGGAGAACTCTCCACATCCGTGAACCTTCTAAATAACAACAATAAAGTCGCCCCTGGCTCGGGGACAATAGCCGATTTGATAAGGCTTTAGACCACAGAAAGAAGAGTTCATGGGAGGATCGGGCAACATCGGTAGAATTGACGGTGTCTATAACGACCCGTTTTTCCATACTTTTTTATTCGACAATAAATCACACATGTTTAACTCAAATTGCACGATTAAGCGGATCGTTAAGGTAGAAAGAAAATAAAGAATAAAATCTCACACGAATGGGATAACATATATTATTTCAATAATAATTTGCCTGGACAGTTATAAACCCCTGTCCTTACAAATGTTGTAAACAACAAAACAAATGCAATAGATGCAGCAGATAATAGAATATGTCCATACGGTGATGAACCTCTCCAGCTCTCCTTTGGAAACTCCAACCATCTCCAACTAAACCTGAAACTACTCGGATCTGACCCGAGTACTAAAAATACCCAGATCAGGCTTGATAAACCAGCGTGAGATACTCGAAACTTTCAAATGTATAGATCATGACGATGTTATCAAAATCTTTGAAAAAAGGGTATCTCATAAGACCATGCCCACACATAAACACAGACAGGTTTTTACCTTATGATAAGCAAAAAAAAATTATTACCACAATATTTTGATATTATCTTTAATGACATTCTTTCGAAAAACATTTTTCAAATAAACTTATTCAAATAAGGTATCAATATCTGGACTAAGTCTAAGGTAATATATCAGGACTAGGTTAACGGAATATACCGAAAGGAATATATGATACCGAAAAGGGGCAGCCGAATTGTTCACAAGTCATTACAACTATTTTAGGAATACAATCGATATCGTAAATCTCGTATTGGGATTGGATTTCCAACATGACAGGGAACTAGTGGAAAGATCAATCTGTATCCATAGCTTACGTCCAAAACTCAAACGTTGTTATACAACAACACAAATGGCAAAAAGGGAATACAATCTGCGAATAACATCCAAGGACTAAGACTTCGTACATCCCTGCCATGAGGCCCAGATGTATCTGGTACCTAGGGCTCAAACATCTGATTACCCAAATCACTACTATCCAAAATGCAAGCATACATCTGACCACATAGAATTCCATCATAATCAAGGTGTGAGGCTTGTGAGATATGATCAATTTCTTCAAAGCCAGGTTTTTCGTACAAAAGCATGCTTTGTTCTTAACAGGTTCCACTTTGAATGCCACATTGTCATTCCACATCACATGACTGATTTCTAGAAAAGTATAACTTCCTGAGCTTGTATGCCTCGGGAAAAGGTGTTAAGCTAGAAGAAGTTGCCTTCTCTTCCACCAACCGATATACATTAATAGAAACTGCGCAATTGTTATATAGAATACAATGTCAGACAAATAGCCATATAAGTTCGTTCTAGGACTGAACGAAACCGAAGGCACTTTCCTCTGCCATTACTAGGCGAGAAGCCCTTGCAATCCAAAATAAATTTCCACGATGAGGAGATCGCTGCTATAAATAACTCTATAATGGGAGTGGCCTAGAGCATGTCAACAAGCAGTCCTCATGCTGTGAAGATCCATGGTCTTCAATAATCATCATCTTCAGCATGTCTTCACTTCCGAACGTATACATTGGTTCGAAGTGGTTTCCGTATAGGAATCACCCAAATTCGACTCCGGTTTCTTCGAAGCCAATCATCGCTTTAAAAGATGTTAAGTTCATATGTGGATATCAATCATCAATCAATTACTTCATCTTTTATTTAAATCAAATATCTTTCTTAGATATATTCTTCTCAATTTATTCCATTTTCTTTCCAAGATTATATAGAATCATTAAGCCTCATTTATCAAACCATTTGATTTATTTGAACTTTTCTTAATCCTTGGAATAATTCCAAATCATTCTCTCTTTTACTTAGTAAAACCTTTTCGCATCATTCTTTTAATCTTAATCAAAGATTTCTTATATTCAAGTTATAACTTCTTACTTGGGGAAAATATTCCTAAATCATTTATGAAATCTTAACTAAGGATTTCTTTCTTAACTTCAAATTATATTCTTGCAAATCGAAGATTTTCATAACAGAGCACTACTGCCACTTTAAATATGGTAAAATTCACCTCCAAGGATTAATGGCAAGTAATCCTACATCATGAAGATCTTTTTCTTCAATATGTTTTATTTTGAAAATTAGTTTAAAGGGGTTTTCGGATAGGAATCACACAAATCTGATCATGGTTCCCTTGTACCAATCATCGAATAAAAGGTGTTAAGTGGTTAATTAACAGTCAAAGAATTTATTTCATTTCTTTTATCTTGGGAAAACTTAAATTTGATCTTTTATAGCATCTAGGCTTTCCTTTTGATCTATTCTACCCCTCGCCTAAAAAGAGAAAACATAGGCAGGTAAGTTCAGAAAACATATTATTTATGAATCATTTCATAAAACTATTACTTAAGTTTGTTACATCTTATGACTTATGTAAATCCATCATTTTTTAAAGTCTTAAGTCCAAATCCTTAATTAATGCTAGAATTCATTAATAAAACATTTTCCAGTTTATAATTACCTTTTTGAGGAGTCATTATTTAACTTAATAGTTCATGACTTAAATCTATATTTGTATGATATAACTTTACATCCTAAGAGTATATACAAAATCCCAAATTCCCAATCGGTTTTATATCCGGGTGAATTACAATATGTTGCAGTTTGTTATCCTTTCAAATTCATAATCACAAACTTTATTTTTGATTCAATGCTATCATAAATTTCTCCACTTTTAAATCCTTTTTATTTATAATCACATTTATAAATACTTATCCAATTTCATTTACTGAGAGTATTTCACAATCTTTTACCAAAAGTTTTCATAAATTTCTTAGCTCTGAATTAGGTATGATTCAGATTTTCGACTATCCAAAATCGTCGGAAATTCCGCATTATTTTAGCAACTAGTGATTCCAAATTTATCTTTGGTTTAAACACTTTTATAAAGATTACAAATCAATGATTCACGTTATTTCTTTAACTTAAGAAAATTATGTAGATCGAGTAACTCAAACCAATCCAAGGAACTAGGTACTACCAATAGTACCATATATCCTCTTAACAAGAAGAGTAATACTTAAGAGAAGTGCTTACCATCCGAACACATCTCTTGTCCATTTTTAGTTTATTTTTGAGTCAATCGAACTAATTATCATGAAATACCTCTTTTTATTTGGAATAATACCATTTTCAAATTCCTTGAGAGATTACTTTATAAAACCTATTTTATAATTTCATTTTATCTTATATTAATTAATTTCATTTAGTTTTCCACAATTCTTTTACGCGAATTTAAATTCTCTTTCCTTTTATATTTATCTTTGTACACAATTATTTTCTATTACATCTGTATCTTATATGTTTATTCCTTAAATAAATCTTATTATTAAACACCGTATAGTTAAATCGTGAAATTTAATTCACAAGGCATTAGTACTTAAACTTTTAAATCAAACAACTGATCAATTTATGATAGTAACTCAACATTATCATTTCTTAATTTATTATTTTGTAATAAGTATAAAGATCTTAATTAACTTATCAGATTTCTTACTTATCGATTATCTTTATGAAACTTCTTATAGTCAAACTGTGAAATTCTAATCACGAGATGATCATATTTAAATTTCACTAATTCTGATTTCTAACTATACAACTTTTCAAATATATACTTTATATTCAAAATAAATCCTAGGTAAAATTATTTCATTTACCAATTTTTTCAAAATCAGTGTGTCGGTTTGCCTTGTTCAAGTGTTTAGGAACCCTCATCGATAACGGTGATCGGGCGCATCGATCAGAATCCATGAATCTCTCAACAGATAACTCAACACAAAATATTTTTACATCTAATAACAAATACGCGCTCATATATAATACGCTCCAACCCGTTCTAGGTTGTTATTAACCCTATCTCTAATGAGTTACTCATCCTAGGGTATAACTAACCCTATCTCTGATGAGACTTTACCCCAACAAAGCCAAGGTTCTCACTTAACCTTCAGCTCTGATATCAAATGTAACGACCCGTTTTCTCATAACTTTTGAATCAACAATAAATCACACATATCCAACTCAAATTGCACGAATAAGCGGATCATTAAGGGTAGAAACAAAATAAAGATAGAACAGAATCTCACATTAATGGAATAACATATATTATTTCAATAACAATCTTTACACGAAATTTTTTAAAATACAATATCGGAGCCTAACCTAAATTCAACTTGGATAGTTATAAAACCCTGTTCTCACGAATGCTGAAAACAACAAAACAAATACAATAGAGGTAGCGTATAATAGAATACGTTCATACGATGATGAAGATCTCCAGCGCTTCTCTGGAAACTCCAACCGTCTTCAACTAAACTTGAAACTACTCGAATCTGACCCGAGTATTAAGAATACCCGGATCAGGCTTGATAAACCAGCGTGAGATACTCTAAAATTTTAAATGTATAGATCATGACGATGTTATCAAAACTTTTGAAAAGAAGGGTATCTCATAAGACTATGCCCACACATACACACGAACAAATTTTTGCGTTGTGATAACCAAAACACTTTTGTTACCAAAATAATTTGATATTATTTTGTATGACATTATTTTGGAGAACATCTTTCAAATAAACTTTATTAAATAAGGTATCAATATATGGACTAAGTCTAAGGTAATATATCCGGATTAGGTCAATGGAATATACCGAACGGAATATATGATACCAAAAAGAGGTAGCAGAAATGTTTGCAAGTCATTACAGATATTTTGGGAATATAATCAAAACCGTAAATCTCGTATTGGGATTGGATTTCCATCATAATAGGGAACTAGTAGAAAGATCAATCTGTATCCATGGCTTATGTCCAAGACTCAGATGCCATTATACAACAACGCAAATGGCTAAAAGGGAATATAATCTATGAATAACATCTAAGGACTCAGATTTTGCGCATCCTCGCCATGAGGCCCAGACGTATCTAGTACCTAAGGCTTAGAACATCTGATTACCAAATCACTACTATCAAAAATGCGAGCATATATCTGACCGCATAGAATCCCATCATAACCGGGGTATGAAGCTCGCAAGGCTACGCTCAATTTCTTCAAAGCTACGATTTTCATACAAAACCACGCATTGATCATAACAGGTTTCACTTTAAATGCAACATTGTCATTTCATATAACATGACTGGTTTCTAGAAAAGTATAATTTCCTGAGCTCGTATGTCTTGGGAAATGGTGTTAAGCTAAAAGAAGTTCCCTTCTCCTCCACCAACTGATATACATTTTTAGAAACCTCTCAAATGTGATTTAGAGTACAATGTCAGACAAACATCCATACAAGTTCATTCTCTAACTGCATGAAACCGAAGGCACTTTCCTCGACCATTACTAGGAGAGAAGCCCTTCCAATCCAAAAAAATTCCACAACGAGGAGACCGCTGCTATAAATAACTCTATAATAGGAGCCACCCAGAGCATGTCAACAAGCGGTCCTCACGCTATGAAGATCAATTATCTTCAATAATAATCATCTCCGACATGTCTTCACTTTCAAACGTATAATTTAGTTCGAAGTGGTTTCCAAATAGGAATCATCCAAATTTGACTCTGGTTCCTTCGAAGCCAATCATCGCTTTAAAAGACGTTAAGTTCATATGTGGATATCAATAATCAATCAATTACTTCATCTTTTAATTAAATCAAATATATTCCTTAGATATATTCTTTTGATTTATTACATTTTCTTTCCAAGAGTATATAGAATCACCTCATTTATCAAATCATTTAAGTTATTTGAACCTTTCTTAAATCTTGGAATAATTCCATAATTTTCTCTTTTACTTAGGAATTCCTTTCCTAATCAATCTTTCAATCTTAATCAAAGATTTCTTATATTCAAGTTATAACTTTTAACTTAGGGAAAATATTCCTAAACCATTTATTAAATCTTAATTATAGACGTCTTTCTTAACTTCAAATCATATTCTTGCAAATCGATGATTTTCATAACAAAGCACTACTGCCACTTTAAATATAGTAAATTTCACCTCCAGGGACTAATGGAAAGCAATCCTACATCATGAAGATCTTTGTCTTCAACATGTTTTACTTTGAAAATAAGTTTAAAGGGGATTTCGGATAGGAATCACCCAAATTCGATCCTGGTTCCTTCGTACCAATCATCGAATAAAAGGTGTTAAGTGGTTAATTAACATTTAAAGAATTTGTTTAATTTCTTTTATCTTGGAAAAACCTGAATATGATCTTTTAGAGCATCTGGCTTTCCTTTCAATCTATTCCACCCCTCGCCTAAAAAGAGAAAACATAAGCCAGGTATGTTCAGGACACTGGTTGCTCCATTCCTAATCTTAGTTAAACACCTTGTTTTATCTTTATAGATCTCACAAGCGGGACAAATGTACTAGTCGTTTCCGCAAACTCAGTTATTAGCTTTATTTTGGAATTGATTATAAGATTCCAAATTATCTTTTAACTCTTGATTTTCTTTTTAAAAACATTCATAGATTCTAGTAAATATCTTTACGTTTAAACTCATACTCAAAAGGTTAAAGAATTCGCAGCATAAAAGTGCCGCGGAAAGTGCTATATAAGCTTATTTGATTTAAACAACTTTTTAATATTTGAAAATTCATATTTTCCATACTAAATCTCCTTTAATCCATTTTAATAGATTTATCGCATTTATTTCATATTTTTAAAACATTTAAACAATCAATTTTAAAGAAATCCTTTTCTGGATTCCAAACTTCAAAACTACGATGTTATTATATAATTGTTTTGGACATATTTCAAAATCTACTTGATGAAATTTTGATTTTCTTTCTTCCTTTGGAAAGTATTATCATTGCGAGACGTATTTTGAAGAAATCCGACTTATAAATCATTCTCTACATTAATTTGAAGTTATGGGTAGAAATTTACGAACTGCCACTACGCGACGAGCTCGATTTTGACCAATTTTATAAATTGCTTCGGAACTTGCCCAAACTACTTCAAATTTGTTTTATACCATATTTTTAACCATTTTATATTATTTAAAATCATTAAGAGGCTAAATAACTTTCATACACATATTTGCATGGATTTAATTTCCATTAATACTAGAAAAAAGGATTTCTGCATATGCATCGTTCAAAGCAATGATTTTTACCAGCTATAGTAAGGAAAGAAACCTCATGATAACAAAAAAGGAAATAAGTAGATAAAGCCTACGGATATAGAATCAAATTGATAAAAAAAAGCATCGTAAAGATCAATTAGCGCGCTTTTGGTCGATGCAGTTAAAAACTGCTTACTTATGTCATGAAATGATATATAAAGTTAGGAATCAACTTATGTAATAGAATGAAGTAGGTAGCGGTGGGGTTACCATTATTCTTTTTCTTGTATGTGTTCCTAAGAAAAGGAATTTGTCCATAATAGTGTGAAAAGAAGGCCCGGCCCGAAGTTGTTCAGGAATAGTGGCGTTCAGTTTCTCGACCGTTTGCCTTAGGATTATTTAGTTATGTTTCTCGATGAGGCCGAGAAGGGATATAACTCAGCGGTAGAGTGTCACCTTGACGTGGTGGAAGTCATTAGTTCGAGCCTGATTATCCCTAAATCCAATAGGATTTTTTCTATTTTGACTTGCTCCCCGCAGCGATCGATCGAGAATGGATAAGAGGCTTGTGGGATTGACATGGAAGGTGGGGATGGCTATATTGCTAGGAGCGAACTCCAGGCTAGTATGAAGTGCACGGATCCAAGTTATGCTTGGAATGAAGTATTTTTATGAATCTTGGTGTTGATAGGCGTATTGGTCCTAGTCTCAATATTAATATTATTTCTCACAGAGAAATCAGGAATTTTATAATTTAAAAATAGCATATCCATATTTTTGTCCGTATCAATGAGAAATCTTTTTTCTAGATAATTATAAATAACTATCCTTATCAGTCCATAAAAGGGTTTGGGTTTTAGTGTATTGATCGTTTCATTGATTCCTCTTAAAGATTTGTATTGATTCCTCCTAAAGATTTCATTTCAATTGGAATTTGGTTATTCACGATGTACAATGAACCCTGTTAAGCATCCATGGCTGAATGATTAAAGCGCCCAACTCATAATTGGAAAATTCGTAGGTTCAACTCCTGCTGGATGCACGCCAATGGGAACGTTCAATAAGTTTATTGGAATTGGCTCTGTATCAATGGAATCTCATCATCGATACACAAATAATTGGTATGGTATATTCATACCATAACATATGAACAGTAAGAACTAGAATTCTTATTGAATTTATTGTGCTTACTAACCATTTCTCTTATCATTTATCAAACCAAATTATCATCCATATCACAAATATATAATCAACCACAATATCAATCAAGTGGTCATCCAATATCAACCAATATTTGACATATTAATTTCTAATTTAACATGTGTATTACCAACTTAAGTTTTATTGAACTAAAACTAAGATTTGTTTACTCACCTTTAACTTAGTCAATTCTTCCTATCAACATTCATTTAATCCAACGCTATACTAAATCATCTTATCTTCACCAAACCATCACCTAAACAGCTTCATCTCACTTTTCAATGCTCGACCATTACTTTACTTCCACTTGCTTTCGACCACAAGTCTTTCACTCTTCTATAGGTTCGACCACACCTTGATCCTCGCCTTCCACCATCATTTCTTCACTTCTTAGATGCGAAACCATGTTTTGGTGGTATTCTAAGGCCTTTGGCAAAGTTTGGTGTTTTTTTGACTTTGTTTGATATGGTTTTGAAAAAATTAGTAAGGAAATGGAAGAGAAGAAACCATTAGAGAGTGGAAGAAAAGCTTGAAAAAGGAAGAAGAAGAAGTGAAAAAAGTAAGAAAGTCAATGCTTATTTATAGAAAAAATTTTGGATTAAAATAATAATTTGTAAAAAGACCAAAATACAATTTACTTACTTTTTAAGCAACCTTATTTTTTCAACACTTAACATCACATTTCAAATCATTAATTTATGTCATTTTCACTTAAGTATTAAGTAAAAAATATAATAATTATGTTTGGTTTGATTTGATGTTTACGTTTTGCTTTGAAATGACATGTTTGTTTTTTGTGCTTACTTTTTGTTAATTATATTCTAGAATTTTCCAAGTATGTTTAGTAAAATTAAACTTGATTAGTGAATTAATTAATACTTATACCATTAGAATATATGTTTCTATATATGAAAATAAAGTTGCGACGACGTTGTGACAACTTTTAATCGACAAAACATTGATTTTCGACAAAATGTGTTACGGTCAAATTTTGACTTTTAGTTAAACTATTTATTTATGTAAACCAAATTTAAAAATATATTTTTATATTTCTATTTAAAAATATCAACACTCATAAATAATTTAAAATAATTTATTTAACCATTAAAACTGACTTTTCTAAAATCAGCATTTTGTTATTTTTGTCGATATAGGCAAATGTTACTATTTTTGTACATACTTCTCTTTTCAAATCCTATCTAATATTATTTGACTCATATAACCTTACTTATTTTACATTTAAAATCACTTTAAAGAATATTTTAAAGTGTTCAAATTCTGGGTTGTTACATTCTCCCATACTTAAAAGAATTTCATCCTTGAAATTATGCAAAACAAAAATTTGCTAATTTTTTTTATCTCAAAACTTAATTCCACATAATATACACAGATCATCAATATGAAATATCTTATTCAATCTCCTATTCGAATACATAAATTTATTTTCTAAACTAGTATCGATCCCCAGTTCCTCTTTTGCGGACTCTGATTAGGCTTTTAGATCAGAACCTTTGCTTTCCTTGCATAGTGCTCAACTATGGTAGAAAACTCAAGTACCTGACCGTAAACCCTCATCAATGTTCATCTTCAAGAACCGAGTGATAAATCCTTTTTTGGACCGGTGTAAATACCTCAAAGTTCTATACTCAAACCATAGATCAAAATTTATGTGACGAAATGATGTACATATAACATATGTATTTATTAACCCTCAAAACTTTCATAAAAACTTTATCTTAAGTTTAATTTTTTTTATAAAGGTGCTTCTTTATATAATCCCTTTAATTATTTGTTTCCAAATATTTTTATTAAAGAAAAATATTCTAAAGAAACCATTTTTTAGTCAAAAGATAAATATCTTTATAATTTTTTTCCCATAATCCTTTAACTTAGTATGTTTCTTTTAACACTAATATTATTTATGTATCTTTTCGTAAAACTATTACTTAAGTTTATTACATCTTATAACTTATGTAAATCAATCATATTTTGAAGACTTAGGTCCAAATCCTTAATTAATGCTAGAATTCATTAATAAAACATTTTTCAAGTTATAATTACCGTTTTGAGGAGTCATTATTTAACTTAATAATTCGTGACTTAAATCTATATTTGTATGATATACCTTTACATCATAAGAGTATATACAAATCCTGAATTCCCGATTGGTTTTATATCCTGGTGAATTATAGTATGTTGTAGGTTGTTATCCTTTCAAATTCATACTCAAACTTTATTTTTGATTCAATGCTATAAAAAAATTCTCCACTTTTAAATCCTTTTTATTTATAATCACATTTATAAATTATACTTATCCAATTTCATTTACTTAATGTATTTCACAATCTATTACCAAAAGTTTTCATAAATTTCTTAGCTCTGAGTTGGGTATGATTCGAAAATTTTCAACAATCCAAAATAGTCGGAAATTCCACTTTATTTTAGCAATTAGAGATTCCACATTTATCTTTGATTTAAACACTTTTATAAAGATTACCAGTCAATGATTCACATTATTTCTTTAACTTAAGAAAATTATATAGATCGAGTAACTCCAAAACAATCCAAGGAACTAGTTACACCAATAGTATCATATATCCTCTTAAGAAGAAGAGTAATACTTAAGAGAAGTGCTTACCATCCAAACACATCTCTTGCCCATTTTTAGTTTATTTTTGAATCAATCGAATTATTTATCATAAAATACCTCTTTTTATTTGAAATAATATCATTTTCAAAATCCTTTCGAGATACTTTATAAATCTATTTTATAAATCATTTTATCTTATATTAATTAACTTCATTTAATTTTCCACAATTCTTTTACTCGAATTTAAATTCTCTTTCCTTTTATATTTATCTTTTTACAAAATCATTTTCTATTACATTTTTATCCTATATATTTGTTCCTTAAACAAATCTTATTATCGAACACCTTATAGTCAAATCGTGAAACTTAATTCACAAGGCATCTGTACTTAAACTTTTAAATCAAACAATTGATTAAGTTATGATAGTAACTTAACATTATTATTTCTTAATTTATTATTTTGGAATAAGTATTAAAGATCTTAATTAACTTATGAGATTTCTTACTTATCGATTATCTTTATGAACCATCTTATGGTCAAACTATAAAGTTCTAATCACAAGATGTTCATATTTAAATTTCACTAATCTTGATTTCTAACTATACAACTTTTCAAAATATATACTTTATATTCAAAATATAATCCTAGGTAAAATTATTTCATTTACCAATTTTTTCAAAATCAATGTGTCGGTTCGCCTTGTTTAAGTGTTAGGAACCCTCATCGATAACGGTAATCAGGCGCATCGATTAGAATCCATAAAACTCTCAACAGATAAATCGCTCAGAACATTTTTATATCTAGTAACACATACGTGCTCAAATATAATACATTAAAACTCATTCTACGGTGTTACTAACCCTATCTTTAATGAGTTACTCATCCTAGGGTATTACTACCCCTATATCTGATGAGATTTTACCCCAACAAATCCAAGATTCTCGCTCAACCTTCTGCTCTGATACCAAACTAAGGTGTGCATTTCCACCACGACCGAACCAAAAAGAAGCAGCCAACAAGCGTATATAAGTCTAGGATTTCACTCAAGGTTCAAATATAAAAGTTCATTCGGTGAAACAACGCGAGAGTCCATTCGGCACTCCAACACTCAAGCCCATTCGGCAGTATGAAACGAGATCTCATTCGGCATTCGGAATACCATGGCTCATCCGGCATTCCCAATGCCGAGATTCATCCGGCATTCCCAATGCCGAAGTCCATTCGGCATTCCCAACTCCACTGCCGAGCCAAACCTCAACCTTTCCCCCAAACCATACCGAACCAACCTTCCCCCCAAACCATACCGAACCACCTCTCCACTTCCATGCCGAACCAACCCACCACCGGTCCAAAACCCACCATCACCGAACCACTTCCCCACTGAACCAGAGCATGCCGAACCAAAGTTGCCGGTCCAGATTGCATCAGCCCAGGCCCACCAGCAGCTATAAACATCCTAGACCCCTGCCCCCAACCTCACTCTATAAATAGAGGGGCAGGGGTACAACAATGGCAGACAAGTTTGAGAGCTCAAGCACGGAAGGAACTTTCAAACAACTTTCATATACTTGTAACCAAAGCTTTGTACTTGTAATCTGAAGAGAAAGAGGAGAATAACATATAAAGTGGATGTAGGCACGTTCTGGCCGAACCACTATAAATCTGTGTGTCCTTTACAGTTTAGTCCTTGCTTTTTATATATTTTCATAAATCACCCAAATCGCTAAGAACAACATATAATCAACTAAATCGTACGACTTTGAGGTGTTTGCCCATTTTTTGCGCAAACATTTTTGGTGCTTTCGTTGAGAGTTGAACTCGGGACCTACCGCTTGGAAGTTGAATTTGAGAGTTTAGAGATTCAGATTGGAAGAGTCATGGCGAGACAATCAAGCAGAAGGCCAAGGCCAGAGCAGAGTCAACAGGAAGGGAGTCAAGAGGCTTCCTCAGGAGCAAACCAAGCTTCAGCCTTCATCACCATGGATGAGATGGAGGCTATGATGATAAGACAAGAAGAGATGATCCAGAACTTGCTTCAGCAAATTGGGCAACTTGGAGCACAAAACCAAGGAGAAACTGGAGTTAAGAACGGAGCAGGACCATCTGGCGTAGCACCAGAGCTAGGGCGCACACACGCAGATCATGTTAATCCGATCCCGGGAAGAGAGACGGGGGCATCCGAACAACCTGGTGGCAATTGAGGAGTGAACGCTCAGTCAAGGGGGCAGATCCCAGAGTTCCCTCGTGAACTCGGGGGGCAGGTTGAAAGTGATGAACGAAGATTGCATCTCGGAGACGGTGATAGATTGGCGGAGATGGTTAGAAGAGCTATGAGAGGCGGTTTGGTAAACAAAGACTTGGAAGATGTAAATAGGAGTCCTTTTCCTTCTGCAATTAGGATGGCTAGGAACCCACCAAAATTCAAGCTACCATCAGTAGAGATGTACGATGGGAGGACAGACCCCGCGGTCCATCTTACTAAGTATATGAGGCACATGGAAGTGCTGGGGGCATCACAGGAGATCATGGCCCGGTGCTTTCCACTGTATTTGACGGACATTGTAGCGTTATGGTTTAGGCAACTGGAGAGCGGCTCCATAGGAACGTGGGCGGATTTAACTGAGAGATTCATGAGGCAATTCAGGGTTCATATTGCGAGACCCAAGAATGTGATGACTTTGGCAACCTTGAAGCAGAAAACTGGAGAGACTTTGAGGAGCTTTCTAACGCGATTTAATGCGGCGGCAGCATCAGTGGATCGACCAGATCCATCTATGGTCATGATGGCGGCTGTATCTGGAATAGCTGATAGCACAGAGTTCAAGAATTCATAAACCAAGGACCCGCTTATGAATCTGGGAGAGTTCTATCATGAGGCTGAGAAGTTTCTGCGTTTGGAAGATGCTAGTGCAGAAAGAGAGGAAGAAGATGACGTTTACGCAATCAAGAGTGGAAACCCACCTGGAAAGTGCGGAGACTAGCAAAGGAAAGAGAAAGGCTGAGGATAATGATGACAGGTCAAAGCGGCAAAGGAGGGAGCCGCGATTCATCACTCATACTGAGCTTAATGAGAGTCTGGAACGAATTTATCAGGATACCAAGGGGCAGGTTCCGTATCGTAGACCAATGCGAAGGGATCCAACCTCTGACGAAAGAAAATCGGATAAGTTTTGTGTATTCCATGAATTAAACGGTCATAACACTAATGATTGTAGGCATTTGAAGGACGAGGTGGAAGGGCATATCAGGAACGGTATGCTCCTTCAGTACGTGAGGAGGCGAACTCCAGCAGTGGAGCCAGAGCGACCACCTCGAACGGTCACAACTCGCCTCGAACGGCACCCGACCTCGAACGGTCACAACTCGCCTCGAACGGCACCCGACTTCGAACAGTCACAAACTCGCCTCGAACGGCACAACTCATCTCGCCACAAATGGCTCGATCGCAAAAGGTCGCCATTTGAGGTCCACCCCCTGACCGCCAACAGTCGCACCTTACCACGAATGGCTGATCTCGAACGATCGTCATCCGAAGTAAGGCGCTTGACCGCGAACGGTCCCATTTCATCTTTTGCCGCGAACGTCACCGGCCGTGAACAGTCACATTTCACCCCAAGTGGCTTGATCGCGAACGGTCGCCATTTGAGGTCCGCCCTCTGACCGGGCTCGGTCGCACTTTATCTCGAATGGCTCGATCCCGAACGATCGTCATTTGAAGTAAAGCGCTTGACCGTGAACGATCACATTCCACCGCAAATGACTCGATCTCGAACGATCGTCGCATGGATTTGGACGCTTGACCGCGAACGGTCGCACTTCACCTCAAATGACTCGATCGCGAACGGTCGTCATTTGAAGTTAGGCGCTTGACCATGAACGGCCGCGCTTCATCCCAAATAACTCGATCCCGAACGGTCGTCATTTGGGGCCATATAAAATATCAAGCTCTTTAGAGGTTGTCAACAGGATATAAACATCCAGCTCATGGCATTACAAAACACGCCTTCCTACCGCAAGGCATGTTTTGGGGGGCAAAGTGTTATCCCATTTTTGGTCAAAACTGGAATATCAATGTTGTGTGCATTTCCACCACGACCGGACCAAGAAGAAGCAGCCAGCAAGCGTATATAAGTCTAGGATTTCACTCAAGGTTCAAATATAAAAGTTCATTCGGTGAAACAATGCGAGAGTCCATTCGGCACTCCAACACTCAAGCCCATTCGGCAGTATGAAACGAGATCTCATTCGTCATTCGGAATACCATGGCTCATCCGGCATTCCCAATGCCGAGATTCATCCGGCATTCCCAATGCCGAAGTCCATTCGGCATTCCCAACTCCACTGTCGAGCCAAACCTCAACCTTCTCCCCAAACCATACCGAACCAACCTTCCCCCCAAACCACACCGAACCACCTCTCCACTTCCATGTCGAACCAACCCACCACCGTTCCAAAACCCACCATCACCGAACCACTTCCCCACCGAACCAGAGCATGCCGAACCAAAGTTGCCGGTCCAGATTGCATCAGCCCAGGCCCACCAGCAGCTATAAACATCCTAGACCCCTGCCCCCAACTTCACTCTATAAATAGAGGGGCAGAGGTACAACAATGGCAGACAAGTTTGAGAGCTCAAGCACGGAAGGAACTTTCAAACAACTTTCATATACTTGTAAACAAAGCTTTGTACTTGTAATCTGAAGAGAAAGAGGAGAATAACATATAACGTGGATGTAGGCACGTTCTGGCCGAACCACTATAAATCTGTGTGTCTTTTATAGTTTAGTCCCTGCTTTTTATATATTTGCATAAATCACCCAAATCGCTAAGAACAACATATAATCAACTAAATCGTACGACTTTGAGGTGTTTGCCCATTTTTTGCGCAAACACCCACATATAAGCACGAACCAATTTTTACCTTATGATAACCAAAACACTTTTATTACCAACATAATTTGATATTATCTTTAATGACATTATTTTGGAAAACATCTTTCAAATAAACTTATTTAAATAAGGTATCAATATATGGACTAAGCCTAAGGTAATATATTCAGATTAGGTCAATGGATTATACTGAACAGAATATATGATACCAGAAAGGGATAGATGAAATGTTTACAAGTCATTACATCTATTTTGGGAGTATAATCAAAACTGTAAATCTCATATTGGGATTGGATTTCCAACATGATAGGGAATTAGTAGAAAGATCAATCTGTATTCATGGCTTATGTCCAAGACATAGACGCCATTATACAACAACACAAATGGCTAAAACGGAATACAATCTACGAATAACATGGAGGGACTCGGACTTCGCGCATCCTTGCCATGAGGCCCAGACGTATCTAGTACCTAGGGCTCAGAACATCTGATTACCCAATTCACTACTATCTGTAATGCGAGCATACATCTGACCGCATAGAATCCCATCACTATGTATCGACTACTCTGACATAAACAAAGCTTGCTAGAAAGATAGCTTCCCCCTGCTCAGAATAGACCAGCTTGTCGACGAAATGGCAAGACATAAACTGCTATCATTCATGGATGCACACTCAGGGTACAACCTGATCCTGATGCATAAACCTAATCAAGAAAACACCAGCTTTGTCAACGATCTAGGACATACCACTATAGCGTAATGCCATTTGGCTTAAAAATGCTAGGGCAACCTACCAAAGATTGATAAATACCATGTTCAACCATCAAATCTGGAAAACCATGGAGCTTTACGTGGATGACATGTTGGTCAAATCCTGAGTAGCTGCGAATCACCTGGATAATCTCGCTGAAATGTTTGAATAAATCAAGAAGTATAGAAAGAAAATCAATCCACTCAATTGTCACTTCGGAGTATCCTCCGGAAAGTTCTTAGGATTCATAGTTAGTGCCAGGGTCATTGAAGCAAATCCAGAGCAGATAAGTGCTCTACCAAAAGTTCAAGCCTCGAAGAAGAAGAAAGAATTGCAATGCTTGAATGGGAAGGTCGCAGCACTAAGCCGATTTATCTCGAAAGCCATCGACAAATGCATACCGTTCTTTGATGCGTTAAAGAAAGGAAAGAAAAACTTTAAATGGAGTGGGGCATGTCATACTGCATTTGGAGAATTGCTGCGACGCATGGAAGCATGTTCGATCCTATCAAAGCCAATTGATGGAGAGGACCTTTTCATTTACCTACCAATCTCACCTCATGCGTTGAGCACTGCCCTTGTGTGTGAAGAGGCGAAAATCCAATGACCCATGTACTACATTAGCAAGCAGCTTACTGGGGCCGAGAAGAATTACCCAAAGCTGGAAAAGCTAGCATATTGCCTCTTGATCGCATCTAGAAAGTTACGACCATATTTCTAAGTGCATCTAATAAAGTACTAACTGATCAGCCTCTAAAGCAAGTACTGTACCAACCTGAAACTTTCAGATGACTTCTCAAGTGGAACATCGAACTGAGCCAATATGATATTACTTACCATCCTAGAAAGGTTATCATTGGGCGGGCACTTATAGATTTCATCACCGAGTTTGCCTTATAGGACGACGAAGAAGAAACACCATCGAAAGTGAAGACGCAATAGGAGCTCTTTTTCATGGCACATCAAACAACCTCTATTTCAGGGCGAGGGTAGTGCTTGAAAACCCCCGAAGGATGAGCCATTAATTAAGCCTTACGCTTGGAATTCCCTGCAACAAATAAAGAAGTGGAATATAAAGCATTTATAGCAAGGCTGAAAGTTGTGAAAGAACTCGGAATAAAGTCTGCCTACATCTACAGCGACTCTCAACTAGTCGTCTGCCAAGTAAAAGGCGAGTATCAGGCTAAAGGGGAGAACCTTGCCGCGTATCAGTCTAAAGCACAAGATTTGCTGAGCAACATCGAACATTATACCATAACTCACATTCCATGGTAGAAAAACACCGAGGGTGACTACTTAGCCAAACTGGCAAGCTCCGAAGAAGCTCGATCATTGGAACTAGTCCCGGTTGAGACTCTAACTGCCCCAAGTATAGATGAAAAGGATGTCAACTAGATTCTTGACATCACCGACGAACCGGAAAAATGGATGACGCCAATCAAGGACTACTTACTTACAGGGACCCTTCCAACTGACCCGAATTAATGAAACTCCGAAAGGCGTCAAGATTCGTAATACATGATAGGATACTTTATCGAAGGGGATTCTTAAACCCCGTCTTAGATGTGTGACCGATGACGAAGCTCGACGGACGCTGTAGGTAGGGCATGAAGGCGAATGCGGAGACAATACTAGGGGAAAACCCTTGCAAAAAATGTTCTTCGGTACGTGTACTTCTGGCCAACAATGAACTGCGACACAGCAGACTACGCCAGACGGGGTGATTGTTGCCAATGATTTGGCAAAATTTAAAAAATCCCTCAATAGAATTAACGCAGATAGTCATCCCATGGTCGTTTGCAATATGGGGAATCGACTTGATCGACGTATTGCCAAAAGGTAAAGAAGGGGCCAAAACACCATAGTTGATGTTGACTATTTCACAAAAGGGGCCGAAGCGGAACCGCTGGCCACCATTACCACAAAGAAAGTCATTAATATTGTTACTAAAAAGTTATTAGCAGGTTTGGTATGCCAAAGAAAATCATCACCAATAACGGGACCCAATTCGAAAGCGCCGAGTTCAAAGACTTTTGCACGCTTTCGAATTGAGAAGAGCTTTTCCGCAATCGCTTATACGCAGGAAAACAGGCAAGTGGAAGCAATAAACAAGATCATCAAGTCCACTATCAAAAAGCAACTACCTGAAACAAAAGGGAACTAGGTTGATGAACTTCCACTCGCACTATGGGCTTACATAACAATTCACAAAGTGGCAACCGGTCACACTCCATTCGCCTTGGTATATGGCTCAGAAGCAATGATTCCCGTCGAACTAGAAGTCCCTTCTCATCGGAGGTAAAATTTTGATCAAAAGAAAAATGAGCAGCTCCTACTTGAATCACTGGATATGATTGATGAAAGGAGAGAAGAAGCCGTGCTAAGGACCGCTGCCCACCAAAATGGGGTTGCGCAATAATTCAACTCCAAAGTTCATAACCAAACCTTCAAAGTGTGAGACCTTATCCTCAAACGAGTCTATCCCATGCTGGGATCCTTTGAACCAAACTGGGAAGGGCTATATGTGATCAATCAAAAGCTAAGGGACGAAACTTTCAAGCTGAAAAGCATCGACGGAATCCAAATTCCCAGAGCATGGAACAGCGAATCCATGCGCCGCTACTTCACTTGAAAACTACCTTATGTACTTTCTATTTTTCAGCAAATAAGCCGTCCCGGGATGTTGGAGGCATTGTAAGTGCGCAAAAACATGCCCAACTACTCTTGATAAAATTAATTCTCTTTTTGATCGAATAAAACTGTGTTCATAATAGTAACCTGGTGAGTCGACGTGGTCAAATCGGCTCAAAACCACGCGATTGATACTTGTGAAAGTGAAATCATGCTCAAGTATGCCCCACCTACCCATCGGATCGATGGAGGCAAATTGACTCAAACCGTTGGATCGACAGAACCTGATCCCCGCCTTCTAAGAACCGACGCTGCCCTAGCAGCATCAGGAAGCTTAAATGAAAAAGTCGTCCACCCCATAAGCCGCGCACTAACTTTTCGAGCCATGAAATCACGCTTTTAAAACATAAACTCCTCACGTTGTTCGAAGATAGGAAAATTTGAGAAGTACAAAAAGCCACGCATCCCATAAGCCACGCATTAACATTCCAAGTAATGAAATCACACTCTTAAAATGTAAACTCCTCCGTTGCCCGAAGATAGGTAACATTGAGAAGTATCAAAAGCTGCACATCCCATAAAGCCGCACACATTTGAAAGTAATAGAATTGCCTTGGCAATACTGGGAAACTTATCCATCATAGGAATGATGAGAATCAACCCACTCTCATTATCAGGAGTAACGGGGGTGAATCCAACAAAATTGAAGTGCTACAAACCGGTAAAAAACTCCAACCGCTGACACCTAATGATTAACTATAACATTTAGATAACGTCTAGCTATCTACGGCTAACTCATACAATGTGTGTGCTCTAAGCAATGAAGCATTGATCGAAGATTCCAAAACTCCCAAGAAATAATGTGCATAAGTATTTACTCACATTCTTGAGGAGTTACAAGTGGTTCAACTTCCAAAAAAAATTCAAAAATAATTCATTTACACGAAGAGTGTTTCTGAATTTTTTAATATTTAATCTGATAAAACTATATTCTGCACTCAATTTACATTGTTATGCACATATATTACGTGCCGTATGTTTACCAAAGTTGTAAAACTTACAAAAAAAATCAAATTGTAACTTCGTTTTATTCCAAGTTTTGGTATGTAGACTATTCGAATCATAAGTCAGTGGCCGTTTTCCAAGTGTTCAAAGTAAAAAGCCCTATGAACTAGAGGGCATCACCGGTACTCGAGTAGAAATGAATAAAAACAAAATTTACTTCACAAAGTTCTGTTCTTTAAACAAAGAATTTTGGCAGTAATCAAAGGACTAGATAAAATAAAATAAAAGTAAGCAAAGTAGACATAAGTACATAGAACACAGATAAGCAAAGCTACAGTCAAAATGTCGGCATTGTATTGCATGCAATTGTTTTTCTGTACAAGGTTAAAATTTGGAGGCTATACCCATAAAATACCAGCCAACAAAAGATAAAAGTATGGACAATGCAACAAAAGCAGTAAGAGCAGACTCTGCACTTGAAAAAACAACATAAAATGAATCAAAATCAGAATAACCACTATCAAAGCTCCTCAACGCCTTTTTCTTCCACGCCTATTTTCGCCTTTCGTCTGATGTTTTTGCTTCGCCTCGGGAGTAGTATCACTTTCGGCAATGCTAATTATGTCCTCGACGCATATATCTTTTTCTTGCTCTTCAAATTTCTCAGAAATTTCCCCTTTAGTCTTGCACTTCCGAGATCTACGAGAGCTCTTAGAGGACTTTATCACTTCAACTTTCTCCTTCTTGATGGCAACCAGTTGTTATTGAGATTTGCACACTGCTCTATCTGAATCTCCTGCTCATGAACTTCGGTCGCCGAGAGGTCACCCTCCAAAGATACGGAAGGATCATCCAAGCCATGTAATGTGTCGATTTTCTCGAATTATGGCCCTGATTGCAAGTTGGACATGGGCACGGAAACCTTAGTAGCTACAAAAACGAGCACGGATGCGGTTGAGATAGTGACAGGTCCAGGCACTGAGGAAACTGACAGATCAGCGGATAAGGAAGATGGGCCTATAAGATCAAAAATGAAAGCGTTATGTTCATCCTCCTTTTGCAACGTGAGTTGGAAGTTCTCGAACTCAAAAGAAGCAAGGGGATTACCTGCACCAGAGAAGTGACTAAGAATGTCAACCTTACGTTCACCGCCCTCTCCCTCCTTGGATGGTTCCATAACCTGTGGAGAAGCTTCCAGCCTAGAAATTATCAGCGGATCACAGGGCTGCTCAGATGGTTCACCAGGACCGGAAGTAAAAAGCTCCGGCAACGCTCTGGTTGTCGTTGTCGTAGCAGCATCTGCAGCTTCCTTCTCTCTTTCAACTCGCAAAATCTCCCGGCCTTCTAGCAATGCTTTCTTTGATTCTTCATTTAGATATGCGTTCTCTAGCTCTCGCTCGATATAAACATCCCTGCTATCATGGAAACATGTCAAGATTTCCTCCCAAACCACGGTGAGAGTGCGTGGGAATTTAGGACCCAAGTAATTGAGACTCCCCTAGTGGAGCAGGGAGTTGACATAAAAGTTTAGGATGGTCTCATCCATCTTCGCCATCTTTCTCTTGAAGGCGTTCTGAAGCTCCAAACAATCTTCCGTGAGAGCGGCCTTTTCAACTTCGACACAAGATTTATCGGTGCTAAGCTGCACAACTCAATCCTGGAGCGTGGCGATCGTCTCAGCCTAGTTGGAGATGGTTTTTTCACACAGCTTTACGACTTCTTCATATTCTGCAATCAGTTTACTATGCCCCTCTACGACAAGGTCATGGTCTAAAATTTTCTTTTTTTGGGCCTCAACTGTTGCGGTACAAGCTGCCACCTCCTCTTTCAACTTGGTTTCTTCTACATGAGACTTCTTAATTTCATCCCTGTAGATGATCTCTATTCTCTCATGAGCCTCTTTTAGCTCTTTTGGAAATTCGGCACTGTTCTTGCTTTCTGAAAGCACCGCATCTCTTTCTTCTTCCAACTGCTTGACTTCGGCATCGATATGCCAATGCCTTTTGGTAGTCATCCTTCTTCGATTCAAAGGAGAGGATTTCTTGATAGTTATTGCGGTTCGCGTCCGCCAGTTGTTTGCATAATTTCTCCCACCGCTTGGCCTACTCTAAATCATTCTGGATTGCATGGAGGTGGAGCATGTATGTATCTTTGCGAACTAGATGAAGATCACGATCAAATTTAACTCCCCATAAAAACCACCCGGGCAGCACTGCTTCAAGCCTGGAAGGACCAGACAGAAGAACATAGGCAGATCTCCAAATTGAACGTAAGGGACCATGGGAAAGCACCACATGAGATGAGGGAATTTGAGATGAAGATGGAACGAAGCCAGAAGAAACTTAGATTTCAAGACCGATTAAAGCAGGTGCCGGAGCAAAAGCATGTTGTTCTGAAGAATGAGAGGCACGATCAACTTTTGACTTTTTGGATGCTCCTCTCACTCAACGAAAATCTTTCTTTTCTCATATCTACCCTTGTACACTTGACCTCATTCCCTCTCATATCGACAACGAGCTTTAGCCCCTGAATCTTTTCTTCATCTCCATTCCTCCTCTGTTTTGCGAGGCTGGTGATGGCCGGAAGATCGTTTCGACCAGCGTTGAGAGTCGAGAAATTTCTCAAGGTCGTTATAAAGGTCGCGTCCTCTCATGGTACCTAACATGAGAAATAAATAAAGAGCCTTAGAAATGAAGAATGAGCGTAAAAAATATGTGTATAAGTAATTGTAACCCTAGTGAAACGTGTAATGTGTTTGAAGAGGGCCTAAAATGATGTCACAAACCAGATCGGGCAGACGTTGTGGTAGGAGTCGGACTAACTTTGAGCGCAACATTGCCCGGACAAGGAGACACCTCCTCAAATTTGAAGTCTTCCCTTATGAGCGTGTCAAAATCGACATAAACACTGCTCAAATCTTTGATATCTACGCCAGCATCTTCAATCGGAGAATCTCGACGTCATCTGACTTCTAAGGCATCATCTTTACGACTCATGTCTAGAGGAGGCGAGCTCGAAATCATTGTTATCACTGAAGGAGGACTAATCGCTACCTCTCGTAATCTTAACCTTCTCCTTTTCTATGCCCATCGCGGCTTTGCCTTCTCATTGATTAAAATCATCTTCTTCCGGAATCGGAGGCATTATAGCCGGGCAACTGGTTTCGGTCACGGCGTCTTTTCCCTCACGAGTTTCTTCAACTGACTCGCCGGACAAGCTTTCCCACTATTGAAAAACACCCTCTTCGAAACCATGAGATGAAGAAGTGCATCGCGTGCGTGTCCTAGATCGAGAAGGGGATGGGACCTCAACTGGGACTACAGTTCTCCCAGGTTCCAACAACTCATACCGAAGCAGGATCTCGTTTGTCATTAAGAATTTAACTGATCTCTCCTCGGCATCGGCATCGGCAGCCCTCAGGGTTTGGGAAGTTTCATCAAGAGATAAGTTATTGATTGGCCTTGGAATAATTGTAGAAAGTATTTGACTCGTCAGAAATTCCATAGCAACATAACTGAGCTCATAAGTAAGAAAAATAACTTACCACATGTTGTCCAGAGATGATTGAATCCTTCAGAACACCTAACAAAGAAGTATTGAGTCTTGAATTGAGATAAATTGCTCTATAGTTGTTCGTCGACGAAATTTCTATCGGTTTAGAAAACCGTCGAACGAATTTTGAAATAAAATTTATACCGCAAGCGCACGGTGTACGAATGTAGCACGCGGCGAATACGGGTCGATCCGCAGGGAATTGATGATTTTAAAATTCTATTCAATCAAATTAACCAAAGTTGAAAGTGTGATTAGATAAAAATGTAAGAAACTAACAAAAACTAGCAAAAGAAAATGATAAAAATATGAGAGTCAAAAGAACAATTTAGGGATAAATCCACTCTCTAGATCATATAAATCAACAAAATGAAGTTATGATCTCTCTTTTCTTGTCATTAGTGAATTAGTTGATGTGTTTATCATAAGTATGGTATATTTGTGCTATTAATTAGCTCAATATAAACCATCAAACTATAACACAACCACTGATACACATTTAACTCTCATGAAATATGACAACAAAGTTGAAATAAAAATCTATTTTAAGCATAGCCTATTAACTATTGTTTAGAAATATAGGCTATCAAATTTCAATTTCAACATTCACTTCTTTGCCATAATCATATTTAGATGAAGAGGCAATTTGTGTTATGTTTGTTTAAGTATAGCCTATTTGTTATGAACAACATGGACTATCAAATTCAAAGCTAAACAACATCATTAAACCACTTCAAGTGTTTCCATTAAAGCACAAAAAGAGAGCATAAATATCAAAATGTTGCATCTA
Source organism: Allium cepa (assembly GCA_030765085.1). Lineage (NCBI taxonomy): Eukaryota > Viridiplantae > Streptophyta > Magnoliopsida > Asparagales > Amaryllidaceae > Allium > Allium cepa. The sequence goes on from CM060943.1 coordinate 209,167,692, forward strand.
CATACTAGAGAGCTTCATTACCCCTAAATTGTAGGGATTAAGCTCTCATATTTGTTATCAAATCAACAAATGTAGAAAGCAACATGAAAGCAAAAAGAAAGGAAAATGAAAGCAAAGTGAAATGGAAAACTATTCTAATTGCATAAAGGAAAATCTACACTACTTACATAAAAGGAAATGAACATGTAATTAAAAAGAAACAATAATTAACATTGCATAAAAAAAAAAAGAATTACATAAGAGAAGAAATGGCTAAGTAGCCATGGAAAGAAAGAGAGATTTGATTTATTTTCTAAACTAAAACTAAAGAGAAGGAGGCCTAAGAGAGACTAAGAGAAGAGATGATTACATGAAACATAAGGGGTATTTATACAAGTTAGAAACCCTAATGCATATTTTTGGGGAGTGCCCAAAATGCCCATGAGAAAGTGTGGAGGCCAAGTTATCATTAGCATGTTTTAATCCCCACTTAAATGTACATGAAGCCATTAAATCCATAAGCATGTGCATTAGCCTTTAATTTGTACATTAGGTAGGTGGGTAGGTGGGGTCCTCCATGTTCTTCACTTTGAATTATTTCCATCTTCATTCCTTTGTATTAATTTTGTGCATGCATATCTTCATGAAACCACTTCTATTTGAGATCAATTTCCTACAAAAATATATACAAATTTTCAATTAATTTTTCTCAAACAAATATATGCACACAAATGACCGTTTTGCCCATATATGAAGATGAATATGTGATAATTTGGAATAATTTGAATTTTTGGTTTAAACAAGTTAAAATACCCGATATGATCATTCATTTAATTAAAATAGATTAAATATGTTGGTAAAAATATGCACATTTATGTGCACATCAAATACCCCCACACTTATCTTTTTATTCGTCCTCGAATAAACTAAAACTAAGATAAATCCGTTTTCGTAGGAAGCACGATTGCATTGAGCGTATGCAACAAGCCGTTAAACCTCTGGGTGTCCCCAGTAGGACGAGTGTAGTCTCATGAGGGTTTTCAGCGGATACTACCCACAAAATCGAAATGCAAAATAAAAAATGTAAAGTGAAAATATTTACAAAAATGCAAGACTTATTTAAAAAGAGATGAATGCGAGTTTTTGAAAATATTTACAAATGAAGGATTTCTTTTTAAATTGACACAAATAAGTTAAACATAGGTTTTGGTCATTATCTTGAGATTTAAGTCGTTTACTCGTCAAAATTTCCAATAAAAATCAAGTTATCATAACAAATAGACAATAGTTTAACTCGTTGTTTTGGTCAATAACACAATGTAATTATGAAATGGATCCTTAGTTGATTATCAATGTTTATCAAAGTGGTATTTTCATTTCTTTTCAATAACAAATCAAATCAACTAAGTGAAAATAGTGTTATGACTTCAATTACTTGCTCTCTCATTATTTGCAAGAAAAATTACACACCTAGCTCAGGTAAACTGAGGCCAGATATACCACCCATGCACTGCCTTTCGGGCTTATGTGAGGGGAGTACAGAGCATGGCGAGTGCACACACTTTCGTGCATACACCTATCAACCGTAGTGGTCTTTATTAAGTCTGTTTTTTTTATATATGTGTTCCATACATGCATAACCGTGAGGACTTTTAAATGAGTATGAAAGCACATAATCAAAGATTCCAAGTAATCCACTCATGCATAACCGTGAGGACTTTTAAATGAGAGTGAACACTTGAATGTTATTATTTTTTATTTTATTTTTTTAAAAAGAGAGAGAGAGCGTTCTGCAAAATCATCTTAGCACCATTTAACTTAGAAGGAAAAAAAATAAATGTTATATCCTTTACTTTAAATCAACCACTTTTTAAAACAAAGATTTTCAATTAGGATGTACTTCATAATTAACACGTATGAATCTTCCTATATACTAGTTAAACCATATTATTTGTAATTAAACTTCATTTTTATTTTTGTTTAGACAAATAAATTTCCAAAAAATTTCAATTTAATAAACCAAAACCATATATTTATCTTATAGTGTTTCTTTTAAAAATAAATCAAAATGCTAAAAAAAAGGAAAAAAAATCTTCTTTTGTTTTTGATTTTTTTTTTGTTGAGTTTTTGGAAGAAAAATGTAAAATTAATCCTAAAAAAAATCAAGAAGAAGATGAGTCTCCCCCCACACTTGATTTTGACTGTGTCCCCACAGTCAACCCAAGTGGAAGGAGAAAAATAAAATAAAAATCCAATATTTACATGAAAGATTATTATTTACAAGAGAAGAGAAAGTATACAGTCAGAAAGTAAATGAAACGGTCTTCTAAAGACCGATTCATTTGTCTCATCAAATGTGCGAGACACAACTTAAGCATGAAAAACCAAACCGTAAAAGATTTCGAAGATGAAAGTTGATTTGGAAAAACAAATGTTGTTTTATTGAAAATTGTACGAGTTGTTTTGTTTTCGATGATTTTTGGAGTCGACAAAACAATTGATTGAAGTTCAAGCTCATTTTCACCAATTTGAAATTCAAGCTTATCATTGAAAATATTTTCACAATTATTGATTTCAAAATCAAAATGGTGATTTTCATCTTCCCCTTCGGAATTTAACAACTCGTCATCCAAAAGTCCAAAAAATTCATGTTCATTAAACTCGTCTTCCTTTATTGGATTATCAACAACTTTATTACACGTCTCGAGTTCAAAATTCAAAGTTGGTGTATTCAAATTTTCAGAAAAGGGAAGATCGAAATTTAAATCGAGTTTCTCACCCTCAAAAGAATTGAAATCCAACTTAATTACCGTATTTTCAACAACTTGATTAAGATCGTCACTATCAATTTCAAAAGTTTTCATTTGAAAATCATCGATTTGGGTAAAAGATGGATTATCGTTTGACTCGTCACACATTGAAATTTGAGTTTGTTTCTCACGAAAATTTTCCAATGTTTTAAAATCAACAAATTTGTGTGATCATCATAAATTTCATTCATTTGCTCAACAAAATCCAATTTGTAGTTATTAAATTGAGAATTGTCGATTTGGATTTGTTGAGAACAAAAAATTTCACTCGTAACATGGTTAAGATTATTCTCATTGCCAAATTCATTTGAAAAGTTGTTTCCATTTTCATGTTGAGTTTGAAATTCATTTTGGAGTTCGAAATTAAATTGGCATGGGTTATATTCGTAATCGTTTGAATTTTGAATTGAATTCAAATTTTGAAATCCTTGACTCGAGTTATTACACAAATAAGAATTACATAAATCATTTATCTCTTGATTTTGTCGTGTAGAAAGTTCGAGTAAAGATGAAATCATTTCAATGCTATTTTCAAGAGTCGAAGGTTGGTCATCGTTTTGAAAATTTTGTTGTTCGAAATTTGAATTATTTACACAACAGTTGTTGTTAAAATATCCATACGAATTTGGACTGAAATCGTATGGATTATATTGATTTTCACAACTATTGTAAAATTCAAGTGAATATGGAAATTCAGACATTTTCAAGAAAGTTTTTTGGTTTTTTTTTTAAACGGAAAATATTTACAAAGAAAATTTATTTTTAAAAAGGGAAATCGATTTTTGGTTTTTCAACTTTTTTTTTTTTTGAAAAGGTTTTCTTTTTGAATTTTTGATTTTCATTTTTTTTTTTGGATTTTTGGAATTTTGATTTGAAAATTTTCAAAGGAAAAAAAAACTAAGTTAAGAAATATTTATAATTTTTTTTAGTTTTGAATTTTGAATTTTTTTTTGTTTTTTTTTTTAAATATGCATGAACTAATGCAACTAAATGAATGCAAGGTTAATTACAAATGATTTATCCTAAGTTAACCCAAAATTATATAATCACAAATTGTCTTAAATCAACAAGATAATTCTCAGCCAGGTAACGGACAGGATTTATCGGTGCACCACGAATCACCGTAGCAATGCAGCCGAAGGTTTAAGTACCTTTAGAGAAACAATTCAGTATAATATTTACGAATCACCGTAATATTTATAACTGATTATTGCTCTGCCGTTGCCTCGACACAAAGAATTTAAATTGTTCAAAGAAGACAAATTGTTAATATACAATTAAGTGTTATCGATTTCTAATCGTTATTATTAATCAAAATCTAAGATGAAATGCAGAACAGAAATTAAACGTGTATTAACAATGCAACTACGAATGAATTTTTTTTTTAAAAAATGCAAATGCAAGCAACCAACAATTCAATTTAAATAAAACTAGAAATGAAAGCAGAATTTTTTAGCAAGCAGAGCAATTTATTTTGGCTAGCTCAGGAAGCAATTTTCAGCAAGCTATTCTTTCTTTATTTCCTGCTTTGGCAACCTGAAAATTTAAAACTAAGATATATACAATATTTTTTTTTTTTTTTTTGAAAGGAAACTTAAAAGTAGGGTTTTACTTAAAAAAAAAATTTATATCAAAGAAGAAATTAACTCAAAACAAAACAAAAACAAACTTAGAAAAAAAACTTTTTTTTTCAAAAAAAGGATAAAAAAAATAAAAACAAAGTAAACACAACAGATTAAGCAAAGGTTTTTTTTTAACAAATTAACAAAACAAAATTAAAAACAAACAAAAGAAGGAGGAAAAAAAAAGGTTCACCCACTAACTTAAACCCGGCCCAGAAGAAAACTGTCCCAACTTTTATCGTCCCCAAAACCAAACAAATCGAATCAACTCGAACTGAAGGAAAATAAAAAAAAATTCAACTCCTAAGCAAAAATCTATCACTCGTTCCAAAAATTAAGTCGAAATTCTCAAAAAACAAAAATGAAATCAATCTCTGACGTGATGCGGTTTTCGTGAGTCGAGTGAGGAGTGGCCGTTGTTGTGTCGAAGATGCTACAAAGGTGGAGTTTGATTTTGGGTTCGAAGGTGGAGTTGAAGGGGTTTTCTGGCAATGGCCGATCGGAGTTGTGGTTAGCGATTTGGATGTCCTTGAAGTAGGCAAATTCGATTGGGTTTGTAGCAATTGGATTTTAGGGTTGACGTGGTGGTGATTTGGAGATGATGGGAAGCGAATTTGTTGCTGCAGTGTGGTGATTGCGAGGGGGTTCAGGAAACAGGTACAGAATTTTGGGTGATAAGGAGAATGTAGTGGTTTGGGGATGTGGTAGCAGTTCAGTTGATAAGGGAAATAAGGTGAAGTGTGGCAGTATTAGAGGTATGGCAAGATGAGGAGACAGGAAGCACTAAAGGATATTCAGTGATGTAGGTGAGGAGGGCAGTAGCAGATGGTGGTGATTGAGTCAGTAAGTGGAGTTGCTTGCAGATTTTTGTATGAAAGTCACAGGGGTGTGGTAGCAGAAGTGATGAGGATGTGATAATGGCAGAAGCGAGGGAGTGAAGTGGTCAGTGGTTGAGTATGTCAGAGCTTTTGACAAAGTGGGTGAGTAGTGATGGTCCAGTGAAATGTGGAGATGTAGTGACTTGGTGTTTGGGGTAGTGAATGGAGGTTGAATGCTGGTAGGAAATGAGTCTTGACAGTTTGAGTGTGCTGTGCGATGGCAAGTAGTAGGTGGTAGCTGTTGTAGTCGGGGATATGTATGCAGGCAAGGATTGTTTGAGGGAAGTTTGTGAATGTTGTTGTGTATGCAGTTGCAGGCAGTTTTGTGGCCAGGGGTTTATGGAAGGCAGAGTGATGTCTGGGTATTGGAGAAGGAGATGAAGTGGTTTTTTTATTTTTTGGTTTTTTTATTTTTGGGTGGCAGTGATATATGAAGTGACAGAGGAAGTTTTTGTCGGAGGGGGTTGACGGATGAAATGTCAGGTTTTGTGATAAATGGAATGGTGAGATGCTCTGAAGGTAAGCTCGGAAATTCAGGTATGCTTTTGTGATAGTGCTGCTAGTTGGTTTGGAAGAGATTGTAGGCAGTAAGGTCAGAGGAGTGTGATGAAGTGTGGTGTTGAAGTGGGTGAACTGGACTGGCAGTAATGATTTGTGATGGTCGGAGGATGTAGTGTGCACTGTTTGTATGTTGAGAAGCCAACTCTGTGATGAGTTGTTTGAGTTATGGATGGCAGTCTGTGCAGTAAGGAGTGGACGTGCGGGTTGTTCGACTGAGTATGGTTGATGTGAAGGGAAGAGTGGAGTGGTAGTTGTTGGTGATATTGGTGAAGGGAAGATTGTTATTGAAGCAGAGTAGAAGTGCACTGTAGGACAAAGGCAGTAAGCAAGTGAGGAAGGTGCTGTGACTGGAAGAGGAGGTGTACAGTGGAAACAGAGAGCAGTGAGTAGCTGTGAACAATGCACAAATGTATATTTTTTTTTTTGGAAGCAATGTAAAATAAAAATTTGTAAAAAGAAAAATGAGATGTAAATAGAAAAGGAAATAAAATATTTTTGTTTTTTTTTTTCTGAAATTGTGAATTTTGTTTTTTTTTTCCTTATAGAGATGGAAATGCAATTGTAACTAGAGCAACTACAAGCCTACAAATGAAATCACTAAACAAACATACACACAATTTTTTTTTTCAATGCAAACACAAAAAAAACAAAAATAAAAACACACACAAAAATCAAACGAAAATAATTCGAAGAATAGAAAATTAAAATCAAAACAATGTCCCCGGCAACGGCGCCAAAAACTTGTTCGCCGACGAAATTTCTATCGGTCAAGGAGACACCTCCTCAAATTTGAAGTCTTCCCTTATGAGCGTGTCAAAATCGACATAAACACTGCTCAAATCTTTGATATCTACGCCAGCATCTTCAATCGGAGAATCTCGACGTCATCTGACTTCTAGGGCATCGTCTTTACGACTCATGTCTAGAGGAGGCGAGCTCGAAATCATTGTTATCACTGAAGGAGGACTAATCGCTACCTCTCGTAATCTTAACCTTCTCCTTTTCTATGCCCATCGCGGCTTTGCCTTCTCATTGATTAAAATCATCTTCTTCCGGAATCGGAGGCATTATAGCCGGGCAACTGGTTTCGGTCACGGCGTCTTTTCCCTCACGAGTTTCTTCAACTGACTCGCCGGACAAGCTTTCCCACTATTGAAAAACACCCTCTTCGAAACCATGAGATGAAGAAGTGCATCGCGTGCGTGTCCTAGATCGAGAAGGGGATGGGACCTCAACTGGGACTACAGTTCTCCCAGGTTCCAACAACTCATACCGAAGCAGGATCTCGTTTGTCATTAAGAATTTAACTGATCTCTCCTCGGCATCGGCATCGGCAGCCCTCAGGGTTTGGGAAGTTTCATCAAGAGATAAGTTATTGATTGGCCTTGGAATAATTGTAGAAAGTATTTGACTCGTCAGAAATTCCATAGCAACATAACTGAGCTCATAAGTAAGAAAAATAACTTACCACATGTTGTCCAGAGATGATTGAATCCTTCAGAACACCTAACAAAGAAGTATTGAGTCTTGAATTGAGATAAATTGCTCTATAGTTGTTCGTCGAAGAAATTTCTATCGGTTTAGAAAACCGTCGAACGAATTTTGAAATAAAATTTATACCGCAAGCGCACGGTGTACGAATGTAGCACGCGGCGAATACGGGTCGATCCGCAGGGAATTGATGATTTTAAAATTCTATTCAATCAAATTAACCAAAGTTGAAAGTGTGATTAGATAAAAATGTAAGAAACTAACAAAAACTAGCAAAAGAAAATGATAAAAATATGAGAGTCAAAAGAACAATTTAGGGATAAATCCACTCTCTAGATCATATAAATCAACAAAATGAAGTTATGATCTCTCTTTTCTTGTCATTAGTGAATTAGTTGATGTGTTTATCATAAGTATGGTATATTTGTGCTATTAATTAGCTCAATATAAACCATCAAACTATAACACAACCACTGATACACATTTAACTCTCATGAAATATGACAACAAAGTTGAAATAAAAATCTATTTTAAGCATAGCCTATTAACTATTGTTTAGAAATATAGGCTATCAAATTTCAATTTCAACATTCACTTCTTTGCCATAATCATATTTAGATGAAGAGGCAATTTGTGTTATGTTTGTTTAAGTATAGCCTATTTGTTATGAACAACATGGACTATCAAATTCAAAGCTAAACAACATCATTAAACCACTTCAAGTGTTTCCATTAAAGCACAAAAAGAGAGCATAAATATCAAAATGTTGCATCTACATACTAGAGAGCTTCATTACCCCTAAATTGTAGGGATTAAGCTCTCATATTTGTTATCAAATCAACAAATGTAGAAAGCAACATGAAAGCAAAAAGAAAGGAAAATGAAAGCAAAGTGAAATGGAAAACTATTCTAATTGCATAAAGGAAAATCTACACTACTTACATAAAAGGAAATGAACATGTAATTAAAAAGAAACAATAATTAACATTGCATAAAAAAAAAAGAATTACATAAGAGAAGAAATGGCTAAGTAGCCATGGAAAGAAAGAGAGATTTGATTTATTTTCTAAACTAAAACTAAAAAGAAGGAGGCCTAAGAGAGACTAAGAGAAGAGATGATTACATGAAACATAAGGGGTATTTATACAAGTTAGAAACCCTAATGCATATTTTTGGGGAGTGCCCAAAATGCCCATGAGAAAGTGTGGAGGCCAAGTTATCATTAGCATGTTTTAATCCCCACTTAAATGTACATGAAGCCATTAAATCCATAAGCATGTGCATTAGCCTTTAATTTGTACATTAAGGTAGGTGGGTAGGTGGGGTCCTCCATGTTCTTCACTTTGAATTATTTCCATCTTCATTCCTTTGTATTAATTTTGTGCATGCATATCTTCATGAAACCACTTCTATTTGAGATCAATTTCCTACAAAAATATATACAAATTTTCAATTAATTTTTCTCAAACAAATATATGCACACAAATGACCGTTTTGCCCATATATGAAGATGAATATGTGATAATTTGGAATAATTTGAATTTTTGGTTTAAACAAGTTAAAATACCCGATATGATCATTCATTTAGTTAAAATAGATTAAATATGTTGGTAAAAATGTGCACATTTATGTGCACATCAATAGTCGCAATATAATTTTGTGGTTCCTGTGGGCCTCAATCACAACCAATGATGGACACTTGTCTCTTTTTTTGAACGAGAGAAAATATCTTAACTCGTCAAAGCTCGGGGCACAATTGTAAGCCCACATGAAAGAAAGCACGGGCAGGTTAGAATAGCGTACCTGTTAGGATGAATCTAAAACAGAGCGGTTCCCAAGTTCGAGAAGGTTTCTCTCAAAAGTTGTTGAGGGGTGGCACTGCTCCGTTAAGGCACATATACCAATGACAAGCTTTATATCCTAGAGGTGATATATGAGAAAATTTATCTTTCTCTGGGAGGCGCACGTATTCCTCTGGAATGTCATGTTGTAGGCAGATGTTTTGTAAGACTTTAGCAGAAATCGTGAAGGAGGCTCTCTTCGACGGATTGAGAACAACTTTAGAATTAGAAGGAGTTCGATCCAAGACCGGACTGACTGGAACTAGCTGGCCATATTCAGCTTGTGAAGTATAAGGGGGGGCGACAGACGATGACTCGGCCACCGAAAGTGCAAGACTTCCTCCACTAGAGTGACGACGAAAAGACGGGTGCTTCATTCTAAACAATAGGACTTGTATCTAAAATGGTCAGGTAATTCTACTCTAAAATAAGAATTCCCCCTACTACACTTGAATTCCGAGAAATATTGGTTCATGCTGACATGTCGGATTTCAAGTATGTACCTTGGTAAGTGTGGTATGTTATCTATCGGTGGTGAGATCGGTGCTGTGAACACTACAAACGCTATATTCCGTGTAGATAGTACGCTTGCAGCTGAAAGGGAAAAGGACTTCCCGTGTTTCTTTCTATTTGAAATTACTTCTTCTACACTTACCCGTTATCGATCAATGATTGATAATGGATCCGTTGTCCAAAACGACGCAGAAAGTTCCTTCCAGTATAGGTACGCCATGCGTGCAAAAGAAAGCAAAACCAATTCACGATGTGTCATGCGGCAACATCAATAGGACCTGGCATAAGTCCATTCTGGTTCAATGGACTAAGATAGCAAAGGGAAAAGCCTGAATGCTGTTCCGTGTAGAACTCAAGACTCGATTTACAATCTTCCTCCATTAAGGCGCCATCAATTCAGACTTTTCATGACTAACATCACGAATATACAAATCCTTCGCCAAATCAATAAACAAACTCCGTAATCATCAAACCCACCTTGAATCAGTAATCAAGAGGCAAGGATGATCGAAGTTATCGATCTAACAGCCTAGTTAGTGCATTAACAATGATCTATGCAAGCGAACGATCCAGGATAGGAACTAGAAATGACGGTGAAGAAGTGGTGGTGAAGTTTTGGAGTCAACGGCAAAGAAAGTCGGCGGCATTGATGGAAGCTTGGTCGAAGTTGGGTCGACTCGCTAGAGATGGTGGATTGGATTGCTCAAAGTAGCTCGGATTGTAAGAGGTTGAAAGGTCGGGTCACGAATAGCAAATTGGAGCTGATATGCGTCAGCTTGAAGTGATTAAATAGAAGGGTTGCACAAGGGGAAAAATGCTAAGTAGTAGGATCGTTAGCGATCCATCGCTAAGGATCGCTAGCTATCCATCAAGTTGCTGGCAAACTTTCTCCAACTTGTCTAGTGAGGTCTATATACCACTTTAAGGCATGGTGGGAAGCTATAGAGAAAAATTTTGTCTGTCATGAAAAGCAATGGCAGTCCAGGTTAAATTTAGCAAACTGTAGTATAATCTGGTCCAAATTCGTGTGGCCCTAACACGATTATTCAGAACTCGACAAACAAGAAATAAATGCGATTATTTCTAAAGCATGCCTTATTTTCAACAAAGACATAATATGGGGTATAAATGTTATCCGGGTTTCTAACCCATCAGAATCTAAAAGATGTCAGAACAAATTGATCAAGTCAGAATAGCACAAAAGACAAACAAAAATACTAGAATAAGGAGCCAAAGGAAGTTGAGAAAAAAGAAAAAAATACTCTAAGGACATGGATTGCTAGTGATCCATGGCCCCATGGATTGCTAGTAATCCATGGCATTAACTCGGGGGTTCACGAACAACATCGATGCAAGACAACAAAGGTAATCTAGAAACTAAATTCCAAAGATAGGCTTAGTGTATGGATTTCTAGCGATACATATACTATGGATCGCCAGCAATCCATACATCATCGTCGAATCGCTATGACTCAAATGGAATAGAGCAAAGGGAAGTACTTGGGTAGTAGGTCGCATACGAGCTTGATCCATGGATCGCTAGCGATCCATAAACTATGGATTGCTAATGATCCATCACTTTGGCTCGGATAGCGATGCAAACTCCAATGCGCCATCCTGTGATCATCTGCAAGCATGTGGCAAATAAGCTTCGCCCAGTAGCTCCCCAAGCTCTATAAATATATTCCTACCTACAATATAATCGGGATCTTTCGAACTGGATGCTAAAACTCTACAGAAAGCTCTCTTCACCCGTCTCCTTCCACATAACGATGATCCAAAGGGTTCACTGTGATTCTTCGGTGGACTCTAGCACTAAGGACTTGATCTAACCAACGATATTCAAGAGCTTTGTAATCCAATTAACTTTGTAATGTAAATCAGTCAATAATAAAAACTATAAAGTGGATATAGGCTTCATTAACAGCCAAATCACTATAAAAATCTTCTTGTCTTCTTTCCATTTTTGCTCTTTTACACTTATTCTCTTATTTCTCTGTAAGAACGGAGCTGGTGGTTTCACACTCAATCCAGGGTGTCAATCCATTTTATGGGTTAGCATTTTGGTTTTCATTGAGAACCCAACTCAGGGTTCAGATCTAGCTATCTACTTTGGATCAGATAGTTCTAGAAGTTAGATCCTCAATCTTTGTTTGAAAAATCTATTGCATGGAATCAATGGCTCCAGGAAGGAAGAGAACTGCCTTGGAAGGTCCACAAGGGAGTGGTAGTTGGAGAAAATATGAATCATCATCAAACTAAAGTAAATGGTGCCAACGTAGGAGATCAGGTATCAGCGTCCTCCAATCAATGCGAATTTGTTACAAGAGATGAGTTGAACAAAATGGTTGGCGAATTCAACCAAAAAATAGAAAGAAATCAGAGAGCACTGATGGATAAGCTCAATTCTCTCATAACCTTACAGTCAAATCCTGCTCTAAGTACTATGGCTGAACCCACAACTATCATAGAACAAGAAACTTCTTCCCTTATTGGTCTAAATAGAAGATGCGGGAAGCAGCCGCAAAGAAGATTGACAGCATGAAGAATGGGAATCAGTGAAAAAGGAAATATAAGTACTCTGCTCGCCGCAAGATAACCAACTTTGAACTTGACCCAAGGGGCGAAAACCCCACGTGAGGATATAGCCATGGACCGCTCCGACTCAGAAGATGGAGAACAATTCAACGATAATAAGTGGGAAGAAAATGCCAATGCATTTGATAATGCTGGAAATGTCCAAACTGTCCCAGTCAGGCCAATCGCAAGCCAACGGGATCCCGAAGGTGTGGTTTTCCCAAAGAAAAGATAGCCTAGGCTTCAGCCCACTCGCCAAGACCGTTTGCAAAGCCAAACACTTAGTGTAGTGACTGAAAGTCATCCCTAGCACTACCGGACATCAGAGGCTTTTACTGCGTATATGGTTAAGTGATTGACGGACAAGGATAAAAATATAAGAGATGATGAACGGGGATCTGCGCCAAGTCAGACTTCCTTTGCTGTTGAGATCTTGAATGAGTGATATTCAAAAAAGTTCATGATGCCAACTATTCCATCCTATGACAGGAAAAAAAACCCAAAACTTTATTAATACAAGTATAATTAGTACATGGATAGAGCGAATGCTTCAAAAGCTTTTCGATGTAGATGTTTTTCCATCTTTCTGGAAGAAATTGCTTCCTTGTAATTCACTAGGCTTCCGTCGAGATCCATCTCCACTTTAGACCAACTAGCAACAAGGTTCCTCGATCAGTTTAGGATCCATACCGCACAACTCAAAGGTGTGATGTCCCTGTCCGGAATATTCTAGGGACGAAATGAATCATTGAAGCCTTTTATGAACTGGTTCAATACCACAGTGACAAAGGTGAGCAATCCAAATGAGGGCATGGTTTTCATGGCTTTTTCTGAGCCATTCACTTTGAAACTGAATTCAAAAATTAGATCAAAATGAAGCAGCCCACTACAATGAAGGACTTTAATCGTAAAGCAAGCCAATACTTTAGATTGGTGGAGGCACAAGAGCTAGAGAGGAAGTCTATTGGCATGCAACCAATGAATGTCGAGCAGAGTGACATAGCGATGAATCAGAATACAAAAGCTTTCGGGACTACTAAAGGGACCACGGGGAAAAATGGAAATCAAAAAAGAAAGAATCAAAATTCTAATAAAAGAAATGGAAATAATAAATGCCTTAAAGGTTTCAGGCCGGAAGGTTACACCCCTCTCAATGATACGCCAAAAAACATCTATCTTGCGACATAGGGGACTAAGGAATATAAGAATCCTCTTAAGAAGGAAGCAATTAAACAACGAAAGCACTAAGGGAAGTTCTGCTGCTTCCACGAGATGCATGGTCACAACACAAACGAATGCCACCACCTAAAGAACTTGATTGAAGAGCTGATTCAGGAAAACATGCTTCGGCAATGCATGAGAAAAATCACATAATCCTGATCAGCCTATAGCTCCTCAAGCCCCTAGGAATCAAAGAAACCAAGCAGAAACCGGTGAAGAGGGATCAAAGTGAATTGACCAGAGACTCATTATTAGAACAATATCTAAAGGCTCACATTCTGCACAAAGTAGTTGGGGAGAGATGGAGCGGTATGCAAGTTCATTAAAGCATGCCCTGAAGGAATCGTGTCTCACAATCAAAGAATAGGCTCCAAAAAAGCAGTAGAAAACTTTGAATGATGATATTGTGTTTAGAAATTGAGATACCGAAGGGATCAAAGCTCCAACTCTCGATCCAGTGGTGGTGACGGTAGGAATCGGACCCGTTGTGGTCCGATGAGTGTTGATCGATAGCGGCAGTTCTGTCAATATTCTTTTCAACCGTATTTTTGACCAAATAAGGATCGGCATGAAAAGCATGTATGCATGTCAAAAAAAATACAAGGGTTTATCAGCGAACCCAAACAACCTTTAGGGATGATTGACTGGCCAGCGTAGCTTGGAGAGGGTGATCGAAGAGTCACCCTCATTCAGACCTTCGTAATTATGGACGAAACTTTAACGTATAACGCTTTCTTGGGACAACCCGCCCTGGCTGATTTCAGAGTCACTCTGGCCTAGTGGTGTTTACCATGAAGTTCCCAATGGAAAATAGAATTGGGGTGCTCAAAGAAGATCAATGTGCCGCCAGAGAATGTTATGTTGCAGAATTATGCGAATCTAAAAGAAGAGAAAAGTGGAAGGATATGGGGAGAACTCTCCACATCCGTGAACCTTTGGAATAGCAACTATAGAGACGCCACTGGCTCGAGTACCATATCCGATTCGACAAGGCTTTGGACCCTAGAAATAAGAGTTTAGGGGAAGATCAGGCAGCACTGACAGAATTGACGGTGTATGTCTTAGTTGATATGGATGACCTAATAAGAGTCTTGAAAATTGGATCCCACCTTAGAAACAAGATGTGATTGGAACTTACTAAATTTTCTTCATGCCAACTTGGATGTGTTCGCTTGGACGCATTTTGATATGTGTGGGGTATCACCAGAAATCGCATGCCACGTGCTCAACATTGACTCCAAGTTCACACCAGTAAAGCAAAAGAGGCGTAGCCTGGGTCCTGAATGGTCCAAGGCGTTAAGTGAAGAGGTGGACAAGATAATGGCCAATGGCTTTATCCGGATGCAACTTATCCTGAATGTGTATCCAACCCAATCTTTGTCAAAAAGTCCAATGGGAAGTGGCAAACATGTATCGACTACTCGAACTTAAACAAAGCTTTCCTGAAAGATTGCTTCACACTGTCCAGAATAGACCAGCTTATGGATCGAACGGTGGGACATGAACTGCTATCATTCATGGATGCATACTCAAGGTACAACTTGATCCTGATGCATGAACCTGATCGAGAAAACACCAGCTTCGTCACCGATCTGGGACTATACCGCTACAGAGTAATGCCATTTGGCTTAAAAAATGCTTGGGAAACCTACCAAAGATTCGTAAATACCATGTTCAAGCGTCAAATTGGGAAAACCATGAAGGTTTACGTGGATGACATGTTGGTAAGCTCGCGAGTAGTTGCCAGTCATCTGTATAATCTCAATGAAATTTTGAAATACTCCAGAAGTATGGAATGAAACTCAATCCACTCAAATGTCACTTCGGAGTAGCCTTCAAAAATTTCTTAGTATTAATTATAAGTGCCAGGGGGATTGAAGCAAATCTAGAGCAAATAATTGCCTACGAGAAGTTCAAGCCTCGAAGACCAAGAAAGAATTGCAAAGCTTGAATGGGAAGGTCACAGCATTAAGCCAGTTTATCTTGAAAGCCACCGACAAGTGCGTACCATTCTTCGATGCGTTAAAGAAAGTAAAGAAAAACTTCGAATGGTGTAAGGCATGTCGAACTACATATGAAGAATTGCTGCGATACATGGAAGCCCCACCGATCCTATCAAAGCCAGTGGATGGAGAGAACATAGGCAACATAATATGTATGATAATTCCTATTGCAAATACATAAGGAATTCATCTTACATGTGTTATATTAAGCATTTTAATAAGATGTCATTGCATATCGTTTTATGACATTCCTAATATCTTTTACACATAATATAAAAGACATTATTTACAAATCCAACATTGAGTACTAAAAAACTAAAATCGATTTTAACAAAAGTACATCATTAGCAATCAATTGTGTGTTATTTACTTTTGATTTAAAAATATTTATGTAACTTTTACTTTCTTTATTATAATCACATGATTCCTCTGCATTTTGATTGACAAATCAAACTATTTGATATCCTATCAAAATATTTGTTCAATTTTGATGCTTATCGAATGATACTTTTGTATATGTTCTTGGATAATATCCAAAATCTCTCAAACTCAGTATCACTCCCACTAACTTCGACACACTTTGGTTATTACATGTAAATAGTATAATTTAAATCATTATTTAGACTTTTCCATTTCAACACACATGTACCAAAACATAAAGTCATACCATGCGATAATTTTGTGAGTAAAATCCAAATCAACTTAAGCACATCGACTGATGATCCTCTTATGTTAATTTCAATAATTGAAATTCATGGTATTATTTTTATCAATGTGACTCACTATATTCCAACTACATTTGTCTTTCCCTTAAAGACACATTTGCGACCAATGGATCATATCTTTTTGGATACAACTATCAAAATCATATTTTGATAATTTGAATCTATTTCGGATTTTCACATCGAATAATATCATATAGTCAATATTCTTGATGATTTAATTAAACAACCGAGGAATATTTATTCTTGACATTGACAAGAAATTTTCGGCCTCTCTTTAATATGCTAGAATGCTCATTAGACGTTCTAACGCCTTTGTGTTCATTTAAGTTCGGTCAATTCATTTCATCAATTGTAATCAATTTTATCATTGGATCGTATCCAAATCTATTTTATACCAATAATTTCTTAAAGAAATTCATTCGCTATGAAGTTGGTATTTCTTGAAACAACAATTATTTCTCAATGCAACAAAACAGACATTTATAAGCATTCTACAAATTTCCTTATATAAAACTGATTAGTCCATAATATATTTATGTTCAAACCATTAGTTAGTCATCTAATGACCATTTTTCCGAAATCCTCTTAGGATGATTCATATAAGATCCCTTATGCACAATTATTACGTGCAGTTTTTTGACTCGCACAAAGTACAATTCCTTGACCAAGGATATGCAGGTTTTTTTTTGTAAACCCTTGTCTTATATGGTTTTATAAGCTATTTTTTGATGATATAATGTTAACATTGTGTACTGCTATTAAGTATACACTTTACAAAAATAGTTTTAACTCAACTTCACTCATCATTTATCGTGCTTTGTCCAACAAAGTTCGATTACTCCATATCAATACATCATTACGTATTATAGGTATGAGTGACCTTTGAGATTGAATCTTTATTTATATTAGGTACATATGGAAATCTTTCCAATATACTCACCCACTTGATCAAATCGAATCATTTTTATCACATGTTATATTATTGACATCCGTTTTATATTTTATGAGTTTATCTTACACTTATACATTTGTATATAATACACATGTCCATGTTTGTGATGACTCAATGGTGAATGTGATAGAGTATATGGAAGCATTTTGGTAGTAATAGACTTATGATTACATACATATATATGTATCGATCCGAAGGATTCATTAGCTCTTATGATGCTCCCATTAAATAGGTGCATAGCCTTTAATTGTTTGAGATATAATTAACTAGTATCATGTGATTCGTAATCATATAATAACAATTATTTCTTAAACTATGCTAAGTCCATAGTTCCAAAATAATTGTAAATAATTTTAGATATTTTTGTATTTTCCAATGCATCACTTTTGTTGTGAAAAAAAAATACCACAACATAGTTTTATTTCATAACGAATATTCATAATATTCATATTGAAATATAACTGTGTCTATTTTTCAATTGTCATCGAAAAATGGTCATTATATCATGAATAATGTTTGGTATGTTTTACGAATTTTTTTTCGTAATTTGGTACAATCAATAAGTGTTATATGGCATGCTCCTACTAATTTCGCCACTACTATAACAGCGAAATAAATTAATAGGTCCATCATCCACTTGACATAGATTATTTATTTGATATACTACAACTAGTTTATAGCGGAGAGTAATTTGATCAAATATCTTGAACTCAAAGAAATTAATTTCATAAAAATTATATATGAAAATACATTTTTGGAATAGAAATCGTATTTCTCATTTGAATGATAATTATCAATATGTGTTATTACAGTTCTCGTTCTTGATGTTTCTTTGTGAAGCAGAAGTGATTATTCACTCTCTTCATCCCAATCATACCTTAAATTACATCTGTTCTTGTATATTCATTTTTATTCCAAAATTGTCAAACCATTCAAAGAAAAACCCTTACTACAATATCATAACGAATTCGTTATAAAGATGCATTTGATCATCCTTAACATTTAAGGACAACAAATGTAATGCACCTTATGTAAACTGATCAAACTGCCATTTCAGTGATTAAATTCTTAATCTTTCTTATGTTACATTTAACACAATATCCTTTTATAGTCAATCAAATTGAATACTCGATTTAAGAGTACTGTTTATTAGCTTATTTTGAATAAACTAACTTCATCAAAGTATCATACGTTACGAACTATGACCATTCCCCATACAACATTTATATGTGATATTATATGGATCAAATTTCTATAATGTCTTATTTCTTTTAGAATTCGAAACTTAGAATGCAATACATGGTTTTAACCAAATAAACATGCAAGTAACCAAATTACGATTGAATGTAGTAGTTGTAAAATTGGACGCTTACATCGGTAAAACATTAACATGCAAGTAGCATTTGCTAGTAAGTATATGTTATATTTTTATTTGTTAATCTTCAGTTCAGTTCGTTTGTATATCTTAATTGACAAACATTTTATCAATCGTATCAAATGCAAAAATTTATCAACGTAGATTATAATAATATTATATAGAATATTTTCTTACAATGTTAGAATGGTTAAATATTCTCATTTTATTTTTCAAATAAGGCTCCCACTAGTCTTTTATGTTTATCCAAACACTAATACAAAAATAGAACTCTTTCGACTTCACCAATGAGTGTTAGGACTCGTCTGTCTTGGAATTTCGACCTTGATTTTACTCAAAAAATCATAGCTCCACGGACGATGGATAAGTCCTTATCGGCCGTATCATATACAACTCCTGACCCTTGGTAACTCTTGGTACCTTGTCCTAATTTCACTTTGACGTTGAGTTTTCTCAACTAATTGAAAAGAAATTATTTATTCGTGCCTATCATATGGCGATGGTCTAAATATTGTATATGTACCTTGAGTTTGCTCAACAAATACATATAGTTGTCTTATCTCATCTATTTAGTTGATTAATAAGTCTACACATAACATCCTGAGCTTGAGTTTGCTCAGCAACTAAGGAATTAACAAGTAATTTAGTAATATATATACACATATGGTAGAGGACAACATTGTTCAAAATATTTAAATATAAAAATACATGTTTTTAAATATAAACCAAATAATAGAAAGTAGATTTTTAAATTGTTTATAGTTTTAAAATTTATTATATAATTTTAAAATTTATTTTGTTTTTTAGTTTATATTTAAAATTTAAAAATATAAAAAAACATTTTTTCATTTCAACTGGGAGTACAATATGTATTAATATAATTTTATAAAATATAAAACGTATTTTTAATACACATATGAATTTATATATTTATTTATATGATTAAATAGTCTAAATATTATTTAAAATAATAGATAAATAAAAAATTATTTTTTGTCGAAAATAATATACTTATTAACATTATATATAAAATTATATTTTTATATTTTACACATGTATAATGTAGTATTTAAATTTTAAACTATACAGATATATATATAATATTATATTGTAAATAAAAAATGTTTTTTTTGAGTCGTACATAAGGATGTATTGTCATAGAAAAATAACAACATATATACATGCATATATAGCCCATCAATATTGTGACAATATATTTACATGTTAGAATCGTCAAAATGAACATTATAAATATAGTTTAATATCTGTAATCATATTAGGAATGTACCTTGTAGCAAAAGACTTAAGCACACCTTGAAATGATGATATGAGCTCTTTAAAACGATTTCCAATCCAAAAGAATGTCGGTCCTAGAATTGTTGACCATCAGCTATCAAATAGCGATTTATTTGATTTGAGCTTAGAAAATTAGAGATATGGAAAAGGGAAATTTTGGCCAGACCTAAAGCGATGTGGAAGCCAAAAGAAAATCACCAAATAGTGTGGTTAGAGATGCTTATATAGAGGATAAGTATGAGATATTTTAGGATCAATATCCTACACTATCTCTTAACAATTCTCTTCCATCTTAGCCCTCCATCTCAATGCCTTTATTCGACTATCTTATGGTTGCTCCTACCCCTTATTGTGGCCAAAAATGATCATCCCTTATATGGGCTTTAAATTCTTTTAAAGCCCGAACAAATAATTTGCAATTAAATCTAATTTAATGCTTATCGATATCGTATATCGATTAATATTTTTATTACTATTATAATAATATTAACATTAAATCAAAATCGAATTTTATAATTAATATTTCATAAATATTAATTTAATTTAATTTAACTTATCATAGTTACAAATTAATTAAATCGTTTGGCCAAAAAAAATTCACCATTTCGGTTGTGTGACTCATTAGGTGCAAATTTGATTAGTGATTAATAGTGAACTTTTAGAATATTAACGTTCAAACGTCACTAAGCAGGTGCTGTGACATTTTAGCTAAATTTATCACTTTCTTGGTTTTTGGTAAAATTTAATTTTACTTTGCTAAGCGTTACTCTCCTGTGAATTTTATTTACATTAATTCTCTTCGTTAAAACTATATCACTTTGGACTTATGGAATTTGGTAATGGTTAAAATTCCAATATCGTACACATTCAACTCTAGAGTCAAAACACAAGTCCTTAATTCAATAATAATAATTATGAACCGAAATGCTCCGGCGAGAGAGTTTGATTTTAAGTTGACTTCAGTTGACTGTGATACTAACCCCATATAACTAAGAAGATTGAATAGTGTTTCACTTTCAGTACTTTCACTCGATCCAACTATAGTCACTTTATGGACGTCATGTTATTATATGACTATAACCAAAGCGTAGCTTTCATATTAAAGATTAACAGTATTCTCAAGTCGAGAGAATTGCGTATAAATCAGTCGCATTGATATTTTCTGTTTGACCTTAGTTATATTAACCAAGGAAAACAATCGAGTGAGTCATTCCATAATTATCCAATAACTATTAGTATGTAATCCTTGGTGCCTCCAGCTACCATGAGTAATACACTGTCCAATATTTAGAAAGCATTACGTACTTTATTCTCAACGGATGTTTCAATATCCAATCTCGATATATCTTGACTAGGAATATTTAAAATGGTATATTTATTTTCATTGTGATAAATTACTCAACTTTTTATACTGTACAAGACTGGTTCGAGTTAGATATATGTAAGAAATTACATATTTGCCCTGTGGGCATACTCCTTACTCTATCAGATTATTCCTTGTCATCTTTAATGCAACAAAAGAGGTAATTAATCACTCTCCAAAACCTACAAAAGATATAGTGTATTTGAACTATAATTTCACCTTGACTCAAATATCTTCAAAATCTACTTAAATATGAAATATTGCACCATCAAAATCTAACAATCTCCATTTTGGTACGATATTTCATATAACATATCAAATCCACCTACATCCTCATACTACAAACATTCTCCATTATCACAATGGAAATGATGTCTTCATGTTGAAAAAAAACTTTACCAACTTCCCGACCACCTAAGTATGCATATCCTCCAATTGAACCTCCAAACCACCTAAGTATGTGACTTTCTGTTATTGACTCCACCTTGATTTAGAATGATTTATCTCTCTAATACCAATTTGAGAAGTCCTTGAATTCTCCACCATTCTTCCGCACAATTCATACACATTGTTGCTTACCCGTTTTGCACACAGCTCCTCTCTACTACCCTTCCAAACTCTTATAACTCCGCCTCGAGACGAAAATTTATAGCCTTTTCCTTCCAACTATCTCACGGAAACAAGATTCTTCCTAATTTATAGGACATGCCTTACACTCATGGGTTTCACTTCCCTTCCATCATACATCTTCAGCCTAACCAAACCTATACACTTCACATCAACATCTCCTCCACTTGCGGACTCCACCTCACTCTCTTTCTTCTTATAATCAATGAATGCTTCCTTTCGGTGACATATATGAAAACATGCACCCACAAGCACCCACTCATCTACTTTTCTTCCATCAACACAAAGAATGTCATTAGTAATATCAAAATTCACCTCATCATCGATGCCTTCATTAAGCTTGTCTTTATCTTCCTCTAATGATTTAATCTTTTCTTTGTCTTTTTTAAGCACTTTGCAAAATCTTGGCTGGTGACCAAGTTTTTCACAGTAATAGCAGATGAAATCCCTTTCCATGTTCGATCTATTTAACCGTCTTTCCATATTCGAATGGTCATCTTTCCTAGCAAGATTTACATCTTCAGTCGATTTCCTCTTTCCATTTCCACCTTAACATTTCCTTCCATTAGATTCATCCTTCGCATCTCCTCATTAAGCAAGCTATTGATCGCATATCCCATTGAAACAACTCTAACCAAATTTGAGTTGCTCAATGCAACTACAAGCATTTCCCAACTCTATGGTAATAAATTGATCAACGTCAAGGCTTATGTACCAATATCCACGTTGTAATTCACGGCTGCCAATTGGTAGGGCTGTAAATCGGTCAGACCAGATCGGATAAAGGTGTGATCAGTTTCTGTCCTAAATAAAATCGAATCAGACACGAAAGAACGAGATTTGTGCTTATAAAAATTTTGATGTCCTAATTCATGTCCTAATTCATGTCCTAAATAAAATTAGATAGACACAGACGAAGGTTTTTCGATCATGGACACGAACGGACATGGATGGACATTACTATTTACATTAGATTTAATGTTTTTAATAGAGTTTCTATCAGCAATATTATTTACATTAGTATGTACTAAAGCCTAAACGTTTTATGAATCTTTAGTCATTAACTAACCAAATGGTTATCATAAATATTTTGAAGTACATAGTTGAAATATAAAATTATAAGAAATTCAAATGAATTCGAACAGACATAGATCAGATGAGATTTTCGCTCGTACGAATTTTGTTGTCCTACTTCATATCCTAAAGAAGAAATGAACCGACTTGAATGGTTATTTTTCAACCATGGACTTGAACAAACATGGTCATGCATGCAAAATTAAAACCCTACCAATTGGTTCATAATTACCTAAGGATCATTAACATGCTCCCCAATCAACCAACCTTCCTGAAGTTTCAATTTCACCAATCTTCTCATCAAAAGAGCCTTATTTACTGTAGAGTTCTTCACATAAATTTCTACCAATTTCTTCTAAATCAAATAAGCAGATGTTTCTTTGCAAATAAAATAAAACACAATATTCTCCAATAAAACACCGAAAAGTTGCCGCAGCCTTCCTACCCAAAGTCTTCCATTTTGCTTCAGATACATTTCTAGGTTTATCCCTTCTGTTCCCCAATGGTTAGCGAATATCATTGAGATATGGATAATTCTCTATCATTTCTTTCATAACTCACAATTTCACCCATTAATATTTTCAAAACTTGTCTTCTCCATAGCTAAAACTCTCTTCAAAATGTGTAGTAAGTTTTGACACCAACTGTTATGGATTGTTCTAGGATCCGTACTCAATTAGATTTTATAAGAAATAAGAAGTGAGGAAAAACAATAGATAAAAAATTCTTCCAAACAAATCCTTTATTAACTCCTTCAAAGATCATAAGAAAAAATCAATAAATTGAGAAGATATCACAATCCTCAAAACCTAAAAAAATTATCTTTTTCTCATTCACACCTAATGAACCATGTACATGAAAATTTATAATAGTCTAAATTGCCTTCTTTAAGAAGACGTTGATTGCTTCCATCTTTTAAGATAAATCATTTCTGTGTAAATAATTCATTGTCTTTTTTAATGTAATAAAAAAGGAAGTTTACCACTCATCAAAATCTACAAAATCTATAAAAGATGCAATATATTTAAGCTATAATTCCACCTTGACTCAAATATCTATAAAATCTACTTCAATACAGAATATTGTATCATCAAAATCTAATAGTATATATATGTATGTATGTATCGAGTGGAACATAAAATGGTGACATAATTGACACAATTGGTGACACACACAATAAGTTTCAATTATTGATTTTCCCTTTGATTTTAACCTCATGTCCTAGCTCCATGTGTGTATATACACATATGTATATACGTACGAGTTGTTCTTGGGCTCTTCTAGCTAAGGTTAAACCTATTTTAGACAAATTTCAAAGAACCATAACAAATTTTCCATTATATGATCAACAGGATTGATATTTGTCTACTGATACTATTTTATAGCATGTTGGGAATGAAATAACGAAGGCTGAGAATGAGACAGCTGACACAACCGACGCAACAATGTGAAACTTCTATCTGTAAGCAACTAAAGCACTCTTGGAAATAACTTGTTCGTTATAACATGTTATACTTACGTAATGCATCACCAAGGTGAATTACATATGGAATAGATGACTATACAACAATCATAGTACCACTTTTATATTAATTTTTTGTACTTAAAAAAGAAATCAAGGATTGAAACTACATTATTTAATGCAAAACTATATAGTTTAATGTAGTACACAATTTAATTTAATTATTTATTCCATGTTCATCTATTCCATGCCCTTTAATGCCATTATAAAATTTCTTGATGTTTGCAACTAAATTGGTCACAAACACCCAAGAATCATTTTTATAGAGAAGTAAATGAAGAAAAACAAAATTAAACCGAGTAAGTGAACAAGCAAACAATAGAAGATAAGCAATAATAAAAGAGAGGTTTATAGTGGTTCGGCGTTGTTAGCCTACATCCACTTTGAAGACTATTCTTTATTACTCTCTCGTGAATCTGATTACAACAGTTAAACAAAGCTAACACTTGAATATAATGGAGTCCAGAGTAACAAGCACGTAAAGATCCTTAAAATGAATAAATAGGTTTGTATTTATAGGGTGAGATGATGAGATATTTTGCAAAGATTTCCGCAGAAGGCTCTCAAGGTCCATAGAGGCCTACCATAACGATCGGTGGCCCTAACTCGATATTTTGGAACGATTGGCTATAGTTATGCCGATTATTATTTTTGGTCTCCAATTGACGTGCGATCATTTATGAGGCTCCCACATGCCTCTTAAACTTGATCCTAAAATATGAAGTCATTTTGAGTTGAAGATTTCAAGACATGGATCAATCTTTGTCAAATTTGGATAGTCCACTTAGCTACATCGATCGTTATGAATGATTGGTATAAAGCGGTCTGCATAAAACGATCGGCCTTCTTTGAATCTCAAAGTTTTGACCTACGATCATTTTTGTGGGCACTCTTCAATATACTGATGCTTTGAAAGTTTCAAGTAAATTGGCCTCATGGATTTTGAGATATCGATTGATCTTTGCTTATTTGAGCTGTTTTATGGATCGTTCCCGATCGATCCATATAAATCTTTACTTTGTCAGTAATTCGAGCATATTAACTCTGGTCGACTTTAAATTTGAAACATAACTTCACGGGGGTATGCCAGTCATTCCATACTGATTGTACCTCGATTGGGAACCGGTCCGGATCTACCTGACCGTCGTCC
Source organism: Allium cepa (assembly GCA_030765085.1). Lineage (NCBI taxonomy): Eukaryota > Viridiplantae > Streptophyta > Magnoliopsida > Asparagales > Amaryllidaceae > Allium > Allium cepa. Next base: position 209,193,272 of record CM060943.1, read on the forward strand.
TTGGTATTGTATATAATCGATTCTTAAGGCTGATAACCACTCGTTCCTAGCCAAGTCGATGATATCACAGCCTTGCCGAAAGGTGTCTTGTTTCGAACATGACGTGTTTTGAATCATCGCAAGTTAGATCATTTGAAAGAAATCATCTGCTTTATCGAATAGTCGTTATCCTTCCATGGAGTTGTTTCCCTATTGAGGATCGTAATTTCCTTATTCCTTGTGACGATTGGTCGATTTTCAATATTATAAATACGAGATCACAACTTGTTAGTGATCATTTTATTTTATTTTTGGTAATTTCTAAGCTTTAACAACTTGGCTTTAATTTTTCTCCAGTCGGTTTCAGGTGAACATTCAATATTTTGTTGATTTCAAAAAATTGAATTTCGAAACGTATACCAGCATGTATACATGTTTGTACCCGAATCCTGATCATGGTTACACATTCACAAGCCATTGTCAAGTTTTGAAATTTTTAATAAACAATCCTTTCCTGTCGTTATTCTTATTTATATATCATTTTTATGAAAAATGCTTACTACCGATCGTTATTCCCTCGTTCATATCCCTTCTCTTTTTTATCTGATTGTTTATGGACTGCTAGATTTTGGATCGTTTTAAAATGATCGCCATTAAGCCTGAATGTAATGATCGGTATAGAGAATTCAATTTGATCGATCGTGACTTCAAAATGACAATGAACGATTAGCACATGCTCTTGGTATATAAACCCCCAAACTTTGTCATTTCCTTTACTTTCCTCATTCACTTCGTATCGTTTCCATTTGAGATTAAAAAAGAAATCACGAACTATTCTATCTTCTTCCACTACTGATCCAAAAACGATCTGATTTTTAAATCAATCACTCCTCATGAATCATTATTTTTCTTGTTCCTCCAAGTCTCGCTCGACCCTAAATTCGAATCGATTTCACTTCTTCTAACTTCAATTTAGGTAAGCTAATCCATATACTTTTTTTGATTTGAGTATGAGACTTTGAGTGTCGTGAATCTCGTGTAGGTTGGTTTAGTTAGGGAAGTTGCTCGACCTGAATCGAGTTGGAGAGGATGGGAATTGAACTTAGACGTCTCTAGAGTGAATGAGGGTGATAATGTGCTGATCATTATAGAGCGACATTGAAGTTTTTGGGTATTTAACAATCGTCTTTGAATGATTATTGGTGCAATAGAGTTGGAGGGTTTTGAGGTGGAAAGGATAGAGTGGTACGAACGATTGATGGCATGGAGATAACGATTCGTATGGAAGGTTAAGGAGAACGATCAGAGAATATGGATAATTGTGAATGATCTGTAAGAATGAATTGGTCAGGAATGATCGGTAATGACTGGGATTAGGAACGATCGATAGGAATGCTGGACATAACGATCGGACTATCGAGTGGTGCGAATAATCGGTTGAAATGGATAGGGTGAACGATCAGCATGTTTGATTAGGCTGAACGGTCGGTTGTTAGCTACCAAAATACGAAAATGGAATCCAAATAAATGAATTTGAGTTTAAAGATGAGCTTCAGCCTTACATTTTAAGTGAATGCATATGACTCATATAGGATTTGAATGCATATTCAATAATATACGACATCTAAATTCGACATGAACCAACACCTTTGACCATTCTCTTGAAGCTCGTTTGTGATCTAAAGATAAAAATTGAACTTTTACTTGCTGACAATTGATCGTGATGCTTAAACTACGTCGTTCCCTAATGGCATAGAGAAACGACTGAGACGGTCAGGAAAGACGGTCTCTTTGGTCGAACCTCAAAGTCTCATCGTCTTTTCTGTCTTTAGTTTTGTACAAGTTATTACGGCATTACGTAGAACTTTACCATGCCATATTAGCACTTACTATGCACTGAGGGTACAGGTTACTTTATCTAACCATGATTTCAACTGAGTTTAATAGCAATGGGTCTACACATTCTGGGCTTCTTGCAGCAATGACGATTGGATCATCTTCTCAACAAAGATAATCCTGGCATGGAATCAAGTTCTACAACTGAGTCTGATAATTCATCGTTTAGTCCTTATTCAAATTAATCGGAAAGCCCAGGCCCTCAATTTGATTTTTCTGATGCAGTTTCCATTCTTCCACCAGAAGTTGTCGATCCTGCTCCCGATACTCTAGAGGATGTGGTTATTTTAGAGAACCTTGCTGGTTCTGAAGCCTTTAAAATTAAGGAAGATGCTCTTCGTCGAATCTGCATAAGGCATGGAATTTACTTTGATGATGTATTGGTTCTGCTGCGGTAAGACAGGGGTCATAGACCTCCAGAAGGATATATGGTGTGCAACAAGTTCATGTGTTGGACTGGATGCATCCCGCCATTTAGCTCATTTATCGAGAAATTCTCCATTATTTAGGGATAACTCTCGCATAACTTCATCTGAACGGCTATGGCCTTCTCAATTCTACTTACATGGTATTTATGGAGTTTTTGCATCGTCCTCCAACCATCAATGACATTCGGTTCATATTTACTTTCAAATGACAGATAGGGAGTCTTTCATTTACATTTCTTGAGTCGACAAAGAGGTGTCAGATTTTAACTGATGCATGGATTAAATTAAGCGCTTTATAAGCGAATGGTTCTTCATATGCTATCCACCCGGTTTTGCTCAACAATGGTTGGAAATACGTAAGTGTTATCCACTACCTTTGTATTAGCGTGGAAAATTGATATTCACGTCGTATTCATGACTAATTAATTCCTTTTACAAGCACCATCACTCAGCCTAGCAGTAATCTTTATGAGGAGGCAGTCACAATTCCCAAAATTGCACTGCCTAAAAACAGAAACACCGAATATCTTCTTATGGACGAACGCGTTATCACTTTTTGTTTGATAGAAGAGGGCTCATCATAGGCTAACACAAGTCGCTTAAACTGCAGGGATAAGACCATGGGCTGCGCTCAGTCAAAGGGAATATCAATCGATCTCGCCGTGCCCCTAGCTATGGGTGCTTAGGAGTTCACTGGTGTTGATTCCAAAGGAGATAAAGGCGACGTGCCTAGTTGCAATGATGACGATCAGATCCTTGCAAACTTCACTAACCCTCGGTTCCTGATAGGAGAAAAAAGAACACATTTGTTCATAAATTTTAAAAAAGTTCATCTTTTTTATCAGCTCAAGTCGTTGATATGTGATAACCTGGATTTTTGGACATTTGTTAATCGGTAATTAATAAGGTTAAATTTTATTTAAATACTAAGTTGTAAATTAAAAAAATAAAATTCTGACAAATATCTGAATATATATAAACATAGGTTTAAAACTATAATACAAGTGTTGAATTTTAAATCTCCTGGGATAATTAATAATATATTTCACTATTTAATTCTGGATAAGATATCCATATATATAAGTAGATATATTCAAGCTTAATAATTTATATAGGCACATATATATGTATGCCTATGAAAAAGAAATATACACACACACACACACATTATTATAAATATAGTTTGAATAATATACATATTAATATGACACATAAGTTAATATAAAAGAAATGTAAATGAACTTTATTAAATCCTTATTTTAAACTCAAGCTAAAATATATCTTTTAAATAAATAATAAATTATCCTTGTTGTTAAAAATTTAAACATAAGACAATTTGGTTTGTAAAAATATATATAGAGTTAAAATAAAATCCGCAAGCACATAAGCATATAATACATTTATTTGGATCAAAACATAAGTTATTTATAAACAAATGTTTACATAAATTCTCACTTGTATATTTATTAAAGTTTAAAAGCTTATTTATATGAAAACAAACATTTTTTATGTACATGTAAATCTAGTACATAAATACATATATGACTTAAAAGATTTAATAAAAGAAGAGTTAACACTTGTAAACATCATAATGTATATTTAGGACATTTGTAAATTGGAATTTATATGTGTAAGCTAAATAAACAATCTAAGGACAAGTGGCTTTATTTGTTTTTCTTTGATAATTAAAATTTAAAAAAAATTAAAAATATGAAGAAGAAATCTGTTTTTACCTTTCAGCTCAAATCTATCTTCTCTTCATTTTCAATTAAAAATTTACGCAAACCAAAAGAAAAGAAAATGAAATCTGGAAGCCAAAACCTAAGGCAAGAAAAATCAAAGATCAGAGAAAGAAAAATCTGAAACAAGAAATCAAAGGCAAATCTAACAACAAGCCACAAATGCAAAGATCAATTTCAGATTTAAATTCAACAAAGCAAGAGAAATTCAAATTCAAGAGTAAAATCAACATCAGTCTGGAACAAGCCTGGAAACAAAGTCTGTTATCTGTCGCTGTTCAAATTACTAGTGAGTAATCATAGATTTAAAAAAACAGTTTTTAAATCTTGATTTCCACTTTGATATATGTTGGGGAAATCATGTTGCTAGCTTGAAATGCTTGGATTTAAATGAATGCATGTATGTAATAAGTGTTGAATGTCTGTGTATATGCAAATATAGGCTCTGTTATTTTTAATATGTCTTGATTTTCTTTCTAAATTCAATATCCCATCATTAAATCACTGATTGCTTTTGATTTGTAAATATAAAGTGATTGAAATCATGCAAAATCACCACTAAAAATCATTTCAAGAATTTATATGTAGTATTTGTTTCGAAATCTTTTAATTAACAGTGAAAATTTATATGATCAAAATTTTATAAATTCAATTTTAAGTTTGAATTGCATGATTGAATTCGTAGTTGAAAATCATGAATTTTAATGGGTATATCATGATTTTTAGTTTGGAAATCAATGGGGTTTCTCGATTTGTTCGTTTTGGATGAATTGATCGATTGCCGTCGATTGGTGGCAAGGGAAGGCTCGATATTTGAGCCGGAGGTGGCTAAGTTGTCGACGAGGGCAGGAATATTATCGCGGTATTTGATCGTAGGCCGTGATGACCGAAGGAGAGTGGAATAGGGTTTAATACCCCGGTGGTGTCGTCGATGTTCTAGAAGAAATTGGGGCGACGAGACGTGATCGGAGTCGATCGCGAAGCATGCCTTAGGCGCGGAATGTCGAGACAAAGCTACGGTGGAAACGGTGAGGTGTCTCGAGGTATACGTCGGCGGGGGTGGTCGAATTTATGGTGATGTATGTTTTTAGGCTGAGTGGGTTTGGGTTGTTTTCGATTCTCGATCGAATTGAGACATCTGGGTGTTCGCGTGGTATTGCCGAGGTCAAGGTCGACTCGTCGGAGGCTGGAACGAAGTTCGTCATCGATCAAGGACGATGTGCACATACACGTCCACATTTTCGTGCATCTGGAAGTAGTTTGGAGAAGAAGGTGGGTGCTCGTGTTTTACTTCAGGAATGTTGATGTTTTTTCTCGAAGCAGGGTCGGGCTAGAATGGTTCTTGAGTTTCTCGGGGTTTTCACTAGTTTTACTCGAGTTTGTTTCGGGTTTGTTTTTTTAAATACAACCAGATTTTTTTTTTAAATCAGTGAAACAATAAATAGATTTTGTAAAACAAGGGAAATTGATTTTGAAACGTTTCTAAGTTTTAAAAACAAAGTATAATAAGTCTTTACTTATAAAATTAATTTCTTTTCAAAGACAAGTTTTAGTAAGTTTTATATATATTTTGAAATATAAGGTTTTAAGGGTAGGACAAGTGATTTTTCAAAATGAGGTTGTTTAAAAAAATTATTTTTTAACTTTTATAAGTTTTAAAAGATTTTAAAAGTTAATTAGATGCTGTATTGTTTTAATTATAATTGATTTCTAAATGTTATTTTTAAATAAAGTTTAATGTTAAAAATTAAATAATCAATTATAATGAAGAGTTTATCTCTAAGAAATTAAGAGATTATCGTTAATTAAAGATAATTAATATGTTAAGATAATAAGGGTAATTCAATTATTAAAGAGTTATTGGTTAATGTTAATAACTTAATTAAGATAATTAAATGATTTTTCTTAATTAAGGATCTTTCAAATATAAGGAGTTAATAAATTATTTAATTAATTTTAATTAATTAGTTAAAAAATAACTAAAGTAATTAATTAGTGATTCATTAAAAATAATCACTTATGAATTAATTAAGTAAATTACTTGGTGAAGTAATTAATAAATAATTACTGGAGGTAATTAAGTAAGAAAGTAATTAGAGGATAATTACTTAATGAAAGTAATTAAATGGAAGTGATTAAGGGTTAATCTTGGTGTTATTAATTAAAGACTTAATTAATATAATTAATTAAAGGAGTAATTAATTAATTTAAACAATAGTTAATTAATTAAAGGATTAAGGTTAATTAATAAGGTATTAATTACTTGTTAAGGTAATTAATTTAAAAGGTAATTAATTAATGAAAGTAATTAAAAGGATCATTAATTAATAAAAATAAATTAAAAAGATTAAAGCACAATTAATCTATAATTAAGGTTTAATTACTAACTGTAATTAAAGAGTAATTAATCAAGAGTGATTAATTAAAAAGGATAATTGATGGACAAATACTTAGTGCAATTTAAGAATAATTAATCAAGATGATTAATTTAAATGAAATCAAAGGTTAATTACTTACTGTAATTAAAGAATGATTAATCTAGGAAGATTAATTAAGGTAGATAATTGAGTGATAAATTTAGTAATTTTCAATTAATTAATCTAAGTGATTAAGATTAGTAATTAATTTAATTAGAGATAAATTAAATTAATTTTGGAAGTGATCAATCTTGCTTATGAATGATTGAATGATGTTAAATGCCTTGAATTGGCTAATATCTCTGATATGAAATGTTGTGTGATATTATATGTTTGGGTGGACAGTGATATTATGGTTATCTATCGATGATGAATTGCCATGTAAAAAGTGGTATCTTGTATTTAAAGTTGAACTGTATTTCACTGGAATAACTTGGGATAAAATGGTATGAATTCGAGGAGACCGGGATCGGGTACCGTTAAGTACCCGAAACCACTTCGATTTGTAATCTACTATAATTAGATTTGATATGTGTAATCAATAGGCTAGAATGGAATAGTATGGGCCATTGAAACTAAGTAAGGGTACTTAGGGTTCAGATTTGTGGAATAAGTGTTGAGCATATCAACTTATGAACTCGTAGTGGGGATATGAGTTACCCAGATTTCTCTTATGTTTTATAACTTAGTATTTCAAATTGTATGGGTTTACTCACGCTGGTTTCCATCCTGACCAGGGTGTTACTTTAATGTAATGCTCAGGTCAGACCGAGTATTACAGATTTTCAGATAAGGACGTTTTGGAGCTCAGGAGGCGAGCTGGATGGCAAGAACGTATGGAGTGTTTCCACTGTGATATATTGTTGTATATCAAGGACATGTTGTTTTAAAATGTCCAGTGTTGTGTAGTGGTTGTAACTCTGATGTATTAAAATGTAAATTTACTGATACAGTTTTTCTTTGTATAACTACTATTATTTGATATTATATTTTGGATCCACTGCGAATGTGAGAATATGTGTTTTGTTTCTGTTTCTTCTTCTATCTCTTTTCTTCTTTTCCTAACTATCTGGAATTTTTGGGATCAAAATTTTTGAGTCGTTACATTTAGTATCAGAGCGGAAGGTTAAGCGAGAACCTTGGCTCTGGTGGGTTTACTCATTATGGATAGGGTCAATGGTACCCTAGAATGAGTTGAGTATATTTATATATGAGACACCGTACTTGTTATTTTCTTATATAATGGTTTTAAAAGTAAATGATTTTTATATAAGTTTATATATAAAGCAATGATTCTTTTAACCATTATATATTAAGGTAATTGGTTGTTGTAATATTTGAAAATTTTAATAATGAGAATTAAGTGGTAATAGTAATACAACCAAATTTAAATTGAATAAAGGTAAGTTTGAAATGGATTCAAACTGAACTTAAAATCTTGAATTTGGAGAAGAGTTTCAGAATAAGATAATAATGAATTGGTTTCCTTGATTATTATCATAAATGATTGTTGTGTTTAATAATAAAGTGTGTATTAGTGAGTAAGCAAAATGAAATGTTTTAGGGTAGTAAAACATTTAGGCAAGTATGACTTATAAATTGGAATTGAAGATGATCTGAATTGTGAAGTTTTAAATCTGGGTCCGGAATTTGAAATTTGTTTCAAAGTGATAAGGAAATAATAAATAATGTTACTTATATATTTGAATGAAGGGTCATGTTTCAAACAAGAGTTGTTTGAAAATTTAAAGAATTTTTTTTTGAATTTAAAACCAAAGGTGGTTTAAAATTTAAAAGTAACTTGGTGTGTAAAGGAAGTAAATATGTATATATGTGTGTGTGGATATACATGATATCAAAGGTGATTTAAAATAAACTCTAAGGTTGAGTTTTGAATTTTCCTTGGAATGTGATAAGAAAAACCCAAAGTGATATAAATTTTAAACTTATAAGTGGGAAAGTGTTTTGATATTTGAAGTGGGAATTCAAATGAGTAAGGTTAACGGGATTTAAATTGAATTTAACTTAGAAATAGTTAAATAAGTTGAATGAACAACCTGATTTGGAAATTTCATAATGTAAATTGAGATTTAACTTGGAAAATTAAATGGTTAATTTTAATTGGGAGTTTGTGTAATCTCAAAATGGGTTTGAGATCTGGAAATTGGAAATGGATGGATGTTTTAAATAATTTAGATAATATCATCCTGTTGTTATTAATAATCCTTAAAATTGTGAACTGGATTTGTTTAAATGAATGGATAAATGGATTGTGGTAATATATACATTATTGAAAGAAACGGGAAATAAAACTTTAATTTGAAATTAAGGATATAGAATCACTTTGAACTTAAGATTTGAATTGAATTTTGTACATTAAAATTGTTTTGAACTCTTACTTGAACCTTGTAATGAGTTAAGTAAAGATAATTTAAAATGGAATTTTGGAATTTGAACTCAGAATTAAATTGTTTAAAGACTTTAAGTAAAGGTTAATTTGGTTTAAGAGGTTAAACCAACATTTGAAATTTAACTCGAATATATATAATTCGAGAGGATTTAAAGTGAGATTGAATTTGAAATTAGTTCAAATCGAAGTTGATTTAAATAATTTGGATTTGTGATTAAAGTTGAATAGTTTTAAATTCAAATGGAATTTGATTTGAATTTGAAAAGAATCAAGGATAATTCAACTTGAACTGAGATTAAATTCAAACTGGAGTTGAAATGAATTGAAAATTGAAATTTGTTCAATTTGAAATTTATTGGAATTAATTGGAATAATGATGGAAGATGGATAAGTTTAAAAATTCAAATGGAAATTTGAATTGGATAATTTGAAATGAAATTTAAGTTGAATGAGTTCAAATTCAAATTGGAAGTTGATTTGAATTTGGGATGAGAATGGCAGTTAACTTAATTTGAATTGAAATTGAAAGTTAATTGAAAATTGGCAATTGATTGGAATTGGGATCAATTCAAATTGGAATTGAATCAGTTTAAGTAGAAATGAAAATTGAAATTGAATTGATGGGAATGGAGATTGGGAATTGAACAGTTTGGCTCTAGACTACTTTCAAATAAATTATTTTAATTTATACTATTTTAAATCTATTTTCCTAACTATTTAGTATAAAACTTTTCTTTTTAAAACCCAAAACTATCTTGTACTTATTTTACAACTACTTTTGGAACTATTTAACTATTTTACAATTGTTTTATAAACTAATTACTACTTTAAACTACTTTGCAATCTTCTAACTATTTTATAACCATTTGACTATTTTATAACTATTGTACAACTACTTAACTATTTTACAGCTATCTTACAACTAATAATTATTTTTCAACTACTTGTCTATTTTTTTTTTAACTTTTTCAAGCTATTTTCTAAATTTAAGCCGAACAAAGTGCAAACCGTTTATGGTTAAATGCCCAATTGAGATAAGAATTGAGTGATAATCTAAATGGGATTGAAGCAATTGTGAATTAAGTGAATAGAATTAAAATGAATGTGAATAGAAAAGAGGATTGATTTATTGAATAATCAATGAAGATAAATACATAGGATGTACGTATATTATTCTATTCGCATAGTTATTTGATCCAGATTCGAGCACAGAATTTCGAGATAGTATATCGATCCGAGTTGGGATTTTTCACTCGATTTTCGACGGCGAACCTGGATATGGATTTTTGATTAGTTCTGGATATTCTCTATCATAGTTATGGATATGCAAGGAGAATGACAGTTTCTTATCAATAAACCAGATTTGAGTCCGCACTAGGAAGTCGGGTGGACGATACTAGTTCGAAAGGGAAATTGTGTGATCGATTGAGCGATCAGATTGATACTGCATACGAATGATATATGGACATCGTATGGATTTTAATAAATTGATATTGGAAATTTTTGGACAAAAACTATAAAATGATTTTGAAATGAAAAGTATATTTTGTGAGATATATGATAAAATAAAGGACGTGATTGGATATTTCTATAATAGAAATTTACTTTATGAAAGTAAGTGACAGGGTAAGTGGTTTTGTAATGAGTAATCAAATTTGAGTATTTGATTTGGCATAAACAAAGTTATGTATCTTTGTTATATATATGATAAAATCCCCTAGTTGAATCTTTTGCCAGAAGAAAAGGGTTTTGAAAATATTTAAGTATAAAAGGGGTTTTATACAAGTTTGAAATGATCCAATGATTTTTCAAGGTTATATATATATCTATATATAAAGGATCTTATGAGAATGATTTTGGAGGAAAGATTTTGGAACCTATAGAATTTGGAAAGGCTTTTGATTTTTGGGTAAAATCAATATTGGAATTTGGAAAGCTTAATTTGAGAATTATCGATTTAGGGATAATCGATTTTGAGAAAAAGAGATTTATATGGGATTCATAATAGGTCTATGATTTGGAAAATACTATATGTGTATAGTATAAAGTGTTTTGAAAATGGCTCTGGAGAAAAAGGCGCTCCCTTGAAATGAACTTCTCAGGAGTGCCACAGGGTGGTACTACCTTGAACACTAGGGGGTTCTAAAGTTGATCCTGTGAGGAGTCCGAACAAACTAGTTCCTGAGGATTATTGGGTAGCGAAAGTCGAGGGCGCTGAAGCCTACAGAGGCATTTTGGTTATGCTGTGACGACAGTGTGACTCGATGTCATCGCGATCTACTGTGGGCCATAGCGGAAATCGTGTGGAGGTGAGTGTCAACGGTCTACGCTTGATTTTTTCGAGAAGGCAACGTAACATCGTTAGATTGCGATCTATGGTCGAGTGGAGTGCAGAAGTTTCATTCTTTTGGTAGCGAAATTTAAGGGCGCTGAGGCCTACAGTTATATAGGTTTTTGCTGTGACAGCAACGTAACCCCGGTTGTTGCTGTGATCTGTAGCGGGATCCATGGCGTAATCGAGGGGCGTGGAGTGCCTACAGTTATCTGTGGATTTTGCCGGGGAGGCGACGTAACCATCGGGTTAACTACGAGCATGGATGAGGGTGATGATTCGAGAGCAATCTCAAAAAAGAAGTTTTCTTAATTTCAAAAATGTATTCTTAATTTCAAAAATGTTTTCTATATTTTCAGTAAAATTATTTTCTAAGTATTTTCACTTGGTGTTGGAAACAGGTCTGCTAATTACTTATGGATTTTCAGTCCTACGCCTGATCAACACATGACCGAATTTTTATGAGAACGAGGATGGACTTGTTGAAACATCAAGTTATAAAGAGTATTTTTTAACAGAAACTATTTTATAATATTATAGATTTTAAAGGTGTTTTAAAAGTTTTCAAAGAATTTTTTTCTGATAATAAGCATTTTAATAAATTTTGGCTTCGTTCCTTTTCGAGGACGAAAAGATTCTACGGGGGGAGGAATGTGATAACCCGGGTTTTTAGACATCTGTTAATTGGTAATTAACAGGGTTAAATTTTATTTAAATACTAATTTGTAAATTAAATAGATAAAATTCTAACAAATATCTGAATATATATAAACATAGGTTTAAAACTATAGTACAAGTGTTGAATTTTAAATCTCCTAGGATAATTAATAATATATTTTACTGTTTAATTCTGGATAAGATATCCATATATATATAAGTAGATATATTCAAGCTTTATAATTCATATAGGCATATATATATTTATATATGTATGCCTATGAAAAAGATATATATTCACACACATTATTATAAATATAGTTTGAATATGTACAAATTAATATAACACATAAGTTAATATAAAAGAAATGTAAGTGAACTTTTAATTAAATCCTTATTTTAAACTAAAGATAAAATACATCTTTTAAATAAATAAGAAATTATCCTTTTTGTTAAAAATTTAAACGTAAGATACATATAGAGTTAAAAAAAAATCCACAAGCATATAAGCATATAATACATTTATTTGGATCAAAACATAAGTTATTTATAAACAAATGTTTACACAAATTCTCACTTGTATATTTAGTAAAGTTTAAAAGCTTATTTTAATGAAAATAAACATTTTTTATATACATGTAAATTTACTACATAAGTACATATATGACTTAAAAGATTTAATAAAAGAAGAGTTAACACTTGTAAACATCATGATGTATATTTAGGACATTTGTAAACTAGAATGTATATGTGTAAGCTAAATAATCAATCTAAGAACAAGTGGCTTTACTTGTTTTTCATTGATAATTAAAATTTAAAAAAAAAAATATGAAGAAGAAATCTGTTTTTACCTTTCAGCTCAAATCTATCTTCTCTTCATTTTCAACTAAAAATTTATACAAACCAAAAGAAAAGAAAAAGAAAACTGGAAGCCAAAATCTGAGGCAAGAAAAATCAAAGATCAGAGAAAGAAAAATCTAAAACAAGAAATCAAAGGAAAATCTAACAACAAGCCACAAATGCAAAGATCAATTTCAGATTTAAATTCAACAAAGCAAGAGAATTCAAATTCAAGAGTAAAATCAACATCAGTTTGGATCAAGCCTGGAAACAAAATCTGTTCTTTGTCTCTGTTCAAATTACTAGTGAGTAATCATAGATTTTTTTTAAAAAAACAAATTTTAAATCTTGATTTCCACTTTGATATTTGTTTGAAAATCATGTTGCTAGCTTGAAATGCTTGGATTTAAATTAATGCATGTGTGTAATAAGTGTTGAATGTCTGTGTATATGCAAATATAAGCTCTATTATTTTTAACAGGTCTTGATTTTCTTTCTAAATTCAATATCTCATCATTAAATCACTGATAGCTTTTGATTTGTAAATAGAAAGTGATTGAAATCATGCAACATCACTATTAAAATCATTTCAGGAATTTATGTTCAGTATTTGTCTCGAAATCTTATAATTAATAGTGAAAATTTATATTGGCTCAAAAATTTATAAATTCAATTTTAAGTTTGGATTGCGAATTGAACTCGTAGTGGAAAATCATGAATTTTAATGGGTATATCATGATTTTTAGTTTGAAAATCAGTGAGATTTCTCGGGTTGTTCTTTTGGACGAATTGATCGATAGCCGTCGATCGGTAGCAAAGGGAGGCTCGATATTTGAGCCAGTGGTGGCTGAGTTGTCGACGAGGGCAGGAATATTGTCGCGATATTTGATCATTGGCAGTGATGACCGAATGAGAGTGGAATAGTGTTTAATACCCTGGTGGTGTCATCGATGTTCTAGAAGAAATTGGGGCGACGAGGCGTGATCGGAGTCGATCGCGAAGCATGTCTTAGGTGTGGAATGTCGAGACGAAGCTACGGTGGAAACGACGAGGTGTCTCGAGGTATAGATCGTCGTCGAATTTATTGTAACATATGTTTCCAGGCTAAGTGGGTTTGGGTCGTTTTCGATTCTCGATCGAATCGAGACATATGGGTGTTCACGTGGTATTGTCGAGGTCAAGGTCGACTCGTCGGAGGCCAGAACGGAGTTCATCGGTGATCAAGGACGATGTGCACGTACACGTGCACATTTTCGTGCATCTGGAAGTAGTTTGGAGAAGAAGGTGGGTGCTCGTGCTTTACTTCAAGAATTTTGATGTTTTTTTTCTCGAAGCAGGGTCGGGCTGGAATGGTTCTTGAGTTTCTCGGGGTTTTCGCTAGTTTTACTCGAGTTTGTTTCAGGTTTTTTTTTTTTAAATATAACTAGAATTTATAAAATCAGTGAAACAGTGAACAGATTGTGTAAAACAAGGGATATTGATTTTGAAATGTTTCTAAGTTTTAAAAACAAAGTAAAACAAGTCTTTACTTATAAAATTAACTTGTTTCCAAGAGAAGTTTTAGTAAGTTTTATTTATCTTTTGAAATATAAGGTTTTATGGGTAGGACAAGTGAGTTTTCAAAATGAGGTTGTTTAAAAAAATTATTTATTAACTTTTAAAAGATTTTAAAAATTAATTAGATTTTGTATTGTTTTGATTATAATTGATTCCTAAATGTTATTTTTTAAACAAAGTTTATTGTTAAAAATTAAATAATTAATTATAATAAAGAGTTTATCTTTAAGAAATTAAGAGATTTTGGTTAATTAAAGATAAATAATATGTGAAGATAATAAGGGTAATTCAATTATTAAAGAGTTGTTGGTTAATGTTAATAACCTAATTAAGATAAATGATTTTTCTTAACTAAGGATCCTTTAAATATAAGGACTTAAGAAATTGTTTATTAATTTTAAATAATTAGTTAAAAAATTAATTAAAGTAATTAATTAGTGATTCATTAAAGAAAATCACTTATGAAATAATTAAGTAAATTACTTGGTAAGTAATTAATAAATAATTACCGGAGGTAATTAAGTAAGAAAGTAATTAGAGGATAATTATTTTATGAAATTAATTAAATGGAAGTGATTAAGGGTTAATCACTTAGTGTTATTAATTAAAGACTTAATTAATATAATTAACTATAGGATTAATCAATTAATTTAAAGAATTGTTAATTAATTAAAGGATTAAGGTTAATTAATAAGGTAATTAATTACTTGTTAAGGTAATTAATTAAAAAGGTAATTAATTAATGAAAGTAATTAAGAGGATCATTAATTAATAAAAATAAATTAAAAATATTAATTAATAATTAAAGGATAACTAATCTATAATTAAGGTTTAATTACTAAATGTAATTAAAGAGTAATTAATCAAGAGTGATTAATTAAAAGGATAATTAAGGGAGAATTACTTAGTGTAATTAAAGAATAATTAATCAAGATGATTAATTTAGATGAAATCAAAGGTTAATTACTTATTGTAATTAAAGAATGATTAAGAAGAAGATTGATTAAGGTAGATAATTGAGTGATGATAAATTTAGTAATTTGTAATTAATTAATCTAAGTGATTAAGATTAGTAATTAATTTAATTAGAGATAAATTAAATTAATTTTGAAAGTGATCAATCTTGCTTATGAGTGATTGAATGATGTTAAATGCCTTGAATTGGCTAATATCTCTGATATGAAATGTTGTGTGATATTATATATTTGGGTGGACAGTGATATTATGGTTATCTATCAATGATGAATTATCATGTAAAAAGTGATATCTTGTATTTAATGTTGAATTGTATTTCACTGGAATAACTTGGGATAAAATGGTATTGAATTCGAAGAGACTGGGGTCAGGTACCGGTAAGTACCCGAAACCACTTCATTTTGTAATCTACTATAATTAGATTTGATATATGTAATCAATAGGCTGGAATTGAATAGTATGGGCCATTGAAACTAAGTAAGGGTACTTAGGGATCGGATTTATGGAATAAATGTTGAGCATATCAAGTTATGAACTCGTAGTGGGGATATGAGTTTCCCGGATTTCTGTTATGTTTTATAACTTAGTATTTCAAATTGTATGGGTTTACTCACGCTGGTTTCTAGCCTGACCCGGGTGTTACTTTAATGTAATGCTCGAGTCATACCGAGTATCATAGATTTTCAAGTAAGGACGTTTTGGAACTCAGAAGGCGAGCTGGATGGCAGGAACGTATGGAGTGTTTCCACTGTGATATATTGTTGTAAATCAAGGATATGTTGTTTTAAACTGTCCGGTGTTGTGTAATGGTTGTAACTCTGATGTATTAAAATGTAAATTTACTGATATAGTTTTTCATTGTCTAACTACTATTATTTGATATTATATTTTGGATCCGCTGCGAATGTGAGAATCTGTGTTTTGTTTCTGTTTCTTCTTCTATCTCTTTTCTTCTTTTCCTAACTATCTGGAATTTTCGGGATCGAAATTTTTGGGTCGTTAAATTTGGTATCAGAGAAGAAGGTTAAGCAAGAACCTTGGCTCTGGTGGGTTTACTCATTTGGTATCTAAGACTTCCCTAGCAGAGGCCGAAGGAAAAGCTAATAATGCCGTTAAACCCATGGAGGAGATGAAATCCAATCATCTTGACATTGTCCAAATAAGCCTCAGCTTTCTCCAATTCCCAAATGCAGTTCTGAGGATACTTCGGCTCAACTTGGGAGCTATACCGAGGAAGGTATTTCATCGACATTTTCCATCTCGTTGATATTTCTAATATTTTTTCCTATTTTTTCTCAGCTTTAAATCAGTCAGGTGTCATTCCTCTTCCCTTGCAAGAGCCATAATTGATATCACAAGCAGCCGTGACAGAATCCATTAAAGTTACAACTTCGGCTGGTACTCAGGGTACTCAAGAAGAAACCTTTATTATTGATGATCAATTCACGAAGGCATTGTTCAAGGGAGGAAGCGACCCACACCATGAAAATACCTTTGATGAGGATGTTGTAATCACGGGCTCTTCCAACCCGACTGATGAGCCAAGCACGAAAGAGCGTGTTGAGAAGGAATAAATATTGAAAAAGAAGGCAAAACTGAGCCTATTGATTTTGATTTCAATGAGCCAATTCCTATCCCGCTCAAGATGATCCCTCCTGGTAGGATAATTCCCCAAGATAAGGTCCCCCTGCCTCTGGTGTTGAGGGTGCCTCAATACCTCCTTCTTCTAAAGATTATGCTGCCTTAATCCGTATAATTGAAGACGTTTCTTCAAAGAAAAGCCAAGGCAGAAAAGGGTCGAAGAGAGGATGCAGAAATAGGAAGTTCAAGAAAAAAAATATTAGGTTGGTGTGATGCATAAATAGCTTGGATAGCTACTTCTTCTTTTCATTGGTCGTATTTGTTTGGGTACGACCCCCAATTTTACTTCTCACTTTGGATAAACTTGTATTGTGAACAGCAAGTTTAGTATGAATAAGAATTCTTTTATTTTTATGTAGAATTCTCGTATATGCTCATTTAAATGATCGTGCAATCACGTTTTCCATTTAATGTATTTGTGATTCATTGCTCATTGGATTAGATATCGATCTGATTTATCCATCCCAAGGCCTTCCTGAGATCGTGGCCTCGATTCGTATCAAACACTGGGCTCGAGCCATAGTGTTACTTTGTCGAATTCAACGGTTTAAGTAATTAAACTCTGCCCCCAGTTTTAGGTTAGCGGAGTTAGGTTGTGGATGGTCGAGCTCCATCCTTAGTGAGTTTAGACTCATCTTGTCATTTACAGGCCATAGTTTATGGAATAATGAGCTGTCGAACCATTTTCATCCATTTGTTTATACTCATATCCTCACTCTGGGGATAAGAGAGAGTTAGTGGGTGGTGGGGTCACAAATATTTATTTCGTTTATGGTCGTATCCATACTCTAAGGATCAGAGTCATTTCATAGGTGGTCGGTCACACCCATTTTGCATTTACCGCACTCTAGGGACATGAGTTATTAGGAAAATTATCGAGTTTAGTTTTCTTTAGTCAGTGATTCTGTTCTCAAGTATAGGGTTTCATTCAATAAGTGACCGGTCAAATCTCAATCATTTTGGAGTTATGTCGATCCCATCGAACAGTGAAATTCAGTTGGTCGTATATCACAACTAACATGTACTGTAATGGCAGGTCACAGATATATAGAAAATTCAAAGTTCTATTATTAAACAAAAAGTAGTGTCATAACTTGTCTTATTACATATTTGGAAAAATAAATGTTAAAGCAAATTCTGAAACTAAATATGGCTGAATGAAAAGGAAATAAATTATATGAAATAGCGTCATAAGTGCTTGCTATTCCACGCCCTTGGGAGTGTGATGCCATCAACATTCGCTAGCTTGAAGGTTCCCTCTCCAAGCCTCTGCTCGATAACAAATGGTCCTTTCCAGGTTGGATTCATATGTGACGGGGTAGGGAAACTAGTTTTAAAATGAGATGTCGACTTCAAAGGTTCTATGTCAGACTTTAGTGTTGTAGTATTGGGCGACTCGGTTTCGGTATGCAATTGCCCTCAAATCAGCTTCCTTATGTTTCTTATTTATAAAGTCTAGAGATTCCAAAAGGAGATTTTTGTTTGTTCTAGGATCATAAGAAGTTACTAATGAGAGGGAACTTCGAGCACAATAGGAATAACAACCTCGAAACTGTAAGTAAGGGTGAATGGAGTATAGCCAATCGCGGACTTGTGGGTGGTCCAATAAGCCCATAATGTTATTGGGAGTTCATCCACTCACTTGCCTCTAGCCTTTTCCGAACGCTTCTTCAGAATGGACTTTACGACTTTGTTCACAGCTTCAACTTGTTCATTCGCTTGAGGGCGATAAACTGTCGCAAATCTCTTTTCAATACGATGCTGATGGCAGAAGTCTTTGAATTTGGCACTGTCAAATTAAGTCCCATTGTCTGTTACGATAGTTCATGGAAGACCAAAGCAACAGATGATGTTCCAGACAATGAAATTGATTACATTCTTAGTCGTGATCATGTCCAAGAGTTTCGCTTCAGCCTATTTGGTAAAGTAATCAACTGCGACAATAGCGTACTTTGCACCACTTTTAGAGATCGGTAAGGAACCAATAATATCTATACCCCACATGGGAAACGACCATGGGCTGACCATTTGTGTAATTTCAATTGACAAAACTCTTGGAACTATTGCATAAATCTGGCACTTGTCGCATTGCCTTACATAATCGGCAGCATCTCGATTTACAGTCGGATGATAATACCAATGATGGAGTATTTTCTTTGCTAGAGTATGCCGCCAGTGTGATCGCCACATTCTCCTTCATGAACTTCTTTTAACACCCATTTTATCTCATTATCGATGATACACCAGAGTAAGGGAATAGAAAAATCCTTTCTGTAAATAACTCCTTGCATGATATATCGCGAACCTTTGCAAAGAATTTGTCGCTTCTCATTCCTTTGTTCAGGTAGGACTCCTTGTAGCAAATAGTTTTTAATCGGAGTCATCCACGATTCCCTCTCAAGCTCAATCTCTAGTACCCTGTCGATTCCTATTAGGTTTATACTTGGGGCATTTAATACTTCGACCGGAACCAAGCCCATCTATTGTGCATCGCCGGTATAAGCAAACTTTTCCAATGAATCAGCCTCTCTATTTTGATCCCATGGAATATGTGAAATGACATAGTACTAAAATTCAGTCACCAACTCTTGGACTTTGGGTAAGATTTGGAGTAAGCCATTGTCTATTAGCTTGATAATCTCCCTTAACTCGGTATACTGCTAAATGTGAATCATAAAAGATTTCAAGCGACTTTATTCTCAGTTCTCTAGTGAGCTTAAATCCAACAATTAGAGCCTCATAATCGGCTTTGTTGTTTTTTGCGAGGAAATCAAGCTTTAAAGCATAGAAAATTGGCCTATTTTTGGGAGTTACAAGCACAATCCCAGCTCCGTAACAATGATCATCGGATGCCCCATCAATATACAATTTCCATCACATGGTAGAGATTTGGCTGCTCTCTATGGAATCATCCTAGGCAATGAATTCTGCTATAAAATATGTCAATGCCTGACCCTAAATAGCCCTTCGAATAGAGATAAGTGATATCTAATTGACTAAGCTCGATATTCCACTTGAGTAATCTTCCAGAAGTTTCAAATCGTTGTAGGATCTGTCATAATGGCTAGTCGATGTAAACATCGATCGATTGAACCTAGAAGTATGGGCGGAGCTTCCATGATGCAATCAGCAAGCAGTATGCCAGTTTTTCTATTTTTGTATTATTCTTTTTAGCTCTTGTCAATCGCTTGCAGACGTAATAAACCAGTCTTTGAATTCGATTCTCCTCGCGAAGTAATGTGGTACTTATAGCATGTACTGACATGGCCAAATAAATGTATAAATTTTCATGATCCACTAGCTTTAACAAGATGGAGGGTCTCTCCGAATGATTCACCAAAGCTTGAAATGCGTCTTTGCAATCCTGTATCCATGCGAAGTTTCTTTTCCCTTTCCTAATCAAGTCAAAGAAAGGATTGTCGGTAGCTCTGGAAATGAATCGGCTTAAGATAGCAACCTTCCCATTCAGACTTTGTATTTGTTTGATAGTTTTTGGTGTTTGGATATCGCGGATACCTTGAATTTTCTCAGAATTAGCTTCGATTGCATGGGTATTAACAATAAAGCCCAAGAACTTCCCTGATGCTACGCCAAACGAACACTTGAAAGGACTAATTCTCATCTTGTAATGTTAGTATGCAGAACATTTCTACCAAGTTTCTAATGTGGTCTCTTAATCGTTTCAACTTCACAAGCATATCATCTATATATACTTCCATCGTTTTTCAAATTTGATATTTAAACATCCGGTTGACTAAGCACTGGTAAGTTTCTCCTACAATCTTAGTCCAAACGACATCACCACATAGCAATATAATCCAACATCGGTAGTGAAACTAATGTTCTTTTGATTGGGAATGTGCATCGGGACTTGGCTATATCCCGAGTACGCATCCATAAAAGATAACAATTCATGCGCCATGGTTGAGTCCACCAGCCCGTCGATCCTTGGAAGGGGAAACTGTCTTTTGGACATCCTTGTTCAATTCTGAATAACCAATGCATGTCCTCCATTTCCCGTTCACCTTTTTCACAAGCATAGGATTAGATACCTACTTAGGGTAGAGGGTGTCACGGATAAACCCATTGTCTTTGAGTCTATCCACCTCCACTTTGAGTGCGACAGATCTCTCTGAATCCATGTCGCGTCTTTTTTGTTTCACCAGGACATGCCTCGGGTTGATATTCAATACATAGATCGCAATGGAAAGCGAGATTCCACATATGTCAGAGTGAGTCCAAGCGAACACGTCAAGGTTTACTCAAATAAATTTGGTAAGTTCTTTCATCATCGGGAGGCTGAGCTGTGATCCGATCTTTGGGACCCGTGACGGATTGTCGTGGCTGACTATGATGTCAATCGTTGGCTTAGCCGGTGCAACCTTGGTCTCTTTGAGCTCCTTCTTGTCATCTCTCTGATCTGTATCTTTATAGAGTCGACTATGGAATCCAAGCTAAGGCTCAAGCGTTAATTGTCAATCCTCAGTGGCTTGAATGCGGACCGACTTATCCACACCTTTACCTTTCTCTCTCTGTTGAGCATCCCTTAACTTACCTATATAATGGGCATGTCCAGTTGCTTGATCACTATGAACAACTCCAACTTAGTTATCTATTGGGAACTTCAAAGTCAAACACAATGGGGTAAGAGCTACTCGGAACTCAACTAGGATCGGTCAGCCCTAAAAAGCATTGCATGGAGAGTCAACAACCAAAATAACAGAAGGCAAAATCCAGACTCTCCTGCGGTCACCTTCCCCCGACTCTATAGGTAATTCAACATAACCAATAGCTTTAGTTACAGCACCACTAAAGCCATGAATACAGGCTTTAAACGGTTTCAAATCCTTTGATTCCATTCTCATATGATCATAAGCTTTCTTAAAGATTATGTTTACAGAACTTACACGGCAACCAATATCCTTCTCCCAAAAGTAGGGAAGATGATGGCTGAAATAACCGTTGGGTTGATCATTGGAGCCTCTACTTTGTCTGCATCTCTATTCCTAAACATGATGTCATCTACCATTATAAGTTGCTATTTCGTCGGAGCTCCATCCTCCGTCTTTGAACAGTGTTCAAAATCTACATGCTTAATCACATTAGCATAGCGCTCCATCTCATTCCAACTTTTATCATCCGAATGCGGTCTTTCAACTATTGTATTGATCACTAATCTTCCATTAGTCTACGCTGGTTCCTCAGCCCTGTGCGGTGCTTGTCCTCGGTTAGGGTCAGATGTCCTCTGCCCACCATTTTGCAGGGTTTTTACAAACTACTGTAACATCCTTTCTCGAATCAGCTTTTCAATAAAATCCAGGAGATGCTTGCATTCATTGGTGTTTTGCCTATAACATTCATGAAACTGAAAATATTTTCTGGTTTGTTTCTTCTTCTCTGTTGATACTTTTGGGGGCGTCTTCTTGTACTGCATAGTATTGCTCGTAGACAAATAGACATTCTCCAAGGAGGTATTCAGTGGTGTGTAAGTGTTGTACATCGAAACCCTAGGCTTTCCTCTCCTAAAATCCCTCTTTCATTCTCAGCTCCTATCTATACCTTTCTTTTGCTGATTCAGTTAGTTCTGGACATTCACCTGAACTTTTCCAGAGCTTTCATCAAACTGCTTTACTACAATATTACTCTATACTCCCTCTCCACTTGGACCTACAATAATCTTCTTCCTAGAGGATCTAGCTTACTTTTTTCTTAAATGTTAAGTTGCCTTTGCATAAAAGTATTCCAACATTGCGGGTGGCTTGCCAGTTAACCAATTGCCAAAATCAGATTCTGGATCAATGCCTCTTGTCACGGAATATTGCATAGTCATTCCGATTACTGATTTCTATAACAACTTTATGGAATCCCTCTAAATAATTTTTTAATGATTCTCCTGGAGCCTAGATCACACTGGATAGGGATATTACATTCTTAGGACAAATTGTGTGCATTCGAAATTGCTCCATAAACATTGTTGCCAAATCATCAAATCTGGATATCGACTATGGGCGTCACCTTGTGAACCACATTGTCGCTATTCCAGAGAGTTATGGGAAAACATCTACAATTTGTTGCATCATGTGCTCATGCGGAATCCATCAGCCATTCGTATCTCATGACATGTTACCTGGGGTCGGTTTTTCCCTCATAAGCAGGCATTGATGGCATGTTAAACCTCCTTGGATATTCTACATGAAAAACATTATCAGTGCATAGGGCATGGCTTTTGGGATTTCGTAGTCATCATTAGTTAATCCTTAGCTTTCTCTCACTAGCTGTCTGACCATAGCTGACTAGTCCTACGTTTGGATAGTCGATGCCAAGTGGTGGTTGTGTTCCACCTCACATGAATGGTCTGATCAATGTCTATGAGCCATTCTACGCCTTCATGGTTCGACATCTTCTCGATGTATCTCATAAATGCACTTCATCATCATTTCGAGGATGCATTTGGTCAACATTTAACCAAATTCCATCATCCAAATCAGCATAGCAGCACCAATTTGAATCCTAACATGCATGGGTAAATTCCCATCTCTAGTAGAAGGATCAGCATTGAACGTCCCTGGCAAACCACGATGGTCTGCCTTTTAACGCTCCAAAGTTTCTTCATGATATCCATCTATTCTACGATGCCTATGCTTATGATACCCATCCGATGAACTAGAACTCTCAGATATCGAGTAAAAGATAGGGTCCATCCTAGATTTTCCTCGCTTTTGCTGAGTGAGTTGGTTCATTAGGTTGATATTGGCCTGGATCTGCTGATTTAACTCTCAAAGGCTATTCATTAGCTCTCTCATCAGATTTTGGAATTTAGCTCTTATAATAGAATCAGTTGGATTCTGACATCAACTGGTTCAACATTCACCTCCATTGGTTTACTGCTCAGGCATGCTTATTGGATAGCAACGTTTTCTTTTCCTTCCATATTTCGAGAAGTAGATCTGGTATTCCTCACTATTATTGATATCTTTTCTTAGATTATTGCAAATCTGAACTGAACGAGAAAACTTCTTGAAGTTAACTGCAGATCTCCTCTGAGAGATTTATCCAATCCAATAGCAACCAAGGGATCCTAATAACTTGAGAATCAAGGTTCTCAGTGAAAGCACCAAGATGTTTGCAACTAAATTGGTCCCAAACATCCAAGAATAGATTTTGTGGAGAAGTAAGTGAAGAAAAGAAAAATAAAACTAAGTAAATGAACAAGTAAGCAATAGAAGATAAGCAGTAATCGAAGACATAGAGGTTTATGGTGGTTCAGCTTTGTTAGCCTACATCCACTTTGAAGATTATGCTTTATTACTCTTGTGAATCTGACTACAACTGTAGAACAAAACTAACACTTAATTACAAGAGTCTAGAGTTACAAGCAGCATAAAGATTCTCAAAATGAATAAACGCGCTTGTATTTATAGAGTGAGATGATGTGATATTTCATAAAGATTTCGGCAAAAGGCTCTTTAGGTGTATAGAGGCTCACCATAATGATCGGTGGCCCTAATTCGATATTGTGGAACGATCGGCTATAGTTATGTCTGTCACAACCCGTCTTTCTATCTCCAGAAAAACGCATCATGATTTAAGAAAGAAAGGGATAGAAGAAGAAAAGATAAGAATGAAGAAACTCAACAACATCAGATAACTCACAGCGGAACGAATGAAATATAATATATCACATAAATATTACATAGTATCATATTACATCAGTGTACATAACTTATACAACACATATTAGTCAGTTATAAACATCTGTCTAACTATACAACACAAGATATCATAAGATTCAGACACAACACAAACACAACGGAACCATTATATATCTACACGCTGAAGCCTCCTGCTCCAAAACTCCTCCAGAATTCGTCAAGCTAACCTGAATCTCTCGACTACTCATACGTAATATGAATACCCAAGTGTTTAATAAAACAGAAAATAAACACTCGGGTCAGATAGGGGTTTGGTGTGAGTAAATGGTTTAAAGTTGCTTAACTTTAGAAAATCCTTTGAAAAGAAAGGGTATGACGTAAGACTTTCCACACATAAACGTGGAAAAGTTTTTACCTTACGCTAACCAAAACATTTGATAGGAAATTCAGTGATATTATAATAATGTCTAGGGTTTTCAAGTAAATAAGAAATAGTCGAAATTGTTACATTATTAAATTCCAGTTACTAGCCACAAAAGTAGGTAATACAATCAAAACCGTAGGGTCTCGTAGGAAGAATGGGTTTCCATCAATG
This sequence comes from Allium cepa, assembly GCA_030765085.1. NCBI lineage: Eukaryota > Viridiplantae > Streptophyta > Magnoliopsida > Asparagales > Amaryllidaceae > Allium > Allium cepa. Next base: position 209,218,390 of record CM060943.1, read on the forward strand.
GCAGGGCTACTAGGGTACAGCCCGTCACAGTACGTGGCCTAGATCACCGTGCCGAGGATTACTCCCAATCCCTACAACACAAAGCTGGAACCATCCCTTACTGGACAGTCCCGAGTAAGATTACCCCGTGGTTGGCGCGACCAACCACCCACTAAGCCGAAATAAAAGGGGACATCTAGACAGGGATGACCTCACCCTGAAATGGGTGCTACCCACCTAGCCTTGCTGCACCTCCCCTATTTTAGCCATTCCTGGTTGATGAGGCTTGAGGCTGCGATTACCTTTATAGAACACATCTATCTTAGAATGCTCATCGTCCACCTGGCGATGTTCTGAAAGCATTCAATCCATACAAGTTCATTTCGGGTTCGAACGAAACCGAAGGCACTATCTCGTTGCACTCATTTTGGAATCACCCTCATCTGAATCACCATCTCGAACCTAAAAGTACTATTTCCATCAAACTCATCTCGGAATCACCCCCAGAGTTATACTGATGAATAGTTCTTACATTTCGAGTCTTCACTAAGCTCATCTCTTGGATTCATGACCTAACGTTTAATTTGATCGATGTGGTTTTCGGATATCCAAATATGGAAACCCGATCCCGGTCTCATCGAATCCAAATGTCATTTTAATGTCCAAGTTGTTTAAGGGTTTAAACATTTAAACTTATATTCAGGATAACATAAACAGATAGATGAGTCACATTATCACAATAGATAATTCATATCAACCAATTATCTCACAAAGCAGCATATCACATATCAGAGATATCACACCCAAATCATCCAACATCAATCAAACATCCAATATCAGTCATCCAATATCAATCAGTCATCCATAAGCAAGTTTGATTAACTCTTAATCAATTTAATTAACCTTTAATTTAATTAATTATTATCCGTTAATCACTTGGATTATCTTAATCCTGCTTCATTAATTTATTACAAATTAATTCGTTAATCATCTCTTAATGATCTTCCTTAATTAATCTCCCTTGATTAATTATCTTATAATTACCTTCAAGTAATTAGCCTTTAATTCTTTAATTAATTCCACAAATTAATTATTAACTATATACTGTAACTAACCTTTAATTACTATCGTTAATTACAATAATTAATGATCCTTCATTTATTTCCATTAATTAATTAACTATAATTATTTGCATTAATCCTCAATTAATTACAATTAATTAATCATACTTTAATTAATCGCTTTTATTAATCAACCTTGATTAATTCATTAATTATATTAACTCATGATTCTTATTAATTAATTAACCCTTTAATTAATTAAATAATTAACTTGTAATTAATCATTTCATCAATTAGTCTTGATTAATCATAAACAGTAATTAACAACTTGTAATTACTTATCTTAATCAATTAACTTCTTAATTAATTATATTAATCTTCGATTAATTCTACTAATTAATTGATCTTCAATTACTTCATTAAGAAATTATTAATTAATTACATCAATTAATAATCCTTAATTAATTACTTTATTAATAATTTACATTTTTCTTAATTAATTACATTTAGTAATTAATCTTAAATTAATCACATTAATTAATTAAATAAATAAATTAACTAAATTAACTAAGTAATTAACCTTTAATTACTTCTATAAGTAATTATTCTCTAATTACTTTATTAGTTAATTACTCTCTAGATTAATTACCTTAACAAGTAATAAATCCCATCATTAAATAATCCTTAATTCTTTAATTAATTAATTACTCTTTAATTAATTAACTTCAAAATTAATTAATTTAATTAATCCTTAAATTAATAACATCAAGGATAATCCCCTAATTACTTCACTCAATTACTTCCATAAGTAATTTTCACTAATTACTTCCAGTAATTATCCATTAATTTCTTCATTAAGTAATTACACTTAATTGATTCATAATTAAGTGATTATTTAAAATTAAACAAACAATTAACTAATCATTTAAAATTAATTAAATAATTAGCTAATTTCTTATATTTAAAGATCCTTAATTAATTAAGAAAATAATTTTACCTAAATTAAACTTTTACTTATTAACAAATCATATTAATTAAGTTTTCTTAAGTTCGTAGCAATAATAAAATTAACCTTGTTTATCTTCATAAATTAATTATTTGAATTAATCAAATCTTAATAACTAAAGACAAACTATTTTATTGGTTTACAAAATTATAACAAAATTCTTATTTGAAAATAAAGCATATAGAAATCAATTTGAAATTTTAAATAATTTAATCATCTAATTTAAACTTATTCATTTTCAATATAATTTGAAAACTTAGTTTTTAAACATTACTTAAAATTTACTTAAAAACTTTGATTTAATATTTTAAATTCAAAATACTCCTTTTAAATTAAAATTCAAAATTTAATTAAGTTAACTACTTTCAAAAGAAAACATCTTAAAACATTTTAAGTTTGAAAATAAATTCAATTAAAACTTTTGAAAGTTCGATTAACATTTTTTCTTTGAGTACAAGTTTTTGAATTTGTAAATTAATTTCCTTTTATAAAAACTTAAGCTTTTACTTAACCCAGCACAACACAATAGAAAGAAGACGCGAGTTCAATCCTCAATAAACTCGTGCCTGCCTCGAGAAAAATAGCCAGAAACTCGAGTACATTCCTAAGTAAAACACGCTACCCACGAGCAATAACAACCATTCCCTGCTTCGAGGAAAACACACGAATACATCAAGTTCGACCCGAGTCGATCGTTTCTTTCCCAACCTGCCTTCAACACCTGATGCCCAACGTGCATGGTGCATGTGCACAGAACCTCCGGCCACCATCGTTCGTCACCATGTCCATCAATAAGTCATCTACAACCCCACCACACCTTTCGATGACCCATAATCGAAAATATCAGTGCAAAACGAAAACGAGCCTTACGCTCAAAACTGGAACAAAACGCAGATGAACAAAACCACTCGCTATCGACGATCGTGACGACTGGAACACATGGCTCTCCTACCAGAGCAACTTCGCACCACCACATTGCCATCGCGACCCTCGCGATCGAGACCGAAGCTCAAATTTTGCAGAGATCACGTCGACTACAACTCAACCAAAACGACAGTCAAAAACCCTACTTCGATCGAATCTACTCAGTTCGGCCATAAGAAAAATTCAAGAGTATTTTTACCATATTCGCCATCAATCGAACCATCTTCAGACCAAAAATTGATCAACACCGCCATGCCGTTCATCGGCAATCGCCCAAAACTCCAAATTCGAACAACCCCTAAATTCCCATGAATTACCAAACTAAAAATCATGATATGTATATTAAAAATCATGATTTTTAACCAATAACACATTCATAAGATCCAAAATAGAAAATGTTTGTTGAATTTTTAACATGCATTAGTTTTTACTGTGTTTCCCATTTTAAAAATTATTTGTAAATTAAAAATTCCAGAAACTATTTTTAAAATTACCATCATACATTAATTTATAATTTCATTCAAATACCAAGTTCAAATGAGATTTAGATTGGAAGATTTTTGCATTTTTCTTAAGAAAAACAACTTCTGTAAATAAAACAGAGATGAAATTTTACAGACACTTATATTATCAGACACTCCATACCTTTAATATTCATACACAACAATATTCATGTAAACATATATTCATTATCATAGCACAATTCAACACATGCATTATCATTCAACCACAGATTTATTAAAACTGTTTTTAAAAGGGTTTACTCACCTTAAAAAAAATGATGAACAGAGCATGTTCCAGATCATTCATTTGAACTTCTACTGTTAAAGTTCCATTTGCTTTGATCTTCAGGTTTAGGCTTTGGAATCTGAAGTTATCATTGAGTTGAACTAGCTGTTGAATTGAAAATCATCTTGAATGCTTCTGTTAAACTCCATCTTTGTTTGAAATTTCTCAGGTTGCAGAAAGTATTACAGATTTTAAATGAAAATAGTTTTTTGGTTTAGTTTTAGATTTGAAATATGTATACACTATTGAATTTTGGTTTGAGAAGTTTTCAAACTTGGAATTATCTTTTTTTTCAGCTGAAAAATAAGAAAAGAAGAGTGAAGAGATGAAAAGTATATTTTAATGAATTAATTTATAGTTTATTAAAAATTAAAGAAATTAAAATTTTAAATCATGGCACTTGTTTTAGAACTTACATTTGTCACTCATATTACTTAATTGTTCAACACATGTTATTATGATGTGCTAATATGTTTACACATGTCCCTAAGTATTTTTAATTAAATTTTCATTTAATTTAAATGTTAATAGAAGCTTACATACTTAATTCACTTAAATAGATAAATACTTTATATGTATATATAAATTTACTTTTTAAAGAAAATATTATAAAACTTATCATAATACAAACAAATTCTTATACATGTATTTTAAAATCTAAAACATTTATCTTTATTGTTTAAGAGATAATTTTTAAAAATAAAATTTATTAATAACTTTATATATATATATATATATTTATATAACCATTTTAATTTAAGCATTTTAGAAGAAAACAAAATAAAACTTTGATTAAATCTTATTTAAACTATCCCATTTAAAAAAAATTATCTTATATTTTGAAAATATAGAATTTAACCTTAAATTAGCTTTTGAAAAATACTGAATTTAAAACAAAGCTTCAAATCACAATTATATTCATACATATATGTATTATCAATAGATTATATTAAACTTCAAACCAACTTCAAATTATAACATATACATACATATGTATTACAATTTGAAAATTCAATCTTTTATTTAAAAGAAAAGATTTTCTATTCACAATATATATACACATTATAAATAGAATAAAAAAATTATTAGCTTTGAAAGATAAATCTTATCAATTTTATATTGTTAGAAAGATATTGATCAATATTGCCAGATTAATTATTTATTAACCTTTAAAAGATTAAATTCATCAATTTAAATTAAAATTATAAAGAAAAATTATCAAATCAATTTAATTATTAATACAGATTATTAAATTGATATTGCCTAAAATTCCAGGTCGTCACATTCCTCCCCCCTTAAAAGAACTTCGTCCCCGAAATTTAAAAGCAAAGACAATTTAATAACCCAACAAAGATTTTAATTTCAATCAGCAAAGCATACCTAACATCCAGTAACTAACAACCATAGTAATCAAACAAACAAACAAACCTAATTAATTATCCTGACACAAATCAGGATTGATCTTCATAACACTATCTAGAGTTTCCCAAGTATAAACCATTGGGAGACTCGCTCTACAGAAGCTCAACTAACTACACCACTATAATTCAGAGCTCCTCTCATCTCTAGATCCACCAATCTGAACAGAACATCAGACTATACTCAATCTAGCACAACTTCCAAAATCCAACTGATCTACCGATTCTACAACCAAAGATGAATTATACACGTGCTCCCTCAGAGATACGTGATATACAATGAATTCCAACTATCCAAACTGGCAATTCAAACTTATAGACAAAAGAACTTATCCTATCAAAAACACAAATAAGGATTCACAAATGCCTCAGAACTAGCCATCCAATCTTACCCAATCATACTGCTTTCTCAACCAGAGAAATCTTAACAACAATGGAGTCTCCAACATCGAATTCCAAACTCCTTATCTCATATCTGAATGACTCAATAGACAATCCTGGGCTGCCAATCTTCTTGATCAGCTCAACTTATGTTGATGCTTCCAGAAACAACTAGACCAAAGCAAACTAGTTTCTGGATCCTACTCAACAAAAAGGTCTTCCAAGAACTGTCGAAATCCAGAACACAAGCTCTGCTTCCCAAGCAATAGCAAACAGTACTTGCTTCCTTCCTCGCACAGCTGCTACCTCGCTTCTGCTGCACAACTCTGATTCTGGAATAGATGAGAATATCATTGATGAACACAAGTACAAACTTATCCAATATATCCGGGAAACTTTGTTCGTCAAATTCATAAAATCTTAGTGACTCATCTGACTCGGTCACACAACCTTACAACAGAATGCAACTCAAAAACTAGATCTGACCAACCCAAATTCCAAAAAATTTTGAGCTGCTACACCAACTCTTCCTTCTCCAGGAACCATCCTACTACCAGTTTAACCACCAGTATCGCTTGTAGAACCCATTCAATATGGAACTCGATTCCAGATGCAGACGAACTTCTGATTACTTCAGTAGCTCATACTTCCACATGATAACCCTCGGTCTCAAACAAAAGATTGCCCAAGATAAATTTCCAAATTAATCGCAAGTCACTTTTGCGACCTGACCTAGTTCGGATTCCAAAGAAACTGTCCTCTCTTTTCCAAACTAGAACAGCTTTAAGCTTTTCCAAACAAGGTTAACCCTTCAAGGAAACCTTCACCATCAGCCCGGACTGCTGATAGAAGAACCACAAAGATTCCTGGACCATCGAAGAAATGGCCACACTGCTGCTTCCTAACTCTACCTCGATGATACTGCAAAGCCAAAAGACCTTTTTGTCAGCACACCGAACACTTCGAGTTGCACTGCTACCACAGCTAACTAAAGACTTCTAATCCAAAGGCTCCTCGAACCTCAAAACCATCAACAAACTACACAAAAGACCTTCGAGATGGCATACATCCCCTCAAGAGATTCGGGCTCCAAACCAAGCATCAACATCTCACTCTCCTTAGGGGATGACAAACGAGACCATAACGAAGCAAAGCAACTTATAGACCTTAGTCACATATTCCAAAACAGCTAAGCTCCTTGATAAAGATCTATATAACTTTTACACAGACGAAACTTCCCTGCGACCGGTAAAGACTGCTCCTCAACTACTTCTAAAAATGCTTCAAGAGAAAACATCTTCGGAAATACCTATGGATACTGCATCTCACCAAGCAGCTATCAAGATACCATAACTTGCTTCTGCATTTCCGATAGATCCAAATCCTAGAAAATTCGCTCACCCGAGTGCAATCCAAACTTACACTTCAAAGATGAACTCCGAATCTTTAAAGGATTTCCTTCGGAGATCAGAGAAATCCTTACTCTAAGCTGCAAAGCCCACGAGACGGTATTAGGTCCACAGTCTCGACAGATACACATCCAACCTCAAACATATGGACCTCTTCCATTAGTGGTAGTCGTGTTACACACACACCACTGCTCCGTCTACCTTTAAAACTTATGTTGGAAAACCCGAACAGGTAACCCAACAAACCAGGTATATATATATACCTGGTACGCTCTCTCAAGAAAGATACCACTCCAGAGCCTAGGTATTCGCTCAACCTAACGCTCTGATACCAACTGTCACAACCCGTCTTTCTATCTCCAGAAAAATGCATCATGATTTAAGAAAGAAAGGGATAGAAGAAGAAAAGATAAGAAAGAAGAAACTCAACAACATCAGATAACTCATAGCAGAACGAATGAAATATAATATATCACATAAATATTACATAGTATCATATTACATCAGAGTACATAACTTATACAACACATATTAGTCAGTTATAAACATCTGTCTAACTATACAACACAAGATTTCACAAGATACAAACACAACACAAACACAGCGGAACCATTATATATCTACACGCTGAAGCCTCCTGCTCCAAAACTCCTCCAGAATTCGCCAAGCTAACCTGAATCCCTCGACTACTCATACGTAATATGAGTGCCCAAGAGTTTAATAAAACAGAAAATAAACACTCGGGTCAGACAGGGGTCTGTTGTGAGTAAACGGTTTAAAGTTGCTTAATTTTAGAAAATCCTTTGAAAAGAAAGGGTATCACGTAAGACTTCCCACACATAAACATGGAAAAAAATTTACCTTACGCTAACCAAAACATTTGATAGGAAATCCAGTGATATTATAATAGTATCTAGGGTTTTCAAGTAAATAAGAAATAGCCGAAATTGTTGCGTTATTAAATTACAACTACTAGCCACAAAAGTGGGTAATACAATCAAAACCGTAGGATCTCGTAGGAAGAGTGGGTTTCCATCAATGGCAGGGCTACTGGGGTACCGCCTGTCACAGTACGTGGCCTAGATCATCGTACCGAGGATTACTCCCAATCCCCTGCAACACAAAGCCGGAACCATCCCTTACTGGACAGTCCCGAGTAAGATCACCCCACGGTTGGTGCGACCAACCACCCACTAAACCGAAATAAAAAGGGACTCTAGAAAGGGATGACCTCACCCTGAAATGGGTGCTACCCACCTAGCCTTGCTGCACCTCCCCTGTTTTAGCCATTCCCGATTGATGAGGCTTGAGGCTGCGATTACCTTTATAGAACACATCTATCTTAGAATGCTCGTCGTCCACCTGACGATGTTCTGAAAGCAGTCAATCCATACAAGTTTGTTCCGGGTTCGAACGAAACCGAAGGCACTATCTCGTTGCACTCATTTTGGAATCACCCTCAGAGTCAACGACCATAGCCCTTGCACTCTGAATCACCATCTCGAACCTGAAAGTACTATATCCGTCAAACTCATCTCGGAATCACCCCCAGAGTTATACTGACGAATAGTTCTTACATTTCGAGTCTTCACTAAGCTCATCTCTTGGATTCATGACCTAACGTTTAATTTGATCGATGTGGTTTTCGGATATCCAAATATGGAAACCCGATCCCGGTCTCATCGAATCCAAATGTCATTTTGATGTCCAAGTTCTTTAAGGGTTTAAACATTTAAACTTATATTCAGGATAACATAAACAGATAGATGAGTCACATTATCACAATAGATAATTCATATCAACCAATTATCTCACAAAGCAGCATATCACATATCAGAGATATCACACCCAAATCATCCAACATCAATCAAACATCCAATATCAGTCATCCAATATCAATCAATCATCCATAAGCAAGTTTGATTAACTCTTAATCAATTTAATTAACCTTTAATTTAATTAATTACTATCCTTTAATCACTTGGATTATCTTAATCCTGCTTCATTAATTTATTACAAATTAATTCGTTAATCATCTCTTAATGATCTTCCTTAATTAATCTCCCTTGATTAATTATCTTATAATTGCCTTCAAGTAATTAGCCTTTAATTTTTAATTAATTCCATAAATTTATTATTCTTAACTATATAATGTAACTAACCTTTAATTACTATCATTAGTTACAATAATTAATGATCCTTCATTAACTTCCATTAATTAATTAACTATAATTATTTGCATTAATCCTCAATTAATTACAATTAATTAGTCATACTTTAATTAATCACTTTTATTAACCAACCTTGATTAATTCATTAATTATATTAACTCATGATTCTTATTAATTAATTAACCCTTTAATTAATTAAATAATTAACTTGAAACTAATCATCTTATTAATTAGTCTTAATTAATCATAAACAGTAATTAACAACTTGTAATTACTTATCTTAATTAATTAACATCTTAATTAATTATATTAATCTTTGATTAATTCTACTAATTAATCAATCTTTAATTACTTCATTAAGAAATTATTAATTAATTACATCAATTAGTAATCCTTAATTAATTACTTTATTAATTAATTACATTTTTATTAATTAATTACATTTAGTAATTAATCTTAAATTAATCACATTAATTAAATAAATAAATAAATATATTAACTAAATTAACTAAGTAATTAACCTTTAATTACTTCTATAAGTAATTATTCTCTAATAACTTTTATTAGTTAATTACTCTCTAAATTAATTACCTTAACAAGTAATTAATCCCATCATTAAATAATCCTTAATTCTTTAATTAATTAATTACTCTTTAATTAATTAACTTCAAAATTAATTTATTTAATTAATCCTTAAATTAATAACATCAAGGATAATCCCTTAATTACTTTACTCAAATACTTCCATAAGTAATTTTCACTAATTACTTCCAGTAATTATCCAATAATTTCTTCATTAAGTAATTACACTTAATTGATTCATAATTAAGTGATTATTTAAAATTAAACAAACAATTAACTAATCATTTAAAATTAATTAAATAATTAGTTAATTTCTTATATTTAAAGATCCTTAATTAATTAAGAAAATCATTTTACCTAAATTAAACTTTTACTTATTAACAAATCATATTAATTAAGTATTCTTAAGTTCATAACAATAATAAAATTAACCTTATTTATCTTCATAAATTAATTATTTGAATTAATCAAATCTTAATAACTAAAGACAAACTATTTTATTGGTTTACAAAATTATAACAAAATCCTTATTTGAAAATAAAGCATTTAGAAATCAATTTTAAATTTTAAATAATTTAATCATCTAATTTAAAATTATTCATTTTCAATATAATTTGAAATTTTTTTTAAAACATTACTTAAAATTTACTTAAAAACTTTGATTTAATATTTTAAATTCAAAATACTCCTTTTAAATTAAAATTCAAAATTTAATTAAGTAATTACTTTCAAAAGCAAACAACTTAACACATTTTAAGTTTGAAAAAAATTCAATTAACACTTTTGAAAGATCGATTAACATTTTTTTTCGAGAACAAGTTTTTGAATTTGTAAATTAATTTCCTTTTATAAAAAATTAAGCTTTTACTTAACCCAGCACAACACAATAGAAAGAAGACGCGAGTTCAATCCTCAATAAACTCGTGCCTGCCTCGAGAAAAATCGCCAGAAACTCGAGTACATTCCTAAGTAAAACACGCTACCCACAAGCAATAACAACCATTCCCTGCTTCAAGGAAAACACGCAAATACATCAAGTTCGACCCGAGTCAATCGTTTCTTTCCCAACTTGCCTTCAACACCTGATGCCTAACGTGCACGGTGCATGTGCACAGAAACTCCGGCCACCATCGTTCGTCATCACGTCCATCAATAAGTCGTCTACAACCCCACCACACCTTTCGATGACCCAGAATCGAAAATATCAGCGCAAAACGAAAACGATCCTTATGCTCAAAACTGGAACAAAACACAGATGAACAAAACCTCTCGCCGTCGACGATCGTGACGGCTGGAACCCATGGCTCTCCTTCCAGAGCAACTTCGCACCACCACATTGCTATCGCGATCGAGACCGAAGCTCAAATTTTGCAGAGATCACGTCGACTACAACTCAACCAAAACGACAGTCAAAAACCCTACTTCGATCGAAATTTCTCAATTTGGCCATAAGAAAAATTCAAGAGTATTTTTCCTATACTCGCCATCAATCGAACCACCTTCAGACCAAAAATTAATCAACTCCGCTATGCCGTTCATCGGCAATCGCCCAAAATGCCAAATTCGAACAACCGCTAAATTCCCATGAATTACCAAACTAAAAATCATTATATGTATATCAAAAATCATGATTTTTAATCACTAACACATTCATGAGATTCAAAAAAGAAATTATGTTTGTTGAATTTTTAACATGCATCAGTTTTTACTGTGTTTCCCATTTTAAAAATTATTTGTAAATTAAAAATTCCAGAAACTATTTTTAAAATTACCATCATACATTAATTTATAACTTTCATTCAAATATCAAGTTCAAATGAGGTTTAGATTGGAAGATTTTTGCATTTTTCTTAAGAAAAACAACTTCTGTAAATAAAATAGAGATGAAATTTTGCAGACACTTATATTATCAGATACTCCATACCTTTAATATGCATACATAACAATACTCATGTAAACATATATTCATTATCATAGCACAATTCAACACATGCATCATCAATCAACCACAGATTTATTAAAACTGTTTTTAAAAGGGTTTACTCACCTTAAAAAAAATGATGAACAGAGCATGTTCCAGATCATTCATTTGAACTTCTACCGTTAAAGTTCCATTTGCTTTGATCTTCAGGTTTAGGCTTTGGAATCTGAAGTTATCATTGAGTTGAACTAGCTGTTGAATTGAAAATTATCTTGAATGCTTCTGTTAAACTCCATCTTTGTTTGAAATTTCTCAGGTTGCAGAAAGTATTACAGATTTTAAATGAAAATAGTTTTTTGGTTTAGTTTTAGATTTGAAATATGTATACACTATTGAATTTTGGTTTGAGAAGTTTTCAAACTTGGAATTATCTTTTTTTTCAGCTGAAAAATAAGAAAAGAAGAGTGAAGAGATGAAAAGTATATTTTAATGAATTAATTTATAGTTTATTAAAAATTAAAGAAATTAAAATTTTAAATAATGGCACTTGTTTTAGAACTTACATTTGTCACTCATATTACTTAATTGTTCAACACATGTTATTAAGATGTGCTAATATGTTTACACATGTCCCTAAGTATTTTTAATTAAATTTTCATTTAATTTAAATGTTAATAGAAGCTTACATACTTAATTCACTTAAATAAATAAATACTTTATATGTATATATAAATTTACTTTTTAAAGAAAATATTATAAAACTTATCATAATACAAACAAATTCTTATACATGTATTTTAAAATCTAAAACATTTATCTTTATTATTTAAGAGATAATTTTTAAAAATAAAATTTATTAATAACTTTATATATATATATATTTATATAACCATTTTAATTTAAGCATTTTAGAAGAAAACAAAATAAAACTTTGATTAAATCTTATTTAAACTATCCCATTTAAAAAAAATTATCTTATATTTTGAAAATATAGAATTTAACCTTAAATTAGCTTTTGAAAAATACTGAATTTAAAACAAAGCTTCAAATCACAATTATATTCATACATATATGTATTATCAATAGATTATATTAAACTTCAAACCAACTTCAAATTATAACATATACATACATATGTATTACAATTTGAAAATTCAATCTTTATTTAAAAGAAAAGATTTTCTATTCACAATATATATACACATTATAAATAGAATAAAAAATTTATTAGCTCTGAAAGATAAATCTTATCAATTTTAAATTGTTAGAAAGATATTGATCAATATTGCCAGATTAAATATTTATTAACGTTTAAAAGATTAAATTTACCAATTTAAATTAAAATTATAAAGAAAAATCATCAAATAAATTTAATTATTAATACAGATTATTAAATTGATATTGCCTAAAATTCCGGGTCGTCACAATGTCGATAGTTATTTTTGGCCTCCAATTGATGTCCGATCATTTTTGGGGGGTCCCACATGCCTCTTGAACTTGCTCCTAAAATATGAGTCATTCTGAGTTGTAGATCGTAAGATATGGATCAATCTTTGTCGAATTTGGATCGTTCACTGAGCTACACCAATCGTCATGAAGGATTGGTATAAAACGATCGGCCTTCTTCGAACCTCAAAGTTTTGACCTATGAACATTTTTGTTGGCTTCACTCTTGAAATTTTTAAGTGAATTAGCCTCGTGAAATTTTAGATATTGATCGATTTTCATTGATTTGAGCTGTTTTATGGATCATTCCCGATCGATCCACATAAATCTTTGCATTATCCATAATTCGAGCGTACAATCTCCGATCGACTTGAAATTTGAAATGTAACTTCATGGGGCTATGCCAGCCACTCTATACTGATTATACCTCAATTGGGACCCCATTGGATTTGTTGGACCATTGTCCACAGTATTGGATATAATCGATTCTTAAGGCTTGTAACGTCCCGATTTTTCGACGTCTAAAAATCGACATCGATACATCCACTGTATTAAATGTCGAATAATCGAATGTCGGAAAACCGAACCATTAGGGTTAAAGAAGAAGGGGGTAGAAGAAGAAAATAGAAACAACATCAGAATCTCACAATCGCAGCGGAATAAATATAATATATAATAATAGCTTTAAACACAAAGAAATCTGTACTGATTTATACATTACTTCATCGGAGTACAACTCAATTCAACAACACAATCAATATCCAATTGCTGGACAGTTATACAAACTTGTCCTGAAAACTAAATAAACAGCGGAATAATAATCAAGTACGGAAGTACGTCTTGCCATCCTGTTCGTCTCTTGAGGTCCACAGCATCATATCCTGAATCCCAAAATACTCGATCTGACCCGAGCATTATAGTTAAATAACACCCGAGTCGGTCTAGAAAACCAACGTGAGAAAAACACACTCAGTTGGATTATTAAAGTTTCAAAATCATTTTGAAATCAAAGGTATCTTGTATGACCACACCGAAAATAAACATGCCGGGTTTTTACCTTGCGATAACCAAGACTTTTTTTTATCAAAATTCGTCTGATATTATAATAACGTTTATAGAAAGTAAAATAGAATCTAGCTGAAATGCTTGCATCTCACGTTTCAGCAATAGTTGGGCACAATAAAAACCGTGCAGGCGCTTATTAGAGACTGGATTCCATACAATGGCAGGGCTACTGGGGAACTGCCCGTTACAGTACGTGGTCTAGATCACCATACCAAGGATCCACCGTGATCCCCTGCATCATAAGACCGGAGCTACCCCTTACTGGATAGTCCGAATAAAATCACCTCACGGTTGGGATCAGCAACCTCCCACACAACCGAAATAAAGGGACATCTACACAGGGGTGAACTTACCCTTATTGGTTGCTAGCCACTTAGCCTTGTGTGCACCTCCCATGTTTTAGCCATTCCTGGTTGATGAGGCTCGAGGCCATGCGTCACCGTTTTAGCACACATTCACTTAGAACGCTCATCGTTCTCCTGACGATGTTCTGAAAGCATTCGTCCATACAAGTCCATTCCAGGTTCGAACGTAACCGAAGACACTACTCCTACTACATCCATTTTGGAATCACCCTCCGGTTTAGTAGAGATTATCCCTTGCACTTCACTGCTCCATCTTCAACTCCCAACACTTGTCTTCCTCACGAAACATTCAAACCAGGTTGAAGTGGTTTTTGGAAAATAAATCCCGATCCCAATCTCTTCGAAACGATCAGCACATTGGCCAATTTTGATAGTCGTTTATTTAACTATCAAAAAACATATACAACAATCATCAAGCCTTAACAATTTCCCAAATTATTTATTTATTTCAAAATATCTTCGCAAGATAGATTCTACACTTCAAGCCTTTGAAAAATAGTTTTCAAATCACTTTTCTCTCACGGAATAAATTCCCAAATATTGTTTGTTTCCGCTGAAAATCACCAAGTCTTAATATTTTAGGTTTAAAATAATTTAAATCACTTTATTATAAAATATATTTTAAAACATTTAAATTAAAATTTCTTAGACACTTTAGTCAAAAAAAATATACTTTAAAAATATTGAAAATAAAACTATTTATAAAATATAAAACTAATTTTTAAAATAAAAGTTAAGCCAAACTAAAATTTTAAAATAAGAGTTACGAAATTCTATACAAGTTTCCAATAAAACTTTAACCAAACTATCTTTAAAATAAAACTAATTTAGAAATATTAATAATTATCTTTTTAAAACATAATACCAATTAACCTTTTAAAATAATTACCACTATAACTAATTTAAATAAATATTTACCTTTAAAATTTTAACAACTTAAATAATAATTTCTTAAAAACATTCCTTTAAACAATTTTAAAGCTTTTAACGTATACTTAAAAATCTGCTTTGAAAATGTACTTGGCTTTTCAGGGTACACTTCTCTTCCATACCTTTTAAAAATAAACCACTATTCATTTTTAAAATAAATTACCTATTCCTTTATAAATTCCTACCATGAATTTATATTTCCAAATATCCACTAATATCCTATTTCACTTTATAAATCCAGTTTATAAATTCCATAGTCTCGTCTTCCTTTTTTTTAAAACACAATTTCAAACATTAAATGTGACGACCCCACTTCCTACTCCCAGGAAGAAGCATCGTTAATAAGAAAGAAAGAGGTGAGAAAATAGAAAAGATAGAGAAGAAAGAACAACAACATCAGAATCTCACAGCGGAACGAATAAAATATATTAATCACATAAGTATTTACATAATATATAACATCAATCAGAGTGATACATATAGTACATCACATACTAGACAGTTATAAACACCTGTCTAGTTAATACAACTCAATATACAATACAACACAGAGATACCACACAGCGGAACTATATATATATCTATAACGCTGAAGCCTCCTGCTCCATTGCTCCTCCAAAATTCGTCAAAGCTGAACCTGAATCCCTTGGCTACCCGTAAAAATTTGGGTACCCGAGAGTTTATGAAAAACAAAAATAAACTTCGGGTCAGACATGGGTCTGGTATGAGTAACAGGTTAAAGTTGCTTAATTTTGAAAAATCCTTTGAAAACAAAAGGTATCACGTAAGACTTCCCACACCTAAACATGGAAAAGTTTTTACCTTACACTAACGAAAACATTTGATAGGAAATCCAGTGATATTACAATAGGTCTAGGGTTTTCAAGTAAATAGAAAATAGTCGAAATTGTTACATGATTAAATTCCAGCTACTAGCCACAAAAGTGGGTAATACAATCAAAACCGTAGGCACTTATTGAATTTTGGATTCCATACAATGGCAGGGCTACTGGGGTACCGCCCGTCACAGTACGTGGCCTAGATCAACGTACCGAGGATTACTCCCTTCATCCCCTGCAACACAAGGCCGGAACCATTCCTTACTGAACAGTCCCGAACAAGATAAACCCCGCAGTTGGCTGCAGACCAACTGCCCACTAAGTCGAATAAAAAGGGACATCTAGACAGGGGAATATCCTTGTCCTGTTTGGGCATGACCCACCTAACCTTGCTGCACCTCCCCTGTTTTAGCCATTCCCGGTTGATGAGGCTTGAGGTTACGATTACCTTTATAGAACATATTTCTTAGAATGCTCATCGTCCGCCTGACGATGTGTTGAAAGCATTCAATCCATACAAGTTCGTTCCGGGTTCGAACGAAACCGAAGGCATCATCTCGTTACACTCATTTTGGAATCACCCTCAGAGTTAACGATGATAACCCTTGCATTCTGAGTCTTCATATTCACTTCAGATTCACGACCTATCGTTAATTTGGAATCGATGTGGTTTTCGGATATTCCTAATGCGGAAACCCGATCCCGGTCTCATCGAAATCCAAAGCGTGTCTTTTAAGGCCAAGTTGTCTATTTAGTCTTAACAGTGAATTCAATATCATCAATATGCACAAATAGATAATTCACATCTCATAATAGATAATCACATCATCATAATAAACAGATAATTAATATCATCATCCAAACAGATAATTAAACATTATCATACTTAAAACATACATCCATATCACATAGACATTATCTATCTCATTACTGAGATCACAATCAATCAATGAAATATCCATCATCCATCAGTAATGATATATGAATCACAAGCTATAGTTAATTTAAAATGAATTAAATCAACTACTTCCATTTTAATAAATTAAATTAATTACTCATTCCATAAATCCTGCTCTCACAATTATTAATTAATTATAAATCAAATTAATTAACCATTCTCTAATTACAAGAAGTAATTTAGTTTTTAATTAATTAATTCTCAATTGAATTATTCTAAATCATTCATAATAGGTTAACATTTAATTACTTCCCTATTAATTATTCCTTGATTTACAATTCTTAATTACATCATTAATTATATTACCTAATGATCTCCAATTTATATTACATCACTTATTTAAAATAATTAAGTGATTAATCTTTATTTAAACACAGTTATTAATCACCCCTTGATTAATAACAAACCACTAATTAACTACTCTTAATTACATATTAATCAATCCATGATTAATTAATTTCATAGATCAATCCTTTGATTAATTTCATAGGAAATTACTCAAATTTCTTCACTTACAAATCATCTTGTATTAACTTCATCAAGTAATTATCATCTAATTATTTTCCCTAAGTAATTATGCTCTATTAATTTCACTATGTAATTACACATACCAAATCATCAAATGATTCTAAAATTAATAAATATTAATTTACTTAATTTAAATCTTATTATCCATTGCTTATGTATTCAAATTAATCATCTATCCTTTACTGCATCCCAGAAATTTCTTTTAATTTATTTACAGAAATTAATCTTGAATAAATCCATTAATTACATTTATGTCGATTTATTTCCATTTAATTTTCTTGTTGATTTATTATTCTCAAATAAATCAATTTCTAATCCCATCATTAATTATATTAATGATTTCTAATTTCATTTTCATTTGTTAATTAGTTTAAGAATACACATATTCAAATTACAAATATTAATCCTCTTGATTAATATATTCGGTAATTAATCATCCTAAATTAATTACTTCTCAATAACAAGCTTAATTAATCTCTTGATTAATTTTAAGTAATTATATTCTCAATTACTTCCATTAACAACATCACCCAATTAATTACATTCCGTAATTATACTTCAGTTACTTTTCTAAGTAATTTAATTTCAAAATATCAGTTAATTAAACTAAATTAATTAACTCAAATCAAATCAATTTACTCAGTAAATAAGTAATTAATTTCTTAATTACTTTTCAAATAAATAATTCACATTTAAACTATTGAATTAATTAATCTAATTAATTTATTAAAAATCAATTATATTAATTAATTATAACATAATCTGGTTAGTGAACTTCATTAATAATTATTTAATTATTTCCTTCTAACATAATCAACTTATATTAATTATTATTAATTATAAGTTAATTAACCATTATTAATTTAAAAAAAATCTAATCTATAGTTCTAAATCACACATTAGTTAATTACTTTATTAATTAACTTTAATTGCTACTTTTACACTATAATTACTAGTTTAATTAATTTCAATCATTAATTATTCTTACTTAATCAACTTAGGAGTTAATGCATATAAAAATTCTAAAAAACTTAAAGTAAATTTCCAATATGTTTAAAACATTTATTTTAAATTTACTTTCTAATTAAAAACCCATTTATCATTAATAAAGTTTTATAACTAATTTATTTTAAAACCCCTTTGCAACACACATGTTTAATTTCAATTAAAACTTATTTGAATAAATTTAAATTATAAAACTTTATTTTATTCCAAATCTGGAATTTCATGCCCAAGTCCTAATTCCTATTTTATTTTTCTTTCCTTAATAGCTTTAAATTTTTATTTGACCTTACTCTAGTTGAAAATACTTCAATTATAAACACTTTTAAGATATTAGAATAATTTAAAATTTGAAAGCTTACTATTTCCAACTATATTCAAAACTAACCTGAATCCATTATTTAAACTTTCTTTTAGCACTAGCTTTTAGCTTTGTTTTTAAATTTTAAAACACAAGTTCAAAAACAGTTGAAACTGTTAAAAACAGTTTCAGGTTTTACAAACCTGTACACACAAAAAAAAAACCCGAGCACCCCCCCTTATTTTACTTCGGGTAAACACACAGGTTTCCCCGAGAAAAATATCAACATGCTTCGAGCTCTCCATGCGCGCAACTGAAACCAAGCTACAGAACCTGAAGAAAAAAAACACACGACCTCACTTCCCTCAAACCTGTCAGCTCCACGCACGCGGCGGTCCCACCACCGGAGGCCACCAAACTCCGGCTACTCCTTCGACCATCTCTCCCCTACCTTCCTGCAAAAACACGCGACACTCAGTCGCCTATGCTAGCCGCGGTGCTCGAAATTTCAAGCACAGTTAAACTTAGGTTTAAAAACTTGAATCTCATACCCATGCTTCCCCCTCCATTTGCGCCGCCATCCCCTATTTTTCCCAACTCCACGGCAACCTCCTCTACCACCAGACCGAAACTCAACCCCCCATATCCACTTGATCGACCATGGCAAACCTAAATACCCCAAAACACTAAAACACCAACTGCTCTCATAATATACCATTAAAAATTTCCAAACTCACCTTAAAAATCATACTTTAGTATGTGAATTCCATTTATATTCATGAATTTGTAATTTAATAAACTTGAATTTTAACCTATTTGAAAATGGTTCTGTGTTTTAGCCCTTTTCAGTGATAACACAAGTTTATTTGCTTAAAACAAATTTTTAAACAAAAGTTTATAGTATACAGATATATTTCATTCAAGGTTTAAGGATTAGTATAGATTGGAACAAGATCAAATGAAATTTTGAACAAAGTTTGGCCATGAAAAATGGAACAGAGTTCCTAAATTTTACAGTAATGCACAGTATATGTATATATCTACATTCAAGTGATTCACTGCAACATATACTTGTATGCTTACCTTACATATCATCACAGAAAACACATACCACCATTCTAACTTAAGTTATGTTGAATAAAACAAATAAGAAAAATGTTACTCCCAGAGAATTCAGTCTACAGAAATTTATTTTACAGTTTGCCAGAGAAAGTAATATGTATAGATGCACACAATTATGTTAAGCATCCAAAAATTTAGCTTGCAACAGATTTAAATCCTAAGAAAGTTATAAAAGTGTTACTCACCTGAAACAGAAAAGAACATAGCCTTATTTGCTTTTCACCAAGCTTGCAATTTACAGGTTGAACCCCTCTTTGATTCTCTGTTGTATTATTCTTGGTTGTTGTTTAAACTGAAGCTAGTTTTATTTTTAAAATGAAGTTTATTCTAGATTTTACCTAGTTCGAACTGATATGCAGATGAAGCTAATTTATAAACAAATACACAGAGCATATGCAGACAGGTAATATGATTATGTTTCATGAAACTGTACAATATTGTATACAATCTTGTGTTTGTACAGTTTTGTTTTCCAGAGATATTTATTTAATGGAGGCTGATATAAATACAATTATGTACTAAAAGATTTTTACATTAATTACTTTTTGTTTGTTTTCTTAAAGATATTTAATACTATCTTCCTAAGCAAGTTTCATACACATATACAGTTTATTTATTTATTTGGCCTGCATACTTTTGAATTGGTCAGTAGCTTGCATATACTTTAGATTTTGTTACTGTCTTGATGCTTAAACATGTACATATGTATACTACAGTTCCTTTATGATAGTTTACAAACTTAAAAAAAATGATTTTGTTTCTAGTTTATTTATTGTTGTCTTGTTATTGTAAATTTTGAAATGTATCTATACTTAGCTTTAATCTATGAATGTATTCTATATGTTTACTTCTATTTAACTTATTACATATAGTATGTTAACTTCTAATTTATAGCTTTATGTATATTTTATTTTATTTCTATGTTTGTTGTTTGAAACTAAATGACTTGATAGTTGTTATGCTATTATAATTTAACTTATGTACTTACTTATATTTCTATATGCATATTTTAATTTTATTTATTTTATAAAAACATATTTATCACTTTGAAATGATAAATGAAATGAATTATCTTTCTATTATAACTACATATTTTATAATATATGTTAATGTATTTATTGACAAAATTATATTTAAAACTCATATATCATTTTAAATTCATATTTTAAATCAAGCTATACTAAAAAGAAAAGTAAACAATTCTTTTTGTTAACAAATGTTAATTTTAAACTTAAGTTAAAATAAGTCTTGAACTATTTAAACATTTACTTATATATTTAAAACTCTATATTTATTTATTTAGCCTTTGAAAAGTTTATATTAAATAAAACATAATTTCTAATTCACTAAAATATATATTAGTATTTAAACATATTTTATTAGTTAAATTTTAAAACAAATTCATCTATTTACAATGTATACAAATATATACATATATAAATAGAAAATAAACAATTAATTTCTAACAGATAAAATTTACCAATTGAATATTTATTAAAAGAAAAGTATCAATTCAAATTAAATTATCAAAAATATATCACATCAATTTAATATTTAACGCAGATTATTAAATTGATATTGCTAGAAAATTCCGGGTCGTCACGTTAAATAAATTTTCAAATCGATTTCCAAAATTTTACTCCATTTTAAACTAAATTCCTTTACTTACTCAATTCTATTTCAAAACCCATTAATTTCAGATTTAACTTCTTTATTATGATTTAAAATCTTATTTAAACTAAAAATACCAATTTCATATTTATTTTAATATCCTTCTTTTATTTCTTCCTAAACCATTTAAATTCTGAATTTAAAAATTGTTTCCTGGAGATTTGGCCAGGCAGCTCGGTGCTCGGCATACCCACCGTTCGGCCCAACTGGGTCGCCCAGCATTCCTTTGCAACCGTCATTCAGGAGCGCTCGGCCAAAGGCCTCGATCGGCCAAAGGCTTCGTTCGGCCAAAGGCATCGTCCGGCCAGAAACCTCGCTCAGCCTTTAAGTGATTCGGTATCCAAGCATGCTCGGCATGGTAGAATGGTCCGACATAAGACATCGCTCGGCATACAAGTTACGTTCGGCCAAGGACATCGTTCGGCATCAAGTGACGTCCGACATTCCATATCGATCGGCACCCACACCTTATTCTTCATTGGGAAGTGTTCGGCACTCAGAGCATTCGGCCTCATCTCGTTCGGCATTGACATGACACTGGTTCGGCTCCTAGCATCGTTCGGCACAAGTGCTCCCCACGGCATTCAGTATGTTCGGCCTCAACCCGCTCGGCCAAAGGAGATTGTTCGGCATGGAGGGTCACATTCGGCATTTGGACGTTCAACATTCGATCGTTCGGCCTCTCTTGTTCGGCGCACAGAGACCACTTCAATCGGGCCAAGATATTCAGCTACCGGTCCCACCAAGGATGTCCAACCCACCTTCGCCTATAAATAGAGGGGCAGGGGCATAGAAAAAGGGGAGAGATTTTAGAGAACACCGGGGAGACTCTCCCATTTTCAAGACTCATTCCAGACTTATTTCTTTTACTTTGCAATTGTATTCTAGTAACTAAAAACGGATTGTATCTGTAATAACCCATCAAGGAAATCAATGGAAATCAACTTCAAAGTGGATGTAGGCAGTTACGCCGAACCACTATAAATTTGGTGTTCTTGTTCTCTACATTTAAATTTACACTCTATTCTCAGTTTTAATTTACTTTCTTCATTAATCTCTCTACACAATCTTTCTAAGGGTGTTAGTGACCAATTTTGGTGCTAACATTTTGGTGCTTTCACTGAGAGTTGAACTCAGGCTATTAGGATCTACTTTGCAGCTACTGGATTGCATAAATCCCGTGAAGGAGATCCATAATCATTTATAACGCATCTGTTGATTCTACTTAGAGTTATAACCAACAACTCTACCATGAGAAGACCACGAACTAGATCAGCCTCTCAAAATGCAGATGCCCACGAAACCGCTAGTGTGAAACAACTGGGAACTAGCAATCAGCAAGCGATTTGAGGTGCAGGGCCCTCCAACCAAAACCAAGTAGAAGTTTTTTCCCGAGCAGAATTCAATGACTTGATAAAAGAACTTAAGGAAAGTAGAAGGCAACTTGCTGAGCAAATGCATGCTGATGCGAACCTCATCACTCAGCTTACTCAGCGGCATCGTCAGAATGCTGGAGGTAGCCTTGTCCCTTACTCTGAAGACGATAGTTCGACCTCTAATGATGAACCTCCTAGGCGTAGACGCCGTAAGGATGAAGATGCACATGCAGGTGCTACTGATCGATCTACTAGAAACCAAGACCCAAATCGGACGGGACATCAACCTACACGGTCCCGTGGAACGGAACCCAACCTCCCATCCTTCATACAAACCCCGGATTTGACGGCTTTGGTCAGGCAGTTGATGAAAGAAAACCAAGGTCTAACTAATGAAGACCGAGGAATGTCTAAGGTCATACTCCCTTCACGAATACCATTCTACAGGCCGAATACCTAAGAAAGTTCAGCATGCCGGCCATTCTATCCTACGAAGGGAAGACTGACCCCAGGCAGCATGTAATGAGGTACGGAAGGATGATGGATTCTGCAAGAGCTAATGACACAACCAAGCGTAGGTGTTTCCCAATCACCTTGTCCGGGATTGCCACCATGTGGTTCACTCGACTCCCACCATGATCTATATCAAGCTTCGACGAATTAGCAATGAAATTCGTAAAACAATTCAGGATACACACCACTCGTCCAAAGGACATAATGTCCTTATCAAGTGTAACTCAAACTCCAGGAGAGTCATTGAAAGAAAACTTGCAAAGATTTCATGTTGCTGCTACAGAGGTAAGCAATCCTAACGACTACGCGATTTTGATGGCAGTATTGCATGGAGTGGATCCGGATTCTGAATTTGGGGATTGGTTGGCGGGGAAGCCCCCAGCTACGCTGGAATGTTTTTATTCGAAAGCTCATCAGTTCATAAGAAGGGAGGAAGCTCGGTGGACAAGGTGAGACAAGGCATCAGGGCCCGTTCAAGAGTCTGTGAAAAGTAACGTCGTCGTGAAACAAACCGGAGATAATCCTGGAAAAACTCAAGTTAACATCCAGAACAAGCCCGGGCAGTCTAAAGGATCCGGAGGTGGAAATCCCGAAAAGAAAAAAGAAACAGGGAAATGGAAATCGAGGATCCCAACATACAATGAATACACCCCGTTGAACGCATCTCTTGAAAACCTCTATCAATCAACTTGCAACACGTTCCAATATAGAAAGCCGCGTCCAAAGGAATTGAAGGAAGAACAGAAGCGGACTGGGAAGTATTGTCGTTTCCACGAGTCTTATGGGCACAACACAGAGGAGTGCAGACACCTCCATGATGCTATAGAAAAGCTGATAAGACAGAAAAAGCTGCAGGAATTTGTCAAAGACCCACAGGATGGGAGGCAAGAAACATCGGACCCTGGACGCGGGCCAGCCCCACACCAAGCGGAACAACCTACTCGGAATGTTGGTAGGTTGATTATTAACACGATTACGGGCGGACCTCATCCTGCAGATAAGAATTGACAGGAGATGCAGCGATATGCTAACTCCTTAAGACATGCGGAGTACGAGTGTTGTTCGAACGTGGAGGATGGGACTCCTGCAAAGCTGTAACAACCCGCATATTTTACAATTTGATATTTAAATATTTTGTTTAAATATTTTATCGTTAGTAGGATTTAAGTCTGAAAAGTTACTTTTTGCATATGGTCGAATTAGGACTCGGAACCACTTTCATTGAGTTCAAAACACCGTTTGTGATCTTTTTGAGTGTAAACTTTGATATGTTTGGAGTTAGTGGAATTTTGTTACTTTTTCACTTTGGGTTTTGGGTTTGGTTTAGCCCATTTGCCTAAACTATTAATTCTAACACAACCCCCCTTCTCTTCATAACTTTACTTTCATTTCCTAACACTCAAGCTTCATCAAAAATGGGGGAAGGAATGAGAAATTAAAACTCCAAGCTCAAGATCATTTGTAAATCCAACATCCAACTCCAAATTCAAAGAGAAGCCATTGATTCTTCCTTGCTTTCAAGCTTCTTCTTCATTAATTTTGTGTAAAGGTGAGATTTTTATCTCACATCTTTGTCTATAACTATCTTTGACTGTTAGGTATGAATTCCTAACACTTATTCATGTGCACTTGCTTTTGGTTTGGATTGAATTGATGAAAATCCCAATTTTTCGTGTTTTGGGATCAAGTCTTTAAAAATCCAATCTTTGATGTTTAAACACGTTTTTGATGATGCATCGAGGAGCCAATATGACCCGGTAGCCTATAGGCATAATCCCCTAGCGTCCGTGCTTGATCGGTTGCAAATTGGGAGAGTTTTTGCACTCCAAACCCTTAGGTCGCTCGGCCTACACACTGGTGACTTTCGGCCTGCAAATAGCTCGTTCGGTTTTAGGTCGTACGCACCTTAGGTCGCTAGGTCGCTTGGCACACGTAGGTCGCATGCTCCTTAAGTCGTTCTGCTTAGGTCGTTGTTCGGCCATGATATATAACGTAACAAGTTAGGTCGTTAGGTCGCGACCATGCTAGGTCGTCCCCCTTTAGGTCGCTCGGCCTGCTTGCATTGTTAGGCGCGAACTCCTTTGGTCGTGCTGCCTTGGCCTCATCTTACACATTAGGTCGTGCATGCGTTAGGTCGCTCGGCTATATATTGGGTCGCTCACTTAGGTCGCTTACCTCCCTAGGTCGCTCGGCATGCTTAGGTCGCGCACCGTTAGGTCTTTGCACCATTTTTTCTCTCGGCCTTCTGCAGTTAGGTGGCTCACCCATTTCCTTAGGCCTTTAGCTCCTTAAGTCGCTCGGCTGTTAGGTCGTGGATGCTAGGTCGTCCCCCTTTAGGTCACACTACCTAGGCCGCAACTCTTAGGTCGTTCCACTACTGAGTCGCGTCATGTTAGGTCGCGCCATGCCTTAGGTCGCGCCATGTTGTTGCTCTGTTAAGCCGTGTGCCATTTCTTGAGCCGCTGACTTCCCGTATTGACTTATATTAAGTCAAAAGTCGTGGCTTATAAGTTGCAAGGGTATTTCCATTTTGATGGATTTGGAATCGAATTCTTTGGATTATATTCACGTCTTCGAATGTGAATTTTTGTGATTTATTGTTACTACAAACATTTTTGTGATTTGTCACTTTATCTCACTCGTACGAGAAATCTAATTAAACGGCTTCGAAAAACAAGTGGTATGAAACTCTTGCGTTTACTTCGTCGGTTAATTCTTGTACTTGTTCGATTGAATTTCCTGTGACAATTTTTGAGTGGCGATCTACATTTTGTTCGTAAATATTTAAGTTAAGCTAGTGGTTATGGGACATGAGGCTAAGCTCGTATATTTACTAGCTTATTGTAATTGACACTTCTTGATGATCGATGATCATCATTTTTGTGATTATGACTAGCGATATGCTATGTTTCTTTGTCCACGTAGGGGACAGTACATCGTCTTATTGAGTTTCGTCTCATTTCTTTTGTAGATTAACGACCCATGTATTATTTGGAGTTTCGACTCAACTTTTGTGGGCTAGCGACCCATTTTTTTTATGGAGTTCGGTCCATCGGGCGTACCGTTGTACTACGTCGTTGTTTCGAACAATTCGAGTTCCAAGTTCCTTGGGCGTACCGTTGTACTATGTCATTGCACCGGCTTTATGGTTAGCGACCATTGGATAGCGTCCCGTTTGTGATACATGTGTTGGTGAGATTTCATGCTCCCGTTTTGTGATAGGCCTCCCCCTTTATGTGATTTCTGGATTTCCATTGATGATTTCTAGAATTTGTGTTTCACCAATTTTCGTGATTTTCATTGATATGTGTTATCAATATTTGTGCATTGGTGAATTTGTGTGTCATTAACTTTTTGTGAATGAAGATATTGAGTATGACATTCCTTTTTATCTTTGAGAAGATTCTTGTGATATTGATTGATCTCTTGTTGATTTTCAATTACATACTTATCACAGTATGGCTTTATGGTTATCATATGTTATGTCATATCCCTTATTCTATCTCATTATATCTGATATTTATAGCTAGACTGATCCGTTTATTATTTTCTTGTAAATAATACTCGGGTCAGACCGAGATGTTACATGTGCTTCTGCTTGACTTCACTTCTGGGATTATCATCCTGACTTTTGGCTAACTACTTAGATTAGTAGTTTTTGTTGTATACCTTTGAGATATAGACTCCTTGATGCATACATATTATTTTGTCTAGCACTTGTAACCATTCTTTTGTGATATTGTGGATCTTGTTTGACCACTACTCTGATGAACACTTTCATGTGTTATATTCATATCTTTTTCCGCCTTTGTGACATGGATGTCTGTGACTGATTTGTGTTATGTTTATTTCTACATTTTCTCTGAAGAATATATATATAGCCACTGTGTAGTAGCTTTGAGTTTGTATCGATGTGTCAGATTACCTCCTGAATGCATGTTGTACTATCTGACATATAGGTGCTCGCACAAAGCAACTACACGGATGGTCACTCCTCAACGGCCTTATTCTCAGTGCTAGTTGTCGGCATTACACCGTAGTGTCCTTGTCTAGCGTGGGTATAGAGGTGGGGCGTCACAGCTTGGTATCAAAGCCAAACTTTGGAACAATGTAGAATAATCTAGAAAGGATCATCGTCCTAAGTCCATCTTAGGAGTCGTGCTTTAGGATTTAATTCGAGTCTTCGTACCGATTCATCCTATTTTCTTTATGATTCCTTGTTTATCTATCAAGATTTGCTTGATGTTCATTTGGTGAATAACCTTATCCTTTTTCTTTCTTTCTTTCTAAAGGAAGAGAAATGGTTAGACCAGGTCGTCCCAGCGCCGGTAAATCTCGTGCTACTCCCCAGGATGGAGTATTTATGTCTGCTCAGCAGCTTCTTGATCTAGTAAGGAATGCTCAAGCAGCCGGATCTAATCCGGAGTCTACTCACCCTAGGGCTGGATTTGCACGTTTGTGCAGCGATTATACCAATTTGGGTGGAAAGCCATTCAAAGGTTCTGAAACTATTATTGAGGTCTAGGCTTGGCTGAGATCGTGCGATCGAATCTTTTCTCGCATGAATCTTATTGACCTTCACTGTGTTCAGGTGCCTCTAGTATGCTCCAAGAAAGAGCATTGGATTGTTATGAACTTCTTACTTCTGAAATAGTTGAAGCGGATCTTACTTGGTAGAAATTTCGGGGACGATTCGAGTAAAAATTTGTGCCAGAAGCTGAGAAGGTGACATTAGCTCGTCGTTTCATCGACCTTGTTCAAGGTAAATCCTCCGTGGCAGACTATGTCGCGTCTTTTGAATCTCTTTCTAAATACGAGGTTGAATACATTAATACCCCATTGAAGAAAAATTATAGATTCGTCTATGGATTGAATAAAAATCTTAAGAAGCCATTACTTCCAAAGCTAGAAGTTTCTTTTGATCAACTTGTTGATATCGCTCTTCGGCTTGAAGAGGCAGATAAAGAGAGTGATGCTGATGTTGTGGGTGCCAAACCAAAATTCAACAACAACAAAAAAAGGCCTATTAAGTTCAAAGGTCTTATCCCAATAAGAAAGGGAAGCAAGCAATTCCGTTGGCAAAGGCTCATGCCCCTAGTAGTGGGCAATGCTACAATTGTGGTTCTAAGGACCATTATGCCAGTAGATGTCTGAAACCTCTCTTTTGTCGCTATTGCAAAAGTTCGGGTCATTTTTATCTTCATGTCCCAAACTTCAGGGCAAGAAGGAGGGAAAGCTTAATGTTGCAAAAGCCTCTGGAAACACATCTCGTGGTCAAGGTACTCTTTATTCTATCCTTGATGGCATTATTATGTTTCATAATCAACCTATTCGAGTTCTTTTTGATACGGGTGCATCCCATTCTTTTATATCAAAAGAACTTGTTGATACTTTTTCTTTAAGTGTTGTCGCTTTAATGACTTCTTTGAGAATTGCGAATCCGGTTGGTGGATCCGCAACAATCAGTTTGCTTTGTAAAGATGTCGAGATTATTTTGTGTGATTTTTCTTTCCGAGCCGATTTGCATGTTATATACGCTACTTAGGCTTTGGAATGATTTTGGGAATGGACTGGCTTAACTGCTATGAAGCCCAAATCCTATATCCTGAACGGACTATTCATCTTCGACATCCTCAATCTGTTAAGCAGATTTCTATTGACCTTAAAGATTCGGATCCCAACTTGGTTGCATCTTTATATTCTTTGAATCCTCATAATGACGATAATGATGATAAGGAAGATATTATTTCTCTTATTCACGTTGTTCGTGAATTTTCCGACATATTTGAGCCCGTTTTAGGATTACCACCTAAGCGAGCAATTGAGTTCAGAATTAATCTCATCCGTGGAGCTCAACCTATTACTCGTCCTCCTTATCGTATGTCCAATAAAGAAGATGAGGAGATGCGCAAACAATTATCCGAATTGGAGACCAAGCAATTCATTCGCTATAGTTCCTCTCCTTGGGGAGCTTCGGCAATTTTTGTGAAGAAATCCGATGGTACACTTAGGCTTTGCGTTGACTACCGCAAGCTTAATGATCTTACTATCAAGAATAAATATCCTTTACCTCGAATTGATGATCTGTTCGATCAGCTTAGTGGTGCTAGAGTCTTTTCACAATTAGACTTAGCTACCGGTTTTCATCAGCTTCGTATTGCAGAGGATAACATTCCTTTGACATCGTTCCGTACTCGTTATGGATCTTATGAATGGCTTGTTATGCCATTTAGTTTAACGAATGCTCCGGCTTATTTGGTTGACCTTATGAATAGAGTTTTCAATGGCTTCCTCGGTCGGTTTGTTCTCATCTTTATTGATGATATTCTTGTGTATTATAAAACCGAGGAGGAGCATGAAAAAATCTTCGAATTGTGTTAGAAACTCTTAGGAGTAATCAATTAAAAGCAAAATTTCCTAAATGCCACTTTTGGCAATCTTGTGTGAAGTTTCTTGGTCACATTGTTTCCGAATCCAGAATTTCCGTGGATCCTTCAAAGATTGAAGCAATTCAAAATTGGAAGAAAACGGAGAGTGTGACGGAAATCCTTAGCTTCCTTGGACTGGCGGGTTATTACCGTCGTTTTATAAAGGACTTTTCCAAAATTTCCGTGCCTCTTACTAGTTTGACCAAGAAAGGTGTTAAATACATTTGGTCGGACAAATGTGAAGTTTCTTTTCAGAAATTAAAAGAACTCCTTTCTGATGCTCCTATTCTTGTTATTCCCGAAGGGAATCAAGATTGTATTGTTTATACCGATGCTAGTCGCGTTGGTTTGGGTGTTGTTCTTATGCAAAAAGAATGTGTCATTGCCTATGCTTCTAGGCAATTGAAGCCTGCCGAGACTAGATATGCCACTCATTATTTAGAGCCCACGGCTATTGTTTTCGCCCTTCGTATTTGGCGTCATTATCTTTTGGGAGAAAAATTTATTCTTTACACCGATCATAAATCTTTGAAGTATCTATTTTCTCAAAAGGAACTTAATTTGCGTCAACAACGTTTGCTCAAGTTCATTGCAGCTTATGATCTTGATATTATTTATACCCCTGGAAAGGGAAATCGTGTTGTCGATGCACTTAGTCGCAAGCAACAAGCAGTTGTTTCTATGATGATATCCGAATGGAATGACCTCGGAATTCTATCCACTTGTGTGATTTGAGATCGTGTTTCGATTTATGTTCATCTCTTGTTTTATATAGCCTTGAGGCTCATCCTTCTCTTTTAGACCGCATTCTTGAAGCTCAAAAGCTAGATCCCGAATTGGCTCTTCTTGGCCAAAATTTTAGGGATAAAATTGATATTGAATGTTTGAAAGACTTTGATATTGATTCTCGTGGCGGTATTCAAAAGTTTGGTAGAATTATCATGCCAAATATTAGTAATCTTCATAAAGACATTTTAGAAGATTCGCATCGTTCTAAATTTACCATTCATCCCGATAGTAGTAAAATGTACGTGGATATGAAGCGACTTTGTTATTAGAAGGGAATGAAATCTGATATTGCTAACTTTGTTAAGTGTTGCATGACTTGCCAACTTATCAAGGCCGAACATCAAAGGCCTGGAGGGTTATTGCAACCTTTAGAAATCCCAATCTGGAAGCGGGATCAAATTTCCATGGATTTTATAGACGGCCTTCCTCGTTCTCGTTCGGGTCATGATAGCTTATGGGTGATAGTTGATAGACTTACTAAATCCACCCATTTTATTCCTGTTCGGTCCAATCGAACCGTTCCTCTCTTGGCCAAACTCTTCATTAAAGAAATTGTAAAATTGCATGGTGTTCCTTCTTCTATTATTAGTGATCGTGATCCATTGTTTACTAGTGGATTTTGGAAGAGTCTTCAAAAAGCTTTGGGAACAAAGCTTAATTTTAGCACCGCTTATCATCCTCTGTCCGATGGACAAACTAAGCGCGTGAACCAAACTCTTGAAGATCTTCTTCGTGCATGTGTTCTTGATTTTGGTGGAAGTTGGGAAGATCATATCTCTCTTGTTGAGTTTTCCTATAATAATAGCTTCCAATCTAGTATTGGTATGGCACCTTTCGAGGCACTCTATGGAAGGCCATGCCGATCTCCTTCTTGTTGGCTTAAGGCCAGTGAGAAGCTGGTTTTAGGTCCAGATTTTATTCGTGATTCCACAGAGAAGATTGACCTTATTCGTCATAGGATGAAAGAAGCCCAGAGTAGACAAAAATCCTATGCCGATAACCGGAGAAGGAAATTTGAATTTTCTGTGGGAGATCTTGTGTTTATTCGTGTGTCACCTATGAAGGGTGTTGTACGTTTCAGTCGATAGGGAAAGTTAGCAACTCGATATATCGGTCCATTTCCCATCACCGAACGTATTGGTTCCGTGGCTTATCGCCTTTTATTACCGGCTCAATTTTCTGCAATTCATGACGTGTTTCACGTTTCTCAATTACGGAAGTGCCTTCGAGATTCCGATTCTATTCTTGAGCCCGGTGTTATGGAAGAAATTGAAGTTTCACCTAATTTAACTTATGAGCAACATCCAATTCGTATTATTGCTTCGGAGGTCAAGCGCCTTCGAAATAAAGATGTTCCGCTTGTTAAAGTTCAATGGTCCTCAAATCCTAAGGATTGCTCTTGGGAATCTAGAGAATTCATCGAGCGAACACATCCGAACGTACTTTCTCGTGCTCTTTGAGGTGAACTTCTTATTTCAAACTTCTTTTATGTTGAATATGATTTTAGGTTGTTACTATATATTTTCTTCTCAATTATTGTGAGGACGCAATTTATTTAAGGAGGGGAGTCTGTAACAACCCGCAAATTTTACGATTTTATATTTAAATATTTTATCGTTAGTCGGATTTTAGTCCGAAAAGTTACTTTTTTGCATACGGTCGAAATAGGACTCGGAACCACTTTCATTGAGTTCAAAACACCGTTTGCGATCTTTTTGAGTGTAAACTTTGATATATTTGGAGTTAGTGGAATTTTGTTACTTTTTCACTTTGGGTTTTGGGTTTGGTTTAGTCCATTTGCCTAAACTATTAATTCTAACTCAACCCCCCTTCTCTTCATAACTTTGCTTTCATTTCCTAACACTCAAGCTTCATCAAAAATGGGGGAAGGAATGAGAAATTAAAACTCCAAGCTCAAGATCATTTGCAAATCCAATATCCAACTCCAAATTCAAAGAGAATCCATTGATTCTTCCTTGCTTTCAAGCTTCTTCTTCATTAATTTTGTGTAAAGGTGAGATTTTTATCTCACATCTTTGTCTATAACTATTTTGATTGTTATGTATGAATTCCTAACACTTATTCATGTGCATTTGCTTTTGGTTTGGATTGAATTGGTGAAAATCCCAATTTTTTGTGTTTTGGGTACAAGTCTTTAAAAATCCAATCTTTGATGTTTAAACACGTTTTTTATGATGCATCGAGGAGCCAATACGACCGGGTAGCCTATGGGCATAATCCCCTAGCGTCCATGCTCGAACGGTTGCAAATTGGGAGAGTTTTTGCACTCCAAACCCTTAGGTCGCTCGGCCTGCACACTGGTGACTTTCGGCCTGCAGTTAGCTCGTTCGGTTTTAGGTCGTACGCACCTTAGGTCGCTAGGTCGCTAGGTCACTAGGTCGCTCGGCACTCTTAGGTCGCATGCTCCTTAAGTTGTTCTGGTTAGGTCGTTGTTCGGCCATGATATATAACGTAACAAGTTAGGTCGTTAGGTCGCGACCATGCTAGGTCATCCCCCTTTAGGTCGCTCGGCCTGCTTGCTTTGTTAGGTCGCGCTGCCTTGGCCTCATCTCCTTCGGTCGTATATGCATTAGGTCGTGCATGCGTTAGGTCGCTCGGTTATATATTAGGTCGCTCACTTAGGTCGCTTGGCATGCTTAGGTCACGCACCGCTAGGTCGTTGCACCATTTTTTCTCTCGGCCTTCTGTAGTTAGGTCGCTCACCCATTTCCTTAGGCCGTTAGCTCCTTAAGTCGCTCGGCTGTTAGGTCGTGGATGCTAGGTCGTCCCCCTTTAGGTTGCACTACCTAGGCCGCAACTCTTAGGTCGTTCCACTACTGAGTCGCGCCATGTAAGGTCGCGCCATGCCTTAGGTCGCGCCATGTTGTTGCTCTGTTAAGCCGTGTGCCATTTCTTGAGCCGCTGACTTCTCGTATTGACTTATAGTAAGTCGGAAGTCGTGGCTGTTAAGTCGTAAGGATATTTCCATTTTGATGGATTTGGAATCGAATTCTTTGGATTGTATTCACGTCTTCGAATGTGAATTTTTGTGATTTATTGTTTCTACAAACATTTTTGTGATTTTTCACTTTATCTCACTCGCAGAAATCTAATTAAACGGCTTCGAAAAACAAGTGGTATGAAAGCTTGCGTTTACTTCGTCGGTTAATTCTTGTACTTGTTCGATTGAATTTCCTATGACAATTTTTGAGTGGCGATCTACATTTTATTCATAAATATTTAACTTAAGCTAGTGGCTATGGGACATGAGGCTAAGCTCGTATATTTGCTAGCTTATTGTAATTGACACTTCTTGATGATCGATGATGATCATTTTTGTGATTATGACTAGCGATATGCTATGTTTCTTTGTCCACGTAGGGACAGTACCTCGTCTTATTGAGTTTCGTCTCATTTCTTTTATAGGTTAACGACCTATGTATTATTTAGAGTTTCGACTCAACTTTTGTGGGCTAGCGACCCATGTCTTTTTATGGAGTTCGGTCCATCGGGCGTACCGTTGTACGACGTCATTGTTCCGAACTATTCGAGTTCCTAGTTCCTCGGGCGTACCGTTGTACTACGTCGTTGCACCGGCTCTATGGTTAGCGACCATGGGATTGCATCCCATTTGTGATACATGTGTTGGTGAGCTTTCATGCTCCCGTTTTGTGATAGGCCTCCCCCTTTATGTGATTTATGGATTTCCATTGATGATTTCTAGAATTTGTGTTTCACCAATTTTCATGATTTTCATTGATATGTGTTATCAATATTTGTGCATTGGTGAATTTGTGTGTCATTAACTTTTTGTGAATGAAGATATTGAGTATGACATTCCTTTTTATCTTTGAGAAGATTCTTGTGATATTGATTGATCTCTTGTTGATTTTCAATTACATACTTATCACAATATGGCTTTATGGTTATCATATGTTATGTCATATCCCTATTCTATCTCATTATATCTGATATTTATAGCTAGACTGATCCGTTTATTAATTTCTTGTAAATAATACTCGGGTCAGACCGAGATGTTACATGTGCTTCTACTTGACTTCACTTCTGGGATTATCGTCCTGACTTTTGGCTAACTACTTAGATTAGTAGTTTTTGTTGTATACCTTTGAGATATAGACTCCTTGATGCATACATATTATTTTGTCTAGCACTTGTAACCATTCTTTTGTGATATTGTGGATCTTGTTTGACCACTACTCTGATGAACACTTTCATGTGTTATATTCATATCTTTTTCCGCCTTTGTGACATGGATGTCTGTGACTAATTTGTGTTATGTTTATTTCTACATTTTTTCTGAAGAATATATATATAGCCACTGTGTAGTAGCTTTGAGTTTGTATCGATGTGGGAGATTACCTCCTGAATGCATGTTGTACTATCTGACATATAGGTGCTCGCACAAAGCAACTACACGGATGGTCGCTCCTCAGCGGCCTTATTCTCCACGCCAGTTGACGGCATTACACCGTAGTGTCCTTGTCTAGCGTGGGTATAGAGGTGGGGCATCATAAAAGCAGCAGCACATGATGAATGATGACATCGTTTTCAGGAGCAGAGATGCGGATAAGGTAGAAGCTCCTACCATTGTCCAAATGGTCATATATGCGACCATCGGGCCGGCATTCGTAAAGAGAATTCTAATTGATTGCGGAAGTTCCATTAACATCATCTTCCGGAAGGCATACGACCAAATGAAGCTGGAGACCAAGGATTTAAAGCCATCCAAAGCCAGAATCCATGGATTTAATGGCGCAGCGACTGATGCAGTGGGATATGTGGAATTACCAGTTGAACTGGGACAAGGCGAGCGTAGGAGGGTGTGAATCCTACCATTCATAGTGTTGGACGTTGAATCTCCATATAACGTATTTCTTGGACGTCCCGCCTTGGCAGAATTTAGGGCAGCATTGGCCCCTTGGTGTCTGAAATTAAAATTTTCCACAAACAGCGGTGTTGGAGTGGTGCACGAAGATCAGGCGACCAGGCGTGCTAGTTATGTGGCTGAGCTGAGAGAGGCTCAGCGTAAAGAGAAAGGAAAGGTTGCGGACCACCCCGTCTGCAGCCGAAATGCTGATGATTGACAAGTAGCGCCCGAGCCCTGGCTCGGGCAACATTCTCGGATCTATGGAGACATAGATCCGAGAGTCGATGATGGTGAAACCAGGGAAACCAATGCAGCACCAGCTAAACTCACAATTGACATCCCAGTTAGCCGGAGCGACCCATCACGAGTCCTTAAAATTGGGTCACAACTCGACCCTTTGACCGCTGAGAACCTTACTGATTTCCTCCGAGCGAATCTTGATGTTTTCGCCTGGACACATTCTGATATGTGCGGGATTTCTCCTGTAATCGCAAGTCATATGTTGAACATAGACCCCAAACATGTACCTATGAAACAAAAAAGGAGAGGCATGGACCCGGAGAGGTTCGCGCCTCTCAAAGAGGAGGTGGACAAGCTCAAAGCCAACGGGTACGTCCGCGACGCCCTCTACTATGAATGGGTATCTAACCCGGTGCTAGTGAAGAAAGCGAATGGAAAATGGAGGACCTGTGTTGATTATTCTTATTTAAACAAAGCGTGCCCTAAGGATAGTTTTCCTTTGCCTAGGATTGACCAACTGGTCGACTCAACTGTCGGACATGGGTTATTATCATTTATGGATGCGTATTCAGGGTATAATAAAATCCCAATGCACCTCCCAGACCAAGAACACACCAGTTTTGTCACGAACATGGGATTGTATTGCTACGTAGTAATGCCATTTGGATTGAAGAACGCAGGAGCGACTTATCAATGCCTGGTGAATCAAATTTTCAAAGATCAGATTAGTATAACAATGGAAGTCTATGTGGATGACTTGCTAGTGAAATCACGACAATCAAATGACCACATCCGAGACCTAGTGGAGATGTTTGACACAATCAGGCATTATGGAATGAAGATCAACCCGTTGAAGTGTTCATTCGGCGTAGCATCAGGAAAGTTTCTGGGATTCATTGTGAATGCCTGGGGAATCGAGGCTAACCCAGAGAAGATCCAGGCTATTCGAGATATACAAGTACCCAGAACCATAAAGCAGGTGCAAAGCCTGAATGGAAAAGTGGCTGCGCTAAGTCAGTTCATATCCAGAGCTGTAGACAAGTGTATTCCCTTCTTCGACATTATAAAGAAAGGAAAGAGAAACTTCGAATGGACATCCGACTGTGAGGAAGGATTCCGGGCTCTGGTAAGGCATTTGGAAAGTCCCCCTGTACTGTCCAAGCCGATAGACCATGAAATGGTGTATGTATACTTGGCGGTATCCCAGCACGCTATCGGTACAGCCTTGGTCGGCGAGGAAGACCGGATTCAAAAGCCGGTTTACTATGTCAGTAAACGCTTGACAGGGGCGGAAAGAAATTATTCAAAGATTGAAAAACTAGCCTGTTGCTTGGTGATCGCATCACGCAAGCTTCGCCCCTAATTTTAGGCACACTCAATCAGTGTCTACACTGACCAACCCCTACGGCAGGTACTCCAACGACCAGAAACTTCCGAAAGGATGTTAAAATGGAATATTGAGTTGAGTCAGTTTGATATCGCCTATCTACCGCGAAGGGCCATACAAGGACAAGCACTAGCCGACTTCATTGCTGAAATCACTGTGCTAGGTGATTCGAGCAGTCACAGAATCATACCCCCTTTCGATGGAAGATGTACACCGATGGAGCATCTAACGACCGTTGCTCGGGGGCAGGTATAATCCTCGTAACTCCTGAAGACCGATCAATCTGCTATGCCTTGAAGCTCGAGTTTGCAGCAACAAATAACGAAGCCAAATATGAAGCATTGATTGCTAGCTTGAGACTTGTTATCGAACTGGGAGTGAAGTCAATCGAAATCTTCTGTGACTCGCAGCCGGTAGTATATCAGGTGCGGGGAGACTATCAAGCGAAGGGACAGAGACTTGCTCCTTACCTTGCTCGGGTTCAAGAGATGATGGCAAATCTGGAATACTACGACATCTCGCATGTCTCGCACAAACAAAATAGAGAAGCCGATTCTTTGGCAAAATTCGCAAGCACTGGCGATGCACAGCAAATGGGATTATTCCCCGTTGAGACCCTCCGTGCCTCGAGTATAGAGATGATAGAGACAGATCTCGTTTTAGAAATCGAACCTAAGAAGGAATGATGGTTGACCCCGATAAGACAGTACTTGCTACAAGGGGATTTACCTTAAAAGAGGAATGAAAGACGCCAAGTCCTCCGTAAGGCTTCGCGTTATGTAATACATGACGGTATATCGTATCAGAGGGAATTCCCAACCCCCTTGCTCCGGTGCGTGGCCCATGATGAGATAAAACGAGTATTAAAGGAAGTCCATGAGGGAGAGTGCGGTGACCACACTGGGAGGCAAACGTTAGCAAAGAAAATCCTCCATTACGGATACTATTTGTCGACTGTCAATCGGGATGCTGCTGACTATGTGAGAAAATGTGACAAATGCCAGATATATGCAAAAATCCCGAGAGCTCCGCCAACGGAACTCACACAAATGGTTAGTCCCTGGCCATCTGTGATGTGGGGGATCGACCTAGTAGGCTCTTTACCCTTAGCCAAAGGTGGAGAAAAATATGCAATAGTTGCAGTCGACTATTTTACCAAATGGGCAGAAGCAGAGCCTCTGGCCACGATAACCGCCAAGAAGATTATTAATTTCGTCATACGAAATATCATATGTCGTTTTGGCCTTCCAGGGACCATCGTCACGGACAATGGAACTCAATTCGAGAGCAAGGAGTTCAAAGAATTTTGCCAGAAATATGGCGTTGAGAAGAAATTTGCAGCAATTGCTCACCCAAAAGCAAATGGACAGGTAGAAGCCGTAAACAAGATAATCAAGTTCATATTGAAAAAGCGTCTGGAAAAGGCTAGAGGCAGGTGCGTGGATGAACTTCCAATAGCACTTTGGGCCTACAGGACCACCCACAAAACTGCGACTGACCACACTCCATTCGCATTGGCATATGGCACGGAAGCTGTCATACCCGTGGAACTCGAGGTCCCGTCACATCGCGTAACTTATTACGACCCCGAGTCGAACCAGAATCTCTTATTGGAATCATTGGACTTTATTGATGAAAAACGCGAAGAAGCTGATTTGAGAGCGGCCTCATACAGACATCGAGTCGCTAGATATTATAACGAAAAAGTCCAACCGAGAATCTTTGACGTGGGAGATCTCGTTTTGAAACGAGTTTTGCCAGTCCCATCTCATATGAACCCCGCATGGGAAGGTCCGTACGTCATCGAACGGAGGCTTGGAGAAGGAACTTTCAAGCTAGTGACCGTCGTTGGTGCGACACTCCCCCGAGCATGGAACAGCGAGCGCTTGCGACGTTATTACACTTAGTCTATTTTCTTCATGCAGTAGTTGCATTAATTTCCAATACGTTTTCATTTCCAGTTCTTGGCATGTAATGAGACAATTTAGCTTGCTTTCATTAATAAAGGCTTGAAGCCATCTTTTTCATGAATGATTAATGTTTCTACGTAAGATAGTCCTGTGGAAAGCAATTAAAATTATATTATTCTGGCTGGCGTACGAATGCTCTAAACAATTCAAAATCTCTAAGTCCCCGGAGTGCGGACTGGAGTACTCTAAGTCCCCAGAGTGCGGACTCGAGTATAAACGAATAAAAACCTCCAAGTCCTCGGAGTGCGGACTAGCGTGCTCTAAGGCCTCGGAGTGCGGACTCGAGTATAAACGACTCAAAATCTCCAAGTCCCCAGAGTGCGGACTGCAGTGCTCTAAGTCCCCAGAGTGCGGACTCGAGTATAAACGACTCAAAATCTCCAAGTCCCCAGAGTGCGGACTGGAGTGCTCTAAGTCCTCGGAGTGCGGACTCGAGTACAAACGATTCAAAATCTCCAAGTCCCCAGAGTGCGGACTGGAGTACTCGAAGTCCCCGGAGTGCAGACTGGAGTACTCGAAGTCCCCGGAGCGTGAACTCGAGTGTAAACGGTAAAAATTCTCCAAGTCCCCAGAATGCGCACTGGAATATTCTAAGTTCCTATTGTACAGATTAAAAAATGTTCTAAGTGCTTGAAGCATGGGAGGAAAACGAATAACTCTCAGAGAATCAACGGGCTATGTGAAGACCAACCAAGAAATCTATGTTACGCACAACAGCATGGATTCGAATCACAATCACAAAGAAAACTGAATAATAAGAATCTTTTGAAAAGATAGAAAAGGAAACTAAACTTTATTCAGGAAAATTTTTCTGCTACAAGCACTCTAAAATTCAGAGTCAACAGCCTACCTACAAAAATTACAAAAAATTATTACACGACTTTGATTGACTCTCATTGAACAAGGACAGTAGTCACTTCTTGTGCTTCTTCAACTTCTTCCCGGATGGCTCTTCCCCAGAGCGTTTACCCTTGGAACCTTTCCTTGATGGAG
The DNA here is from genome assembly GCA_030765085.1 of Allium cepa. Taxonomy (NCBI): domain Eukaryota; kingdom Viridiplantae; phylum Streptophyta; class Magnoliopsida; order Asparagales; family Amaryllidaceae; genus Allium; species Allium cepa. Next base: position 209,258,842 of record CM060943.1, read on the forward strand.
GAGTAACAACCGAAGAAGTAGGGGGAACATCCAAGGGCTTGGACCTGCCAGGAAGGATGACCTTCAATGGCTTGTTCAAGGGATCGTCTAGGTCCACTTCACGCGGCTCAACCTTGACCTTGACTGTGTCTCTTTTCTCTTTCTCGAGCCGCTCCTTCAAGCTCAATTTAGATGTATGCTCAGAGGCGCCTGCGACTTCTACTTCATAACTCCCAGAGGAGGAATTGGACTTACCTTCGTCAAGCGCCTCGATCACTTGAGCATCAGGACCGGGAGCCTCACTTGCGTGAGCGGCCTCACTTGTTTCCTTCTCTGCCTCCTTGGCGACATCGCTCCTCGGAGTGGGTTTAGGATCAGAACGACGTGCACAAAGTCAAAAAAAGAAAGTATTAGAATACGACAGCTTCTAGGGAAACACTTTGGCTGTTAATGCAAAAGAATTGCCTACCAGGTTCCGGTTGGATTTCAGCTGTTAGGGGGGTCTCACCCTCCGGGATAGGAGACAAAACATGAACACCCAGGCCGGGGCTTTCGGATCGTAGCCAATGTGCCATTCAAAAGGATCAAGTATCGGCCGGCTGGGTAGGCACATGAGGAGGCTCGACCCCGGATGAACCGGCAATAACTTCTTTCCCTTTTCTAAAGCGAGAGCCTTTGCAATAAAGGGCCTTGGTTGTTGATAGGTCCGAAGGCTCATTTCCCTTCAGAAATTCTTTTATTAAAGGCCCCTTGTCAACCTCCTCGACACCGCGCTCGGCCTTCCTGATCTGAATTAAGGTTTCCCATGTCTCGAGCAATGATTCAAGATAGCCATCATCCAAAAAAGTTAAGTCACGGTGCATGAGCATGCGGGCGTTGAATTCGGCAATGCGTGGGTCGAACGCGGTTTTGATCTCTTCTCTACCTTCTTCCCTGGCTGCCTCAAGACGGGAATCGATGTCCGTCAACGCCATCCTCTTGCCCTCTTCACGGGCCTCGCTCTTTAACATCTCAACCCTGGAAAGCTCACCCTCGAGTTGTTCTTTTAAAAGTCTGGTGGCGACAATCTCGTCACAGTATCGCGGTGACTCTTTTCGGGCAGACGTTTTCTCCTCTTTTTCTCTGTGGAGAAGCTCCTCAAGTTCCTTGACCCGGGTGCTGAACGCATCCCTCTCCTTTTGAACGGAGTCCTTCTCTAAGGCCAAAGCCTCACATCATTGAACCGCCTCATCAAGCTCTTTCTTGTGAGTTGATTCCAAGTGAGTAACGGCCTCAGCAGTATCCCTGGCACTCCGATGGGCGACCTCGAGTTCAGACTTATAAGTGGCGATTTCTTCGTCTTGGGCCTTAATGATGTTTCTATCATGGATAGTCTCAAGCTTCAAACGGTCTATCTCGTGCTGGCGCTCCGTAGAGACTTCGAAAAGTTTCTCAGCTAGGTGAACAAATGCATCATGTTGAACATGGACGTCGTTCGTACAGGCAAGAGCGCTCTGTTTAACATGACCGGGAATAGGATGAATCGTCGGAAGGAATTTCAGGCCATCGAAGCAGATTCTTGGGAATTTGTCTTTAAGCTCAGCCATCTTCTCTGACACTGTTGGGTCTGTCGCAGGAGCAGGGGGTGACGGCTTTGAAAGTTCGCCCCTTCGGTGAGAACCTCGGGACTGTCGAGTAGAAGAGGAGTCAGAGTGTTGGTCCTGGGGAGCGTCGAGTTGCGACCTCTTATGGCCGTGCTTGTCTTTCCTGTGCTTCGTGTCAGACGAAGTATCCTGGTGGTGCTTTGGCCGATAGTAAGTTTTCCTCCGGGATGAGGAGTCCCGAGAATGATAGTCTTTATCGCCATCTCCATCTCGACGTCTTCCGGAACCCGAATCCCGTCCTGGTTGATGAAAAATGGACGAACCGCAAAGACGATCGAATCCATGAGAGCGCCCCATGTCACCTGCATGGAATTCAAATAACAGCGAATTAGCAATGAGATAGCTTGACAACGAAAACTAAGTGCAAATGGAAGTGCGAGTGTTTTGTGTGTGTCCTAGTGTGTTTCCCCCTGACGGACCGGTCACTTTGCTAACAGGAGTTTTCTCTCCTTGGCTGTGGGATAAGATGCCTGCATTGCCTCTAACGGATGAGTGAAGCTTGAATGCCTCCGGATCATTGAAGTCGTAGTTGAGCAGATCTTCCGTAATGGAGAGGTTCGAGAGGCCCTTTAGCGAACTTTCAACGTGCTGCGAAGAAGCCTCCTTCTCTGCCGGGATGAGCGTAACTTTGAAAATTCTGCCAACCTTCTCCCTCCTAATCTTACATGTCACTTTCCTTTTCCCCTTCGAAGGGAAAGATGACGTTTCAATATCGTGCACTTGGTCCAGTGGATCCTGAGTAGGACCCGCATTCTCACCTTGTGTTTTGGGCGCTTCACTCTCTTTGATTTCCCCCTCCTCCTATGCACCGGGGGTGTGGCGTGACAACGATTCAGCCAACTTCTTCCCTTTACCGGATGCGGGCTTGGGGATGGAGACGCACTCAGGAAGGCTCATCCTACGACCTTCTGCTAACAGCCCGAATCTTGACAGTGACTCATTTGAAATGAGGGTTCGGATGTCTCGTTCCTCGACGGGAAGAGCTCTAATAGCCTCGACAGCTTCAGAATAGCCGCGGCCCTCAGGACGTGGATTGATATTTGAAAGAATGAAACAAGAGTTGGAAAAAGTATCTCCTCGACCGAAATATGAGCACCGCTCCAAGAAGAAGACTTACTTTCTTCAAACCATCTCGTCGCGAAACCAGGAGGGCAGCGCACGTAGAACCATTCCTGTTTGTATAGGGAAAACTTGCTCCACGCTCCGGTTAGAATTTGGCACTTATGGTGCGGCTCGAGGAACACGAAGGAGGGGCTATCTCTCCGTTTCTTGATCATATAAATATACCTGATGTCGTCGGGAGTTGGAGGCCTGGAGAAGACAGCCATGAAAAGGAGGTAGGTCCCATAAATGAACGCATGACCGTTTGGGTGCAGCTGCGACGGGGCGACGTCTATGTATTGCAACACGTCCCGAAGAAATAAATTGAATGGAGGCACGCTTCCCACCCAGCACATAAACTTATTGTAGGTGGTGTATCCGACCAGGGGCAGGTGTGGACGATCATGCCTCGACGAAACCAACACATCGGCAAAAGGGATGCCGTGGATAGAGCATATTCGTCAAAGGGCGACTTCGTTAATCTTCGAAGCCTGTGAATCGATCGGATTATCTAAGAGAATAGATGACTTCGGGGCATCAGGAGCTAAATTATGAGCGGGGGAGGTCGACGGGTTAGAAGTTTCTACGTACCCTTGTTGGGAAGACGGCCCAGGTCTGTCCGAGATTATGGCGGAACTGGATTTTTTAGACATTTTTTAACGGGAATCGAATCCTGCAGAGCACTTGTATGAACTATACTCAAAAAATGATCAGCATTAGACTTAACACCATAAATTTCCCCCCTGCGTGGTGTGTGAGATAGTGCAATCAATCATGTATAAGCATTGGAAATTCGAGAGTCGCAAGGTTACTGATATAAAACTAAGCTTAAAAATCATCGCCTTCGAAGACCGTCATCGCTGACCGCCTCCAAAAGCCTTCCTTATGGCTATTACAGTTTCAAGTTCAGGGAACGTTAGAGGAAGTTATCCGATTACGTCAAGTAAAGTTCAGATTTATAGCTACTGAAAATAGAAGGTTATTAGTCCAAATCGGTTCGATATGCTAGAATGTTAGAGTCATTGTTCTTGCTTTATGATCGTTCGGCATGCTTTAGTTCGGCATTTACGTTGTTCGGCCTTGATATGGTTCGGTTTTTGTGATCGCTCGGCCAAACTACCGTTCCGCCTAAAACTTGTTCAGCCAGACTCTCGCTCGGCCTAACTATCGATCGAACTAGTTAACGTTCGGCAGAGTATCGTCCGGCCAAAATACCATTCGGCCGAAACAACACTCGGCATCCTCCCCGCTAACTCATGCTTCCTCCAAAACCTTCCATCCCACTGCCCGGCATGCGGTGAGTCACGCCGAACCATAATTACGCTGAGCTCCAACGTTCGGCACTCCGCCCTAAAACCCTTTCCTCTCCTCTACCATCCGTGGTCGAGCAACGAGAACCGAGTGTTTGGCAAGCTATGCCAAACTTTACTGTTCGGCATCCCGACCATCTCCTGCTCTACCCAATTTCTTTCTTCCTCCCATCTTGTTCGGCACAGGAGGATTATGTCGAACCCTAACACGTATCCCAACAGCTTCCTAGAAGATTCGTCTCTATCCATTCCTCCTTCCACCCTCATCATTTAGCACTGAAAACCCTTAGAATATCTAAACCTAGGCTCGATTCACCCTATCTATTACGGAACTCGAGCAACAAGTCTTTTTTTTAAGTTATGGGAAAGAATTAGAATCGATACCTAGTCAGTGGGATGAGGACTTGGAGAGAATTGATGGATCGCTGGAGTTTGTTAACTGGAAAAATCAGCAAGTACAAGGCAGCGGTAATAAAAGTGGAAAAGAGGAGAGGAGGGAAGACGCCAGGTTATATAGGGAAGAAGGAGAAGATGAAGACGCCATAACCGGTAGAGCCGGTCAAAAATGTATCGCTCGGCACACGAGGAGTGTTCGGTTTCAACTGGACCGTTCGGCATATTGCACTATGTTTGGCACACACCTCCATGACTGGCATTCACAGGAAGGCAACCCCCAAGAGTGATGAACAAAGGTTCGAAGTGAAGCTTAAAGGATATGTAATTCAAACCGTATCACGTTCGGTCACGTAATACACTTTAGGGGGCAAGTGTTTCCTGGAGATTTGGCCAGGCAACTCGGTACTCGGCAAACCCACCGTTCAGCCCAACTGGGTCGTCCAGCATTCCTTTGCAACCGTCATTCAAGAGTGCTCGGCCAAAGGCCTCGATCGGCCAAAGGCTTCGTTCGGCCAAAGGCATCGTCCGGCCAGAAACCTCACTCGGCCTTTAAGTGGTTCGGCATCCAAGCACGCTCGGCATGGTAGAATGGTCCGGCATAAGACATCGCTTGGCATACAAGTTACGTTCGGCCAAGGACATCGTTTGGCATCAAGTGACGTCCGACATTCCATATCGATCGGCATCCACACCTTGTTCGGCATTGGGAAGTGTTCGACACTCAGAGCATTCGGCCTCATCTCGTTCGGCCTAGCAACCGTTCGGCCGTGACATGACACTTGTTCGGCTCCTAGCATCGTTCGACACAAGTGCTCCCCATGACATTCGGTGTGTTCGGCCTCAACCCGCTCTACAAAAGGAGATTGTTCGGCATGGAGGGTTACGTTCGGCATTTGGACATTCAGCATTCGATCGTTCGGCCTCTCTTGTTCGGCACACAGAGACCACTTCACTCGGGCCATGATATTCAGCTCCCAGGCCCACCAGGGATGTCCAACCCACCTTCGCCTATAAATAGAGGGGCAGGGGCAAAGAAAAAGAGGAGAGATTTTACAGAACACTGGGGACACTCTGCCATTTTCAAGACTCATTCCAGACTTATTTCTTTTACTTTGCAATTGTATTCTAGTAACTAAAAACGGATTGTATCTGTAATCGCCTATCAAGGAAATCGATGGAAATCAACTTCAAAGTGGATGTAGGCAGTTACGCCGAACCACTATAAATTTGGTGTACTTGTTCTCTGCATTTAAATTTACACTCTATTCTCAGTTTTACTTTATTTTTTTCATTAATCTCTCTACACAATCTTTATAAGGGTGTTAGTGACCAATTTTGGTGCTAACAAAAATAAATCTTTTATTCCTTAATTAATATCACTTAAGTTTGAAAATCCACTTATTTCCAGTTATTCAAGAATCTCCTTTCCCATACTTGGAATTTATTTATTAGAATTTAAAAATCAACTTCTATCTTTTTCCAATTCAATTATCCAAACCTCTATAATTATTTACATAACAATTCTTTTTTTTCCTTCAAAAATCCAATCTATATATTTTGATAACTCGGTATACTCAAATATATCCAATAAAAATCCTTTAGTAAATAAATTAAACAAGTTAATAAAACATATTTATCACCATAACCTATTATTTTCTAGAAATTAAAGAAATAAATTAAAAATACGTATATGTATATTTATTCTTAGCTTTATTATTTTTATTCTTGAAAATACATATCCATTTGAAAATAGTCTATATAGATTCCAAAATCTGTACAAATATATATCTATAAAATAATCTCTCTTACCATTTAAAATTTCTATTTATACTTATATTTTTTATCTTTTATATATATATATATATATATATATATATATATATATTTCTATTAACTAGTTTAGAAAAAAAATAGATATGTGAGCATATATGTAAAATCTTTAAAATGAAAAATAATTATCAAATTTTTTACTTGTCTGCAAAATTAAGCAACGATACGTCACTGTAAATATTTTTTTTCTCTTGTCTACTGGATATATATACATATCAAATAATAAAATAAAATTAATAAAAAAACAGCAATATACCTTACACTGTCCTTTGACACACGACCAACAATCGCCACCTACTGCCGTCCTTTGTGAGATCCTCCACAAAACTGACTGAAAATCGATCGGCTCCTCCCCATCGACACCGACCATCTTCCTGACGTCGACCAACACCTCTACACGAATCGACGCGGCAATACCCGCAACCCCCAATTTGAATGCCTCCTTCCCATCACAGTTGCGGCCTCGCTACCCACCTCTAGCGCCGCGCCCATGCGAGCTTCCCTCACCATCGCGATTCGTGACCCATTCGATTCGGAAATTTGATTTAGGGATTTCGACTACACTTATGAATTTATATACTCTTTCTTTATTTTCACAATTCTGAATTGAATTGTAAAGAAGGAGGCGGCCATTTTTGTTTCTCTGAAATCTATATCTCAACAGAATGATTAAAAAAAGAGAGAAGAGAACGCGTTATACTTAAGAAGTTTTCTTTTTATTTTTTAGTTTATTGCTTTCTTTGAATACGTGTGTCCACATGAAAGACACGTGCTTTATTAAGAGAAATACATGTTTGATAAAAAAAGGCTGCTGAGAAATCTTTGGCTAAAACAAATTTGAATATAAATATTTAAATCAATCCCGTCACGAATCACGCAACTCGAAATCTCAACCTCCTATTGATGCATGCCGTCAGGCGTTTATAATGTTATATCCCTATTCCGAATGCAATGGAAAAGGTTCCGAGTCCTAATTCGATCATATGGAGAAGATAGCTTTACGAACCCATTTATTGTATTTAATTTTTCGATATAGATTTCAGTGCATTTATCTACCGTACGGTCAAACGATCACCCCAAATACTATGAAAATTGAAATCCAATAATAATACACTATTACGGATTCAATGGAACTTGTTTCGTCGAATTCCGAGACTGTGTCCCGAAGGCCATTTTTAAAAGTTAATTTAAACTATATATTTTTAAAACTGAACAAAACACTTCCAAATTCAATTTTAACACTTTTGCTATCTTCAGTATTATCAATATAAATTTTACAAGCCTTCAAATTATTTTTAATAAGCTTAAAATTGAAGATTCAATATTTTACTCAATTTTCCATAACTAAATTCAACAATTTAATTGCCCAAATAAATAGTGATATTCGAAATTTCAAGTTAAACTAACTTTCAAATATTTAAAATCAATTAATATTCCAATTTCAAATATCCAAAAATTCCGGACGTCACATTCCTTCCCCCTTAAAATAATTTCATCCTTCAAATTACTAGTTGAGAAGAATGGTCCAATACCCGTTCACTATTTTTCCCAAACAACTAGCTTTTGACAACTTCCCAAAACTAAACAGTTTTAATGATACCTAAAACCATCTTTTTAATAAAGACATTATCACCCTTACTAACTTTCCAAACTTCTTCCATAGGTTCCAACCAATATTACTTACCCAACCATTCAAATTTAAATTTTAAACCAAATTTTAAATTATCAAAATTTTCTCAAAAATTTTCCAACTCCCTAAAATTTTGAAAAATTTCGCCAGCATCTTCTATGCGCGGCTAGCTCGGTACAACTACAAAATGCCTCTATGGGTCCCTTAGATTTTAAAAAGAAAACAAAAAGCCAAGTGGCTAGACCAGAAAATCATCAAATTTCATACAGAATTTTAAATACATACCTTTTATCGGGTAATTCAATTTATCTTCTGAAATCAAAAATCCCAATTTCCTTTTGCTTTTTAAATACCTGTATATCCTACATAGCAATAATATCCAATTACAGATTTCAAAATCATTTTATCCACTTCTTTTAAAATTTTCAATACATATTTCATTCAAGTCTGTATGATGTACACATATCATCTGTACGCAATACCAAATCCGATCGCTCACTCGATCACACAATTTCATTTTTGAACTAGTATCGTTCACCCGTCTCCCTAGTGCGGACTCATAACTGGTTTCTTGATCAGAATCCGTCATTCTCCTTGCATAGCCATAAACTATGATAGAGAATTTTCAGAATCAACCAAAAATCCATATCCAGGGTTCGCCTTCGAAAATCGAGTGAAAAATTTCAACTCGGACCGATATAATTATCCCGAAATTCTATGCTCGAATAATCGCTATGCGAATAAAATAAAATAATATACGTACATCTTACGTATTATTATTCATTGATTATAACTATATCAATTCTCTTTTATTCATATTTATTTCGATTTCTGTTCACTTATTTACAACCATCCCATTTCACAACTTCCAGATTAATTTTCATCCCATTATTAACTTAGTATTTTCAATACCAAATTTACTTAAGAACTTCACCAACCATTCCTAAGTTTAATATAAGCATTTTATATATTCTTATCTTATTACTTTCACTTTACCATTTTTTTATCCACATTTAATCAATTTGGATTCCAATTCCGTATAGATTCAATTTGCTTCAATTTAATAATTAATCTCAAATCTCAATACCTTTTCCAAACTTTCATCCATATTTTCATTTTCAATTCTACTTGAATTTAATTCATCTTCAAGCTATGAATATTGAATTTTATCAACTATCTTCCATTCACAGCTGGTTCATATCATTATTTTAAATTAGTTCCACTTACTAATTTATTTTAAATCTCAAACAAAAAAATTATTACCAAACTTTTATTATTTTGGTTCACTTCGAATTAATTCTATAACTTCACTTTATTTTACAAATTTTAAATATTATCCAATATACAATTCCAATTCATTTGCTTACCCACTTGAATCAATTAGTTTACTCACTAATTTCATTTCAGTTCCTTATTTAGTCAAATCTTGACTTACTTCCATTACACCCAACTCAAATTAATTCCCAACATTCAGTTTCAATCCTATTTACTTACAAATGCAAATTCATTTGTCTATCCACAATTTTATTTCCAACTTATATCTTTTTATTTTTGTAACTATTTCTCTTAGTTTCCTTAAACTTTCTTTAAATTCACTTTTACTTAACTATATTTAATTACACTCCAATTCAATTTAAATTTAAATTCCTATAAGTTTTCAATTTATTTCCATTCCATTTACCAACCTTCTTTAATTTACTTCATTAAATTGGCTTACCTTCCTAACTTTATTCTCTAGTCACACTTACTTCTATTTAACCCTTTTAAGTTGAATCTTATTCCACAAATGTCAAATTTTTATAAATTATCAAACTTATTTATATTTTGTAAACATTTTAAATAAGATTCCAAAGTCCCTTAAACAATTACACAACATTTCAAAATCATCTTTGAAATCAATTATCTCCAAAATCCTTTAGTGAATTCAATTATGTCTTTGAATTTCAAAACCAAACCTAGTTTTGCAAACAATTTCAAATTCAAAATCTCCAAGCAGCAATTCCTCTCTTGGAAACTCGAAAATGAACATCGATGATGTTGCAGTCATCACCAAAGTTATTTTCCAGCGACCGAAGTGAGTTCAGTGCTTTATCTCTTCAAAAACATTTTCCAAATATTTTTAAATTCCAAATCTCAACATATTTCAAATCCAATCCAAAAATATTTCCAAAATAATATCACCACTATTTCTCCAAAACTTTTATAAAACCATTTCCAAATCCAAAAGGAATTAATTTTCTTCAAATTTTCAAATTTCAAATCCTTTCAATTTATTTTCAAATACCTCTCTGGAATTCTATTTCAAATTATTAATTACATTTACAATTCATATTTACATATCCCATTTGTATATGAATTTATTTCTTAGTTTTTAGTTATGATTTTAATTTCTTATTCAATTTCCACTTAACAATGATAATAATTTAGTATTATCATCTTCTAACAACCAAGCAACCATATATAATTATAAAAATTACGGAAAATTATTTCTCTTACATACAAAATAATTTGGATAAAATTATTTCATTTACCCTATTTTTAAAACAATACTGTGTCGTTTTATCTTGTTTAAGAGATTAGAAAGCCCTATCGATGATATGGCGTCCCACATATCGACCAGAATCCATAAACACCCAACCGATAAGTCAACACAATAAAAAAAATTATATTCACTAACAAATGCACGCTCATATCTATTAATACTCTCAACTCATTCTAGAGTACTGCAGACTCTATTTGAGTAATCCCCACCAGAGCCAAGGTTCTCGCTTAACCTTCAGCTCTGATACTAAGTGTAACGTCCCGATTTTTCGACGTCCGAAAATCGACATCAATACATCCACTGTATTAAATGCCGAATAATCGAATGTAGAAATACCGAACCATTAGTGTTAAAGAAGAAAGGGGTAGAAGGAGAAAATAGAAACAACATCATAATCTCACAATCGCGGCAGAATAAATATAATATATAACAATAGCTTTAGACACAAAGAAATCTATATTGATTTATACATTACATCATCAAAGTACAACTCAATTCAACAACGCAATCAATATCCAAATGCTGGACAGTTATATAAACTTGTCCTCAAAACTGAATACACAGTGGAATAATAATCGAGTACGGAAGTACGTCTCGCCGTCCAGCTCGTCTTTTGAGCTCCACGGCATCATATCCTGTATCCCATAATACTCAGTCTGACCCGAGCATTATAGTAAAATAACACCCGTGTCAGTCTGGAAAACCAGCGTGAGAAAAACACACTCAGTTGGATTATTAACGTTTCAAAATCATTTTGAAATCAAAGGTATCTCATGAGACCACGCCACAAATAAACATGCTGGGTTTTTACCTTACGATAACCAAAACTTTTTTTTATCAAAATCCATCTGATATTATAATAGTGTCTATAGAAAGTAAAACAGAATCTAGCTAAAATGCTTGCATCTCACGTTTCAGCAACAGCTGGGCAAAACCAAAATCGTACAGGCGCTTATTGGAGATTGGATTCCATACAATGGCAGGGCTACTGGGGTACCGCCCATCACAGTACATGGTCTAGATCACCGTACCGAGGATACACCCTGATCCCATGCACCACAAGATCGGAGCTACCCCTTACTGGATTGTCCGAATATGTTCACCCTGCGGTGGGGATCAGCAACCGCCCACACAGCCGAAATAAAGGGACATCTAGACATGGGTGACCTTACCCTAATTGATTGCTAGCCACTTAGCCCTATGTGCACCTCCCCTATTTTAGCCATTACCGATTGATCAGGCTTGAGGCTATGCATTACCTTTTTAGCACACATTCTCTTAGAATGCTCATCATCCTCCTGACGATGTTCTGAAAGCATTCGTCAATACAAGTCCGTTCCGGGTTTGAACGGAACCGAAGGCACTACTCCTACTACATCCATTTTGGAATCACCATCAGGATTAGTAGCGATTAGCCCTTGCACTTCACTACTCCATCTTTTACTCCCAGCTCTTGTCTTCCTTATGAAACATTCAAACCGGATCGAAGTGGTTTTTGAGAAATAAATCCTGATCCCAGTCTCTTCGAAACGATCAGCGCATTAGCCAATATTGATAGTCGGTTATTTAACTATCAAATAACATCCACAACAATCATCAAGCCTTAATAATTTCCCAAATTATTTATTTATTTCAAAATATCTTCGCAAGATATATTCTACACTTCAACCCTTTGAAAAATAGTTTTCAAATCACTTTTCTCTCACGGAATAATTTCCCAAATATTCTTTATTTCCACTGAAAATCACCAAATCCAATTACTTTAGGTTTAAAATAATTTAAATCACTTTATTCTAAAATATATTTTAAAACATTTAAATTAAAACTACTTAAACACTTTGTTCAAAAAAAATATACTTTAAAAATATTTAAAATAAAACTACTTTATAAAATATAAAACTAATTTTTAAGATAAAAGTTGAGCCAAACTAAAATTTTAAAATAAGGGTTACGAAATTCTATACAAGTTTCCAATAAAACTTTAACCAAACTATCTTTAAAATAAAACAATTTTATAAATATTAATAATTATCTTTTTAAAATTAATACCAATTAACCTTTTAAAATAATTACCACTATAACTAATTTAAATAAATATTTACCTTTAAAATTTTAACAACTTAAATAATAATTTCTTAAAAACATTCCTTTAAACAATTTTAAAGCTTTTAACTTATACTTAAAAATCTGCTTTGAAAACGTACTTCGCTTTTCAGCGAAATACACTTCTCTTCCACACCTTTTAAAAATAAACCATTATTTATTTTTAAATAAATTACCCATTCCTTTATAAATTCCTACCGTGGATTTATACTTCCAAATATCCACTGATATCCTATTTCACTTTATAAACCCAGTTTATAAATTCCATACTCTCATCTTCCTTTTTTTAAACACAGTTTCAAACATTAAATAAATTTCCAAATCGATTTTCAAAATTTTACTCTATTTTAAAATAAGTTCCTTTACTTACTCAATTCTATTTCAAAACCCATTAATTTCAGATTTAACTTCTTTATTACGATTTAAAATCTTATTTAAACTTGAAATACCAATTTCATATTTATTTCAAAAAAAATCTTTTATTTCTTCCTAAACCATTTAAATTCTGAATTTAAAAATAAATCTTTTATTCCTTAATTAATATCACTTAAGTTTAAAAATCCACTTATTCCTATTTATTAAAGAATCTCCTTTCCTATACTGGAATTCATTTATTAGAATTTAAAAATAAACATATATCGTTTTCCAATTCATTTATCCAAACCTCTATAATTATTTACTTAAGAATTCCCCTTTTTATTTCGCTTCAAAAATCTGATCTATATATTTTGATGATAACTCAGTATACCCAAATATATTCAACCATAGCATCTAATATTTAAATTCCTAATATAATTATCACAGATTATCAAATACAACATAGACTATAAAAATAAAATACACTACTTTGAGGAATCCAGTTGGATCCCTCCAACCTGTTTCCCTGCATCTAGAGATGTTAGTCAACAAATAAAATTCAATTCCACTTCGAGGTGGAATATCGCAGTATAAAGGTCATCCGCTATTATACGGGCGCATAGGGTCTCATCCGCTATATAATGCGGGAATCAATCACTCCAATATATATATATATATATATATATTACCATACATACTATCACATCCACACTGATAATAATAATAAATTCAAGCAATTAATCCAATAATTAAAATTTAACTAATTAAATTAACCGATAATTCAAATGAGTGAGGTTAACTCACCTTTGATTTTAAATTCGAAATCTGATCCACACCAGCTTGATTCTCCATGATTTTTGACCTTGAAATAACATATACGGTTTATTAATATTTGAAATAAATTGAACTATTAATTGCCATTTAAAAATTTGATTAATTATAAATTAAATTTTAACTAATAATAAAAATCCTTTAGTAAATAAATTAACCAAGTTAATAAAACAAATTGATCACCATAACCTATTATTTTTTAAAAATTAAACAAATAAATTAAAAATATGTATATTCATATTTATTCTTATCTTTAATATTTTTATTCTTGAAAATACATATCCATTTGAAAATAGTCTATATAGATTCCAAAATCTATATAAATATATATCTATAAAATAATCTCTATTACCATTTAAAATTTCCAGTTATACTTACATCTTTTATCTTATATATATGTGTGTGTGTGTGTGTGTGTGTGTGCGTGTGTATGTATGTATGTATTTCTGTTAAATGTTTTGAAAAAAAGTAGATATGTGAGTGTATATATTAAATCTTTAAACTGAAAAATAATTATCAAATTTTTTACTTGTTTACAAAATCAAGTAACAATACCTCACTGCAAATATATTTTTTTCTCTGTCTACTATATATATATATATGTGTAACAACCTGGGATTTTGGCAATATTATTTTAATAGCATTTAATTTAATTTAGATATAATACAAGCTTTTCATTTTATAAACTGATAGGACTTTGAACATTTTCCAGTTATTTATTTATAGATATATGTATTGTGAAGGAAGCTTTGATTTGGAAATTTAAAGTAAAATCTTTCAAAAATATTTAAAATAAAATTTACCTTATTCGATTTAATTAATGCTTTACATTATTAACATTTAATTTGAATATATGCATATGAATGTAATATAAATAATAATGTTTAAAATAAAATCTATCCTATCAATATTAAAATATAAGAATAAAAAAATATCGATATGAATTAAGTGTTTGATAGTTAAACTTAAATAGTAAAAAAAATACATAAGTCAAAATGTTAATAACTTTATAGTAAATACATAAGACAATTCTAGAAATATGTAAACTAATGAAATACCTTTAGATATGCAAGGAAATGAAACAAAAATATATATGTGTACATACGAAATCAAAGGGGGTAAGTATAAAAACATGTAAAGACATTTGCATTTAATGCTAGCACAACATTAGGTCATTTCGAATTGTTCAAAATCATTTCAGCCTCCATAGAAAAAATCTTCTGGTCAGAGAAAAAAAATCATAATCACTGACTAATGAAAATAATCTTGTACAGCAAGCCTCCTCTGTAAAACTGTTTTCTATATATGCAATGCTTTTTGTTCTAGTTCGTTCGTAATTTAGCAAAACCAGAATAGAAAAATTATCTTACAAACTTAACCAATTTATTCAACTAAACAAAAGCAGAAAAGATTTACAGGAAAATCAAACTGCAGATTTCAAAACAGATATTGGCTTTCTGTTCAAACTTGTTTTCAGGTGAGTAAACATTTAACTTCAAAGTTTAAAGTAATAAATGCTAGAGTATGTGAATTCTAGATGATGTTGTGCTACATGATATATATATATATATATATATATATATATATATATGAATATCTTTATGTATGTTTCATTTATATATGTTCTATGCATGAATATGGTCATCTCTGTTTTTTTTCAAGTACAGAGTTCAATCAAATAAATAAAAATTTAAACTTCATTTCCCTAATCTCTGATAGGCCTTAATCTTCAAACAAATAAGTTAGTTTAAACATAAATTATGATCTAAATTTTGTTTAAAGCTTGATAGTGAAGTTGTGACTCTGTAAAATTCAGTTTTACAGTAAAAAGTCAATTATAGGATAAATTTGACTATTGTAAAATATTAATTTGATTACATAACTTGAATAAACGTTCAAAGATAGGATTTTTAAAACAAA
Organism: Allium cepa; assembly: GCA_030765085.1. Lineage (NCBI taxonomy): Eukaryota > Viridiplantae > Streptophyta > Magnoliopsida > Asparagales > Amaryllidaceae > Allium > Allium cepa. Next base: position 209,274,484 of record CM060943.1, read on the forward strand.
AATGGTAATTTTTAGTTAAGTATTCTAAGTGCAATTCCTAGTTGAACCGAATATGCTTTTTAACAAATTTCTAGTGATCGAGCAAATCTTGGATGTTGAATTTTTGTTTAAAGATAGCTTGTTGATCAATGATTTCAAGAAAATTGTTAGAAAAATTATCTATTGTAAGAGATGAGAGAACGAGGTAAGAATAGGGTTTAAGCTCGAGTTTTGCAGTGGTCTGGAAACGAGGTGATTTCATCACTTCTGATGCATTGAGTTGCGCGAGCTTCAAAGGGATGGTAGAGTGGGGTATCGGCGATGTGAGGCCGGAGTTGTGGATTTCTGATGGTCGGCGTGAGTTGGACGAGGCGGTTTTGGATGAAGGTATAAGTTCGAGTTTCGAACTGGAAACTCGATTTTTGATTGGGGGTTGTTGGCGTCGAATTGTCCATGGCGATCGAGTGTAGCGACGTTGTGTGACTTGCTGGAGGTGGCGCGGTTCGCCAGAATGCCGATGAGGTGTCGTGCACGTGCACGATCTCGATATGGTGTCAGCAACTTTTGAGTCGCGAACGACTCGAGTTGATACTCGAGATAATGAATGCGTTGCTTCGGTTTGGAACTCGGTATGTGAACATACTTACCTGTTGTTTTAGTTTAAACTAAAGTTTAACTTAAAACTTACAGAGAAAAAGAGAGGAGAAGAAAAGTATAAGAAGAAGGAAGAGAGAAGAACTCGGGAAATGGTGGAAGAGAACCCGGGTGTTTACTCGAGTAAACTGGGGGTTTTTCTCGGGTTTCATTTTCAAGAGGTCAAGCCTGATAAACTTTTAAGTTAAAAATGTTAAACAAAGTTTAATATTAATGAAGTAAATAATGTTGGCAAATTTTAAGTTAAGATTTGATTTAAAAGTTATTAAGGGAAATTTTCAAATGTAAGATAAATAATTAATTTATATTGTAAGTTAATTAAGAATGTAAATTAATTTATAATCGTAATTAACTAAGTAATTTGAGGTTAAATAAATTTGTAATTAAGATTGGTATTAATAATTAAGTGTTAAATTCATTTGTAATTAAAGATTGATTAATTAATAATTAAGTGTTTAATCAAATTGTAATTAAGAATTTTAATTAACTACTTAAAGTTAATTGATGTATGATTAGTAGTTAACTGATTAAGCAATTTAATTACGAATTAATAATTGATTAATTAAGTAATTAGTGATTAATAAATAGGTAATTAAGTTTTATTAATTAATAATTAAGGTTATTAATTAATAATTAAAAAGCAATGAATTAAGTAATTAAGGTTTAATAAATTGATTAAGAAATGATTAATTAAATAATTTGAAATGGAATAATTATAATTAATGATTTATTAAGCAGGATTAAGTGATTATTCTCAAGTAATTAATTAAGTTTAAATTAATTAAACTAATTTTGATATGAATTGATGATTCCTGTTTGATTGATTGTGATATCTATTTGGTGATATTCTGTGATACTCTGTGATATATTCTGGATATATCGGTGATAATTATGTATGATTTATCTGTGATAAATGTTATGTGAATTAAAAGTGTTGAATTAAATTGTTTAAACTATTAAACAACTTGGCTTTTAAAATGGCGTTTGGATTTCGATGAGACTGGGATCGGAGTCAGTTATGATTATCCGAAAACCACATCGATCCAAATTAAACGATAGGTCGTGGCATCTCAACTGAAGATCGAGATGGTGTTTGCAAGGGTTATTGTCGTTAACTCTGAGGGTGATTCCAAAATGAGTGTAACGAGATAATGCCTTCGGTTTCGTTTGAACCCGAAACGAACTTGTATGGATTGAATGCTTTCAGAACATCGTCAGACCGACAATGCGCATTCTAAGAGATATGTTCTATAAAGGTAACCATAGCCTCAAGCCTCATCAACCGAGAATGGCTAAAATAGGGGAGATGCAGCAAGGTTAGGTGGGTAGCACCCAAGCAGGATGAGATATACCCCTGTCTAGATGTCCCTTTATTTCGGCTGTGTGGGCAGTTGTTGGCCACAACTGCGGGGTTATCTTGTTCGGGTCTGTTCAGTAAGGAATGGTTCCAGCCATGTGTTGTAGGGGGTTGGGAGTGATCCTCGGTACGGTGATCTAGGCCCCGTACTGTGACGGGCGGTACCCCAGTAGCCCTGCCATTGTTGGAAACTCATTTTCCCTACGAGACCCTACGGTTTTGATTTGTATTACCCACTTTTATGGCTAGTAGCTGGAATTTAATAGATGTAACAATTTCGGCTATTTTCTATTTACTTGAAAACCCTAGACACTATTATAATGTCACTGGATTTCCTATAAAATATTTTGGTTAGCGTAAGGTAAAAAATGTTTGCGCCAAAAATGGGCAAACACCTCAAAGTCGTACGATTTAGTTGATTATATGTTGTTCTTAGTGATTTGGGTGATTTATGCAAATATGTAAAAAGCAGGGACTAAACTGTAAAAGACACACAGATTTATATTGGTTCGGCCAGAACGTGCCAACGTCCACTTTATATGTTATTGTCCTTTTTTTTATTACAAGTACAACGCTTTGTATATGAAAGTTGTTTGAAAGTTCCTTCCGTGCTTGAGCTCTCAAACTTGTCTACCATTGTTATACCCCTGCCCCTCTATTTATAGAATGAGGCTAGGGGCAGGGGTCTTGGATGTATATAGCTGCTGATGGGTCTGGGCTGAAGCAATCTGGTCTGGCATATCTGGTTAGGCGAAGCTTGGTTTGGTGATGTGTGGAGGGGGTTGGTTCGGCATGAATTGGTGTGGCCTTGGAGTTGGTTCGGTATGGAGAGGTTATGTGGTGTTGGTCTGGTGGTCACTTGGTTCGGCATGATGTGGTGATGGCATGGTTGGTCCGGTGGTCCTAGGTAGAGGATGGTTCGGTAGTCATAGGTAGAGGATGGTTCGGTAGTCATAGGTAGAGGATGGTTCGGTAGTTGGGGTTTAGCGTTGATTCGGTGGTGCTTCCCCTCTTCGACTCGGTGGTGCTGGAAATATACCCAACACATTCCCCCCAAAGTGGGGCATATGCTAGCATATGTCGCGCTTTGTTTTCCTCTGATTAAATGGCTTCGCTCGGTCCTATGTGCCGAACCAATGGTTCGGTTATCTCGCGCTCGTCTATAAGTAGGGGCCTAGGGCTTCCCTTATTCTCTACCGGACCGGATAAGAATCTCTTGCCGAATCAACAACTTCGCCGAATCAACAACTTTGCCGAACCAGGTGACTGCCGAATGGCATCTTCGTTATATATTGTTTTACCGAATGAGCTTGAAGTTTTAATACCGGATACTCTCAATACCGGATGAACTCGAAAGCTCTCTGTACCGAATGAACATGAGTACCCTCAAGTGCCGGATGAGCTTCGGTTGGAACTACCGAATGACCTTATGTTGTAGATGCCGAATGATCCTGCGTTTTAAGTGCCGAATGGGCTTGAGTGTTGGAGTGCCGAAAGGACTCTTGCATTGCTTTGCCGAATGAACTTTCATATTTGAACTTTGAGTGATAACCCTAGATTTACACATGCTGGCTTGCTTTATACACTTGTTTGCTTATATCTCTATACTCCTCGTACTAACAACACGTCTTTCTCTATTGTGTATGCAGATAAAATGTCTCAAAAAGTGGAAACCCGATCTGATAAACGGAAGTCCAAGGATAGAGGAGAGTCTTCTTCCGTGCCCCCAGCCCAACCAGGACCGGCGCGACATGGACCGGCCCCGAGGTCGTTAGTGTATGGGTATGGTCCCCAAGAGCTTCTGAATTCTCCTCCCGATTGCTTTCCGAGCTCCCTCAAAGAGGAGCAGCTTGATGTCATTTCTCGTTCCTTCGAGATTGACAGGGCTCTTATGCTGTTGCCGGGAGAGGGGGTTATGCCATATGACCCTCCTGAAGGATATTTTGCGTACAGCAGATATCATTGCATGTGTGGTGCTATCCCGCCTCTCAACGCTTGGATAGTTAGCTTTATCACATATCTGAAGGTGGCTCCATTCCAGCTTCAGCCTAACTCCTACGCCATTCTGGTGAGTCTTTTCGTCATCTTTCAGAGGAAATATGGGCGTCCCCCTTCCAACCGGGAGATCCGGTATCTGTACAACTTGAGAGGCTACAAGAAGGGGTCTCCATATATCAGCTTGGAAGCGGTCGTGCCCTTCAAGCCTGTTCTGGATTTGTACTCGAAGTTTAGTATGTTCAAGAAAGAATGGTTCTTCATTAAGGATGACTCTGTTTCTTTCCGCCTTTTCACTTCCGGCTGTAAGTTGAACTTCATTCATATTTTCCTTGTCCCGATCACAATGCTTCTTCTTATATGCTTTTATTTCTTGCTAGCAACAGGTGGCTTTGCGGTTGTGGAGAATGATTCCTTGGCGCGGATGGATGCTGAAATAAAGGTCATTTCGGGAAGGGATAGGTCGGCCTCTTACCTGATCAGGAACGCCACTCTCCTTGAGTATAACTTGATTCTGCCACATCAATCTGTGGTTGAACAGAGAGATACAGCCGAGGAGAGGGCTGCTAAAGCTAAGGATGGGGCTACTACGAAGAGTAGCAGGAAGAGACCTTTCTCGGTACCTCTAGCCGTTGGGGGAAAGAAGCTTAAGAAGTCTGATGGACCCTCTCCCAGTACATGTCCAGATATTCCGGAGGAGGAAGGTGGAGAGGAGGAAAGAGACGAAGAGGAGAGCGGAGGAGATGGAGAAGGTGAAGGACAGGGTGGTAGTAGTGCCGGGACTTTGTCTTCTGAGCAGGCAGGGGAGATCCAGGAGTGGACGGATGATGCCTTCCGCCAGGCTTTTGAAGGGTTGGAGGAAGGATCAGCCTCGGTGAAGAAGGTAAAGGAGGTTGACAAGGCTGGGGCTGGCGCCGATCCATTCCCTAAGAGTTCTTCAGCTGAGGTGACTCCAGCGATTCAATGTGAACTCTTGACTTCTGCAGATTCCATTTATGATAGGGACGTAGGAATATTTTATGGTTCGCTTCCGTCCTGGACTGAGATTCAGGACTTATTGCAGTATTCTCCTTCTCCACAGGGTTTGTATAACAGACGTGCCTTCTCATTCTTTTTAAGTTAACATATTTCTTGAATTATGGACCCTTGTATGTTCGTAACACTTGTTCTTTATTACAGGGGCAGACGAGGGGGCCAAAACTTCAGACGTTAGACACCGCCTGGAACTATACAAGTTACTTAGAGCTTCTGCCAAGCCTAAGCCTCCCACTAGTCGTCCAGGAGACGTAGTTAGCTACCGTCCTCTTCTTGGGGTCATTGAAGAGAATATTCAGAAAAAGAAGAGGAGTCGCTCCTTATTTGAATCTTCACCCGGTCCGCAGCTTCCACCTCAACCTATTCATGATATCATGGAGGAAGACACTGAGTATATTCCCTCCCCGCATCCGTCTGAAAATCCTACCGTCATCCGCATAAAACGTCCCGACGTGCCTCGCAATCCCTTTGCCGGCCACCCGGATTTGGACCCCACCTCTCAGGATATCTTATTTGACGAGGCCACGGGCGAGCACCTTCTCCCCCGCAATCCCATGGTTCGGGTTCTTGATGAGGCTAAGTCCTTGGATCTGGATCTGCTCACTACTCGGATAGCTGCTATGGGGGACGAAGCCAAGGCCAGCATTGACCGGGTCGCGAAGGAGGCCAAGAAGTTAATGGAACATCACGCTCGATTGTCCAAGGCCGGGGAGGAGATAGGGAGTGCCAATATAAGGCTGCGGTTAGTGATCGCTGATCAGACCAAGCAACTTGCCGACCAGGCTATTCAAATTTCGCAGCATGAAGCCGACTCCCGACGACTGAAGAAGACCATGGAGGAGGCTAGCAGAGCCGAGTTGCGGAAAATGGAGGCCGCTTGCAAGAAGCGCATTGACATGGCCATTACCACGGTTGATGAGGTTAGGAGGGCGGATCTTGAGCAGGTTGAAGAAATATCTGGGAGGCTCGAAGCTGCAGAACTTGCTCAAGCCATGTTAAAAGAAGAGATGGAGGAGATGAGGAGATCCCTTCAGGCTGAGTGCTCGAGATACCGGCGGGAGAGGGATGTTGCCGTCGCTAAGTTGCGGTCCTCTGAGGCCTGGGTGAGGGAGTTTGAGGAGAATGAGGGGATGATGGATGAGATGCTGCAGGACATGTACTTCCGTACCTGGAAGCAGGGTAATCTATCCTGGATGGATGACTATCCCCGGATCATGGCCAGGATATATCTCCGGACTTTGGAGGAGGCCAGGGCCGATGCAGAGAAGGAAGGTGGAGCGGCATTCAGTATGGATATGGTTACTGCCCAGTTTTCAAAGGAGGAGAAGGTAGCGGTGAAGGAGGGGATGCGGCTACTCGCTGTGGAGGAAGCCGGTGTGCAGTTGGGGGATGAGGACCAAGAAGCTGGTGTTGGTGAGTTTTCTCTTTTTGGCTTTCCATAACTTGATCGTTCGTCGCCGGTTTTAATGGACTCTTTCTCTGAATTGGACAGGTGGGACTTCTGGTCAACATGCTAGGAGCTCCGATCCCGCTGTCAAGTAGATTCGGAGAGCTAGCGAGTTGGGGGTGGAGCACTGATGCAGTCGACTACTTGATCTGATCCGTATAGTTTTTGGTTTTCTTGACTTTCCTGTTTATACTTAGTCAAAAACATTAGTGTATTTTCGGATTGTAATTATGTCAGTGAATGACTCTATGTAATTTTATAACATGAGCTGATTTTGTTATATTTTGAATGCTGTCATTGCTTTTGATGTGTTGTATAAGAAATATAACCATGCATATGCCTGTGATTTGATTGTGTTTGACACTAAGTTTCTGCTTGTAATATAATTTCATGTTTTGCAATGTTAGTGTGATGTATGAATATGAATTGCAGCTATGCATTAATGTATAAAAGTGGAAGGTACCGCCCTTCATGTTTCGACTGTGGATGGCAACTTTGCGTGCCCTGCAAGACTAAGCACGGAATGCTGATGAGTGTCTCGTCATTCGGTTGTAAGTTTCTGTTCCCATTAGCAAGCGTTCCCTATTTCATGTCCTGTACTTTCAAGCACCGTTACGGAGAATGGGAGAAAAGTTTTAAATGAAATGGAAATATAGGAAAGGTAAAACTTCCAGTCACGGAAGGTCGTCGATGTGCTTAAGTTCGTGGCAAACGGGTTTTGTAGTCACTTTCCCTAGTTGTGGGTCTTGGAGACATTTTTCACCCATCTTACGCCTCTGCGGGGAGTTTTCTTTTGTACCACAGCCGCACTTAAGACACATCGGAGCCGATCGCGCACAGTAACTACCCGGGCTATTATGGCCCGTGATCGTGGGTATTATTCGATTTACTGTAGCCGGCTAGCGTGGGGGCCGATCGTCAACTGTGAACTGCCCCTGGCTGGCCACACCTTATGTTGGGGTTTATGATCGGTTCACAGTTGCCGGCGAGCCGAATCGCTGTAATGAGCTGCCATGGCATAATCGGCCTTCTCTATGGCTTATACTCGGCTTATTACAGTCGGCTTTAAGGGGCGAGGCAAACAATGAGTTAACTCGCGGTAGAGGGATACCGGAGCAAAGTGTCTCATTGGCGAGGGCATAGGATCGCAGCGTACCTGTTAGATTTTGTCTAGGTGGAGTTGTGTTGTGAAGCTCTGAATTGAAATGTCATCTGCAAAGGATTTTGTTCAACAGCAAAGGATAAAGCTTAACAAGTAGCCAAGATATAAAGGAACAAGTTAACAAGAGCAAAGTTTTTTAAAGTGGTTCGGCACGAAAATGTCTACGTCCACTGATTCTCTTTGTTAATTCACTTCATATGGGCAGTACAAGTTAAGAAAAGTATCGACGGAGGTGTCGGATGTTCCATGCCCTCTGGAACACCTCTTCGTCTACTGTTGACAAAATGTAAGCTCCGTTGTGGAGATCTTTATGAATTACATATGGTCCGTCCCAGATTGGATCCAGTGCTCCTGGGCGCGGAAAGATTCGCTTGAGGACAAGATCTCCTTCTTGTAAGCTGCGATGTTTGACTTTGGAGTTGTATAGTACTGCCACTTTTTGTCTGTGAGCTGCTGCTTTGAGTGCTGCATCATTCCTTCTCTCCTCAATTAGATCCAAAGACATGTGGAGGAGTTCTTTGTTTTCTTCTAGGTTGTAGTGGATCCTACGGTGGGAAGGCACAATAGTCTCAACTGGAAGCATTGCCTCTGATCCGTATGCCAAAGAGAAAGGAGTATGCCCTGTTGATGTTCTGAAAGATGTGCGGTAGGCCCAAAGTGTTGTAGGAAGTTCGTCCACCCAAGCGCCTTTTGACTTTTCAAGCTTCTTCTTGATTAGAGTCTTGAGGATTTTGTTGACAGCTTCAACTTGGCCGTTTGCTTGAGGATAAGCTACAGATGAGAAGCTTTTGTGGATTCCGTGCTCTTGGCACCAATCGGCGAATTCTTCGCTGTCAAATTGAAGTCCGTTGTCTGATATGATCTTGAGTGGGACTCCGTACCTGCACAAAATATTTTTGATCAAGAAGTTGATAACTTTTGTCGAAGATATTTTATTTAGTGGTTCCGCTCCACCCATTTGGTAAAATAGTCAACCGCCACTATAGCATATTTGGCTCCGCCTCGGCCTGCTGGCAGTTCGCCAATTAAGTCAATTCCCCATACTGCAAAGGGCCAAGGGCTGGTCATTTGAGTAATTTCATTGGTTGGTAGTCGAGGAATTTTAGCAAATTTCTGACATCTGTCGCATCTTCTGACGAAGTCTAAAGCATCTTTGTTCAAGGTGGGCCAGAAATACCCATATCGGAGTATCTTCTTTGCCAGGGTCTGCCCTTCGGTGTGGTCTCCACAACTTCCCTGGTGGATATTGGATAGAATTTCCTTGGCTTCTCTTTCAGCAACGCACCTCAATAAGGGGTTAGAGAAGCCGCGCCGATAGAGGACGCCTTCTTGTATCGTGTAGCGGGAAGCTTTCCTTACAATTTTCTTAATTTCATTTCGCCCGTCGGGCAGGGTGCCGTTTTGTAAGTATTCCCGGATAGGGGTCATCCATGTTTCTTCTTTGGTTACAGCTATCAGATTTACTTTCTCGAAACTCGGGGTTAGTAGCCTTGAGACAGTTATCGCTCCAGAAGTGGTACCATCTCCCATGCTAGCTTGCTTTGCCAGCTCGTCGGCCTCTTGATTTTCTTCTCGAGGAATGTGTTTGATCGAGTAGTGTTCCAATTGATTGAACAGCCGCTTGGCCTTTTTCAGATATGCCGTGAGCCGCTCTCCTCGAGTCTGGAACTCCTCTAATATTTGATTTATGATGAGTTGTGAATCACTATGAAGACATAAGGAACTGACTCCGATTTTCAGGGCGAGCTCCAATCCGGCTATTACTGCTTCATATTCGGCATCATTGTTGGTGGCAGCGAATTCCAGTCTTAGTGCATAACGCAGCTTTCTTCCCCTGGGAGTGATGATCACAACGCCTGCCCCCGAGCCTTGTTCGTTCGATGCTCCATCTACGAAGAGATTCCACTTGACATCTTCTGCTACTTCAGATTGGTCCTTACCTTCGCTAGTAGTAATTCGACAATGAAATCAGCTATGGCTTGCCCCTTGATAGCGGTGCGAGGATGGTAAGAGATATCATATTGACTTAGTTCGATGCACCACTTAAGTAATCGCCCAGAAGTGTCGGGGCGATGGAGCACTTGCCTCAATGGTTGGTTGGTTAGGACTCTGATGGGATGAGATTGGAAATAGTGCCGCAGCTTCCTTGATGTTATTAGTAAACAGTACGCCAGTTTCTCGAGTTTGGGATACCGGGCTTCTGCTCCCGTGAACCTTTTGCTTATGAAGTACACTGGCCGTTGTGTGCGGTTTTCTTCTCTAACCAAAGCGGCGCTTAGGGCATGTGGTGACACAGCAAGGTATAGGTATAGTTCTTCGCCTTCATTAGGTGTTGAGAGTACTGGTGGCTGCTGGAGGTGTTCGATTAGGTTAAGGAAAGCTATTGAACACTCATCGGTCCATTCAAATTTTCCTTTGTCTTTCTTCAGGGCTTCGAAGAAAGGAATGCATTTGTCATGATCTTTAGAGATGAACCGGCTTAGGGCGGCCACCTTTCCGTTTAGGCTCTGCATCTCTTTTCGAGTGGATGGTATCTTGATATCTTGCAAGGCCCGGACTTGTTCGAGGTTTGCTTCAATCCCCCTGGCGTGAACGATGAATCCCAAGAACTTTCCCGATGATACTCCGAAGGAGCATTTTAGAGGGTTCATCTTCATTCTGTATTGGCGAAGTACTTGAAACATCTCGCTCAGGTGGTTTATATGGTCCGTTGGCTTTCCTTGATTTTACCAGCATGTCATCCACATAAACTTCCATAGTTCGTCCTATCAATTCTACGAACATCTTGTTGACGAGGCGCTGATAAGTAGCTCCGGCGTTTTTAAGTCCAAATGGCATTATCTTGTAGCAGTATAATCCTCGGTCAGTGATGAAGCTAGTGTGGTCTTGGTCGGGGGCGTGCATAGGGATCTGGTTATATCCTGAGTATGCGTCCATAAAGGATAAAAGTTCGTGTCCGGCAGTGCTGTCCACGAGTTGGTCGATTCGGGGGAGTGGGAAGCAGTCTTTCGGGCAAGCGTCATTTAAGTTGGAGAAATCGATGCATGTTCGCCACTTCCCATTAGCTTTCTTTACCAGTACTGGGTTGGCGATCCATTCCGGGTAGATGGCTTCACGTATGAAGTCATTGGCAAGTAAGTTCTTTACTTCTTCCTCGAGGGCTGCTGATCGTTCTGCCCCCATGCTTCTCTTCTTTTGCTTTACCGGTACCTTGGTAGGATCGATGTTTAGTGCGTGGCATGCTATGTCCGGGGAGATTCCAGTCATGTCAGCGTGCATCCATGCAAATACATCCATGTTGTGGCGAAGAAATTCAATGAGTTGATTCTTTAATTCTCTTTTGAACTGAGATCCGACTCTCAGCAGTTTACTTGGATCGCGTTTGTCTACAGATACGAATTCCATGGCCTCTGCAGGCTCGGCGGTGGCCTCCTCCTCTTTATCCCTGGGGTCTAATTCATTGAAAGGATCACTGGTATACTGAAGAGGAGGGGCTTTCTTTAGTTGCTATGCTTCCAAGTTTTTCATGCAGAGAGTAGTCTCTGCATTTTTCCCTTTATCTCTCCTGCGATTATTGCGAAGTTCGGTTAAATAGCAGTCTCGAGCGGCATCTTGATCCCCTTCTACTTCTCCCACTCCATTATCCGTTGGGAATTTCATCTTCAGGCACCATGGGGCGAGGACGATCTGGAAGTCAGACAAGGCTGGTCTTCCCAAAAAGGCATTGTAGGCTGAGTGGTTGTCAATTAGCACGAATGTTTGTTTCCGAACGGCGGAGCGGGGATGACTTTCCAATTCAACAAAGAGATCCAATTGTCCGAGGGGCATCTTTGCTTCTCCAGTGAAACCATGTAGCGGTTTGTTGCAGGGAGATACGACCTTCATTGACAGCTTCATTTTGTCGAAAGCATGCTTGAACAGAATATTCACTGAGCTTCCAATGTCTACTAGGATTCGAAAAACTTTAGCTGGGCCGAACCAGGCAGAGATGACCATAGGATCCATATGAGGGTATTGCCTTCCTTCTAGTTCGCGTCCACTGAATGTGATGTCATTATTTTCCCTTCGCTTAGGGTGGCGTTCTTCCATAACAGAATTGACACAGTCTCCCTCGCTTCTGAGTGAGTTTCCATACCTTTCCATTTCTTCCCAGCTCTTGTCGGCGATGTGTGGCCCTCCAGATATTGTACGGACCACTATCTTCTCTTGGCTGGAACAGCTGGTGTTGCGATTTCCTCCGCCTGTCTCTGGATGGAGCTGCCCTGGGTTTTCCTTGGCGGGAGCTGAAGTCCCATCTTGGCCCTTTACATAGCGTTCCAGCCTCCTTCTCCTGATATGTTCTTCAATTAGGTCTCGGAGATGGCGGCATTCATTGGTATCGTGCCCATGAGACTCGTGGAAACGGCAGAATTTTCCGGACTGGATTGTGCGATCTGACTCTTTCTTGTACGGGGGACGCTTGTATGTAAGTTCGTCCTGGGTGGCCAGGAATATGTTCTCGACTGTTTCATTCAAGGGAGTGTAAGCGTCAAATCTCGGTCCTGGTCGGTACAAGCGCTTTTCTCCCTTCTTGCCCCCTGCATTGTCTCTGGAGTCGTTTCTCCGAATGTCCTTTGCTGCGGCGGGGGCGTTTCCATGAGCTGTCTTAGCATGTGGTCCTGTCTGCCTTTCAGTGGCAGCCTCTTCGAGTCTCATGTACTTTCCAGCTTCATGGAAGAAATCGGGCAAGGTAGCTGGTTTTTCTTTAGTTAGTCTTCTGGCAAACTTGGTATCTGGGTGCACACCGCTACAAAGGGCCATTAGGGTGAGTTTCTCATCGGCGTCTTGGACTGCGGCCGCTGCGGCGTTGAACCGGGTTAGGTATTGTTGCAGTGTCTCTCTGGATTTCTGTTTGACAGTAGATAGAGAGTAAGCATCCTTGAGTTGTTCCACATGAATGCGGAACTGGCTAATGAACTTTTCTTTCAACATCTCCCATGAGCTGATAGATCCTTGGGGTAGATGGCAGAACCAGGAGGTAGCTAGGTCTGCTAGGAATAGCGGAAAGCATTTACACAACACTCCTTCCGTTGCTCCGCTCATGAGCATATGATGTGTGTATCTTTGCAGGTGTACAACGGGGTCAGAGGTTCCCTTGTATGGTTCCATTGTCGGCATTTTCCACTCTCGGGGGGTGATGGAAATTTCAATATCGTGGGTGAAAGTGCAGGTTACCCTAGCACCTATCCCACGATCTCTTTGGTCCCGTTGGACGCATTCTCTGAACAATCGTGCCATCCTCTCATCAGAATATGGGGCAGATAAGAAAGAGCTTGGTTCTTCCCTGCGGGATCGATCTCGTCCAGATGGCCTGTAGGGATGGTATAGTCTATCACTTCTGACGTTATCCAATGGCCGTCCTTGGCTGCTCGGATGCATGCTAGGACCAGCTACAGTTGGCCCCTGCCCTGATCTTCCCCTACGGGGTTCTGTTTCGAGCACTTCCACAGGGTCAACTTCGGGCTGGGTTCTAGCTCGGCTCCGTTCAGCGGGGTTTCTATGATTAGGCGGCATGACTGGCTCAGCTACATCCGACCCTCGCCTGGTGCCTCCCCCATTGGGTTCGGCTCCAAGCGCTTCCTCGAGCCGGAGTTCGGGCAGAGTCCGGGCGCGGCCCCTATCACTGTTGTTCCTGTTGATAGCTTCTTCGAAGAGGGAAGACCTTTGTTGTCTCCGAGATCCTCCAGATTGAGACTCACCCCATGATTCAGTGTTGCGGTTTGATTCTTCGGTATCCCTCAAGCGTGACATGAGTTGGTTTACCAAAGCTTCTTGTTGGGATGCGAAGCGGTTAGTCACTTCAACCACAACTCTGTCTAGGTCCGCCCTAGTGATTACTGTCGGTTGTTCGGCGGCAGGGGCTGTCGGGTTTTCCTGATCTACATTTGGCACTGCTGTCGTAGTGGGCTGGTTCTCTTGATCTGGATTCGCTGGATCTGGAGCGCTGCTGGTTGCAACGTTCTTTCCCCCGTTGGCGTCTTTTCTCGGCCTGGAAGTCATGTTTCCTAGGCAATGAAGGGTGCTATTGGGAAAGAAGGTTGAATGAGGGAAGCTGAAGCTTCGAGTTCCAAGCCGTTCTCAGTGAAAGCACCAAAAATGTTTGCGAAAAAAATGGGCAAACACCTCAAAGTCGTACGATTTAGTTGATTATATGTTGTTCTTAGTGATTTGGGTGATTTATGCAAATATGTAAAAAGCAGGGACTAAACTGTAAAAGACACACAGATTTATAGTGGTTCGGCCAGAACGTGCCTACGTCCACTTTATATGTTATTATCCTTTTTTTGATTACAAGTACAACGCTTTGTATACAAGTATATGAAAGTTGTTTGAAAGTTCCTTCCGTGCTTGAGCTCTCAAACTTGTCTGCCATTGTTGTACCCCTGCCCCTCTATTTATAGAATGAGGCTGGGGGCAGGGGTCTTGGATGTATATAGCTGCTGATGGGCCTGGGCTGAAGCAATCTGGTCTGGCATATCTGGTTCGGCGAAGCTTGGTTTGGTGATGTGTGGAGGGGGTTGGTTCGGCATGAATTGGTGTGGCCTTGGAGTTGGTTCGGTATGGAGAGGTTATGTGGTGTTGGTCCGGTGGTCACTTGGTTCGGCATGATGTGGTGATGGCATGGTTGGTCCGGTGGTCATATGTAGAGGATGGTTCGGTAGTCATAGGTAGAGGATGGTTCGGTAGTCATAGGTAGAGGATGGTTCGGTAGTTGGGGTTTAGCGTTGATTCGGTGGTGCTTCCCCTCTTCGACTCGGTGGTGCTGGAAATATACCCAACAAAAACTTACATGTGTTTATGTGTGCGAAGTCTTACGTGATACATTTATTTTCAAATGGTTATCAAAGTTAAGCAACTTTAACCCGTTTACTCACACCAGACCCATGTCTGACCCGGAATTTATTTTCTGTTTTTCATAAACTCTTGGGTACTCAAATTCTTATGAGTAGCCAAGAGATAGGTTTTGGATTGTTGAGTTCTGGAGAAGCTTGGAGCAGGAGTCCAGACGTATATATCTATCTATCTAGTTCCGTTGTGTTAGTTGATGTATGTTGTATTTTGGGATGTATGTTATAACAGATATATATATATGACTGTTTTTTTGTGTGATGTTGTGTAACTCCGATATATGTAAAAACTATATAATAGTTATGTGATGTATTATATTTTATTCCGTTCCGCTGTGAGATTCTGATGTTGTTATTCTTTCTTGCTATCTTTTCTAATTCTATCTCTTTCTTTTCTTATTGATGATACGTCTTTCTGTGGTTAGAAAGGCGGGTTGTCACAATATACATATTAAATAATAAAATAAAATAGAAAAACAGCAATATACCTTACACCGTCCTCTGACACACGACCAACAATCGCCACCTGCTACTGCCCTTCGCGAGACCCTCTCCAAAACTAACTGAAAATAGATCGGCTCCTCCCCATCGACGCCGACCATCTTCCTGACTCGACAAACACCTCTGCACAAATCGACGCTGCAATACCTGCAACCCCCAATTCGAACGCCTCATTCCCATCGCAGTTGCGGCCTCACTACCCACCTCCAGCGTCGCGCCCATGCGAGCTTCGCTCACAATCGCGATTCGTGACCCATTCGATTCGAAAATCTAATTTTGGGATTACGACTACGCTTAAGAATTTATATACTCTTTCTTTTTTTTCGCGATTCTGAATTGAATTGCAAAGAAGGAGGCAACCATTTTCGTTTCTCTGAAGTCAAAATCTCAACAGAGTGATGAAAGAAAAGAGAAAAGAACGCGTTATGCTTGAGAAGTTTTCTTTTTATTTTTTTTATTTTATCGCATTCTTTGAATACGCGTGTCCGCATGAAAGGCACGTGCTTTACTCAGAGAAACACATGTTTGATAATAAAAAAAACTACTGAGAAATCTTTGGTTAAAACAAATTTGAATATAAATATTTAAATCAAACCCGTCCCTAATCACACAACTCGAAATCTCAACCTCCTATCGATGCGTGCCGCTAGGCGTTTATAATGTTATATCCCTGTTCCGAGCGCAATGGAAAAGGTTCCGAGTCCTAATTTGATCGTATGGAGAAGATAGCTTTTTGGATCCAGTTATTATATTTAATTTTTCGATATAGATTTTAGCGCGTTTAACTACCGTACGGTCAAACGATCACCCCAAACATTACGAAAATTGAAATCCCATAATAATACACTGTTACGGATTCAATGGAACTAGTTTCGTCGAATTCCAAGACTGTATCCCGAAAGGCCCTTTTTAAAAGTCAATTTAAACTATATATTTTTAAAACTGAACAAAACACTGCCAAATTCAACTTTAACACTTTTGCTATCTTCAGTATTATCAATATAAATTTTATAATCCTTCAAATTATTTTTAATAAGCATAAAACTGAAGATTCAATATTTTACTCAATTTTCCATAATTAAATTCAATAATTTAATTGCCCAAATAAATAGTGATTTTGAAATTTCAAGTTAAACTAACTTTCAAATATTTAAAATCAATTAATATTCCAATCTTAAATATTCAAAAATTCTGGGTCGTCACAATGCTGATTACCATTTGTTCCTAGCTAAGTCGATGATATTACGGCCTTGCCAAAAGGCAGGATAACACTTGACCATAATAATATTATAATTACATATTAACCAAGTCTCGTATAAAATATCGGATTTGCATTACATTGTACCAAAATGAATGGTAATACATAGTTATGTTCTTCTGGTTGACCAAGTACAATAGAAATTAACTTCATGTATATAGTGTTATTATCTAATTTTATAAAGATAACAAATCATAACATAATATAATATAATTACTAGCATGTTCCAACCAAAATTCGATGCTCCAATTAAAATATGAAAACAATGACTTCAAACTATAAACAAAAATAAAATTCGTTATTACATTCATTTATGCACAATCTCACAACTGGCGAGATCTTCGTATATCCTTGAAAATTAAATCCTAAAAAATTTATCAATGTTAAATGTAGCATAGTAAATAAGATAGTATACATGATTTCCAAAATTTTGTTAACTGGTAGTGAGGTATAATATAATTAACGCATTCCATTATTGCTTTTTTAAAAGATAACAACACAAAGTTGATATGTTCCACATCAAAAGTATAACACACTCATTTTACGCATATATATAAATTCATATCAATGTTAATATAAAATGCACATGTAAAAACAATATTACTAAAAAAAATACCATATTATGCTCCACCGATTTGTAATGCTATAAATGAAAATACTAATGGTAATAATGTACTAAATTGTACTATAGTTTATGATTTTTGAAAAAAACTAAATGTGATTGTATAACACTAATCTAATTCAACATACAAAGTATACAACATGAACCCCTATCATACATCAAAAAGGGGGGGAAATGTTCGTTTATTTTTCCTCCAATACTGATTTCAGACATTAAAAGAGTTTGAATTTTAGAAGTTTAATTTAATACATGGTTACAGGGAACAAATAGTTCGAATTTCAAAAGTTAAATCCTACATATTATTCGAATACATTCTTTGAATTGAATTAAATGCTAATGCAATGCATAATATTTATAGATAGTTAATAAAAAATTTATTAGATGGAGAAGATCTATTAGCAAACATATGAGAGTTATTATTAGAAATATATTCACATAAAACTAAAAACACTACACGTCATCATGAAATTAACTGAATTATATAACCTACATGTTATTATGGATGTCAAGATAAACTATTTGTTCATTTCTCTGAATCACCAAAATAAAAAAGTTTGTAACCATAAACACCGAGCGGAAATAAAAAAGTATTGCCTAAATATAATACAATACTAATTACATGACTCAAATATTTTGTCAAGATGTCCTAAAACTAAACTAAAAGTCTAAAAGTTATTAACATGGATTGGTACGTATTTACTAGAGGCATAATTACCACCTTAATATACAATTGTAACTAATTTAGTAATGTTCTAAGTGTTCAAACTAAAATGGTAATGTCCTTTGGATAAACCTAAACCTTTCCAACAATTAAATATAATTAAGCATGTAACTATAACATCCTAAAAAAATTTAAATAATGTATTAAAGACAACTATGGGTAGATGTATATTTTACATAAAAAAAATAATAAATTTTCACAAGCAATTGGATTAGGCATTAGAACATATCCCATTGTGTCCAGAATATCTTTTATAGTCTGAAAACATATATAACTTGTTGAATTTGATAAAATGGTTCAATATCATTAGAAAATGGATACAATGACATTTCCCTAAATATTTATTTTGGGATTAAGCCTAATAAGCCCAATTTACAACTATAAATAAAGACTTAACCCCCACCTCTCTTTACTCAAAACCCTAGCCACCACTAAGAAACTCTTTTCTTCTTCCTCCTCCTCAAAACTTCTTAAATCTAAACACTTTCTGCTCTTTTTTCTACAAATTTCTAAACCAAATATAAATACAACAAATCTATTTAAAATAAAGAGAGAGATAATCAATTTGAAAGAGAGAGAGAGAGAGAGAGAGAGAGAGAGAGAAAGGCAAACAAGTCAAGGCGAATAGAATATTACGACATGGCTATGTTGTGAAATAAGTAATTAAATTTTTTTATATGTCTATTTAATTAAATATATGAATTTTGGATTTAAATGGGTAATTTCAGTTGAATTAATAACTTTGAATTTGGATGTGTAAACATGATTTTATATCTTTGAAAAACCATAGGTGATAGCTTTGAATTAATGGAACTTTGGAAAATGGTAAATCAAATAAAACCTACCCTCAAAACGGTATAATCTCATTCATTAATATGGGATATATAGATCTAAGAAAATCTATATATATCATGGAAATTCATCTTGATCCGACTCTATTTATTTGAATTGTACGTAAATAAGTAAATAAATACATACATACAATCAAAGGGGAAATCGACATGAAATCCGCAATGAGTACAATAGAAATTGTATAAATTTATATACCCAAACTTGAATAAAAATGAAACAAAGTTTATAAAAAAGTTCAGAAAGAAGAAATGAAAGTTAAACATAAAAAATGATGGAAAAAACACATGTCAGGTGATAGAATATTAAAATGGACTTCTAAATTATTTTATAGTGCAAAAAAACTGGAATTAGTTCAAAATTGAGTAGATTTAATCATTTGAACCACAATTCAGATGTTTGGAAACAAAGGTAGATGTATGAATAAATGGAATGATGTTTGAACAACTGTGGTAAATTATGTACAGGCAATAAGATGTCTTTACCAAAATCTAGATGTCTGAATTACTATAGCAAGTCCAGGTTGAACATGGATTTGGTATAGACCAAGTAGGATGAATTACGAAACTTGCACCCATTTTCTCGATTTAAAGGGGTGGCCCAGGTTGACCCTGGACCTTATACAAGCTAAGTAGGATGAATCGAGGAAACTTGTTCACATTTTCTCGATTTGAGGGGCTCGCATAATTGCATGGAGCTATACAACAACTAGGATTGGTTTCGCTCTTAGAGACGCACCTAGGTTCATACTTCATGGCATGCACAACGTGTTACCCAATAAGGCATATGATTATATCGCAATTAAAATTTCTTGTCATTAATGTAGCACTCTCGGTTGCATGTTTTAGCATGCTAGGCAATGAGGAACGATAATGAAGACATCTGTAACAGTAGGGCAATATGGCCATGTAGTGGATGAAGCTACAGGGGGCTCATATTGTTAAACAACTTCTTTATCTTTAGGTTGTATGATATAAAGCATATGACATGTTTACCATTAAGAAATTTACATGAATTCTTCAATCATCGAAGTTGTATGCTTGGCACATGCCTAGACATTGTGATGTTCACTTAGCGTGTATGTGTGGTTTAAGCGGTTCAACATTAAGAAGGTTAACTCAATATATGGTTTGATGGTTTGTTGTTAAGACCTCATTCCAGTTCCTAGGTCTATTTAGTTTCCAGATGTCCAACCTCCAGGTGGAAATTCTCATAAGTTGTATTTGGGTTACGACGTGTTAGGGATAGTTACTACGTAGCATGTAAATTGACAACTTCTCATATTTAGTACACGAATACTATTGAGCAACCCTGGGCGAATTGGTTATAACTGCAGTTTAAGTATTTTCCAATGCTATACCAAAAGGGATATGTTTCACTCACTAAACTTTGTTTGATCCCCTTCATTTCTTCATCGTTATCTATATTTTAGGAGAACAGGCTAGTAGGTGATTTTGTTGGAACAGGACCAGCACGCAATAGGTTAAATAGGCGAATTTAAAAAAAAATTAACGTTTTGGATCTTATTAGGCCTATGAAGTTTAAATCGATTTAGATCCAATCTAAATAATTTTAAATAAGATCTTCATTTTATTTAATTAATTTATATAACGATTTGATTTTCGTATCAATATATAATATATAAAGTGTATATGTGTATCAAATACACACATACATATAAGTGTGTGTACAATATATAAATGTGTACATGGTATAATGTGCCCGTATACAAGTGTTAGGATTTACCGCGCAACATGCACATTGGTCCTTTTATGCACAATGTTGTCCAAAATAAATTTAAATTATAAATATATACATATATATAATATTTAAAATAGTGTTTAATGATTTTAAAAAAAAATTATATTTAAAAATTCGTTATTATATATATATATATATATATATTAATTTTATTGGTTCACACAAGTAGAATTGATAGTTAGTGATATTTGTAGATTTATACTTACTTATAAATATGTATGACAACACAATTAAACATGACAATGATTGTACATATAAATTCATTCAAATATATATATATATATATATATATATATATTGATTTACTATACTAACATGATGACATATTAATCATAAATTATATGATGTTACCTTAAAAATGTTGCCTTAGATTTGCACCTTGATTGAAGGACTTTTTTAGATTCGATACTGATTTGAGCTCCTAGCTTTGCAACTGCTTGGAGAACCACTTTTGATTTTTATTTGATGTTTGGATTTGATAGCTTTTACCTAAGGAGGCTAGAAATGATGGCTATCACAGAGGAAAGGAGAGGAAGAGCAAAAGTAATCTAAACAATGGTGGGTAGCATGGCCATTTATAGAGAGAGTAAAGGAGATATTCTCTCCTTGATTTACTCCTTCGTTATTACCAAATCAAGATCCTACGTTTTTGAATCTTAGCCCCTCTCTTTCCCTTCTATAGCTGCTATATAAGGCTATTTAAGCCTTAAATCATTCTAAACTTATCAGCAATTAATCACATTTAAATCCAATTTAAATGCATGTCAATATCGAATAACGATTCGTACATATATAACTTTTGTGCACCTAATTAATTACAATTGGCACCTCAAAAATATTAATGCACCCAATAAACTAAAAAATAATAATTAATAATCATAAATATTAATATAAATTATAAATCAATTAAATCATGTTATATATCACCAATGCGGTTGTGCGACTCGCAGATGTATAATCAATTAGCGATTAATATCAAATAATCAGAACTTAACATGCATACGTCACCTTAGCTAGTGGTCTGACAGTTCGATTAAATTTATTGCTTATACATTTTTTGGTAAAATCCAATTTTACTATTTTAAATGGTACCCATTAGTGACAATTATTTACACCAATTCTCTTCGTCAAACTGTATCACGCTAGGACTGATGGAATTTGGTAACGGTCAAATTTTCATTATCGTCCATATTCAACTTTATAATCCAAACACGAAGTCTTTCATACAATAATAACAATTATTATTAACCGGACTGCACTCGCTAGAGACTTTGACTTTGAGTTGACTTCAGTTGACCATGATACTAACCTCATATAACTAAGGAGATGAATTCTCTCTTGAATAGTATTTCACTTCCAATACTTCACTTTGACCCAGCTATAGTCGTTTGATGGACACCGTGCCACGATTTAACTATAATCAAAGCACAGCTTCCACATTGAAGATCGACAATATTCTTAAGTCAATAGAACGATTTAGTTTTGTCACATCGATATTTTTTGTTTGGTCTTAGTTATATTAACCAACAGAAAATTGTCAAGTGAGTCATTTCGTGGTTATCCAATAACTATAAGTTGGTAACTCCTTGGTGCCAGTAACAACTATGAGTAACACACTACCCAACATTTGGAGAGCGTTACGTAGTCTAATGTCGACAGCTGTATCGATGTCTAGTCTCGATACATCTTGACTAGGAATATTTAAAATGATATATTTATTTTATTGTGATATATTACCCATTATTACAACACCTTGCACCTACTTCCACAAAACATACCATTTATGGATTTTGTATTAAATATACTTTTAATCAAATTCATTAATTAATATAACATGTTATGTTATGTATATAATAGGAAGAAAACACGTTTTATTTCGAACCAGATTATTCGAGTTTGATATATGTAACAAATTACATAATTT
Source organism: Allium cepa (assembly GCA_030765085.1). Classification (NCBI taxonomy): domain Eukaryota; kingdom Viridiplantae; phylum Streptophyta; class Magnoliopsida; order Asparagales; family Amaryllidaceae; genus Allium; species Allium cepa. Next base: position 209,296,636 of record CM060943.1, read on the forward strand.
CCCCTCGAGCATACCACTAACTCTATCAATCTCCCACTTGCACTTCGAGCCAATTATGAAACCTCTATTACATCGTTCAATCAGTTTGATGAGATTGATCGAATTAGCCTCTTCATGTATTGATATGCTATGTTGTTTTAATCATCTACTCTTTGGATCAACTCTCTTATGCTGGTAAACTAGCTTTATCATATAGAACTATTTGGAGCATGTTTCTTGACTTCTAGTGAGCTCTTGTTATTACATTTTTATCGTATAAAAATGATATAGTATTCTCAATACTTGAAATTGTCGTTAGCTCAGTTATGCATTTGTGTATTTATATTTATACATTGCGTTTATTGTGATGCTATTCAAAGGCGATGTACATAGCCTTTCATTAAATCAGTCACATCCTTTTATTTGAAGTATTTCCAACTTGAAGCTTCTCTAGGTTTTAATATGAATTTAATATTGACATATTATACTCGATGGCACTTATGAAGTTCGAGTGTAAACACTCCTTCATAAGGAGTTCATTGTTTCTGTAAACAATTCTCTAATATTTCGTAAATACTTGAGAATACTCCAAACTATCATTTACCGATCCTAGTTTGGATTTGATGTTTGCTTTATGTTAAGCAAATTATGATATTGTAGACAATGCAACATGTATGATAATTCCTATTGCTAAATCATGAGGAATCTCTAGTAATTGGAATCCATCTTCTACGTTCCTTATTAAACATCTCTACTACTGATAAAGGAAATCAGTTGAACTAATTTACTCGGTATCTTTTTGAAATTCCAAAAATGCCCTTACTTTCTGTTTACATGTTTGCACTCAAACAAAATATTAACGTATATAATAATACAAACAGCCCGTATGCGAAGCATGGGCCCATACTAGTTTTAATAAGGTGTCTTGCATATCGTTCATGATATTCCCAACATCCTTTATACTTATTATAAAGGATATAATTTACAAATCCAATATCGAGTAATAAACAACCAAACTTTTACTGATTTTAATATAATTGCATCGTTAATAATTAGCATTATGTTGTTTACTTATAATTTATAAATATCTATGTATTTTTAACGGTTCTTTCTTACAGTCACACGCTTTCTCCGTATTTCAATTGAAAATCAAACTATTTGATATTTCTATCAAAATACTTACTTGTTATGATGCTTATAGAATGTTACTTTCGTATCATTTCTTGGATCGTATCCAAAACTAGCAATCTCTCGCTCCTACTGACATCGATATACTTTGCTAATTATGTGCAAATAGTCTATTCTAAATCATTATTTAGAACTTTCTATTTCAACACATATGTACCAAATGACAAAGTCATACCAAGTTATAATTTTGTTAGCAAATCCAAATTAACTTGAGCACATTGAATGGTGAACCTATTGTGCTAAATTCTATAATTGAAATTTATAATTTTATTTTTAACAATGTTACTTACTATATTCCAACTGCATTAGTCTTTCTCTTGAAGAACGTTTGCGGTGATGGATCATATTCCTTCATGTACAACTATCAAAATCATATTTTGATAATATACATAGAATCCTTTTGGATTTGTACATCATACCGTATGGCAGAGTCAATACTCTTAATGTTTAATTGACAACTGACTAATATCTATTCTCCATATTGATAAGAAACTCATAGTTTCTCTTGATTATGTAGGAATATTTATTTAACATCATAATGCATTGTGTTCATTTAGATTTGATTAATTTCATTTCATCCTATGTAATTAGTTTCATCTTTGGAATGTTTCCAAATCCATTCTACTACCAATGATTTCTAATAGAAATTCCTTTGCTACAAAGTTGGTATTTCTTAAAATAGTAATTATTTCTCAAGACAACGAAATTGGTATTCATAAACATTTTATGAATTTCCTTATATATATAATACTGATTTGGTTTTGGTTTACGACACTTTATGTTTGATACATGAATTGGTCGTTCAATGATGATCGTTCCCAAACTCCTATTGAAGCGATCTATACAAGATCCTTCACAAATAATTATTACATGTAATCTTTCGACTCGCACAACTTGCCAAGTCTTTGGTCTAGGATATGTTGGGGTTTCTTATAAACCCTTATCTTATATGATATTATAAACTATTCATTTAGATGAAATCAATTTCAACTTTATGTACTACTCTCAAGCACATGACCTTATAAAAAGAAGTTAATATTTCAATTGTTAATTTCGATTATAACAACCATATAATCATATATAATCAAATAATATATAGATACTAAGGTTTCGCTAATTTATATAGTATATAGTGTAGAATATTACATAGTTGTTGAATCAAAGGTTATACAGTATAAAGACTTAAAAGATGGACATGAAGACTCATGACTACAAACATCAAGATATGAAGATCTCAAGATTATAATTTAAGGTATAAAGTCATAGCTTATATTCTTAAAGTCCCTTGTAGCAATCTTTGATCTCTATCTCCTATTTCTATCTTTTATATCTTTGAAAAAAATAAATTTTCAAAAATTATTCCAAAATATTTTATAAAAGTTTTTCAAAGTTCAAAATGTTTATTTAATATTTTCAAACTATTTTACAAAGTAATAAAATATTTTAAAATTTTAAAACATTTTAAAAAACAAAATAATTTTTCAATTTTAACTAAGGTATATCAACATACCTATATATATCATATGTCGACATATATGCCGCCAGGTGTTTTTTTGAATTTTGAAAGGAAGTATTTATTCGTCACAACTCTCTATAAATGGACACATCTGTTTATTAGCTATATAAAAGAGTTGTTCAAACGAATTTTTTAATAACTAATTACTCATTTTCTTCCCTTCTCTTACTCTCTTGGAAGCTCCATAGAAAATATACTCTGTTCTCTTCAAAATCAAATAGAATTAATTCATACTTCTTTGTGTTGATTCAATACTTCTTTTTAACTAATTTGGAAACATCTATCACTCAATTCAAAGATCAAATTGATGTCCAAGAGGCTATGAGATCCATTTTATCCAAAGTTCAACAAATTATCTATGGAAAAACTATCAACTCTATTTTTATTTGCTTTAGGTGTGCTTGTAGCCCCTTCAAATCAAATGGATGTGCTTGGTCGCCCGAAAATCTTATGGTTATGCTTGTAGCCCGTTCAAATCAAGTGGGTGTACCCTAAGCCTGAAAATTCAAAAGGGTGTGTCTTGTAGCCTCGAAAATGAAATTCTATCTGGATTTTCCTTCTGTCTATTTAAATATTGGCATTTAAAAAGAAATATGTACAAGCAATTATATAGGACTGGATGTTGGCGAAATCCAAACTGGTATAAAATCCCTGGTATCATCTCTCTAACTCTTTACTGTACTATTTTTATTTTTATCTGTAATTACATCTGTGATTGTTTGATAGTATAATTTTGTGTTTTTAATTTGTGATTTAATATTTAATTTGAAAGAAATTTAAAAAGATCCTTATAAGTCAGAAAACACTATTCACCTCCCCTCTACTGTTTAATTAGCCTTAAGATCCAAAACTTTATAACCTGCATTTGGTATCAGAGCACTAGGTTTTCAAAAAAACTTGTAATTTGAATTTATGATAAATATAAATGGCTAGTAATACTATTTTTAACATGTCTATGAAAAAACAGTTTTGTGAAACCAATATATTATTTTTCAAGTAAACTAGAAACTAATTACTTTGAAATGTCACGTGATGTTTTGGAAAGTTATAATGTTGTATTTCAGGAACAAGAATGTTATATGGCTAATGGTGGATAAAAAATTGATATACAATCGTCACAAATTAAGAAGGACAAGTGGATGTTGGACAATGGATGTTCAAGACATGTGACTGGAGACAACTCAAAAGGATAGGTAATTAACATCGGCAATGTCGGTAACTCTGAAACTCCTACCATTTCTAATTTTTGCTAGTTAGGAATCTGAAATAAAACTTGCTTAGTATAAGTCAAATTGTGTGATAAGGGTTTTTAAATTAAGTTCAAAAGGATAATTTCCATATTGAAGATAATGAGTCGAACATTCTATTTGAATGTATTTGGAAATGTAACATTTATATTTTAAGATGAAAGTGTCTAATGGCAATTTGGTTGGAATTGGCATAACAGATTTGGTCATTTAAATTTTAAACATCTATCTAAAGTTGTTAGATATGAACTTGTTAGGGGTCTCCTTAAAATGATTTTCAATGTCAACAACTTATGTGATGGATGTCAACTAGAAAACTTCATAAAAGTTTTTTTAAGTTAAAAGATATGATTTCAAATTCTCATTCTCTTGAACTTCTTCACATAGACCTTTTTGGTCTATCTCAAATACAGTCGATAAATCATAATAGATATGTTTTTGTAATTTTAGATGACTTTTCTATATTTATATGGACAAGTTTTCTTAAAACTTAAATGTGAAGCTTTTGAAATGTTTAAAAAATTTATTAAAAGAATTTGGAATCAAATTTCAATCAAAATTAGAACGATTAGCAGTGATCATGGAGGAAAGTTCGAAAATGAAAATTTTGAAAGCTTTTGTAATGAGAAAGGAATTACACATAACTTTTCATTTCCAAGAGCACCTAACAAAATGGTGTAGTAGAACGCAAAAATAGGAATATACAAGAATATGTTAGTACAATATTAAACGATAGTGAATTACCTAAAAGTTTTTAGGCTGAAGCGGTTGCTATAACATGTTATATTTTACTTAGAATTTTAATAAGTGCTTTGACTAAGAAAAATCCATATGAGTTATTTTATAATAAAAATTCTTAAGTATCTTATTTTCAAGTTTTTGGCAATCAATGTTTTATATTAAATAAAAAGGATATTTTAGATAAATTTGATGCTAAATCAAATAAAGGAAATTTTATTGGATACTCAAATATAAGTAAAGACTACAGAGTTTCTAACACTAAAATTAACTCCATCGAAGAGATATTACATGTTTCATTTGGTGAGAATTTTAAAATCAGTAAATCTAGTTTTGGTGAAGAAGAAAAAATTAATAAAAATAATGAAATTACAAATAATGAATCGATAATGAGGAAAGTAATAGTAACTCTGAAAATTCACATCCAAATAAAAGAATAAGATCTAGGAAAGATCATCCTATAGAAAATATTCTAGGAAATATTGAATCTATTGTAAAAACAAAAAAAATCAATTAAATAAAATGAGTAACATTGCTTTTATCTCAACTTTTGAACCTAAAAGTCCAAAAGAAGCATCATTAGATAATTTATGGATTCTTGCTACGCAAGAGGAACTGAATTAGTTTACCAGAAATGATGTTTAGGAATTAGTCCCAAGACCTTAAAATAAGTCTGTAATAAGAACTAAATGGGTTTGTAGAAATAAAATTAATAAACAATGACAAGTCATTAGAAATAAAGCATGTTTGGTTGCTCAAGATTATATTCGGGGGAAAGGATTAGATTTTGATGAAATCTTTGCTCTTGTAGCCAAATTAGAAACCACTAGAATTCTACTAGCTTGAAACACCCCACACCCCTTAATATACTCAAATGGACACATTAAAAGGCGTGGTGTGTTGTAGGTATAACTGAAACTAAGAGAGACTAAGATTCACAAGATAAAAATAGGTAAAAACAGCGGAAACTAAAACAATAACTTATATAAAACAAAAGCTTCATAATCTCTTCATAAACCAAATAAGTCAAAATCCAAATACAACATATACGTCTCAAAACCCAACATATCTCATGAAATAAAAAATCGTAGTCTCAACAAAAATCAGAGTACAGATATCCCTCTTAAATGCCAGTATAAAGAAAGAACCAAAAGCAGAAAAAAGTACGGAAATACATAATAGAATCTTCTCCAAGAAACCTTCGATCGCTACAATCTACTACCCTCTCCCTTGATTGCCTACGGGGGAAAAGGGGGAAATAGAGGAATGGGTCAAATTAAAAGTCCAGTGCGTGATAGAAACTACTAGAATTTTTAAGAAAAGTAAAAGTAATGGACTCTTCAATAGTTTTAGTTCATATAAGGAAATAGGAGAGATAAAGCTGGAAATAAATACGAATTAACTAGTACTCAATTAATAACATAGGTTAACTTTGACTGCTTGCACTTTTCCTTGATTTTTGCTTTGATTGGCTGAATTCCTAATCCTGTAAGTATGATGTAATCCTAATTATACCCTTTTTGATCGACCTACTACTCCATAGATCTTACTACGGACCAGACGCTATATAACTCCCTACATAGCGGCCAATGGTATCTACAAAAGATGCACAAAGCACCCACTATAGATCCGGATGACATATATAGCTCCCTACACAGCAGCCAATGGTTTCCACGTAAGCGCTTGGAACTCATAGCAATTACTGAGCACCAGAATGGAAGTTGCGTGCGTAACTTCCACCATACCCATACTACCTTTTGCTCCACCTATTGGGTCTTCTTATTACCTTAGACTCCAGTATAAACGTGCCCCCTCATCCCACTTTAGGCTAACGTGAGATCACCGTGTGTCTATAGAATCTATATGGAAAATGCTGTTGGCACTGGCCCGTTATCCACTAGTTGCGCCCCTTATTCAAATCCCCTGTGATTTGGACTTCTATTTGACCAATTACTACCATTCGTAGCTTAAGTGTGCCCTCGTCTCACTTCAGGCTAATATGAGACGTCGTTTTGTCTAATAGGGATTGCTATATGGTATAGGTTCTACTTTTATTTTTGCTCATTAACTTAGATAAATTATTTAAGTAAGTATTTATTATCATCTTTACTTTCTACGCTTATTAATTTTTCCCAAGTCTTAAAATAAGCCTCATTCTATTCTTTTTCTTATTATAACCTACGTTATAATCATGCTGATTACTTAACCCAAAGTATAAGTGTGAAAATAAGCTTCTTTCATCTTTTACTCTTTTTTAGTTATAATTCCACGTTATAACTAAGCCAATTTATTAGTCCAATTCTAATCATAATTAAGCATAATTTCAATCTTAATTCCATTTATATTACAATCCATACCGTCTTTATAATTTACACCTTATTTTATTCATTCAATATTCTTACTTATATAATTCATATTCACATTTAATTTATACTAATCCGTACGCAAAGAAAAAGAGGAAGAAGAGAATAGACGCTTGCATAAAATCCAAAATGTCGAAAAAGATGTTAATAAGAAATAAATAACTGTAAATGAATAAAAAGCTATGCTTAACAGTAATAAATTATAATTAACTGAAAAAGAATAATCAAAATGGAGTAGACTGAAAAATAGATCTAAAACTATAAAAAGGCTATTGCAAAATCATAGTAAAACTACAACTATTGGAAATCCTATTATTTCAAATTACTTAAAGAAATCTTAAAATAGTTACGATCACTCACCCCCGGTCCTAAACTCTTCCTTTGGTCTTTCCAGATCCACTTAGGGTAGTAAAATAATTTAGTTTATAACAATTTTCTTCTTTGAAAAAATTATTCCGTTTATGGTCCTTCCTAGAAAGGTGAACCAAATTGGAGAAAATCTAGAATGAGAAAAAGTTTTAGGCCTAGGGGACTATTTATAGGGGTAAAAGTGGATTTCGGATCGTTGGATCTGGGGATTGAATAGGATGCAACGACCTCATAGGCCGAATAGGAGCCATTGGATGCAAAAATAGATGGATCGGATTGGTCAGAAGAATGCAAAACAGCCAGTTTGAGGCTCTGGAACGTTCAAACGAATGAACGTTCATTCGTAAATAGCAGAGGCGGGTCGACCGGGCGGTCGACCATCTAATGCCCAGGTCGACCAGTCGGTCGACCTGCCTACACACACACATACATACATATATACATATATATATATATATATACATACATACATATATATATATATATATATCTTCGTTTTCTGCTTGTTTTGTTTATTTTATAACTTGTTCATATTAGCTCAGATTTTGACGTTCTATGTATGGAAATTGACCAGAATATTACTACCGACACGATGGTGCAACTTCCGTGGCTCAATTCTAATAATTTCACAAAGTTATTTTATTATCTAATTAATTAACGAATTAATTATTACAGACCAAATTTTGGGTTGTTACATTCTCCCCTCCTTAAAGGATTTCGTCCTCAAAATCTCTAAGGATAAAAGAATGACTAAATGATTTCATCAAGTTCTACCACAACTACTCAATCATCAACCATTCATCCAATGTCCTTAAGTTTTTCTAATGAAGTTTATGATACTTACGCAATTAATGTAGTGTAAATGACCTTAACTAATGCAAAAGATTAGGCTGCCCACTAACTCAGCTGACCTCCTTTTATGTGATCATGTCCGTGCCATGTATCCAAATGAATGCGAAAATTTCCTAATGATAACTGATAATTCTATATGCATGCTTTAAACATCTAAAATGCAACAACCATGTGAAAATCATCCAATTATAGCAACCATGGAAAATAGAATAAAATGTGCGCACATGCATATGCATATGCTCTAGTGTCCTAGTTTGGCCGATCACTAAAGAATAATAGTGCATAGTGTAACTATATGCGTCCATTAGCATCCACTAGCAAACACTTGCAATCACTAACATACATCATTCATAACATGTTTACATCAAATCCTACCATCCATAGGTTAAATCCTAAGTTATACTCTCCCAAAGGATAATAAAGGAAAGAACCTATTCAAAACTAAAGATGGAAAAAGGAAATTCCAAAACCTATTATCAAAGAGACATGGATATGAGATACAAATTTTCTCCTAAACAAATTAGTCTTCTCTGAAATCTCTCCAACCGTGTCAGAACCAAGAAGCAACCCTTTCCTAGACTCCAACCAAAATGAAGATGTCCTACACGGTCTTCCAAAAAGGACTTAAAAAGGTGTCATTCCAGTGCTAACTTGAAAACTACTACCTTATGGATTCCATTAAAGAAAGATGCTTTTTCCAAGTTCTTCCAAAATCAAGAATACTCATTCTCAACCATGCTTCTCTTACCGTCCTACTAATATCATTTTACTATTCTTCATGATTCAACATTCCTAGGTTCTTACTAGTGTCCTATACACTTTACGAAAACTTCCATTATTACTTCTAAAAGTAATTTCCGCTATCTCCTTACACCTTTTTTGTACTCCTAGGAAATGATTCAACATTCCTATACATTTGTCAACTGGGTTTTTACCCAGGAAAATTCAATAGGAGTTAGAACATCCAAACTAAGCCAGAAGACTTGAAACTTAAACAAGGCAACTAAAAGAGCAAGCCAATGGAACTTAAGAGAAACAAGCCAAAAATCCACAAAGTAGATGAATCATTGGCGATCCATCATCCAAGGATCGTTAGCGATCCAAAAGGAATCATAATTTGTTTTCAAAGCCTCTTGCATCATGATATATTACCGCTTTTAAAAGTATTTACCAAGTTTTGTAGCATTTCAAACAGCGTAGTTCAAGAAGTAAAGACTCATCTGATTCAAGCTGTTGACCAAAGCAACTATCTTAAACTGGATCTAGAGAAGTTATACGGAATCGGATTGACTTGAAATTTGGAGGGAACACTTAGGAGATATAAAAGAAAGCTCCTAGAAAAATTAAACATGATTAGAGAAGATTTGATGGATCGTTAGTGATCCATCTTGATGTGTCGCTAGCGACCCATGTAGGGCAGGCCCTACCACTAGTAGGTCCCACACATCTTTTAGAGTGTACCTGCAAAGTTTTATTTGATTTTGTTAAGTTTTGAGTGAATTATAGACGATTCTTCTAGACCAGATGACCATGAACATGGATGATCAAACTAAATCCAAACAACTTGATACTCGGATAGCACATTCAAAAATCAAGTGAATGGACCTCAGGAAAATTGAGCCAAAAATATGCTAAGTGGATGGATAGCTAGCGATCCATCCCCTATGGATAGCTAGCATTCCATCATGATAGGTTGGATCGCCCACAAACTTTCCAAGCTCCTTCATAGACCTAAGTAAAGGCTTTTGGTGGAAAAATATGCTAAGTGATGGATAACTAATGATCCATCCTCTATGGATAATTAGCAATCCATTGGAATGACTCAGATTGATTTGAGATTTGCGATGATGACTTGGCATACAAACTGAACTCTTCTACACTTAGAATTCTGGCTCAGTATTCACTGAATTCCCCTATAAATACTCACCTACCTGCAACATAAAGAGAATCTTTTGGATTGGCTACTGGAACTCTGTAGAGATTATTCTTCACTCATCTCCTCCCACACAATAGTCATCTGGGGGTTCACTACGATTCTCCATTGAACTCTTGTAATTGTGACTAGAATATTCAATCATATTGTAATTCGATTCAACTTGTAATAGCAGTCAGTTAATAGAAAGTTATAAAGTGGGTGTATGCTTCATTAACAGCCGAATTACTAAAAAACATTTCTTGTCTTTTTACTATTTCTACTCCTTTTACATTATTTTCTATATTATTGCTCTGTAAGAAAAGAGCTGATGCTTTCACACTCAACCACGAGTGTTGATCTATTTTTTAGGTTAACATTTTGGTGCTTTTACTGAGAACCCAACTCAGGCTTAGATCTAGCTATCTACTTTGGATCAGATAGGTTCAGAAGTTAGATCCTCAATCTCTGCTTAGAAAATTTGATGTTGGAATCAATGGTACTAAGAAGAAAGAGAACTGTCTCCGGAAGATCCATAAGAGCTACCATTGCTGTAGAAGAAACAAACCCTCGGCAAATTGAAGTCAACAACCCCAACAACCTGTTGTTAGGAGCTAACTCTGGAGATTAGATTCCAGGATCCTCCATATAACATGAAGTTGTGACTAAGGGAGAATTGAATAAAATGGTTGATGAAATTAACCAGAAAATGGCAGACAGTCAAAAGGCTCTTACGAAAAAGATAGATGCTCTCTTAATGCTCCAATCACTAACTACTCCTAGAACGGTGCCTGAAGTTGTAGCTGCTATGGAGCAAGAGCATTCTTTTGTTTCTAGCTTGAACGGAAGAAACAGAAAAAGCAAAAGGAAGTGGTGGGCAGAGCTCCAAGAATCAGGATGGAAGAAAATGTTAACACTCCATCCGTTGCAAAAGCACTTGCTATAAACCTAAACTTGGGGGTGAAAGCCATATGGGGAGATATAACGATAACTCTCTCCGGCTCTAAAGATGATAAACAATTTGAGAAAGATAGATTGGATGAAAATGCTAACGTTTCATGCTAGAAGAACTCTAAAACCTATGTCGCAGTAAAGTGCAAAGAAATGGATGAGGAAAAACTACTCAAATGGTACTCTTAAAGGTGGAAGAACCAAGAAGATATGACATAAACTGGGATCAATTACAAGGCCAAGCACCCATGATATATTATGACCACTCTTAGCTGACCAGCTTCCTATCCCATAATGGAGCTCCCCTCATCGAATCATGAATGATCGTCATCGAAAATCATCAAAAATGTCAAAAATGGTCGTTGAAAAACTCACTTCAGGGTTGACTCGAAGTCGAACTCGGGTAACCGCCTATTTGACTCAAAGCAGATTCTGGAGTCCTGACTCAAAGGCAAACTTGGGTAATCTCCATTTTACTTGAAATAGACCTCAGAAATTCTGGCCTGAAATCATACTCGGGTAAAACTAAGATTTTCTCCAAGCAAACAAGCAAATGACTCCAAGCACCGTTCGTCACCAACCCAGCACTTCAAATTCTATGACTCCAAGCAAACCATGTGCTGACTCCTAGCAAATGGAAAATTTTCTTAGGTCTAACTCCAAGTAAAATAACATGTATCCATCAACGCCAATCCATCTTCTTTTGCCCATAACTCGAACATACGAACTCCAAATGCCTTGAAATTTGGAATACAACCTTATGGGGTCTTCCTTGTCGTCCCAGACCGATCACACCTAGTTGGAAAAAAAATTGGGATCATCATTGATCCATGAATCTATCCTAAGAAATTTTCCATTCAATCGGCATTTCCATTCATTCAAGCATAGGTTAATCATGCACATATCGTTCTCAAACATTATAAACAACCATAACTTGAAAACTAGCCGGTCTAAAAACGATTAGAGCATCTTCCCCAATCGAAACTCGTTCACCGAAGCCGTTCAGCATATAGAATGCCTAAAGAAGTTTATCATGCCAACTATACCTTCTTACAACTGTACAACTAATTTGAAATTTCTTTCTTACGAGTACGACTAGCATATGGATGAAGCGAGGGCGACAGATGCAGTCTACTACAAGGCCTTTAAGAATCATTAAAGGATGAAACAACCTACTACCCTGGAAGAATTCTATGAGAAGGCAAACCATTTCTAGAGACTAGAGATAGTGCGATTGACAGAAGGTATCCAGCAAGTTGCCAAAGAACATACAAAATGGTAAAGGAGCTACAGGACCTCAGGGACCTTCGGCCCAAGAAAGGCCACAAAGACCCAGTAGAAAAGCGCCCCGGCTAACTAACGAAATCAGACGAAAGGATGATAATCAAATAACACTATGGTAAAGGAATGGGACAGCAACCTAAAGAGATGCCTTCCGATTAGTCCATGTCTACTTTCCTTTTCCAAATGAGCCATAACGGGACACTAGGGGGCATGTAGATAGCATGGCAAAAGAAATGCTTTTATGCCCTTGACAAGTTATGTCGATCCCCCTTCTAACAACCGACGTTGCTCTGGTAGCGTCGAGAAGGCTTGTCCAAAGGATAGTCGAACAAATAGATCTAACCCATTGGTCTCCAAGAACTGATAAAACTGTGTTCTTGCGAGCCGAATCCAAAAAATTCCATTTAAAGTCGATGAATCGTTGCTTTAATACCGTCGGGCCATCGGACACACGACCCAGAACTCTTCTTGGAGTCAACGAATTATCATTTCAAGGTCGTTTGGTCCCCGAACATCTAACCAAAATTTCTCTTGAAGTCGATAAATCATCGCTTTAAGACTATCAGACCATTAGATACACGATCCAAAACACTTCTTGGAGCCGATGAATTATTGCTTCAAGGCCATCTGGTTATCGGACATCTGACCAAAATTCCTCATGACATCGATGAATCATCACTTTTAGAAAGTTGGTCCATCGTACACACAACCCAAAACTCTTCTTGGAGTCGATGAATAATTGCTCTAGGGTCGTTTGGTCGCCAGACATTCAATCAAAATTCCTCTTGGAACTAATAAATTATCGTTCCAAGGTCGTCTGGTCACCGAACATCTGACCGTAAAAACTTTTTCATAAACTAAAGCATCATAAAGGTCCTTCATGAACTAAAGTGTCATAAAGGCGTACAAGTAGATCAACAGTCATATGATCTAAAAATCCTTCATGAACTAAAGCACCACGAAGGCCAACTGGAAGATCAATGGTCATCTCATCCAAAACTGCTCGAAATCTGTGAAATCATGCTCTAGGGCCATGAATCGACAATCACATCAGTCACTACATAAAATTAACAGAATCACTTCCAAAGACTAATGAGATAAACAGTGCTGAATTCCAAAGCTTTAAACTCTCTCAAAGAAACTAAGCCAAAACTGAACCGACCTTATGATCATTTGGAGGCCCACTCGAGTCAAGCCAAAATTTAGCGCCTGGGAGAACCAATTATCTTAAATACTTATATGTAAATCTCTAAAGATAGAGGCTTTTGCATGCTTTATCATCTAGAAGACATAGTTGTATCCACTGGACCATGTGCAACCAAACAGGTTATGGAGAAACCTTGGATATAGATTAAGCACGCGAACAGCCCTACGGCATATGGGCACCACACATACTTGAATAGCTATAAGGAAAGCTAGGACTAATCATACCCTAGTTTTATTACTCCTGGTCGAAAATTATGGCTTTTGACAACTATAGACTTAACGACCTACCTAGCGCAACAAACGAAATAGAAACATAATACTTGCTTGCTTTTTTCTCAACTCCTCCTTTACCACCCTTAGTGACTAATTCCTTTTCCTCTTAGACTATATGCCAGTTGAAGACCAATTCACTAAATTAGTTTGGACGAAAAAGTGGGAGTCTTTCCCTGAACTCCCACAAGCTCTTTCTTCATAACCATTTCTATGCGGTCGGTTATAGATCTCTCAATGCATGAACCAAATCTGTTTGGCGGTGCGCATCTTCCCAAAATACGGAGGATCATCCATGCCATGGTTACCTATTCCAAAAACCACTTATCTCATAGAACTGATGAAATCGCATTCTAACGAAGCCAAATCGTCAGATTGATGGGAAAACTCGATCCTTACCTTCTAAGAACTGGTATCGCTCCTCCAGCATCGAGAAGGCCCAAACCATTGTGCGCATCCTGAAAATTGCACCTAGCTTCTTAAACCGAAAAAACCATGTTCTATCAAATAACCTGCCAAGTCAACGGGGTTAAATCAACTTAAACAGCTAGATCGACGGAACTTGATCCCTATCTCCTCCAAAATCAGTGTCACTCTGGTAGCATTGAGAAGTTCCAAACTATTCTAAATCAATGGGTCATATCGATCCCATAAGCCACGCATTAACCACACATCACTTCTTCAGCCATGAAACCACGCTCTCGAAGCACGAACTCCTTACCTTACCCAAAGATTGGCAACGTCGAGAAGTGCCAAACTGTTCTGGATCGATGGGCCATATTGATCTCATAAGTTACGCACTCCTATAAGCCACACATCGCTTCTTTAGCCATGGAACCATGCTCTCGAAGCACAAATTCCTCACATTACCCGAAGATTTGCAACGTCGAGAAGTTCCGAACCATTTTGGACTGATGCATCGTATCAATCTCATAAGTCTCACGCTTCCATAAGTTATGCATCACTTCTTAAGCCATGGAACCATAATCTCAAAGCATGAACTCCTCACGTTACCTAAAGATTGGCAACATCGAGAAGTTCCAAATCATTCCGAATTAACGGGTCATATTGATCTCCTAAGTCATGCACTCCCATAAGCCATTCATCACTTCTTGAGCCATCGAACCATGCTCTTGAAGCACAAACTCCTTATGTTACCCAAAGATTGGCAATGTCAAGAAGTTCCAAACCATTTCGGATCTATGGGTCGTATCGATTCCATAAGTCATGCACTACCATAAGCCGTGCATCACTTCTTGAGCCATGGAACTACGCCCTCGAAGCAGGAACTCCTTACATTATTCGAAAATTGGCAACGTCGAGAAGTTCCAAACCGTTCTGGATCGAAGGGTCGTATCAATCTCATAAGCCACACACTCCCATAAGTCGCGCATCACTTCTTGAGCCATGGAATCACCCTCTTGAAGCATGAAATCCTCATGTTACTAAAAGATTCGCAATGCCAACAAGTTCCAAACTATTTCATATCAACGGGTCGTATCAATCCCATAAGCCGCACATCTCATTAGCCATGCACTCTCAAAAGCTACGCATTTCATAAACCGCGCACTCTCAAAATCCATGCAATTTGTAAGTCTTGCACTCTCAAAAGTCATGCATTTCATAAGTCGAGACTCTCAAAAGCCGTGCATTTCGTAAGCCATGCTTTTTCATAAGCCATGCATTTGATAAGCCGTGCAAACCCTACATGATGTTACTCTGGCATGATCAACGAACCGTTAAAATTTTCTATGCAACAATGTTGTCCCGATAACACCAAGAAACTTGTCTATTGTAGGATTATCAGAGATTAACTCCCGCTACCCGAAAGAAATGACATTGCTCTGGTAGTGCCACAAAGTTCACAAACCAATAAGTCGGCAAAGATTTTTATCTTTGACCAAAGTAAATGTACAAAATGTCTAACTTTAAGACATCCAAGTCATGAGTTCCCAGAGATAGGAGCTGCGATGGACCTTTGACTTAGGGCATCCAGGGAGCCATCCAGAACATCAAGTATCACATCAATTGTTTAGAATAATCAGCCCTGTGGACTGAGGGGAACATAACACATTGACACTTGGTTTGGATAAAAATTCGCTCCAATTTGTAATAAAAGGTGGAACTTACCATTGCCCAAAGATAGATTACGATGGAAGGCATTTCCAGAATCAAATCATCAATGCATCGATTTCGAAAGACAGAAGTAGGTGCTCGATTGAGGTCTCAAATCCCCAACTTGCAGAAAACCAACTATTATCCAAAGACAAACAATAGCAAGGAGAAACGCTCGAAATCGAGCAGCTAAACCATTGATTCCCAAAGATTGGAACCAATGAATAAGGTCGATATCTACAACAATGCTATCAGCCCAGCATAATGCATATAGCCTGAAACAAGCAAGGTTAAGTGTCACAGATTCAAGGAAAACACTACTTAACTCTACCCGTCTGTGATCAAGATAGGAATAAGCGCGGTAGTACCGAGGCAATGTGATGACTAGCTCCACAATTTCTAATTTTCTATAAGAACTTGGAATTTAACACGTAGAAATGAAGGGTTTTACCTAAAAATGAAGGGTTCCACAGATAGGTGTAAGATCATAACAAAATCTGGGTGGAGGAAATCTGATTTTTCGTGAATAAGAATAACCATGGAATTGATTAAGCAATAACCCTGCATTTCCCTCCATGGGTAACACTTGACAGTGAAAAACAAGTCTAGGCAATGAAAATACCTAGGACTCCCATCCTTCTAAAACGTGATGTATCCCAAAATTAAGCAACGTTGAGAAAAACAGAAACATTGGGTAGATAGGGAGCTACTCAGCTATACAGGATTGGATGAATGATTCAATCCTAACCAACATGACTTTATAACATTGCCCAAAGACAAGTAGCACTAAGAAAAGGCTTCTACAATCACTTAAAGTGCAAGTTTTCGAAGATCGAAACTAGTGCCCACCTAGATTAAAAGCATTACCGGATTGATGTGGAAAATTGATCCCAACCTCCTTAGTGTCTATGTTTCCTTGGCAATGCTAAGGCCTTTTCTCATTTCCTAACAACCGGTGTTACCCCGGCAACGTTGAGAAACTTTCTATTTTATAAGTATCGGTGTTCCCCTGACAACGTCGGGAAACCCACTATTTCCTAAGTATTGACATTGCCCCGGCAATTTCGAGGAATTTTCCATTCGTTATGTACCGGTGTTGCCTCGGCAATGTCAGGAAAAATTTAGTCTACAGGTTCGATAAGAAACACTCATCGTACTAAACCATTAATGCACTAACTTTCGAAGAAAGAAGTTGGTCCTCAACTGAGATTCTACCCGAATCTTCAGAAAACTATCGTTGTCCAAAAATGGAAATCAACAGGCAGACATAACCTTTCATAGGTCAGCCGGATGGTTCGGCCTTTCATCATAGGAACTAGCCATTACACAGGAATAAAAGAAGCATCAAAAGGAAATCCCAGGATTGAATTGCTCATGTGCTAATTTCTTGGGATGAAAGCTGGTGCAAAAGTGAATTTCCTAAATTCAACTTAGAAAGAACTTAGATCATCCAAAAGATTGGCATCCTTGAGGAAATGTTGCTTGGAACCAACCAACTAGGTTATCAATTCCCGAAGATAGGAATTGGCGTATGAACAGAACTTCTATGACAACCGCAATCAAGCAAAGCATGCACAATTAAGGACATGTTGGGACAATCATGGAAGGTTGAAACTAAAACCATGTGACTTCCTCAATCGTAGAATAGGATTGAGGGCCTAACCAGGGGTAATTGAATCATTTGTCCCAAACCTCTCCATTTCTCACAATTGCTCAAATATAGGCATTCAAAATAGCTAGTCCCTCAACCAGGGATAGATGCATAGATACTTGATCGAAAGAAAAGTTGCAAAGTCCAAACATGAATAACCGCGAGGTTAGTTAGATAAATGTTCTGTATCGCAAAAAAGAGCATTCTGGCAAAAAGATTGCCAATAAAGGAAATAAAGGATTTAACGTTTATAAATCAATCGTCGCTCGTAGTCTGGCGATGACAAGAAGGATCGATGGCCTACTTACGGTCTAGTTAGATCATTTTGTTCCAACTTGTAGGAATATGTCATTACCCGAAGTTTGGTGATGCTAAGAAGAAACCTCTAGAATGAAATTTTCGATACATCGGCTTTCGAGAATAGAAGCAAGAATTAATTGAATCTTTAGTCCTACCTTCTAGCATCTCATGCTATTTGAAGATCCACAACATCAAGGAAAAATCCACAAAATTGAGCCATCCGTGCAGGAGTTTCTAGAGATAGAAATTGATACATGATTAGGGTCTCAACGTTGGACTTGGAAGAATCACTCTAGCAAAAGATGACGGCGATGCGTCTTTCCAGCACATGTACCCAGAATGACATTGGAGGATGGTATCAACTTGGAGGAATTCAATTACAGTCAAGAAATAGACAACATTGAAAAAAATCAAAGCTTGGAATCAAGTAGCAAAGTACTAAGTTCCTAGAGATAGGAGCTATTGTGCCAATCAAACTAGGGTAATCGAACGTATTTCCCAGTAGACCTAGTTTCTCGAAAACATATAGACTTAAGATTCAGAGAAATCATCCCTATGGACAAGGGCGGATACACCAATACTTTGTTGAAACGAACTCAATTGAGCATAAGTAGGGATTAGCTATAGAACTGGCTAGACCAAGCCACATCATAGTTCTAAACAAAGTTATGAAATAGAATATGCCAAAATGATAGCAGAAGTACTACATACATGTATAGAGTTATAGTAAATGAGTTTATTGCACATGAACACAAGAGGTGCAACAGCGATAAAAAGAAATAATCGAAATCGAGCGATCAAACCAACAGTCCTTGGAGACAGAGGTTGTTGTGTAGGTAGAATTCAAAAAATGCAAAGGAAGGCTAACCGCAATTGAACAAGTCATGCTCTAGTTTCCAAAGACTAAAATTGTGCCTGATCGAACTTTAACTACAACTCCATGAGTGCTGTTGTGCCTTATAATTTAACTGTAATCAATCATTCTGTATGATAGGAGATTAACCAAGTCCTTGAAAAGAAATAGTTAAAGATAAAGAGCAAGACTTCGCTCTAGAATGACGTACAATCATTTGAGACAAAACTTAGATTCACCGCCGGCTGAGTTAAAACTACATAGGTCGACTCCAAACCTATGTCATGCACCCACTTATCGATGTAAACCCTTGTGTAAACTGCAGATCAAAGATTGCATCGATAATATCATGAATTGAAATTTAGATTGAAATTAAAAATGAATGTCTATCAGAAATCAGTCAATTTAAAAAACATATTGAGACGGACTCCGACGATTCACTGAAATTTACAGACTAGTGATCTAAAACTTGTCTTATTCCTAAGCATACTTTGTTTCCAATTGAAAGCATACTCTAGGGAACAAATGTTAACTGGGTTTATAATCCAATAGAATTCAACAGGAGTTAGAATATCCAAATTAAGCCAAAATGACTTGAAACTTGAACAAGGCGTCTAAAAGAGCAAGCCAATGGAACTTAAGAGAAACAAGCCAAAAATCCACCAAGTAGATGGATTGCTGGTGATCCATCATACACGGATCGTTGGTGATCCAAAAGGAAGCATCATGAGTTGTCATAGCCTCTTGCATCATGATCTACTACCTCTTCTAAGAATACTTACCAATTTTCATAGCATTCCAAGCAACGTATTTCAAGAAGTAAAGATTCATCTGATTCAAGTTGTTTTTAACCAAAGCAGCTAGCTTAAACTAGACATTGAGAACTCATATGGAATCGGGTTAACTTGAAATTTGGAGGGAACACTTAGAAGACATAAAAGAAGGCTCATAGAAAAAATGACCATGACTGGAGAAGATTTGATGGATCGTTGGCAATCCATCTACATGGGTCGCTAGCGACCCATGTAGTGTGGACCCACTACATGAATTCATACGGTAGGTCCCACACACCCTCTAGAGTGTACCTGCAAAGTTTCATCCGATTTTGTTAAATTTTAAGTGAGCTATGGATGATTCTTCTAGACCAAATAACCCATGAAGAAGAATGATCAAACCAACTCCAAACAACTTGATACTTGGACAACACGGTCAAAAGAACAAGTGAATGGACCTTAGGAATGTTGAGCCAAAAATATACTACATGGATGGATGGATAGCGATCTATCCCCTATGAATAGCTAACGGTCCATCATGATAGGTCGGATCGCCCTCAAACTTTCCAAGCTCTTTCGTAGCACCAAGTAAAGGCTTCTGGTAAAGAAATGAGCTAAGTTGAAGGATAGCTAACGATCCATCCTCTATGGATAGGTAGTGATCCATCCCTTATGGATAGCTAGCGATCTATTGAAATGACTCAGACTGATTTGAGATTTTCGATGATGACTTGGCATAACAATTGGACTCTTCTGCACTTGGATTTATGCCCAATACTTACTAAATTATCCTATAAATACTCACTTATCTACAATATAAAGATGATCTTTTAGACTGGCTACTGGCACTCTATAGAGATCATTCTTCACTTTTCTCCTCCTATACAGTAGTCATCTAGGGGTTCACTGTGATTCTCTAGTGAACTCTTGAATTTGTGACTTGATATAACTTAGAAGATTCATTCATATTGTAATTTGATTCAACTTGTAACAGCAGTCGGTTAATAAAAAGTTATAAACTAGATGTAGGCTTCATTAACAGTTGAACCAGTATAAAGGTCTTCAACTCTTATTACTATTTCTACTCTTTTACATTTATTTTCTATATTATTGCTCTATAAGAATAGGGCTGGTGCTTTCATACTCAATCCAGGATGTTGATCCATTTTTGGGTTAACAGATGTATAAGAAATGGATATTCTTTTTCATGGTTTACACTGTCTATCTCGTTAAAAAGGAAAGAAATAATTCCTTGTATTTCAAACGAAGCAAAGATCTCGCTTTGGTTCATTAATGGAAAAAGTATAACAGTGATCCTTTTTAGAAGGATAGTTTTGCTAAATTAAATTGTGGAAATGAGTGTTCTAATTTAGAAGTTAATATATAGACACATGTATAATCGCACTTAATGTATAAGAATAGAAATATATAAATTGCATAATTTATGACTATATATGTATTAGTTAGTAATCAACATATTGGGATTTATGGACATTGATTACAAATATAACGGTCGATAAATTTGTAATTAATGGGAGTTAAAAAGAATAATATGGGCGTTGATTAAGGAATTTAATATGGCATTGATGGAGGATTTGAATCAGCATACTAAATGGATTTTGAAATCGATAAAAAGATTAAAGGGATTTAATTGAGGATTGACTATAGATTGTCAAAATTTGACATTAATGGTCAATTATTAAGGGTATATTAACTGAAGTAATGAATGGACCACATTTACAAGATGTTAATAAGGAAAATTAAGGAAGGTAGGTGACAGTAGAATGACATATTAGAAGTGTCCATCTTAATTGAGTAAGGAGTGTTAGGACTACAACATTATTTACACCAATTAAAGATAAATGGTAACTTGCAGCAAAAATTTCTTTTAGATTTTTTGAGATTGTTTTCACTAGTTATCTCCTTTAAGTTATTGGAAAGTGTATAATATGTTGTAAGATATGTTCTTGTTTTATTGTTCTATTGATTTTATCAATGGGACTAGACTCCTAGACAAATACATACATATTGAAAACAGCGTAAATAAGGAAATTTCATAAGAAAACTTAACTAGTGATAAATTTTAAGTAAGACTAGAAGTTAGTGAGAAAATTAGATTAATAACTAGGAATGAAGAATGCTTTAATCCAAAAAAATTAGGATTTTGGGAAAATAAAATTTACCTTGTAAAGTAACACCATTCAAGGATGACCCTTCACCCGAAGGAGACAGGATGAATAGGAATATGAAGAGAATTTTCTATTGGATAGGGATGAAGAAGAAGGTGACAGAATTTTCCACTAGGCGTTTGACATGCCAAAATGAAAAACATAGAATTGGTTAGGCAGCAAATGAAGGCCGCACAAGATTGCCATAAATCTTATGCTGACAAGCGAAGAAATAGAGTTTAAAGTAACAGATACGATGTTTATCAAAGTTTCCCATCTTAGAAAGGTTGTGGGATTGGAAAAGTCAGGAAAGTTGGCACCAAAATTAATTAGGCCTTTCCAAATTTTATAAAAAAAATAGGAAAACTTGCTTACCACATGGAGCTACTTTATAAGTTGGTAGGAGCCCATGACATGTCTCACATTTCACACTTTCAAAAATGCCTTTATAGCACAACTATTGTAGTAGAGCCTGATCAGTTGGGAGATTTTTAAGACTGAGCTAATAGCATCCCGTGCCGCCACAAGCAGTATGAAGTAAAGAACTAGGAAACTCTGCAATAAAGAAATTAGGATGGTTCAAGTGCAATGAAGAGAGCATCCGATGGAAAGCGTGAGGACTTCTTATCGTAAGCTTTTCAACTAGAAAATTTTTCTCTCTAAAATTAGGTTTTGGTTGCATCGTGGTTGCTAGATTGGATGGTAACATATGGTCGATACACTTTTACTACTACATTTGCACTCATATAAAACACTTTTTTCATGTTTAGGATGTTTGTATACATACCTATATTTCATGACATTAGAATCATGCTAGGATTGAGCTCACTTGTAGTATATCCGTAGACATAATCACATTACAATTTTGTTGAGTAGATGGTTGTGTAGATAACCTGGTCGTATAACACGCATGTTTATTGCGTGCTACACTATTAGACCCTTGGAAAAATCTCAAGGACGAAATCCTTTTAAGGAGGGAGAATGTAACACCCCATAAAAATTAATAATAAATTTATTAAATAAGATAAGGTTAAAAATGAAAATTTTGCAAAAGTCAAAATTTGACCATGGAAGTTATGTCATTGCGTTCGCGATGAATTTTCAATCAATTTCCATACATAATGTTCTTAAAATGGACATCAAACAAAAATGTTGTGGATATTTGAAGTTTTCAGATTTAAAATAATTTAAATAGAATTGGAATTCAAATAATTAAACAATTCTCAAATTTGAAATTTGAAAGTTAACAGCAATTAAACTTAGGGGTTAAGTAACGTTAACATTAATTAAATAATTAAGGAATAAAATTAAATAGCAAAAAAACATTAAAAACCTTCTCAAAATAGCTTCATTGGTCGACCGCCTACTTGGGCTGGTCAACCACTAGAGTTTCTACATTTGAATGTACCGAATTTTACTATTTTAAACCAATTAAATCCAACGATTCTGGTGCATTCCAACCACTATAAATAAGAGCTTAGCCTCCTCACTTTTATTTACAAATTATTTTGAGAACCAAGAGAAGCTCTATCAGTCTCTCTTTTCGAAGATTCGAAAAATTTCTTAAGGGTTTCGGGTAAGAAATTTTATATATCTATTTTGTTTCTATTTATTTTCCCAACCCTATTCTTGTCAAGTTTTCTAAATCTAATGTATATATTATAATCACTTGCTCCGTGTGTGTATGTGTATCAAAAAGAAGAGATCCAGTAGAGATTGTTAAAGACGTATCAAGTCCAAAGGAGGCAATGCTAAGGATATACCATGAGTGGAAATCTTAGCTTTTCTATTTTAGTAATTGATAAGTATAGTTTGGGTTTGAATATGCCTTGAGGAGTTTTGCTTTATGAAGACATAATATTACAAACCTCCTAAATTCCTTCAATGCGAAATGTCAATTCTAGATTAAAATCACAATTGTTTAAGTCAAAATAATGGAAATTGTATAAATTTGCAGTTTTCAATAATTTTACTTTCTATTCCACCTTTTCTTTTTCTTTGAATTTGATTGATGAGTTTTGATTAAGGAATAGTGTGTAAGGTATGAAATTTATTCGTAGTTTGCACCTTTCTTGTTCCTATGAATTAAAATAGAAATTTCTTTGCTTAATTTTATGTTAAAAAGAAGTTGAATAGAGTGAAAATTGGCATCGTAAATTTCTATTACCAATATATTCTATTATTTTGATGTAATAAGTTGAGTACAAATTTTTATTGTATGCAAGTTCATTGATTAGAACTTTTGGATATGAATACTGGGATTTCGCTATTGTTGATAATATAGGATAAGACTTGTATAATTGTTAAAAGATTTGACATTTAAACGCTAGTTTATGGCGTAACTTCCACATGCACAGAAATTGCTAGGCGCATACCTATATATACACATATGTATACCACACACACACACACACACACACACACACATAAATATTAGTGTAATTAACGTACAATTGCGTAGTTAAATAGGTTTTTAACTTTATTAAATCCACGTTAGGCAAGTAATTAATGTTAAAGGTGAAATTAGAATTTTTTTATATAAAGCCATGATTATGGCAATGGTAAGATTGTGATAATATATATAGAGAGTGATACAAACTATGACTAAGTTATAGAGATGTGAGGCCATTTAAAAGTACACGAAAGTCTGCCCAGCTAATCTGGCCGCCAACAGTCTAGCTTTGGAGCAGATGTGAGACGTCTCCTATTATAAGTCGTTACGATGACGCAAGGTCAATCCCAGATTCTGTAGGCTAAATATGCTCAGTTAATCTTGCTACCAATATCTACGGGTAGTCATGCTAATATGAGATGTCACCATGAGGGTACGAGTCTTAATACGAAGAACGTGCTTCAGATATTGAAGGTAATAAGTGGTCTTGTGAGGGCGCACCTCTTCTCTATGTAGGAAGTATTAATTGGTTGGGGTTTTGGGTTAGGAACGGTAGAGGATATCTCGGGAAGGGCAATCTTCAATAAGAAGTATTAAGTGGCTGAAGAGATTTTATGCAATGTAAGCTACATAGTTACTAATGTGGAGTCCGACTTGGGATTATAATAGTTAATGACATGGACCTAATTAAAATAAAGGTATTAAATGGTCAGAGTTTGCCTAATCTCATTTAAAAGGTATTAAGTGACTTGAGTGGTATCCCTTACGTTGAATAAGACATTATGGATGATAGATATGGGTTGTTGGATTGATAGCTAGTTGGTTATGGGCACGTATTTGGAAAGCCTTTTATTTAAGTTTGAGAAAAGCCCTTGAGCTTGTATTTGAAAAGACTTATGATGTATATAGATACGTAAGACATATTCTTATTCTAATTATACTGCCCAAGTACTGATGTAGTAAGGCTCGAGATTTTTATTCATACATATGCTGTTTTGACTTCCTCCTCATTACAACACAGGTTAGGAAGGGCAATGTTGAAGGCGAAGATTTTGATCAGACTTGTGGCAATATTCTATTTATTTACCTGTTATTTTCTATAGTTTTTGATGTAACCGTGAAATAAAAATGATGTTGTAATTTTGGAATACTGTACCACAGATATGTAACAGTGATTGTGGATACTTTGTTATGGTTTTAAATGACCTTTTGAATTTATGATAAAATGGATACTGTTATTATTATTATATTTTATTCCTCCACTGTGAGATTTGAATGTGTAGATAAATAGCTCTGTATTTTTCTTTTTACCAAGTAACAACCTACTTTGAGATGGTTCTAAATTTCAAGGGCCTTTTCTGATTTGAGATTTAGACCCATTTTAGGCGCGCTGTTACATGCATTGTCATTTAGAGACATTATTGTATGAACCATGTTAATGTTGAGATTACTATCTGATTTGGTTATTTTTAGCACGTATATTTTATTTTCTTCGACGATGAGATCTAAAAGTGTAGAATGTTTTAAATTATATTAGTCTCTATATCATGTAACTCTTAAAAACCAACAATACTTACATCTTGGCACGACGCAAGTTCAAAAGCCAATTCTAGCTTTGGATCGGTGTGTCTGAAGGTGTGAGTTGTTACATTAACTAGTTAATCCAATTGTTAGAGCATATTGGCCGAAAACACACATCATTATACATAATTAGTAAAAGGAGATATATTCGGGTTTCTTTTACTTAGGTTCAAGTTTTTAAAACTTAAAGGTTAAAGAATATATCGCCCATAAAATTGTATATGAATTGGATATTTGAAAAGATACGTTAAAGCTTATATAGTTTTCTAGGAAAAAATGCTATGAGAAATGACAACAAAAATTTTAACAGTACATGTACTGATAAAAATTTATTGACTGTCGGTCAGATTAAGATAATTAACTACATTAATTGTCATAATATCGTAAACTTAACATGAGAACCAATCAACATTCATATATTCACTGCTAATTGGTAACACAGTAAATTGAATTTTTTTATTTCAACCTATAAACCACTCACATAATGTAATAAACAGAATGAAAGAACCATTGTTTGATAAAATGTGAGCATTGAGCAAACAATGGTTACCTATATGATAATAACATTTTCTACAATAAATCATCCATATATAAAAATATTACCACAAATAAAAGAAGAGTAGACAATTCCTAAAGACTAAAATTGAAAAGGGATTACATGGGCAACCTCGATAATCGTTAAATCTTGTAGTCCCGCCAAGAATTCCGCTGTATCCTATCTATTTCCATATATTTACAATGACCTACACACTATAATAGGAGAACGTATTAAGAGAAGCACAAAAATCTCTTCTTTAAATATCGGTCTACATGATGATCATTGACACAATATTTGGAGGAAAATTGGAAGAAATCATAGATCTTGGAATCCATAATGAATTAGAGATATTAAGTGTTATCTGCATATTTTCTACCGCTATGATACAGAAGTAATTGGGTGCCAAAAGAAAGGCAGGAGGTTGTCGAGCTTGAAGACAGTAAGAGATGTAGAGTTTCTACAACCACAAGAGTTACCGAATTTCTACTGCCATAAGAGATATCGGGTTTCTACATCCATAAGAGATGTAGAGTTTCTACAGTATAAGAAATGCAGAGTATTTACAGCCATAAGCTTCACACCTCTCCATCTATTATAAATAGAAACTCATCGTCTCATGAAACGAGGCCCTTAACAACTTTCTCTTTCTTAACACAAATCACTTTTTGGACTAGAACATTTCTAAGCTCTCTAAGGTGTTTATGAGCAACTTTAATGGAAAATGGCCAATGACGAAGAAGATGATATGGACATATGCACTAAAGGACTTGAACAATTAAAAATTTGCATATTTGATTTGTTTTGTAACATGCATTAGTATTGAACAAGAGATAAACTTATACACATTGCCTACTGTATCCGACGCAATAAATCAAGATCCATGGAGTATTTTGACTTGCCTATTTTACCTTTGAACAAATGATTTAAATTTTGAACGATTTCGTAAATAATTTGAAACCAAGTGATATTACTGGAATTTCTTTAAATATGCCTCCTTGTATAACATCTTAGGTGTTGAATCGATTTTTGATTTAACATTTTGACGTTAGAATGAGGGCTCAAGCCTCTGCATATTCGGAAAATGACCGTAATAAACTAAAGTTTGAATTTATATGTTTCAGAGAAAAAATTTCAATCCTTTTTGATTAAGCATTCGAAGTCTTTCTTACATCCATTCACTATTATTGGACATCCCATTCATTTTTGATATCCTACATCCATTCACTCACTTACGACATCCTTTCATTTACGACATGACTCATCACGTGATCTCCTCTTACTTATTCCACCACCTTACTGTATAAACAATCCATTTTCTTCTCTTGTCATTTTTCTACCTTCTCTCTCCTCCACCGACATTTTAAAAAAATCAATCACCTTATAATCTTCCTTTTCATTTCGGCTTCAATGAATTGCTTTCTTCGGCATTGTTCGGAGCCCAATGGTATTAAATCTATATACTGGTAGATGCAATTGTCGAGTGCCAAATTTATACGAGATTTCGAGCTTATAGAATCAGATGGTTTCTAATTATTAGGATCATATGGTATCGAACTTATGGGATCAGTTGGTTTTAAACTTATAGTATCAGAAATAAGGCATGATAATGGGTTTATGATCAAATAACAGTGTCGAACTTGTATCTGGAGGTTTCAAATGCATCAGGTGATGCCGAACATATTGAGGTTTCAAATGCATCAGGTGATGTCAATCATGCCTGAGGTTTTTAACGTATCAGGTGATGTTGGCCATGTCGATAGTTTCGAATGCATCAGGTGGTTTCAGCTATGTCAAAGGTTTTGTATGCATCAGGTGGTTTCGTCTATGTCACAAGTTTCAAGCACATCAAAGTTTCGTATATATCTAGATTTCGAATGCATCAGTTTCGAACATATCAAGTGTTGAATATGTAAGTTTCATATATGAGTTTTGAATATAAAATGTTGTCTATATGGTTTCAAAAGTATGAGGCTTTGTCTATATATGGTTTTGAAACTATAAAGTTTCGAGCATATATCTGGGTTTCGAAGGTATAAGCTTCTTAACATAGATCATTCAAAAATACATGAGAGTTTTCAAATGTATATAGTTTCGTATATATTTATGAGTTTTTGAATATACATAGTTTTGTATATATAAGGTTTCCAATGAATAAGCTTTAAGTAGATATGATTTTGAATATATATAAAGTTTCTTATATATACAGTTTCAAAAATGTAAGATTTCGAATATATAAGTTTCAAATGAATATATGTTACGAATATATATTTGAGTTCTTATATAAAGTTTTGGATATAAAGTTTTGAATATATAAGTTTCTAATGGATATATAACTTTGAATATGTAAATATATAAAGGCTTCAAATGGATATGTACAGGTTTTGAAGATATAAAGTTTCGAATATATAATAGGTTTCATAAGCATAAGGTTTCGAATATATATATATATATATATATATATATATATATATATATATATATATATATATATAAAGTTTGAATATAACAGGCTTTTGGAAAAACAAGGCTTCGTAGATACAAGGTTTCATATTATATCATCATGTTGTCAAACTTATATCATAGAGATGAGTTTGAACCAGATCAAAAGATCTCAAGCTAATTGAAGATGATATTATCAAGTATACATGTTGTGATATTCCGTTTTCCATACCCTTTGAATCGACAATAAACCACATATGTCTAACTCAAATTGCATGAAAAGACAAATCATCAAGGGTAATAAGAAAAAATAGACAGAACAGAATCTCACGTGAATGGAATAATATATAATATAGAACAAATGTCTTTACACCGTAAAACTTTTAAAATACATATATTAGAGTCTAACATAAATTCAGCTTGGACGGTTATAAACATTAATCCTTACCATTGTTGACAAACATCAAACAAAACAAATAGCAACGGATAATAGAATATGTCCATACATAGATGAATATCTCCAACTCTCCTATGGAAACTCCAATTGTTTTCGACTAAACCTGAAACTACTCGAATCTGACCCGAGTATTGAAAATACCCGGATCAGCCTTGATAAACCAGCAGAAAAAACTCAATAATAAATAATAGTGTCATATATCAGCCTTCGAATAAAATCCTTTGAAAATAAAGAGTATCTCATAAGACACGCCTGTACATAAATATGAATAGGTTTTTACCTGATGATAACCAAATCGCTTTTATATATCAAAACATTTGATATTATTTCTAATGACAATGCTTTAAAAACATTTGCAAATAAATTTATTAATCTTAACCGAAGTTGTTTTATTTGATTAAATTCCAGCATAATAGGTTTACAATCAAGTTCGTAGGTTCTTATTGGAGAATGGAATTTCATACAAATGACCAGGTGAAAGGACTACCTTCCGATGGGTACACCTCTAGATGGATGTCCTGAGGCATAGAACATCTTCCCTTCGCCAACACAAGACCGGCCTACCTTTATAACTAGATAGTACCGAATATGTCATCCCCTGGTCGTTACCGACTTTAAATCGGACGCTCGAGCATACAAACCACATTAATTTACATCCTGAACGTCATAGCAGGAAGAAATATATCTAGAAGGGGATGACCATACCCTAATTGGGAATGACCCACTTAGCCTTGCTACATCTAACCTTGTTTCGGTCATTTCCGGTTGGTGGTGCTTGAGGCAACAATTACCTTTTCACATAGCACATCCTCTTCCACTTTGAAAGCCACATTG
Organism: Allium cepa; assembly: GCA_030765085.1. Classification (NCBI taxonomy): domain Eukaryota; kingdom Viridiplantae; phylum Streptophyta; class Magnoliopsida; order Asparagales; family Amaryllidaceae; genus Allium; species Allium cepa. The sequence continues at coordinate 209,326,612 of CM060943.1, forward strand.
CCATTCCACAATCACACGACTGATTTCTACAAACGCATAACTTCCTGAGCTCGTATGTTTCATGAAAGGGTGTTAAGCAAAGAGAAGGTCTTCTCCGCCACCGACTGATGTACTTTTATAGAGATCACTCATTGTGATTTGAAATGCGAGGTTAGACATCACACATACAAGTTCGTTCTGGGACTGAACGAAACCGAAGGCACTTTCCTCGGCCATTACCAGGCAAGTAGTCCTTGTAATTTTAAGATTTTTCATAACAAGGAGACCACTACTACAATAAGTAAGTTGAGAGTTTATCCCCAATTAATCAATAGGTAGACCCTTGTTATTATTTGTCTCAATATCTCCGTCTTTGATATCTTCATTTTTCGAACGCGTAAACTGGTTCGAATTGGTTTTCGGAAAGGAATCGCCCAGATAAGACCCCGATTACATCGAGATCCAATTATCGATAAAAAGTGGATATGAGCATACAAGATTTATTAATTCTCTTTTCACTTTAATTCTTTCCGGATGATTTCAAAGTCTCTTTCTTTTGTCTTTGAGTAATTTTAAGTAATTCATTCTTTTTATTTGGATAATATTTCAAATTTTCTCCTTAACCCTCAATCTAAATTCCTTAACTTTTAGGCGGGTCAAAAACAATGTAATTTAAGACATCACTTACGATAAACCCTAAAATCTTAGCAAAAATAATGGAGTAAATAGGATCATAGAAACATTCTGAGTTTACTCAATATCAATTTATGTATTCAACAAGTGCTATGGGCAGAATAACAGTGAGACTACCATTTAAATTCCACGAATAAGACGAGTTCCATCTTCGGATTTTAATACCAAATATGGGAAGATTATCTCTATGCAATCCAAGTTGTAGCTTATTCATTTTGGAGATTAATCCTTTTTTACTTAAATTGCTTAACTTCTGGAAAATAGTAATTCTCTTTTATTTTGAAAAACTTAATATAATCTTTTTAGAGCATCGGGGCTTTCCTTTCGATCTGTTCCACCCCTCGCCTAAGAAAATAAAATGTAGGCCAGGTAAGTTCAGGGCACTGGTTTCTCTGTACTTAACCTTAGTTAAACACCTTTTTTATCTTCCCAGATCTCAAAAGCGGGACAAATGTACTAGTCGTTTCTGCATACTCGGTTATCAACTTTATTTTGGAATTGATTATAAAACTTCCAAATTATCGTTTAAACACTTAATTTTCCTTTTAAAAACATCCATAATAGATTCTAGGAAAAATCATTACATTTAAACTTATATTCCAAAAGTTATATAATTTGCAGCATAAAAGTGCTGCGGGAAGTGCTATACAAGCTTATTTGATTTAAATAACTTTTTAATATTTGAAAATTCATATTTTCCACTTCAAATCTATTCTAAAATATTTATATAGATTTATCAAATTTATTCCATATTTTTTCATAATTAGAAAACATCATTTAAATAGATTTCTCGTTATGGTCACTTCAATATACTTGTGTGATTTTTCTAGAAAATTAATTTGGACATGTTTCAAAATCTACTTAATAAAATTTTGATTTTCTTTCTTCATTTAGAAGATATGGATATAATAGTCTAGAATTTTCTTATCTTGAAGAATTTCGAGCTATATCCACTCTATACGCTCAATTGAACTTTTCGACATGAAATCGTGGACTAACATTGCATAACGCGCCTAATTTTAACTTATTTTTCAATACTTGAAATAATATATTCAAATTTAACTTATTTACTTATAAAATCATTGCAAATCATTTTAAATCAATATTTTCATTTTTTAAAGTATTTAAAATATATTTTCACTATTTCGATATTATAATATTATTTTATTCCTATTATTTTAATTTAAAGTTTAAAATCCAATTTCCATCCAATTTCAATTCTAACTTCAAACTAAACTAAATTAAAACTTAGATTTTAAATCTAATTTCAATTCTAATTTAAATTTCAATCTTAATCTCAATTTCAATTTTCAAAATCGATTTCAATTTCAATTTTACTATTCATCTCTATTTCAATTTCAATTTAACTTTCCATTTCAAATCTTAATCCACTTCTAATTTCACATTCTCTTTTACTTTAACACTAATTTCAATTCTACTTGAAAAGAGACTTATTTTTCCAAAGTATATCATGTCATCAAAATTAGTCCTATTTAACAAAGGGGATACTTAATCAAAATGAGCATAATTGAGTTAACATTTATCACTAACAAAATTATAGTCCATACACAAGTAAATATGATAAATAATCACAACCATAAACATTTGCAACTATTCAATCATAACACAAACATAACCAAACATCCATAACATAAAACGGTAATTATCTAACATAACAATTTAACTTGATAATTAATTTAAATCATATAGCGATGAGAATTTCTTCACCTTTATTTCCACTTCGTCAATCTTTTTATTTAAGCTACATGCCTATCAAACTAACGTGCTATTTTTCGAGCATTTCGAATTTGTCGTTTCCTTTCCTTCTCTCTTTTTCTTTCTTCTTTTTTTCTTTTCTTTTTTTCTCTTTTTTTCTTTCTTAATGTGGCCGTGGGCTTAAGGGGAAGATATGTTCTAAGGTGGCTTTGGGTAGAAGGGTGCGTGAGCTTTCATGGTGGGTAAGTGGGGTATGCGTGTGATTTGAGGAGGTAGGTGAGTTTAGGGCTGGGTATGTGCTGTAGAAGGTGGGTAGGTGCTTGAGGGGCTCGGCCTTCGCTATAAGTGGAGGATGGAGTTCGGGTGTAGGGTAGTGGAGCTTAACCGTGGGTTTGGGAGGTGGGTAGGTGGTTGGCCGAGAGTAGGGAGGAGGGTAGAGGTGATTTTGGTGAAGATGGTGGAAGGAAATGGAGGTGGAAGAGGTGTTGACTGTCATGGAAATGGAAGTGGAGAGGATGAAAGAAGTGAAGAAAATGTAGAGAATGAGATAATGAATTTTTATGAAAAATGAAGTGAATGGTGTAGGCTATTTATACTTGAGATTTGGATGGAAAATGACTACAATACCCTTCTCTACTTTTTGACTTTTAATTTACCTTTTTTCCCTTGATTTGAACTTTGCTTAATGGAGAGGAGATGGTATTAAATGTTAAATGATGTTTACCTCTTTTTCTTACACTTTAAAACATCTAAATATCCATTTGCTTAACTTCCATATAGGATAAGACTTGGCATTAATGGTGAGAGAGATGGTTTGATTTGATTCATGTACTTAGTGTAATGATATTGTTCTATAAAGTTTTATTTAATTTATAGTAGTCAAATCATGTTTTGTAAACTTTATTTAAACACAATTGTCTTTATATGATAAATGTAACATGTAACATAGTTTGTTAAGTTCATATATGTGTTAAAAAGCATATCATGTTGTAACAATGTGGCTATAACTTGTTTGGGTTGAAAATGGTGTTTTTGTTGACATATTTATAGTCAAAATTTGACGTCTTTGTTAAGCATTTATTAAAGAAAACCAAACTCAAAAATGAACTTTTTTACTTATTTAAATAAATTAAAATAGTCCATTCATATTTTAAAATTATATTTAAATAATATCAAAAATCTACATTTTTACAGTGTACGTAAAATTGACAAAATTTTTGTAAAACGATTATTAATATACTTTTAAATCTTTTTGTTATCCCATTTTTGGTCAAAACTGGAATATCAATAAATTGGCAAGGAATTATGGATATCAGGATTGGAGATCGGTTGGAATCAAGGCAACGATCGATATCGTAAAAATTTGGTTGAACTCCGACCGAGGCGAAATTGATTGGAGATGATGATAAGGATTAGAAAAGGCTATGTTTCAATTTTCAGGGTAATCGGAGTTCATATGGAGGAGTTATGATCGATGCAAGGTAGGAAAGGAATGGCTGTTCGAAACCATCGAGGGGTCAAGATGGTGCTCATTTCGAATCCATCAGATTCGAACCCATCAAGGTTTCTGTTCATTTCGAACCCATCAAGTTCGAATCGATCGAAGGCAAGGCACAGGGATGGTTCGAATCGGTACACTTCGTATCGATTGGTGTGGATTCGGCTCTAAGAGGTTCGCGTTAGATGTTGGTTCGACTCGATGGGCTTCGAATCGATCGAGTTATTGTTTTTGACACGGTTGCTTCGTATCGATCACAGGAAGGTTTCTGGGTTCGTACCTATTGACGCGAAGAGAGTGTTCGAGAAGGATACGCAGGGAGTTGACTTCATGGATTTGAAGGACTTCGGGACAGTGTTCGTATCGATTTGAAGTGATGGATACGAACAGAGGAAGAAACGTTCAACGCGGCGCAAAAGGTGGATCGACCTGGAGAATTCGTGGCACGTCATCGATGCGCATGCACTTCGAGGGATTCGAAGCAATGGATTCGAAGAAGAAGGATTCGAACGAGATGGATTCAAAGGAGGTGGGTTCGAAGCATGGGTTCGAACCAAGCAAAACGCACGGAACTTTGAACTTGGATCGATCATACCTTCCAAACCGTTGATCCAAATGCTATGAAATTATCACAGAAGCTTACATACATGTTGAAGAATGTTCTCACCAAATTTCACCTCGATTGGACATTTCCTTGATCGATTCGAACCAAGGGTCGAATCGATCCTGATGTGGGCCCGGACCTCCAAATTTCGGGCGAGTGGGCCCCCTCACGTGCGTGAAGCGGTCTTCCCGGATTTTAGGAGAAATATCAGCCTCCTACGCTTATAAATAGAGCCCCTGGTCATTCAGAAAGGGGTCGGAGAATTTGAAGAGAAAAAGGACGCCCGGACGCTGCCAGAATCACTCCATAACATCATTACTGCTATTTATTTCGAGTTTTGGACTTTGTAACTGCTGTAATCATCTGTAGTCATCAAGGATAATCAATAAAAGGATAAAAACTTTGGAGTGGACGTAGGCTGGAGATAGCCGAATCATTATAAACCTTGTGTCTCTGTTCTTTACTTTGGGATTGTTGTTTAATATTTGTTGAGATCTGAGATTTGTGTTTGAATATTATTAATTTGTATTCATACACTGGTGCTTTCACGGTATTCGGGGTTTGTGACCAATTTTGGCGCAAACACTTTGGTGCTTTCACTGAGAGGGACTAGCACCCACTGCATCGGATTTGAAGTTTGGATTTGAAGAAGTTTGAGGAGTTTTGATCTGAAGACAATGACTAGGCAAAGTAGTAAAAGGCAAAGGGATGAGAGAAGCCAACAGGAAGGAAGTCAACAAGCATCCTCCGGAGCCGGAGAAGGACAGGCTTCAATCTACATAACCCGGGATGAAATGAAGGCTATGGCAAATTCTTTGCAAGAGAGATTGTTGAAGAGCCAACAGGAAATGATGCAGACTTTCTTTGAGTAAATGAGAGCTGCAGGGATGCAGAATTTAGGAACAGCTACAGCCGCTGTGGATGCAGGACAGGGAACTAGGGTCATGGAACCCAATGGAGGACGAGATACGGAGCCAGAAGGTAATCAGCAAGGGCTTGGGGGCATGCCCACGGGATCCAACACAGGAGGACCTCTGGAAGGGATTCAACAAGCCAGAGCTAACGTTGCTGCTAGTGAACCACACGAGGAATATGTGCCAGAGTTCCCTCGGGGGCATGGGGGGTAACCCCCAACAGACAATAGCGGATTAGTGGAAATTATCAGAAGAACTGTGCGAGGTGGTTTGACCAACGGAGACATGGAAGGAGTGAATAGGAGTCCGTTTGCTCGGGAAATAAGGATGGCTCAGAATCCACCTAAGTTTAAGCTACCTAGCGTGGAGGTATATGATGGTAAGGCGGACTCAACTGATCATTTGATGAGGTACACCAGACACATGGAGGTGCTGGGGGCATCAGAGGAAGTGATGGCCCGATGTTTCCCCTTATATTTAACGGACTTAGCTGCAATGTGGTTTAGGCAGCTGGGAGAAGGATCTATAAGGACTTGGAGGGAATTGGTGGAAAAGTTTTTGGGACGGTTTCGGGTTCACGTCAAGAGGCCGAAGAATGTGATGACATTGACATCGGTGAAGCAAAGGATGGATGAATCGCTTAGAGCTTTTCTAACTCGATTCAGTGCGGCAGTCGCTTCGGTGGATCGGCCTGATCCATCGATGGTTTTAATGGTAGCAGTATCATGGGTCAGGGAGGACTCGGATTTCAAGGTATCTCTGATACGAGATCCCCCACAGGATCTCGACGAATTCTTTCACGAGGCAGAAAGGTTCCTTCGGCAGGAAGATGCGAGTACAAATTTAGAGGTGAAAAGGGTTAATGCAACTCAGGATATAGGACCATCCAGCAAAAGTTTGGATAAAGACAAAGGGAAAAGGAAGTTGGACGATGATTTTAGAAACACTAGGAAGCGATGGAAGGATCCAAAGTTTTCTACATACACAGGATTGAACGAGACGCTGGAACGGATATACATGGATACTCGGAATCGCCTTCCTTACCGGAAGCCGGCTAGGAGAGAACCAACAGAACGGGAAAGGACATCAGGAAGGCACTGCTTCTTCCATGATTTAGATGGACATGATACCAACAGCTGCAGGCACTTAAAGGATATAATCGAGGAGCATGTAAGAAATGGACAGTTACAGCAATATGTCGGAACTCGGAACGCAACGGTGGAGCAGGAGCAACCACCAGCCACATCACGCCGTGATGATGCGAGGCCCAGGGATGATGGTCGATTGATCATCCATTGATTAGGATAATGTGAAATAAGTAGCGAACTACCGGCAAGCAACTAAGTCGTTTACACATGTATGGGGACGGAGACAGCCCCTAGGCATGCTCTGAATGACGATGAACTGCGGTGCTGTGGTTTGTGAAATTTATCTTTTGCTTTTTGATTGGACACTGCTTTTCCTTTTGGATTTGGTTTTGGAGTCCGGATCGAACTCCTGGTTTTTGCTTGTTTTTTGATTTGGATTTTCCACTGGATGATTGTTTTTGGTTCTGAATGTTGGTTTGAATTTCTGATTCTTTGATTTCGATTTGGATTTTTGGGATTTGGATTCTGGATTGGATTTTGATTGGATTTTCACCTGGTTTATGATAAATGGTCGTCGGGTATGAATTATGCCTGGCAAGGGGTGAGTCACTTCGCCCGAACGTGGTAAATTGGCTCATTCAGGTCGTTAAGTATGGACTATGCTCGGCAAGGGTCCAGAGTGACCAGGATTCGGCCTAGGGCTTAGGCCCCATATTACAGATTATTGTTTCAGGTCGTTGAGTATGGACTATGCTCTACAAGGGTCCGGAGAGACCAGGATTCGGCTTAGGACTTAAGCCACGGCATTGCTCAACGTCCAGGGACACTGGACCACGGTCGTCAGGTGTGGATTACGCTTGGCAAGAACCCGGAGAGGTTATGGATTCGGATATCTACCCGGAGAGGTCCTGGATTCGGTTATTGGCTTTTGGATAAGGATGGATTAGAACTCGGCTGTCGAGTTCGAATGGATATGGAATTGGCAAAGGCTTTGGTTATTGGATTTGGAATTAGACATCGACTCGGAGCAGTCAAGCATGATATACTCTGGAAATATGGTTATGGACTTTGGATATTGGATTCGGAACTATTCAAAACACGCCTTATTGTCCCAAGGCATGTTTTGGGGGGCAAAGTGTTATCCCATTTTTGGTCAAAACTGGAATATCAATAAATTGGCAAGGAATTATGGCTATCAGGATTGGAGATCGGTTGGAATCAAGGCAACGATCGATGTCGTCAAAATTTGGTTGAACTCCGACCGAGGCAAAATTGATTGGAGATGATGATAAGGATTAGGAAAGGCTATGTTTCAATTTTCAGGGTAATCGGAGTTCATATGGAGGAGTTATGATCGATGCAAGGTAGGAAAGAATGGTTGTTCGAATCCATCGAGGGGTCAAGATGGTGCTCATTTCGAATCCATCAGATTCGAACCCATCAAGGTTTCTGTTCATTTCGAACCCATCAGGTTCGAATCGATCGAAGGCAAGGCACAGGGATGGTTCGAATCGGTACACTTCGTATCGATTGGTGTGGATTCGGCTCTGAGAGGTTCGCGTTAGATGTTGGTTCGACTCGATGGGCTTCGAATCGATCGAGTTATTGTTTTTGACACGGTTGCTTCGTATCGATCACAGGAAGGTTTCTGGGTTCGTACCTATTGATGCGAAGAGAGTGTTCGAGAAGGATACGCAGGGAGTCGACTTCATGGATTCGAAGGACTTCGGGACAGTGTTCGTATCGATTCGAAGTGATGGATACGAACAGAGGAAGAAACGTTCAACGCGGCGCAAAAGGTGGATCGACCTGGAGAATTCGTGGCACGTCATCGATGCGCATGCACTTCGAGGGATTCGAAGCAATGGATTCGAAGAAGAAGGATTCGAACGAGATGGATTCGAAGGAGGTGGGTTCGAAGCATGGGTTCGAACAAGCAGAACGCACGGAACTTTGAACTTGGATCGATCATATCTTCCAAACCGTTGATCCAAATGCTATGAAATTTTCACAGAAGCTTACATACATGTTGAAGAATGTTCTCACCAAATTTCACCTCGATTGGACATTTCCTTGACCGATTCGAACCAAGGGTCGAATCGATCCTGATGTGGGCCCGGACCTCCAGATTTCGAGCGAGTGGGCCCCCTCACGTGCCTGAAGCGGTCTTCCCGGATTTTAGGAGAAATATCAGCCTCCTACGCTTATAAATAGAGCCCCTGGTCATTCAGAAAGGGGGTCGGAGAATTTGAAGAGAAAAAGCACGCCCGGACGCTGCCAGAATCACTCCATAACATCATTACTGCTATTTATTTCGAGTTTTGGACTTTGTAACTGCTGTAATCATCTGTAGTCATCAAGGATAATCAATAAAAGGATAAAAACTTTAGAGTGGACGTAGGCCGGAGATAGCCGAATCACTATAAACCTTGTCTCTCTGTTCTTTACTTTGGGATTGTTGTTTAATATTTGCTGAGATCTAAGATTTGTGTTTGAATATTATTAATTTGTATTCATACACTGGTGCTTTCACGGTATTCGGGGTTTGTGACCAATTTTGGCGCAAACACTTTTAATATACTTTTATTATCTTTATTAGGTATTTTTGATAAGATTTAACTTTTAAAATAAATATATAATCATATTTATTTAAGAATTTTTTATTTTTAACAAACTTAAATTTTGCTGATTTGTGATAAAATTCAAATTTATACTTTTTAATTAGTAGTTATAAGAATAAATAAAATAAAATATTATTTATTATATATAACTTATTTATTTAAGTTTCTAAACCTTTTTGAATTTAAAATAAACAAAATCTCTCATTTTCGAAGTAGCGAGATTATGGGTCATTACATTCTCCCTTACTTAAAAGCATTTTGTCTTCGAAGTGAAATCAAAGATACGGAACTATAAAGGTCTACAATCATGAAATACAGACATAGATCCTAATTCCAAACCAGAGTGTGTACTACACTTAAGATAATATATAACAACCAAACAAGATTATTCTTCCAAAAACAACTGCATCGATACTATGTCAATATAAGTGAATTCATCCATATAACCCATCCCCTGACCTGGGCATGTACTATACCTGAGGTCCATACACATGTATACACACACAAACATACACAGAGGCCAAAACATCAGTCCAAACCCTATATCTTAGTGTCTACTATTTAAAATGCCTATCCAACCACTATATAGACAGACTCAAAACATCATACTATATGTGATATTTGATTCGATCTATTACTCGAATCCACAACTTTACTTCCGAACCAATATTGATCCCGTGATTTTCTAGTGCGGACTTTGATCAGGCTTCTTGATTACAAACCATTGCTTTCCTTGCATATCTCTCAATTATGATACAAAACTCGAGTACATAATCACAAATTCTCATCGACTTTCACCGTCAAGAAATGAGTGATAAATCCTTTCTCGGACTGGTGTAAACACCTCAAAGTTCTCTACTCAAATCTTAGATCACAAATTTATTGCCGAAATGATTTACGTATAACTTACATATTTATTGACATTCAATTTTACCTAATATATTTCTTCCAAATTTATATAAATCCATGTTTATTTCACAACCATTTACTTTTTACTAAATCCATTATTACATAAGCATACAAATATGACTTAAAATTATATAATATAGCTTTACTTCCTAAGAGTATATATACATATCCCCAAACTTTAAACCGTTATTACTTCAATCAAATTCTACTATTATCCAAAATTAATAAGTTATAAAACTTAATCCTTAGTTTTTTTATCTAAGGTCTTAATTTAGTTAATATTATTTATCTAATCCATATATTAATATAAAAAATTTACTAAGTGTATATCTTTTTCTTACTAATACTATGATTATCTACTTAACTTGTTTAGCTATCCATTTTCTAAACAAATTTCTTAATCTTAAATCCATCAAATACCTTATTGTCAAATTATGAAACTTAATTCATATGGTATTTGTTTATTTAAACATTTTCATCCAACAATTAAACCACTAACCATATTATTTAAAACTATCCACTTCTAATCTTACTTCATTGCAAATGTTACCCTAAATGTATCGCTAATTCAATATCTCTTATTCCTAAATTTCACTTTGACTTTAACCTAATCAAAGTGTCCAAATTTCAAATTATCTTATCTCCTTTATAAGTTATAGAACTTACCCCTTTATATTTTATTTACCCAAAATCTCAATTCAGGCTTATCTTTGATAAGAATTTTTTTACTAAGTGTCATTTTCTTTTTACTTTCTCTAATTACAACTTATAGCTTCAATATCATCATCAAATATCTTATAGTCAAATTGTGAATTTTACTTTACAAGATATTTGTACTTAGCTTTTAAATCCATTAATTTTGATGACCATCAAATCATTGTTTCTTAATAACCAAACATCTAAGGGTATATGATTAAAGTTCTAAATTCTAGCTTTCAACTAATTGATTCTATATGGAATATCTTATAGTCAAATTGTGCAATTCTAATCTTGAGATGTCCTTCACTAACTTGTTTGCAATCAATTCAAGTTGCTTATTTATAAATCCATATTTCAAACAACCATTTATTTTCTAACTTAATATATTTCAAACATATTTCTTTTTATATTCAAAATATAAACCTAGGTAAAATTATTTCATTTACCAACTTTATCAAATCAAAAATCATTTTATATATAACATTAACAAATACACACTCATATGTAATACTCCCATGACTCATTCTAGAGTGCTACTAACCCTATCTCTAATGAGTTACTCATCCTAGAATATTACTAATCCTATCTCTGATGAGTCTTTACCCTACCAAAGCCAAGTTCTCGCTTAACCTTAAGCTCTGATACCAAATGTGACGTCCCGTTTTTTCATACCCTTTGAATCGACAATAAACTACATATGTCTAGCTCAAAATTGCATGAAAAGACGTATCATTAAGGGTAATAAAGAAAAGTAAACATAACAGAATTTCACACAAATGGAATAATATATAATATTGAACAAATATCTTTACAGCCAAGAAATTTTAAAATACATATATCAGAGTCTAACCTAAATTCAGCTTGGATAGGTATAAACCTCTATCCTTACAATTGCTGACAAACAACAAACGAAACAAATAGAAACGGATAATAGAATATGTCCATACATAGATGAATATCTTCAGCTCTCCTTTGAAAACTCCAACCATTTTTGACTAAACCTAAAACTACTCAGATCTAACCCGAGTATTGAAAATATCAGGATCGGGCTTTATAAACCAAAATGAGAAAAACTCAATAATAAATGACAATGTCATATACCGGCTTTGAATAAAATCCTTTTAAAAGAAAGAGTATCTCATAAGACCATGTCCGCATATAAATACGGATGGGCTTTTACCATATGATAACCAAATCGCTCTTATATACCAAAACATTTGATATTATTTCTAATGACATTGTGTGAAAACATTTGCAAATAAACTTATTAATCTTAGCTGAAATTGTTACATTGATTAAATTCCAGCATAATAGGTTTACAATCAATTCCGTGGGTTCTTATTGGAGAATGGATTTCCATACAAATGACCAGATGAAGGGACTACCTTCCGATAGGTGCACCTCTAGATGGATGTCCCGAGGCACAGAACATCTACCCTCTACCAACACAACACTGGCCTACCTCTAAAACTAGGAATATGTGACGCCCCACCTCTATAGCTCACAATAACAAAGAATATTTCAAGGAAATACTGTATGTTATCGCGAAGAATAAGGCTGGATAGGAGCGGTCATCCATAGTTAGGTCTTACACTAGTATTGATTACCTCGACAGGAGTAGTAAAACAAATTTCATCTCAATTTATTCACTCCAATCGACGTATTCAATTTTAGTATAAAACGAACTACAATGGTGCATACAATATTTAGAATAATTTAAACAATAACATCACAGAATAACGTAGTACAGTACAATCACAAATGTACATATCATCTAGCGGAAAAAGATATGAGTACATAAGTCATAAGCCACAATAGTCGATAGTTTCATAGACACATATCATGTACATGAACATAATAATATACATGAGATACAATATACTACACAAAAGAGACTACAAAAACCCTACTCAAAGTTGGGTAGAATAGTCTTCTAAGAGATAGCAGCAACGGAATAACTATCAGCAGAATACCTGTAATACTACGGGGCTCACCCGAGTATTATTTAAGAAAATAATAAACGGATCAGTCTAATTTATTCTTAGGAATAATCATATAAGATATCACTAGGAATAACAGCAAATAGCATAAAGTGATTATCAACAGAGATAAGTAAAGAAATATCAATGAAGATAAACAGCAACAGCAAATCTCATATCAGCAAATCTAGAAATCAATATAATGAAATCTAGTAAACAACAAATCTCAAAGTTGCAAATATCTAGAAATCAATAAATTGAAATCTAGAAAACAGCAAAACTCATAGCAACACAGTCTAGAAAACAAATAATATGAAATCCAGAAACCAGCAAATCTCATATATCTAGTTATCTGTAGATAACTAGAAAACACAAAAAAGGGTGGATCAAACCCAGCAATTGGTGAGCCTAGGTGATAAGCCTAAGCTGCACCGCACTTGCAACACATATCTACACTGTACTGAAATTTTGGCGCCTACATAGAACCCAAAAGTCCTCACACATGACCCGAAGGTCCACATATGATCCGAAGGTCGAGTACAGGTAGTTAGCCCGAAGGTCTCACATAAAACCCGAAGGTCCTCACACATATATGTCGCTAACTCTCAAATAGCAGCGCTCATCGGTGACACGAACGTGTGTATAATAACCACTAGTTCACCTCCGTCTACTAATGATAGATAATGCTGCAGAAATTTGTTTCGATTAACGAGTTCAGAATTAATCGTATTAGTAAAATTGAGGGTCCATAGTCCTCACTTTTACTAGTACGTTTAAGTCTCTTTCTCGTTATCCGAAAGTGCAAAATCGTGTAATTAGAGACAACATTTTACATTCTCAATAAAATAAATTATGAGTTATTCGTATTGGAAAAATTAAGGATTCATAGTCCTTAATTTTTCCAAAACGTTTAAAACGCTTCCTTATTCAATTGAAAACGTAAAACAAAATATTTGAAAATAATTTAATTTAAAAACGAATGAAATACGTGAAGTGTTCAGTGAAACTCATTAGCAATTTCAATATAAAAAAAATTGCATCAAAATATCACAGAATCGGATAATAATCCAAACGCCCAAAATCACATAAAACACCAGAAAACCTCAAAACGGGCATAAGTGGATTCCCCAAAAAAGTTGCAGCGACACGTATACATGTGCAAGCACACATATACGAGTGCGTTCGACCATGAATAAAAGAATGGTAGCTGCGAATAATAATAAGCACATCATAGAATCTCATGGCCAACCCAACATTTATTACAGCCTGTAAAGGGACAGCGGCACAAATATATGCTGGCAATATATGCAGTGACTCCAAAAGTCACAACCAAGAGCATTTGAATATTTTGTGGTAATAGGGAGCAACAACATTTTAAAATGCATGGCCTTCTATATATAATAGCAGGTGTATATATATTCAGAGTGCAAATGGAACTTCAAATTGCAACATATTTTCGAATGAACTAATAAGCAAGAAAATTTTCACAAGTTTCGACTGGAACAGATGACAAGAAAATGGCAAAAATATTGTTTGTCTCAGGCAAGTACAGAGGCAAACCTATATATATTTATTTTTATAGCCAGAGTAAATGGCACAGAAATTGGCCTTTATTCCAAGCACACATCAGTATATATGTTTGTTTCTACAGGGTGTGAAAGATCTCAAATTTTCGAATGCACTTCCAAAGGAGAAATGTGACACACTCAAGAAAATCAATTGGCCTATTTTTTCGAAATGAAACAGAGAACAAGAAATTTATGCCGGTTTTCAACTAGAGCAACAAGCAAGAAAATGAACATAAATGCTCAAAAAACATATATACACTTTGGTTTAGCTAACTGAAAATGCTCACAAGCATATGCTCCCATTAATTCGAATAATTAATGGTGCGGTAAAAAAAAAATTATGTACCCAATATATATTGGTATGTCCTGCAAGTATAACCGATCAAGGAGATACACATAAATATATATATTTGTACACAAGTAAAAAATGGTACAGCAGCAAGAATGTGGCACACACAACATAAGTGTATATTGTGTACAGCATTAGGGTAGCACCGATATGAGTTGAGGCAAGACTCACACGAACGCATATATACACTCACATATAGTTGCATGTGTATATATATATGGGTATATAATTCAAATTTCACAAAGCAGAATAACTAGTGCTTCCTCTCAAAACAAAGGAAAAAAGAAAACCAAGAAACGGTAGCAGAAATCCCAAAAATCCATCACAAACCAGAAATTCACCAAACAACAACACACACTCAAAAAAAACAATTTGATCCCTATTTAATTCTCGTTATACACAAACAAAAATAAACAGAATCACATCCAAGAGTAAATCAGAGGCGTGAGTTAATTACTCACCTATTTCACGATTTAAGGCAAGAGAAGAGCAGCGCAAGCATGAAGAAGACGAAGGATTTTACGACGAAGAACGCAAAACTACAAAACAAACGAACGAACTTAAAAATTATTCACGAAAGGATTTTTGAACGGCGAAATTAATTAGGGAAAAACCCCAAATCGACGAATACTGAACAAGGCGAAAATTACCTTGTACTTTCGAATGATTTGTGCACAAGATGGACGAGAACGAACGATTTTCTCTAACCCTAAGTCGCCATTTTTTTTTGAAGCTTTTCGCATGTACTGATTTTTGAATGCATGAATAATTGAAGAGGGACGGGACTATACTCCCTTGCATACACATGCGAAGTCCACTTGGCAAGAGGGTTTAAAAATTTTGGCTAAGGGTTTGGAAAATTTGATTAAGTGTTTAACATTTTTATATTTTATTTCCAAAGCCCAATTATATTATAATTTCACCAATGATAAAATTTATCGCTTTAAATTTAATTAACAATAATTTATCACACGGGTGTTATAGACTCTCCCTTTATAAAAATTGCGTCCCCGCAATTCTCATAATAGAAGACGTCTATAATACATCTAACACATACAATGAAGATCAACAAAGAACAACGATCAACATAAAAAGAGAAAGGAATAGAATTTCTCACCCGCACCCGAAGACGGAAGAAATCCGTGATAGGAACACTCAATGAATTCGTTGGTTTTCCATGTGCAATCCTTAGGATTTGATGACCATTGTATTTTTAGAAGCGGAACCTCTTTATTTTGAAGGCGTTTAACCTCCGTAGCAAGCACACAAATAGGATTTCGCACCATGGTCATGTTGGGTGAGATCTCAAGATCGGGCAATATATGAGGGACAATAACCGGATTTGGTTCACGGAGACAACGACGAAGCTGAGAAACATGAAATACATCGTGAATCCCCGCAAACTGGATAGGCAAAGCAATAAGATAAGCCACGGGACCGATGCGTTCGGTAATAGGAAACGGTCCAATGTAACGAAGAGCCAACTTTCCTGAGCTACTAAAACGCACCACTCCTTTCATTGGAGAAACCTGAATGAATGCAAGATCGCCCATAAAAAATTCCAACGGCTTTCTACGGTTATCGGCTTAAGATTTTTGCCGATTTTGAGCCTCTTTCATCCTTTGCCGAATAAGATGAATTTTCTCAGATGATTCCCGAATAAAGTCGGGGCCTAGAATCAACTTTTCCCCGGACTCTAACCAACAAGAAGGTGATCGACACGGCCTTCCGTAAAGAGCCTCGAAAGGAGCCATGCTGATACTAGATTGGAAACTATTGTTGTAAGCAAATTCAACAAGAGGAATGTGGTCTTCCCAACTACCACCAAAATCAAGAATACAGGCACGAAGAAGATCCTCCATAATTTGATTCACCCTCTCGGTCAGACCGTCCTACTGAGGATGATATGTCGTGCTAAGATTAAGCTTTGTACCCAAAGCTTTCTGAAGACTTTTCCAGAACCCACTAGTGAAGAGCGGATCTCTGTCACTAACAATCGAAATCGGAATGCCATGAAGTCGAATGACTTCTCTAATAAAAAGCTTGGCCAATAAAGAAGTAGTCTGATTGGATTTGATTGGAATGAAATGAGCAGATTTAGTCAGTCGGTCGATAATCACCCAAATGCTAGTATGGCCTAGCCTCGAACAAGGCAAACCATCAACGAAATCCATAGAGATTTGATCCCACTTCCACAGCGGAATCTCCAAAGTTTGCAAGAGACCACTAGGACGCTGATGTTCTGCTTTAACAAGATACAAGTCATGCAACGGCTTACAAAACTTGCCACATCACGCTTCATACCTCCCCAATAGTATAAGCGTTTCATATCAGCATACATTTTACTACTACTCGGATGGATAGTATACTTTGAACGATGATAATCCTCAAGAATGTCATTTCGAAGATTAGAAATATCAGGCACGATCAATCTACCCTTCTTCCGAATACAACCACGAATATCAATATCGAAATCCTTTAGCTCATCGCTTCGGGAATTCGATTCACAACTCTGAATAAGATAGACAAGATTAGGATCTCGTCTCTGGGCCTCGGCAATGCGATCCAAAAGACTGGGACGAGCTTCCATGCTAAATAAAAGCACGGTAGAATCTGGAACTGAGGAACGGTCTCGAATATCACAAAGAGATAAAGTCTCTAACATATTCCATTCTGCTAGCATCACAGAAACTGTAGCTTGTTGCTTACGACTAAGCGCGTCAGCAACTCGATTTCCCTTTCCAGGGGTATACTGAATATCGAAATCATATGAGGCAAGGAACTCGAGCCAACGCTGTTGCCTCATATTAAGCCCTTTCTGATAAAATAAATACTTAAGAGACTTGTGATCAGTATAGAGAATAAAATGCTCGCCCAAAAGATAGTGTCGCCAAATATTCAAGGCAAAGACAATGGTGGCTAATTCCAGATCGTGGGTAGCATAACGAATCTCGTTAGGCTTTAGTTTCCTAGAAGCATAAGCAACCACCCTATCCTTCTGCATGAGAACTGCACCGAGCCCACAACCACTGGCATCGGTATACACAATAAGATTGTGATTACCTTCGGGAACCACTAAGATCGGAGCATGAGTAAGAAGATCTTTCAACTTCAAAAAAGAGGACTCACAACTATCGGACCAAATATATGGAACGGCTTTCCTTGTGAGAGTAGTAAGCGGTAAAGAACGACGAGAAAAGTCTTTAATGAACCGACGATAATAACCCGCCAATCCAAAGAAGCTACGAATCTCAAATACGCTCTCGGGCCTCTTCCAATTCTGAATAGATTCAATCTTCGAGGGATCGACAGAAATACCATCGGAAGATACGATATGGCCTAAGAACTTCACCTCATTCTCCCAAAAATGACACTTGGAGAATTTGGCATAAAGCTGATGCTGACGAAGAGTGCTCAAAACAATCTCCAAATGCTGAATATGATCGGCTTCAGATTTGGAATAAATAAGAATATCATAAATGAAAACCAGGACGAACTTATCGAGATACTCGTAGAATATCCGATTCATAAGATCAACAAAATACGTGGGAGCGTTCGTCAAACCGAATGGCATAACAAGTCATTCGTAAGAACCATAACGAGTGCGGAATGTGGTAAGAGGAATGCTGTCTTCCGCAACTCGTAACTAATGAAAACCAGTGGCAAGATCGAGTTGGGAGAAAATCTTAGCGCCACTTAATTAATCGAACATGTCATCGATCCTAGGTAATGGATGCCTATTTTTGATAGTGAGCTCGTTAAGCTTGCGATAATTAATGCAAAGCCTAAGAGTACCATCTGGCTTCTTAGCGAAGACAACGGCGACGCCTCAAGGAGATAAGCTAGAGAGAATAAAATGCTTGACTTCCAACTCAGATAATTGTTGCCTGAGTTCCTCATTTTCCTTAGCAGACATCCTCGTGGGAGGACAACTGACAAGATGTGCACCAGAGATAAGATCAATATGGAACTCTATTGCCCTCTTCGGCGGCAAACATGTAATGGGCTCAAAGACATCCGAAAAGTCACAAACAACCGGAAGATTGGCAATGGCATCCTCCGATTCGAAGGAAGAAACGAGAGCATTAGAAGCATGATTCATGTCTCGAAATATAATGGATAACTGCTCGGTCGAATCGGGATGTCGAACATATAAAGTTCTTTCGGGACATAGGATCCGAGCTTCATAACGGACAAGCCAATCCATTCCCAAAATCATATCAAAATCAAGACGATTGAAGAAATGCAGATTCGCATGAAAAGGAAAACCACAAAGATTAATCTCAACATCAACACATAAAAATCCAAGTGACGCGGATCCACCAATAGGATTTGCAATCCTCAAAGGAACGCCAAGAGATACAACATCCAAATGAATAGAATCAATTAACTCCTTCGATACGAATGAATGAGATGCACCCGTATCGAAAAGAGTTCTAATACTACGGTCATGAAATAAAATAGAACCTTCTAGAACGGAAGGCAGGATACCTTTTGGTTGAGAAGATCCACCCGAAGCATTAGCAACATTAAGCTTCCCGGTTTTTGGAAACTTTGGAGCGGTAGGACAATCGGTAACCCAATGGCCTTCCTTCTTGCAATAGCGGCACATGCAAGGCTTAGAACACTCGTGGACAAGATGATCATGGGATCCACAATTATAGCACGCCCTCCTATCGGAAAGTGCACTACTAGGCAAAGAGCTAGATGGAGCAAACTTCTTCTTAGCATTAGAAGAGGGATTTGGCTTACGAAAAGGAAACCTCTTCTTATTGGAGTTCTTAGAAGCTCCAACCCCTTCATGAACATCATCCCCCTTTTCGACCGCTTCAAGGCGAAGCGCCGAATCAACAAGCTCCTCAAACGAAATCTTAAGATAAGCAATAATGCCTTTTTCAAATACTTCTTCAAACCTTCCACAAAACGAAGATTTTTCTTGTATGGAGTGTTAATGAACTCAACTCCATACTTAGAGAAAGTCTCAAAAGATGCAACATAATCGGAGACGGAAGAATTCCCTTGCTTTAACTCAAGGAACTTACGAGCAAGATTAGCCTTCTCTGATTCGGGAATGAACTTGAGTTCAAACCGTCCCTTGAATTTCTCCCAAGATAGAGTAGATTCATCAACTTCAGCTATAATAAGCTCATACCAATCAAATGCCCGGTTTCGAAACAGGCTAGAAGCCACAAGAACACACTGATGATCGAAAAGGTCCATACGTGAAAATATACGCTCACAAGTGCGGAGCCAAGTCTGCACCTCCACAACACCTTCCGATCCCTTGAAAGGCTAACCTCCAAGGTTATAAAAATTGTCGCACATACGAGCAAATGCGGACTTTTGCACCGGAGCAGTAGGGGTAGCAGCAGGGGGCTGCGTATTCCTAAATAGCTCCATAAACTGATCAGCAGACATGTAGACTCCGTCCTGATGAGAGGTACTAAACGAATCTACGGTAGCACGCTTCCCTCTTCCTCTTCCGGCCATAGGCTAAAAGAAAAAGAGAAGTCAAGGATTAATTTCCAGGGCATATGATTGATATGATAATTCACATATGGGATACTACGAAAGCAACTGATGCATTCCTAGACATATCCCACATGTAAAGACATTCACGAAAGGCACGAATAAAACTAACGAATAATTGTAGCATCCGTTCTATACAGATTTTATTCTATGTTTATTATAAATTGATTCTGAAATCAGCTCTGATACCAAGCTGTGACGCCCCACCTCTATAGCTCACAATAATAAAGAATATTTCAAGGAAATACTGTCTGTTATCACAAAGAATAAGGCAGGATAGGAGTGGCCATCCATAGTTAGGTCTTACACTAGTACTGATTACCTCGACAGGAGTGGTAAAAAAAAATTCATCTCATTTTATTCACTCCAATCGACGTATTCAATTTCAGTATAAAACGAACTAAAATGGTGCATACAATATTCAGAATAATTTAAACAATAACATCAAAGAATAACGTAGTACAACACAGTCACAAATGTACATATCATCTAGCAGAAAAAGATATGAGTACATAAGTCATAAGCCACAATAGTCGATAGTTTCATAGACACATATCATGTACATGAACATAATAATATACATGAGATACAATATACTACACAAAAGAGACTATAAAAACCCTACTCAAAGCTGGGTAGAATAGTCTTCCAAGAGATAGCAGCAACGGAATAACTATCAGCATAATACCTGTAATACTACTGGGCTGACCCGGAAAATAAAAAACGGATCAGTCTAATTTATTCTTAGGAATAATCATATAAGATATCACTAGGAATAACAGCAAATAGCATAAAATGATTATCAACAGAGATAAGTAAAGAAATATCAATGAAGATAAACAGCAACAGCAAATCTCATATCAGCAAATCTCATATCAGCAAATCTAGAAATCAATATAATGAAATCTAGTAAACAACAAATCTCAAAGCAGCAAATATCTAGAAATCAATAAATTGAAATCTAGAAAAACAGCAAAACTCATAGCAGCACAGTCTAGAAAACAAATAATATGAAATCCAGAAACCAGCAAATCTCATATATCTAGTTATCTGTAGATAACTAGAAAACACCAAAAAGGGTGGATCAAACCCAGCAATTGGTGAGCCTAGGTGATAAGCCTAAGCTGCACCGCACGTGCAACACATATCTACACTGTACTGGAATTGTGGCGCCCACATAGAACCCGAAAGTCCTCACATATAACCCGAAGGTCCACATATGACCCGAAGGTCGAGTACAGGTAGTTGGCCTGAAGGTCTCACATAGAACCCGAAGGTCCTCACACATATATTTCGCTAACTCTCAAATAGCAGCGCCTATCGGTGACACGAACGTGTGTATAATAACCACTAGTTCACCTCCGTCTACTAGTGATAGATAATGCCGTAGAAATTTGTTTCGATTAACGAGTCCAGAATTAATCGTATTAGTAAAAATGAGGGTCCATGGTCCTCACTTTTACTAGTACGTTTAAGTCTCTTTCTCGTTATCTGAAAGTGCAAAATCGTGTAATTAGAAACAACATTTTACATTCTCAATAGAATAAATTATGAGTTATTCGTATTGGAAAAATTAAGGGTTCATAGTCCTTAATTTTTCCAAAACGTTTAAAACGCTTCCTTATTCAATTGAAAACGTAAAACAAAATATTTGAAAAAAAATTAACTTAAAAACGAATGAAACACGTGAAGTGTTCAGCGAAACTCATTAGCAATTTCAATATAAAAAAATCGCATCAAAATATCATAGAATCGGATAATAATCTGAACGCCAAAAATCACATAAAACACTAGAAATTCACCAAACAGCAAAACACACTCAAAACAACAATTTGATCCCTGTTTAATTCTCATTTTACAAAAACAAAAATAAACGGAATCGCATCCAAGAGTAAATCAGAGGCGTGAGTTAATTACTCACCTATTTCACGATTTAAGGCAAGAGAAGAGCAGCGCAAGCACAAAGAAGACGAAGGTTTTTACGACGAAGAACGCAAACCTACAAAACAAACGAACGAACACAAAAATTATTCATGAAATAATTTTTGAACGGCGAAATTAATTAGGGAAAAATCCCAAATCGACGAATACTAAACAAGGCGATATTACCTTGTACTCTCGAATGATTTGTGCACGAGATGGACGAGAACGAACGATTTTCTCTAATCCTAGGTTGCCCTTTTTTTTGAAGCTTTTCGCGTGTACTGATTTTTGAATGAATGAATAATTGAAGAGGGACGGGACTATACTCCCTTGCATACACACGCGAACTCCACTTGGCAAGAGGGTTTAAAAATTCTAGCTAAGGGTTTGGAAAATTTGATTAAGTGTTTAACACTTTTATATTTTATTTCCAAAGCCCAATTATATTATAATTTGACCAATGGTAAAATTTATCGCTTTAAATTTAATTAACGGCAATTTATCACACGGATGTTACATAGTACCAGCATTAATTTACATCTCGAATTTTATAGTGGGAAGAAATATCTCTAGAAAAGGATGATCATACCTTAATTGGGAATGACCCACTTAGCCTTGCTGCATCTTACCCTGTTTCGGTCACTTCCATTGATGAGGTTCGAGCAATGACTACCTTTTCACATAGCACATCTTCTTTCACTTTGAATGCCACATTGCCATTCCATATTCATGCCATTCCATATTCACACAACCGATTTCTACAAACGTATAACTTCCTAAGATCATTGTCTTAGGAAAGGGTGTTAACTTAAGTGAAGGTGGCTTCTCCACCACCGACTGATGTACTTTTATAGAGATCACTCATTGTGATTTGGAATGCAAGGTCAGACATTCATCCAAATAAGTTCATTCTGGGACTGAACGAAACCGAAGGCACTTTCCTCGGCCATTACGAGGCGAGAACCCATGTAGTTTTGAGATTTTTTTATAACAAAGAGACCACTGCTACAATAAGTAAATCGAGAGTTTATCCCCCAATTAGTCAACAAGTAGTCCCTCGTTATTACTCGGCATAATATCTTCATCTTCAACCTTCATTTTTCGAACGTGTAAACTGGTTCAAAGTGGTTTTTGGATAGGAATCACCCATATCCAACACTGGTTCCTTTGAATCCAATTATCGATAAAAAGTGGATATGAGTATATCGGATTTATTAAGTTTCTTTTCAGTTTAATTCTTTTCGGATGATTTCAAAATCTCTTTCTTTTGTCTTAGAGTAATTCTAAGTAATTCATTCTTTTTCTTTGAATAATATCTCAAATTTCCTCATTTAACCCTCGATCCAAAAAAATTAACTTTTAGGCGGGGTCAAAAACAATGTTATTTAAGATATCTCCTATGGTAAACCCTAAAATCAATCTTATCAAACATTATTGACTAAATAGGGTCGTAGAAATCATTCTAATTTTACTCAACATCATTTTTTGTATTCAACAAGTGCTATGGGAGGAATAATGGTGAGATCGCCTTTTAAATTCCACGAATAGGACGAGTTCCCTCTTCGGATTTTAATACCAAGTATAAGAAGATTATTTCTGTGCAATCCAAGTTGTAGCTTATTCATTCTGGAGACTAATCCTTTTTACTTAAATTGCTTAACTTTTGGAAAATAGTAATTCTCTTTTATTTTGGAAAACTTAATACAATTTTTTAGAGCATCCGGGCTTTTCTTTCGATCCGTTCCACCCCTCGTCTAAGAAAAGAAAACATAGGCCAGGAAAGTTTAGGGCACTTGTTGCTCTATCCCTAATCTTAGTTGAACACCATATTTTATCTTCCCAGATCTCACAAACGGGACAAATGTACTAGTCTTTTCCGCATACTCAGTTGCCAACTTTATTTTGGAATTGGTTATAAAAATACCAAATTATCATTTAAACACTTAATTTTTCTTTTAAAAACATTCGTAATTGATTCTAGAAAAAATCATTACATTTAAACTTATATTCCAAAAGTTATAGAATTCGCAGCATAAAAGTGCTATGGAAAGTGCTATATAAGCTTATTTGATTTAAACAACTTTTTAATTTTTGAAAATTCATATTTTCCACTTCAAATCTCTTCTAAACTATTTAAATAGATTTATCAAATTTATTCTATATTTTTTCATAATTAAAACATTTATTTAAACAGATTTTCCATTATGGTCGTTTTACTGCACTAGCGCGGTTTATTTAGAAAATTGATTTGGACATATTTCAAAATCTACTTAATGAAATTTTGATTTTATTTCTTCCTTTAGAAGATATGGATATAATAGTCCAGAATTTTCTTATCTCGAAGAATTTCGAGCTATATTCCGCTCTATTCGCTCATTTAAACTTTTCAGCGTGAAATCGCGAACTACCGTTGCGCGATGCGCCTAGTTTTAATTTATTTTTCAATCCTTGAAATAATCTATTCAAATTGAACTTATTTACTTATAAAATCATTACGAAACATTTTTAATATATATTTTCACTTTTTAAAGTATTTAAAATGTATTTTCACTATTTCCATATTATAGTATTATTTTAATTCTATAATTTTAATATTAAATTTTAAAATCCATTTTCAATCCAATTTCAACTCTAACTTCAAAATAAAATAAAATAAAACTTAGATTTCAAATCTAATTTTAATTCTAATTTAAATTTCAATCTCAATTTCAATTTTCAAAATTGATTTCAATTTCAATTTTACTATTCATCTCGGTTTCCATTTCAATTTAACTTTCCAGTTCAAATCTTATTGCACTTCTAATTTCACATTCTCTTTTATTTTAACTAATTTCAATTCTGCTTGAAAAGCGATTTATTTTCCAAAGTATATCATATCACCAAAATTGGTCTTATTTAACAAAGGTGGTACTTAATCAAAATGAGCATAATCGAGTTAACATTTATCACTAACATAATTATGCTCCATACACAAGCTAATATGATAAATAATCACAACCATCAACACTTGTAACTATTCAAATATAACCAAACATCCATAACACAAAACGGTGATTATCTAACATGACAATTTAACTTGATAATCAATTTAAATCGTATAGCGATGAGAATTTTCCAACCTTCATTTCCACTCCTTCAATCTTTTTATGTAAGCTACATGCCTCTCGAACTAATGTGCTATTTTTCGAGCATCTCAAATTTATTATTTCCTTTCCTTCCCTTTTTTTTGTTTTTCTTCTTTTTCTTTTTTTTCTTTATGTGGTCGTGGGCTTAAGGGGAGGGTACGGTCTAGGGTGGCTTTGTGTAGAGGGGTGCGTGAGCTTTGGTGGTTGGTAGGTGGGGGTATGCATGTTTTTAGGGGGTAGGTGGGTTTAAGGCTCGGGTATGTGATGTTGGAGGTGGATAGCTGCATGGGGCTTGGCCTTGGCTACAGGTGGAGGGTGGAGTTCGAGTGTGGGGTAGTGTAGCTTGGCCATGGGTTTGGGAGGTGGGTAGGTGGTTGGCCGTGAGTAGGGAGGAGGGTGAAGGTGATTTTGGTGAAGATGGTGGAAGGAAATGGAGGTGGAAGAGGAGTTGGATGCTGTGGAAATGGAAGTGGAGAGGATGTAGGAAGTGAAGAAAATGTAGAGAATGAGATAATGGATTTTTGTGAAAAATAAAGTGAATTGTGTAGGCTATTTATACTTGAGCTTTGGATGGAAAATGACTACAATACCCTTCTCTACTTTTTGACTTTTAATTTACCTTTTTTACCTTTGATTTGAACTTTTCTTAACGGAGAGGTGCTGGTATTAAATGTGAAATAATGTTTACCTCTTTTTCTTACACTTTAAAACATTTAAAAATCATTTTGCTTAACCTCCATATAAGATAAGACTTGGCATTAATGGTGAGAGAGATGGTTTGATTTGATTCATGTGCTTAAGGTAATAATGTTGTTTTATATTGTTTTATTTAAATTTATATTAGTCAAATCATGTTTTGTAAACTTTATTTAAACACTTCTGTTTTTATATGATAAATGTAACATGAAACATAGTTTGTTAAGTTCATATATATGTTGGAAAATATATCATGTTGCAACAATGTGGCTACAACCTGTTTTGATTGAAAACGGTGTTTTTGTTGACATATTTTACCGTCAAAATTTGTCGTCTTTGTTAACTATATATTGAAGTAAACTAAACTTAAAAATAAACTTTTTTACTTCTTTAAATAAATTAAAACATGTCTATTCATATCTTAAAATTATATTTAAATAATATCAAAATCTCTATTTTTATAGTGTATGTAAAACAGACAAAATGCGATAAATTTTGGTTATTTTTGTAAAACGATTATTAATATACTTTTAAATCTTTTACTATGCTTTTATTATGTTTAATAGGTGTTTTTAATAAGATTTAACTTTTCAAATAAATATTTAATCATATTTATTTAAGCATTTATTTATTTTTAACAAACATAACGTTTGCTAATTTGTGATAAAATTCAAATTTATACTTTTTAATTAGTATAAGAATAAATAATTTTATTATTATTATTTATTATATATAACTTATTTATTTACGTTTTTAAACCTTTTTAAATTTAAAATAAACAAAATCTTTCATTTTCGAAGTAGCGAAATTATGGATCGTTACACATATGGACTATGAGGAACAGTAGTATAATGAAGAGATGGTGAACATGGCTATATATTTTATTTTTAGTATAATAATAATAATAATAATAATACAATATAAGGCCCTTGAGCATGTTTGTAGGTCACGTACAAAAATTTCTTGTATACGCCAATTGTACTTTGTGAAACATGGTCGCATACTTATTATTGTTAGCTTGGACAAGCATAAAATTAGAGATAATTATTGAAATAGAAAAGTAGGCACTGAACTATCAAGCGTCAACATTTTAAGAGAAATAGTAATCTAAGCTAGAAGGATTCTTCTAGCGATATAGGACATTTTGGTGCACAAATATTTGTTCTAGTTATACATTTATTTCTCTTTACATCAATTTCGTACAATTTTTTCTGAAGAGTTGAGTATTTAATTTTTTTTACTACACTTGGTTTTAGAAATTAGAGGCAAGTGGTTACATAAATATTGGAATCTTAACAGTCTTCTGTATTGAGACGAAAATTTTCATTTGTGATAAGTAATTATCTATATGTTATTGGTTTAAAAGGAAATATATTGATTTTAATTGTTTTCTTCTTCTGTCATTATTGGACTGTCGTATTATAAATTACAAATTTAACACTAAACCTTATTTTTCAACCGTTGATGCATTTTGAAAACTATCCTTGACATGTTAATCATCCATGATGATATTTATTTCATGAGATAACGCGAAGGCTCTGGAAGGGAAAAATCCAAGAAGAGAAGTGGCCTTTCCAAAGTCAAATTCAGATTTCAGCCAAACCATGAAATTTTGTGGTAATTTCCCAACAGGGATCAACTTCACTCATCAAAATTTATGATTCATTTTGTTTATACATGAAATTCACTATATACTAACGTAGAATTTAATTTTCTTTATAGGTAGAAACAAAGAATAATCTACTTTGAGTAGACATCCACGAAATTCTAGATTTTCTTATTGAAGTGTGACGGGAATTTCTAACATCAAATGAAGGACTTCTGGCCTTCTTATCTATATTAGGTGGATTTTCGGTCTACTTATTGATATCAGATGGATTTTTGGTCTTCTTATCTTTATTAGATGGATTCCTGGTCTTCTTATCAATATTTATTTAACGACCCGACTTCCTATCTCCAGGAAGACGCATCGCTAATGAAGAAAGAAAGGGATAGAAGAAGAAAAGAAAGAGAAAGAAGAAACACAACAATATCAGATAACTCACAGCGGAACAAATGAAATATAATATATCACATAAAATATTACATAGTATCATATTACATCAGAGTACACAACTTATACAACAGATATTAGACAGTTATAAACATCTGTCTAACTATACAACTCAAGTATAACAGATACAGATACCAAACAACACAGCGGAACCATAATATATATACACGTGGAAGCCTCCTGCTCCATATCTCCTCCAGAATTCGTCAACCAAACCTGAATCACTTGACTACTCATACATAATATGAGTACCCAAGAGTTTAATAAAACAAAAAATAAACACTCGGGTCAGACAGGGGTCTGGTGTGAGTAAATGGTTTAAAATTTGCTTAACTTTCGAAAAACCTTTGAAAAGAAAAGGTATCACGTAAGACTTCCCACATTAAAACATGGAAAAGTTTTTACCTTAAGCTGACCAAAACATTTGATAGGAAAGTCAGAGTCGGCGTGAATTCTCCCAATTTGTGACCTACCTAATCCAGTGATATTATAATAGTGTCTAGGGTTTTCAAGTAAATATGAAATAGCCGAAATTGTTACATGATTAAATTTCAGCTACTAGCCACAAAAGTGGGTAATACAAACAAAACCGTAGGGTCTCGTAGGAAGAATGGGTTTCCATCAATGGCAGGGCTACTGGGGTACCGCCCGTCACAATACGTGGCCTAGATCAACGTACCGAGGAGCCATCCTACCTCCCCTGCAACACAAGGCCAGGACCATTCCTTACTGAACAGTCCCGAACAAGACAACCCCGCAGTTGGCACGCGATTCCAACTGCCCACACAGCCGAAATAAAAGGAACTTCTAGACATGGGTAAATCTCACTCTCCAATGGGAGCTACCCACGAAGCCTTGCTGCACCTCCTCTGTTTTAGCCATTCCTGGTTGATGAGGCTTGAGGCTGCGATTACCTTTATAGAACACATCTATCTTAGAATGCTCACCGTCCACCTGACGATGTTCTGAAAGCATTCAATCCATGCGAGTTCGTTCTGGGTTCGAACGAAACCGAAGGCACTATCTCGTTGCACTCATT
Organism: Allium cepa; assembly: GCA_030765085.1. Classification (NCBI taxonomy): domain Eukaryota; kingdom Viridiplantae; phylum Streptophyta; class Magnoliopsida; order Asparagales; family Amaryllidaceae; genus Allium; species Allium cepa. The sequence goes on from CM060943.1 coordinate 209,355,594, forward strand.
TTGGAATCACACTCAGAGTCAACAACCATAACCCTTGCACTCTAAATCACCATCTCGAACCTATAATACTATTCCGTCAAACTCATTATGGAATCACCCAAAGAGTTATACTGACGTATAGTTCGTACACCTCGAGTCTTCACTTGCTCCACTTGGATTCACGACCTAACGTTTAATTGGAATCGATGTGGTTTTAGGATTATCCAAATATGGAAACCCGATCCCGATCGCACCGAAACCAAACACCATTTTAATGTCCAAGTTGTACTTAAGGGTTTTAAACATTTAATCTTATATACAGGATGATATAAATAGATAGATGAATAACATTACCACAATTGATAATTCATATCAACATTCATCTCCACAAAGTAGCATATCATATAACAGAGATATCCAAATCATCCAACATCAACCAATATCAATCACCCAATATTGATCATCCAATATCAATCAATCAACCAATATTAATCAATCATCCAAAACAGAATTGATTAACTCTTAATCAATTGGATTAACCTTAATCCTTCTTTATTTATTTATTCCAAATAAATAAATCAATCATCTCTAAAGATCTTCCTTAATTAATCTTCCTTGATTAATTATATTTTAATTACATTCAAGTAATTAGCCTTAACCATATACAGTAATTAACCTTTAATTACTATTATTAATTACAATAATTAATGATCCTTCATTTACTTCCATTAATCAATTATAATTAATTACATTAAACTTCAGTTAATTACAATTAATTAATCACATTTAAATTAATTACTTTTATTAATCAATCTTGATCGATATATTAATCATATCTCTAATGATCCTTATTAATTAATAATTAACTTGTAATTAATCATCTCATTTAAATAGTAATTAACAACTTGTAATTACTTATATTAATTAATTAATCTTCTTGATTAAATGTATTAACCCTTTGATTAATTAATCTAATTAATTAATCCTTAATTACTTCATTAAGTAATTATTAATCAATTAAAATAATTAATAAATCCTTAATTAATTACTTTATTAATTAATTTCAATTTTAATCAATTACACTTAGTAATTAATCCTAAGTTAAACTCATTCATTAATTAATTAATCACATTAATTAATTAACTAAATAATTAAGTAATTAACTCTTAATTACTTACATAAGTAATTATTTTCTAATTAATTCCATTAATAAATCTTAATTACTTTCTTAATTAATTACATAACAAATAATTAATTCTATCATTAAACAATCCTTAATCCTTTAATTAATTAATTACTTCATAATTAATTAACTTCAACAATTATATTAATCAATTCTTTAATTGACAACATTAAGTGATTCCATTAATCACTTCAATTAATTACTCCCATGAGTAACTTCTCTAATTACTTCCATAAGTAATTACCGTTCTAATTACATTCAAAAATTAACCATTGATTACTTCATTAAGTAATCACACTTAATTAATCAATAATTAAGTGATTATTTAGAATTATACAAACAATTAACTAATTATTTAAAATTATTTAAATAATTAATTAACTAACTTCTTATATTTTCAAAATCCTTAATTAATTAAGAAAACATTAATCTTAATTAAATCTTTACTTATATCTAATTAAGTATCCTTAAATTCCTATCAAATAATTATCTATCTTCATAAATAAATTATTTGAATTAAATCAAATTTTAATATCTTAAAACAAATTATTCAATTTGGTTTTCAAAATCATATCAATAACCTTATTTGAAAAGAAGACATTTGGTAATCAAATTTTAGAATTTAAAACACTTTAAATTATCAAATTTTAAACTTATTCATTTCAAACAAAATCTGAAACTTTAGTTTTTAAAATTATTACTTAAAAATTTAACTTAACCTTTGGTTCAACATTTAAATCCAAAACATTCTTTTAAATTGAACTTCAAAATTTAATTAGATGATTACTTATAAAGAAATCATTTTTAAACAATTTAAATTAGAAATAAATTCAATTTATACTTTTAAAAGGTTTGATTAACATTTTTTCCAAGAACAAGTCCTTAACTTTATATTTCTCTTCCTTTAATAAAACTTGATTTATAACATAAACTTGATTTTTATTTATTTTAAACAATGAGTATAATCCGCATTTTATCATTACACAGCTAAGCCAAAACGAACTCGAGTAAAACACTCAATCAACCCGTGTCTTCCTCGAAGCAAACCCACGCCCCAACATCTTCGAGTCCAACCCGAAGAAAAACGCGAGTGAAACCCGGTCCCAACTCATCTTCCCCAAAGCTTCAAAATACCTTGTGTACACGGTATAACGTATGCACGTATCCCAACACCTCCGGCCAATCCAGGTCATCGTGATCTTTGCCAACTATCACAATGTCACTCGCGAACCTAAATCTAAACCCAGATCCTAGAATACAAATTCGAATCGAAATTCGACCATACAGCTCGAACTGCAGAAGCACGAACCACCCAAAACCCTCCATTGTCGATGAACTCGACGACGATGGACCTTGCCGATCTACCTGAAGATGCACCACACCATAATCCTCAACTTCCCCAAATACGATCACCTTCGATCAAATAACCAAGTCTCAAAATCCCACTTTAGTTATGCCCAGTCGAAACATCTTTAAACCCTATTTCACTCGAAATCGAACAAATCACTCATTAGAAAAATTCTTTTGCATTTTTCCCATAATCAACAATCTATAAACAAGCTATGACCACAATTTCAAATCAATTCATTGCGTGAATAATCGGCAATTCGCCATGAACCCAAAAACATTCAAACCCAAAATTCGAATAAATTACCAAACTAAAAATTTCAAATCTCATATCTAAATTCATGATTTTATATCAAGATCACATGCATGTAGTTAAATTTTGAATTTAAGATAATAAAATTTTAACAAATATTCAAGTTCCTCTGTAAATTTTTATTTTAATCATCATTGATAATATTTAAAATTCCCGGACTATTTTATAATCTTTATCATACAATTACAAATCAATTGCATTCAAATACTTAAGGCTAATATGGATTAAATTTGGAAATTTTGATTTTTGAAAACAAAGGTCACGGGCTTTTTTTCTTCAAACAAAAAACAACACCACATATACAGTCATATGTTTACGTATATAAATATAACTGTAAATTCAGTAAATAAAACTGAATAATTTCCATGCAATACTAACATCAATTCACATGCATTTAAGTTAACAAGATTAATCTGTTTTTAAAATATTTACTCACCTGATTATATGCAGAGCACAGCAATTTTTAATTCATTCCAGGCCTTGAATCTTAAATTTGAAAAAAACTTTGATGCTTGCTGTTGAAATTTGAATCCATGCATGCCTTTTAATTTCATGATTAAAAAGATTGAACTGCTGTTGATCTTCCTTTTGCATGCTGTTGAATACTTCTTAGAAATGCAGGTGAAATTGCAGATTTCGTTTTGCTTGCAGATTGAAGTTGTAGCTTCATTGTTGATTTCAAATTTCAGGTTTTAATTTGCTTCAGATTTTGATTTGTTGAGAAGAACTTAAATTTTGCAGATTTATTCTTCATTTTGAAATGCAGGTTTAAAATTCTCATTTGCTTTTGCTTCAGATTTAAGAAATATTTCAGGTTGCCATTAATTTTTTTTTTTAATTCATGAAGGAAGAAAATAATTTAAGAAGAAGAAAAAAAGTTTGGAAAAAATAAAAGAGAAACAAATTTCTCATGTTTAAATTTTCAAATAATTGGAAATGAAGCCACTTCTATCAAGATTTTACATTTGTCACAACAATATTAAATTTTCCTACATTCGTCACTATATAGCTTAATCTTCCTTACATGTGTTTAGAGAGGCCTTAACATGTTTACACATGTATTTTAGCATTTTGAATAAAAATTTATTTAATTTAAATGATAATATAAACTTACTTATTTACTTAATTAACAAATACTTGTGTATGAATATATGAATTTACTTTTTAAAGAAAATATTCTAAAATTAATTATAACACAAATATATCTTATACATATAAAATTTAAAATCTAAACATATATTTTTATACACTTATAACCATTTTAATTTGAGCATTTTAAAAAGAAAACAAAATAAAACTTTATTTAAACTATCATTAAAATAAACAATCGTCTTATTTTTGAAAACAATTTAATGAATCTAAATTAACTTTTGAAAAATAAAATTTTAAAACAAAACTTTAAATTACTATTCAAAATTATCAATAGATTGAATTAAATTTTCAAAACAATCCAAATTATAACATATACTTACATATATATTACAATTTGCAAATTCAATCTTTATTTAAAATAAAAGATCTCCTATTCACAATATATATCAAATTTTATATATTATAAATAGAATAAAATTTCATTAGCTTTGAAAATCAATTCTTAACAATATTGCCAGATTAAATATTTATTAACCTTTAAAAGATTAAATTTACCAAATTAAACTAAAATTATAAAGAAAATTATCAAACCAATTAAATTATTAATACAGATTATTAAATTGATATTGCCCAAAATTCCGGGTCGTTACAATCCTTCCCCCTCAAAAGAATTTCGTCCCCGAAATTTAAAAGCAAAGGTAACTTAATAACCCAGCAAAGATTTCAATTTCAAATAGCAAAGCATACCTATCATCCAGATACTAACAGCCATAGCAATTAATCAAACAAACAAGCCTAACCAATTATCCTGATGTAAATCAGAATAAATCTTCTAACACTATCTAGAGTTTCCCAAGTATAAATTACTGGGAGACTCGCTCTATAGAAGCTAACAAACTACACCACCAAAATCCAGAGCTCCTCTCATCTCTAAATCCATCAATCTGAACAGAACATCAGACTATACTCAAGTCCAGCTCAACTTCAAATCCAACTGAACTACAGATTCAACAGCCAACAATGAATCATACACATACTCCCTTAGAGATACGTGAAATACAATGAATACCAGCTATCCAAACTGGCAATTCAATCTTATCCTATCAAAACATAGATAAGAAATCCCAAATGCCTCAAAGCTAGCCATCCATTCTCTGTTCTCTTAACCAGAGGAATCTTAACAACAATGAAGTCTCCAACTTCGAATTCTAAACTCCTTATCCCATATCTGCATAATTCAACAGAGAATCCTGGGCTACCAATCTTCCCCTCATCAGCCCAACCTATGTTGATGCTTCCAGAAACAACTAGGCCATAGCAAACAAGCTTCTGGATCCTATTCAACAGAAGAGTCTTCCAAAATCCTTCGAAATCCAGAATACAAGCTCTACTCCAAAGCAATAGCAATATGAACTTGCTTCCTTCTTTGCACAGCTGCTACCTTGCTTCCGCTGCACAACTCTGATTCTGAAATAGATGAGAATACTATTGATGAACACGAATACAAATTTATCTAATATATCAGGGAAACTTTGTTCATCAAATCCATAAAATCTGAGTGACCCATCTGACTTAGTCACAAAACCTTATAACAGAGATCCAACTCTAAAGCTAGATCTGACCCAACCAAATTCCAAAAATATTTCTGAGCTACTACACCACTCTTCCTTCCAGGCTAACTACCAAAATCACTTCTCGGACCGAAACAATACGGAGCTCAACTCCAGGTGCTGAAAAACTTCTGATTACCTCAGTAGCTCCTACTTCCATATAAGAATCCCTCAATCTCAAACAACAGATTGCCCAAGATAAATTCCAAACTAATCGCAAGTCGCTTTTGCAATCCTATCTAGTTCGGATTCCAAATAAACTGTCCTCTCTTTACCAATTAGAACAGCCTTAAGCTTTTCCAAACAAGGTTAACCTTCAAGAAAACTTCACCAACTGCCCGGACTACTGATAGAAGAACCACCAAGATTCCTGGACCATCGGAGAAATGGCCACACTGCTGCTTCCAAACTCTACTTGATGATACTGCGAAGCTAAAAGACCTTCTCGATAGCACACCGAACACTTCGAGCTGCACTGCTACCATAGCTAACCCAAGACTTCTAATCCAAAGGCTTCTCCAAACCCAAAACCATCAACAAAACCACACAAAAGACCTTCGAGATGACAGATATCTTCTTAAGAAATTCAGGCTTCAAACCAAGCATCAACATCTCGCTTTCCTTAAGGAATGACAAATGAGACAATGCCGAAGCAAAAAACCTTATAGACCTTAGTCTCAAACATATGGACCTCTTCCTTCAATGGTAGTCGTGTTACACACATACACCACTATTCCATCTACCTTTAAAAGTTTGTTGGAAAATCCGAACCGATAACCCAATAGATCAGGTAGATATATATATATATATATATATATATATATATATATATAATTACAAGTACACTCTCTCAAGAAAGACACCACTTCAGAGCCTAGGTATTCACTCAACCTAATGCTCTGATACCAACTATAACGACCCGACTTCCTATCTCCAGGAAGACGCATTGCTAATGAAGAAAGAAAGGGATAGAAGAAGAAAAGAAAGAGAAAGAAGAAACACAACAATATCAGATAACTCACAGCGGAACGAATGAAATATAATATATCACATAAAATATTACAGTATCATATTACATCAGAGTACACAACTTATACAACAGATATTAACAGCTATAAGCATCTGTCTAACTATACAACTCAAGTACAACAGATACAGATACCAAACAACACAGCGGAACCATAATGTATATACATGTGGAAGCCCCCTACTCCATATCTCCTCCAGAATTCGTTAAGCAAACCTGAATCACTTGACTACTCATACATAATATGAGTACCCAAGAGTGTAATAAAATAGAAAATAAACACTCGGGTCAGACAGGGGTCTGGTGTGAGTAAACGGTTTAAAATTTGCTTAACTTTAGAAAAACCTTTGAAAAGAACAGGTATCACGTAAGACTTCCCACACATAAACATGGAAAAGTTTTTACCTTACGCTAACCAAAACATTTGATAGGAAATCCAGTGATATTATAATAGTGTCTAGGGTTTTCAAGTAAATATGAAATAGCCGAAATTGTTACATGATTAAATTCCAGCTACTAGCCACAAAAGTGGGTAATACAAACAAAACCGTAGGGTCTCGTAGGAAGAATGGGTTTCCATCAATGGCAGGGCTACTGGGGTACCGTCCGTCACAGTACGTGGCCTAGATCAACGTATCGAGGAGCCACCCTAACTCCCCTGCAACACAAGGACGGGACCATTCCTTACTGAACAGTCCCGAACAAGGCAATCGCGCAGTAAGCACGCGATTCCAACTTCCCACACAGCCGAAATAAAAGGGACTTCTTAACAGGGGTAAATCTCACTCTCCAGTAGGAGCTACCCACGAAGCCTTGCTGCACCTCCCCTGTTTTAGCCATTCCCGGTTGATGAGGCTTTAGGCTATGATTACCTTTATAGAACACATCTATCTTAGAATGCTCATCATCCACCTGACGATGTTCTGAAAGCATTCAATCCATACAAGTTCGTTTCGGGTTCGAACGAAACCGAAGGCACTATCTCGTTGCACTCATTTTGGAATCACCTTCAGAGCTAACGACCATAGCCCTTGCACTCTAAATCACCATCTCCAGCCTATAAGTACTATTCCGTCAAACTCATTACGGAATCACCCACAGAGTTATACTGACGTATAGTTCTTACACCTCGAGTCTTCACTTGCTCTACTTGGATTCACGACCTAACGTTTAATTGGAATCGATGTGGTTTTCGGATTATCCAAATATGGAAACCCGATCCCAGTCGCACCGAAACCAAACACCATTTTAATGTCCAAGTTGTACTTAAGGGTTTTAAACAATTAATCTTATATACAGGATGATATAAACAGATAGATGAATAACATTACCACAATTGATAATTCATATCAACATTTCATTTTCACAAAGTAGCATATCATATAACAGAGATATCCAAATCATCGAACATCAACCAATATCAATCACCCAATATTAACCATCCAATATCAATCAATCAACCAATATTAATCAATCATCCAAAACAGAATTGATTAACTCTTAATCAATTGGATTAACCTTAATCCTTCTTTATTTATTTATTCCAAATAAATAAATCAATCATCTCTAAAGATCTTCCTTAATTAATCTTCCTTGATTAATTATATTTTAATTACATTCAAGTAATTAGCCTTAACCATATACAGTAATTAACCTTTAATTACTATCATTAATTACAATAATTAATGATCCTTCATTTACTTCCATTAATCAATTATAATTAATTACATTAAAATTCAGTTAATTACAATTAATTAATCACATTTAAATTAATTACTTTTATTAATCAATCTTGATCAATATATTAATTATATCTCTAATGATCCTTATTAATTAATAATTAACTTGTAATTAATCATCTCATTTAAATAGTAATTAACAACTTGTAATTACTTATCTTAATTAATTAATCTTCTTGATTAAATGTATTAACCCTTTGATTAATTAATCTAATTAATTAATCCTTAATTACTTCATTAAGTAATTATTAATCAATTAAAATAATTAATATATCCTTAATTAATTACTTTATTAATTAATTTCAATTTTAATTAATTACACTTAGTAATTAATCTTAAGTTAAACTCATTCATTAATTAATTAATCACATTAATTAATTAACTAAATAATTAAGTAATTAACTCTTAATTACTTACATAAGTAATTATTTTCTAGTTACTTCCATTAATAAATCTTAATTACTTTCTTAATTAATTACTTAACAAATAATTAATTCTATCATTAAATAATCCTTAATCCTTTAATTAATTAATTACTTCATAATTAATTAACTTCAACAATTATGTTAATCAATTCTTTAATTGACAACATTAAGTAATTCCATTAATCACTTCAATTAATTACTCCCGTGAGTAACTTCTCTAATTAATTCCATAAGTAATTACCATTCTAAATACATTCAAAAATTAACCATTGATTACTTCATTAAGTAATCACACTTAATTAATCAATAATTAAGTGATTATTTAGAATTATACAAACAATTAACTAATTATTTAAAATTAATTAATTAATTAATTAACTAACTTCTTATATTTTCAAAATCCTTAATTAATTAAGAAAACATTAATCTTAATTAAATCTTAACTTATATCTAATCGAGTATCCTTAAATTCCTATCAAATAATTATCATCTTCATAAATAAATTATTTGAATTAAATCAAATTTTAATATCTTAAAACAAATTATTCAATTTGGTTTTCAAAATCATATCAATAACCTTATTTGAAAAGAAGACATTTGGTAATCAAATCTAAAAATTTAAAACACTTTAAATTATCAAATTTTTAACTTATTTATTTCAAATAAATTTGAAACTTTAGTTTTTAAAATCGTTACTTAAAAATTTAACTTAAATTCAACATTTAAATCTAAAACATTCTTTTAAATTAAACTTAAAAATTAATTAGATGATTACTTATAAAGAAATCATCTTTAAAAAATTTAAATTAGAAATAAATTCAATTTATACTTTTAAAAGGTTTGATTAACACTTTTTCCAAGAACAAGTCCTTAACTTTATATTTCTCTTCCTTTAATAAAACTTGTTTTGTAACATAAACTTGATTTTTATTTATTTTAAACAATGAGTATAATCTGCAATTTATCATTGCACGGCTAAACCAAAACAAACTCGAGTAAAACACTCAATCAACCCGTGTCTTCCCTGAAGCAAACCCATGCCCAACATCTTCGAGTCCAACCCGAAGAAAAACGCGAGTGAAACCCGGTCCCATCTCATCTTCCCCAAAGCTTCAAAATACCCTGTGTACACGGCATAACGTGTGCACGTATCCCAACACCTCCAGCCAATCCAGGTCATCGTGATCTTTGCCGACGATCACAATGTCACTCGCGAACCTAAATCTAAACCCAAATCCTAGAATACGAATTCGAATCGAAATTCGACCATACAGCTCGAACTGCAGAAGCACGAACCACCCAAAACCCTCCATTGTCGATGAACTCGACGACAATACACTCCGTCGATCTACCTAAAGATTTGCCACACCATAATCCTCAACTTCCTCAAATACGATCACCTCTGATCAAATAACCTAGTCACAAAATCCCACTACAGTTATGCCCGCCGAAACAACCTTAAACCCTATTTCACTCGAAATCGAACAAATCACTCATTAGAAAAATTCTTTTGCATTTTTCCCATAATAAGCAATCTATAAACAAGCTATGACCATAATTTCAAATCAATTTATTGCGTGAATAATCGGCAATTCGCCATGAACCCAAAAACATTAAAACCCAAAATTCGAATAAATTACCAAACTAAAAATTTCAAATCTCATATCTAAATTCATGATTTTACATCAAGATCATATGCATGTAGTTAAATTTTGAATTTAAGATAATAAATTTTTAACAAATATTCGAGTTCCTCTGTAAATTTTTATTTTAATCATGATTGATAATATTTAAAATTCGCGGACTATTTTATAATCTTTATCATACAATTACAAATTAATTTCATTCAAATACTTAAGGCTAAAATGGATTAAATTTGGAAATTTTGATTTTTGAAAACGAAGGTCACAGTTTTTTTCTTCAAATAGAGAACAACACCACATATACAGTCATATGTTTACATATATAAATATAACTATAAATTCAATAAATAAAACTAAATAATTTTCATGCAATACTAACATCAATTCACATGCATTTAAGTTAACAAGATTAATCTGTTTTTAAAATATTTACTCACCTGATTATATGCAGAGCATAGCAGTTTTTAATTCATTCCAGGCCTTGAATCTTAGATTTGAAAAAAACTTTGATGCTTGCTGTTGAAATTTGAATCCATGCATGCCTTTTAATTTGATGATTAAAAAGATTGAACTGCTGTTGATCTTGCTTTTGCATGTTGTTGAATACTTCTTAGAAATGCAGGTGAAATTGCAGATTTCATTTTGCTTGCAGATTGAAGTTGTAGCTTCGCTGTTGATTTGCAGATTTCAGGTTTTAATTTGCTTCAGATTTTGATTTGTTGAGAATAACTTAAATTTTGAAAAATAAAATTTTAGAACAAAACTTTAAATTACTATTCAAAATTATCAATAGATTGAATTAAATTTTCAGAACAATCCAAATTATAACGTATACTTACATATATATTACAATTTGCAAATTCAATCTTTACTTAAAACAAAAGATCTCCTATTCACAATATATATCAAATTTTATATATTATAAATAGAATAAAATTCATTAGCTTTGAAAATCAATTCCTATCAATATTGCCAGATTAAATATTTATTAACCTTTAAAAGATTAAATTTACCAAATTAAATTAAAATTATAAAGAAAATTATCAAACCAATTAAATTATTAATACAGATTGTTAAATTGATATTGCCCAAAATTCCGGGTCATTACAATTTGATGTATTTCTGATCTTCTTATTATTACCGGATGGTTTTCTGGTTTCTATGTCAGATGGATTTCTGATCTTCTTATTACCAGATAGTGTTTTGGTCTTCTTATTACCAGATGGTTTTCTGGTCTTCTATATCATATGGGTTTTCTTGTCTTCTATTAAGAAAATTTTCGGTTTTGATTTAAATATCCAAGATAAAATGATTCCCTATCTCAAGATGTGATGTCGTAGAAATTTGGGCAATATTTATTTAATAATTTCATTAATATTTATTTTAAAAATGTGAAATGTTGATTTAATAATCTAATTCAAATAAAAAAAAATCTTCTGAAAACTAATAATTATTTAGTTAGAAAAATGTTATCTTTTTAAAATTTATAATAATGATAATGATAATTTTATATTTAGGAATCTTATTCTTTTCAAAGTTAAAATATTTAAATGATAAAATTTATCTTTCGAAGCTAATTTAAAAGATATTTTATTTATAATGTATATATGTGTATACATTGTAAATAGGGAGTTTGATGTTAATTTAATTTAAATTTAATAAAAATATTTTCAAATTTATATTATATGTATGTGTATAACTTGTGAATTGGAAATTTTGATTGAAATTAGTGTAGAAACTTTTCAAAAGTTTGTTTAAAAATATATCTGATATTTTCGAAAGTAATTAAAATAAATATTTATTTTGTTTAAAATATATAATAATTTAAATTGTATATTATAATAAAAAATTATTTTGTTTTCTTTTGAAAATTGTTTTTTTGAGATATACTTAGTTCTTATATATTAAAGTGCAATATCTTAGTTTGAAATTTTGAAATAAGATTTAATTCAATATCTTTTTCTTTTTAAATTTTCTTTCTTGAAAATTTAGCTTTAAAAATATTCAAATAAACATTTAAAATATGTAATTTCATAAGGGAAATTTATATGTAAACATTTAAAGGCTAAATGTAGATAAACATTTATAAAAACATGGTAACATAAATAGGAAATTGATTTAGAATGAATTTAAATACATTTATAAAATTAAGAAAAATTATTTTAATATTAAAATGAACATGTGCAAGGTTATTATTCATAAGGAAGACACTTGTAAATTAATCTACATCATAATGTAACAAGTGGCATTGTTTTATTTATTTTTGAAACATTTTATTCAAAATATATTGAGCAGAAACTTGGCAAATTCATTTTAATTCAACACATTCTCTTCAAAAGAAATTGAAATCAGAGTTTAGATAAAATTCAAAACCAAATACAATATAAAAATCTGCAAAAACAATCTGCTCAAATTTGCAAATCTGTAATCTGTTTGAAGTTCAACTCCAAATCTAAGCAAAAGAAATGGGGGTCAGGATGCAGTTTTAAAATCAACAACAGCAAGCAAAAACACCCGATTCAACTAACAAATCGGCAAGTAATTCAACAATCAAAATTGGAAGCAAATGCAAAACTTCAGATTTATTATCTAGAGCAATACAGTTCCAGGAAAATGTGATTGCAACTGTTGTCCTCTGCTTCTTCAATAAGGTGAGTAAATTTCTGTTTTTAAAAATAGTTCTTACTTTTTAAAATCAAAGCTAAACAAATTTCCAGAACTCAAGTATCAAATGCAAACTGCTTTCAAAAAATCAAACTGCTGTAAATAGCTGCTCTGTCTTTATTTTTTTAAGTGAGTAACCTCACAATTCAAAAAGCTTAAATTATCTGTTTCAGTGGATAAATAGGAATAAGTATGTTTGTATGATTGCATTGTGATGGATATTCTGTGTGTACATTTATAGATATATATGTGTGTGTGTGTGTGTGTGTCGTTGCCAGGTATCTGTATACCTATTTAGTTTTTAAACTAAGATTTTAATAGAAATCCATTATCACTTGATTTGATCTCAACTAGGATTTGAAATGTAAACCAAAGTGTTTGTTTAGTATAGATTTATGTTTATAAATTATAATTAAGTTAAATTAAGAAACTAGTTGTCTCTGTAAACAGTTTGAACCGTCATTGTTTCAAATAAGCAAAATTCAAACTTCCTAAAATATTAAAACAGGTCTATAACTTGAATGCGTTTTTGAAATTATGATTTTTAAAACTAAAATCATATTTTTTTAGTTAACTATGGAATGAGCATGACTGGATTGAACAGAAAAGGAGTTTTGGGGTTTATCTGGCGATCTAGTGGGTTTGGGATGTTGTAGTTCTTCCTGGAGGTAGAGGAATGATAGGTGAGTGGGGGAAAATGTCAGGTGGATGGTCAGAGGTTGGTGGCGACCGTGGTTGCTTATTCCAGTTTCTAAACCTAGTTTTCTGGTGATAGAAGTTTTGTTGCTTCTCGTTTCCTTTGGTGCATCGAGTGATGTAGGGCTTTGGGGATTGGAAGAGGGGATGTAGGCGAAGGGATTGCCGGAGTCGCAGTAATTCTGATGGTCAGAGATGGGTTGTCGAGGTGATGATAGGTTTGGGAATGTTTGCAGTGTCGAGTTTCCAGGTTGGTTTGGCTATCTCGATTTTGATTTCGAGATACTGTGTGAATTCTGGTGGTCGTGATCAGGTGTGGAGATGGTATGCGACGTGATGATGGTGGTAAGGATGGCTGGAGGTCGCAAGAGTGCCGGTGCATACGCACCGTGCATATTTTTGTTCTGATGATCTTTTTGGGTTTGTGCAGAGAGTTGTGACTCGAGATTTACTCGGGTAGATCGAGTAGTTTACTCGAAGTAGTTAGGGTTATGACTCGAAGTAATTATTGAAGGGTCTCGGGTATGTTTATTTTCCGGTTTTATAAACCTGACAGAGTTCAATTTTTAAAATTTAAATGAAATTCAAATTTTAAAGCAGGATTTAAACAGGGGTTTTAAATTCAAAGTTTAAATTTGATGAACTTTTGAATCCTAAGTTTTAAAAGAAATTTTAAATTTAAAGCAAGATTTAAATCAAGTTTTTAAATCAAAACTAAAATATAGTTTTAGTTTACTATGGATTCAAACCTTGAATTTAAATCATTTTGTAAATTTAAATGTTGAACAAGTTTAAATGTTTTTAAGTAGATTTTAAAAATGAGTTTGTTTTCTAATAAATGTTCAAACTTGACAAAATTCTTTTTCTTTAATATTTGAATAAAAGTTATGAAGTGTTTAACTTAAATTTGGAAGTTAAATAATCAATTTATTTTTAAGCCTGTTTTTTTATTAAAATTAAGTAATTTAGTTTTAAACTTTTCTTATATAAGTAATGATTGTTCTTCACTTTTATTTTAAGGTTTGTAAATTTATTAAATTTGGATAAATGTTTTAAATGGTTAAACATTTGAAATCTTAAATTCAAAATGGAATTTGAATTTAAATTTAGAAATGTAATGTTTTAAATACACTTGAATGTTAATAAAGTCATTAAATAAGTAAATAAATTATCTTAGAAATAATTAAGAAAATAAAAGAATGTAATTAAGGAATAACTTATTTATTTGATTTTAAATTAATGATTTAGATTAATTTCTAACTAGAGATGATTAATAATGATTAATCTAAGAATAAATTCTTAAGAAAATAATTAAAGAAAATGTTATTAGTTAATAAAGATAATTACCTAAGGATTTTTAAGTAATTAATTAATATGATTGATTTAGATAATTAATTGAAGATAATCAATTGTAAATTGTTAAGAATAATTACTTGATAAAAGTAATTAAGGGATTAATTATTTATTGTAATTAATTATGATAATGTGATTTGTTTAAGTTAATTAATTTAGTTTAATTAATTTAAAAAAATCATTTGATGGTTTAATAAGAGTAATTGCTTAATGTAATTAATAGAGCATAATTACTTTGGGAAGTAATAAATGATAATTATTGGAATGTAATTAGTGAAAGATGATTGATAATGAAGTAATTTGGGTAATTACTTTTGTAATTGATCAAGGGATTAATTAATGAAGATAATTAATTATGGAATAATTAATTTGTTAATGAGTAATTAATGGTAGTTAATTACTGGATTGATATTAATCAAGGGTGATTAATAATTGTATTTTAAATTTTAGATTAATTACTAAATGTAATTAATTTAAATAAAGTAATTAATTTAAATATAAATTAAAGATCATTATTTAATATAATTAATGATGTAATTAAGAATTGTTTAATTAAGGAATAATTAATAATAAAGTGATTAATTAATGTAATTAATTAAGGATAAATGTAATTAATTATAGTTAATTAATAAATGAAGTAATTAAATGTTAATTACTAATGGTTAAGGTTAATTAATTTGTGAAACTAATTAAAGACTAATTACTTATTGTAATTAGAGAATGATTAATCAAAGGTGTTTAATCAAGATGAATACTTAGAGAATGATTAATTAACTAGGTTAATTAATCTATGGATATATAAGCAGGATTTATAGATATAGTAATTAATTTAATTTACTTTAAATTAATTAGAGATGGAAGTAATTAATTTAATTCATTTTAAATTAATTATGGATGGTGGTTAATAAATCATTGCTTATGGATGATATTGATATCTCATTGGATGGTTGTGATCTCAGTAATGAGATGAGTAATATCTATATGATATGGATGCTTAGTTAAAGTATGATAATATGGATTATCTGATTGTGATGATTGTCTGGTTGTGAAGATTTTCTGTTTGTGTTGATATTACGGTGTTTATGACGAAAATGTGATTATCTATTGTGATATGTGAATTATCTATTTGTGTGTATATAGATAATGATGAATTGAATTAATTATCCGAACTAAAATCACTTGGACATTAAGATGGCGTTTGGATTTCGATAAGACCGGGATTGGGTTTCCAAATTTGGAATTCCGAAAACCACATCGATCCAAATTAAACGTTAGGTCGTGAATCTCAAGTGAAGAGTAAAGACTCAAGGTGTAAGGACTGTTCATGTTAATACTCCGAGGGTGATTCCAATACGAGTTTAACGGGGGTAGTACTTTCAGGTTCGAGATGAAGATTCAGAGTGCAAGGGCTATTGTCGTTAACTCTGAGGGTGATTCCAAAACGAGTGTAGCGAAATAGTGCCTTTGGTTTCGTTCGAACCCGGAACGAACTTGTATGGATAGAATGCTTTCAGAACATCGTCAGGTGGACGATAAGCATTCTAAGATTAATGTGTCCTATAAAGGTAATCGTAGCCTCAAGCCTCATCAACCGGGAATGGCTAAAACAGGGGAGGTGTAGCAAGGCTAAGTGGGTCATGCCCAAGTAGGATGAGATTTACCCCTGTCTAGAGGTCCCTTTTTATTCGGCTGTGTGGGCAGTTGGCGACGGCCATCTGCGGGGTTGTCTTGTTCGGGACTATCCAGTAAGGGATGGTTCCGGCTTTGTGTTGCAGAGGATTTCTCGGTACAGTGATCTAGGCCACGTACTGTGACGGGTGGTACTCCAGTAGCCCTGCCATTGATGGAATCCAAAATCCAATAAGTGCCTGTACGGTTTTGATTGTGCCCAACTATGTTGGAACGTGAGATGCAAGATTTAAATCAAGTTTTTAAATCAAGTCTAAAATATAGTTTCAAGTTACTATGGATTCAAACCTTGAAGTTTTGTAAATTTAAATGTTGAACAAGTTTAAATGTTTTAAAGTAGATTTTATAAATGAGTTTGTTTTCAAATAAATTTTTACACTTGACAAAATTCTTTTTCTTTAATATTTGAATAAAAGTTATGAAGTGTTTAACTTAAGTTAGGAAGTTAAATAGTCAATTTATTTTTAAGCTTGTTTTCTTTTAATAAAATTAAGTAATTTAGTTTTAAACTTTTCTTATATAAGTAATGATTGTTCTTCTCTTTTATTTTAAGGTTTATAAATTTATTTAAATTTGGATAAATGTTTTAAATGGTTAAACATTTGAAATCTTAAATTCAAAATGGAATTTGAATTTAAATTTAGAAATGTAATGTTTTAAATGCACTTGAATGTTAATAAAGACATTAAATAAGTAAATAAATTATCCTAGAAATAATTAAGATAATAAAGGAATGTAATTAAGGAATAACTTATTTATTTGATTTTAAATTAATGATTTAGATTAATTTCTAATTAGAGATGATTAATAATGATTAATTTAAGATTAATTTCTTAAGAAAACAATTAAAGAAAATGTTATTAGTTAATAAAGATAATTATCTAAGGATTTTTAAGTAATTAATTAATATGATTGATTTTGATAATTAATTAGATTAATTAATTGAAGATAATCAATTGTAAATTGTTAAGAATAATTACTTGATAAAAGTAATTAAGGGGTTAATTATTTATTGTAATTAATTATGATAATATGATTTGTTTAAGTTAATTAATTTAGTTCAATTAATTTAAGAAAATCATTTGATGGTTTAATAAGAGTAATTACTTAATGTAATTAATGGAGCATAATTACTTTGGGAAGTAATAAATGATAGTTACTGGAATTTAATTAGTGAAAGATGATTTATAATGAAGTAATTTGGGTAATTACTTTTGTAATTAATCAAGGGATTAATTAATGAAGATAATTAATTATGGAATAATTAATTTGTTAATGAGTAATTAATGGTAGTTAATTATTGGATTGATATTAATCAAGGGTGATTAGTAATTGTATTTTAAATTTT
This sequence comes from Allium cepa, assembly GCA_030765085.1. NCBI lineage: Eukaryota > Viridiplantae > Streptophyta > Magnoliopsida > Asparagales > Amaryllidaceae > Allium > Allium cepa. The sequence continues at coordinate 209,373,702 of CM060943.1, forward strand.
AGATCAATTACTAAATGTAATTAATTTAAATAAAGTAATTAATTTAAATATAAATTAGAGATCATTAATTATATAAATAATGATGTAATTAAGAATTGTTTAATTAAGGAATAATTAATAATAAAGTGATTAATTAATGTAATTAATTAAGGATAAATGTAATTAATTATAGTTAATTAATAAATGAAGTAATTAAATGTTAATTACTAATGGTTAAGGATAATTAATTTGTGAAATTAATTAAAGACTAATTACTTATTGTAATTAGAGAATGATTAATCAAAGGTGTTTAATCAAGATGAATATTTAGAGAATGGTTAATTAACTAGGTTAATTAATTATGGATATATAAGCAGGATTTATAGATATAGTAATTAATTTAATTTACTTTAAATTAATTAGAGATAGAAGTAATTAATTTAATTCATTTTAAATTAATTATGGATGGTGGTTAGTAAATCATTGCTTATGGATGATATTGATAGATGGTTGTGATCTCAGTAATGAGATGAGTAATATCTATATGATATGGATGCTTAGTTAAAGTATGATAATATGGATTATCTGATTGTGATGATTATCTGGTTGTGATGATTTTCTGTTTATGATGATATTACGGATTATCTGTTTATGATGAAAAGGTGATTATCTATTGTGATATGTGAATTATCTATCTGTGTTATATAGATAATGATGAATTGAATTAATTGTTCGAACTAAAATCACTTGGACATTAAGATGGCATTTGGATTTTGATGAGACCGGGATCGGGTTTCCAAATTTGGAATTTCGAAAACCACATCGATCCAAATTAAACGTTAGGTCGTGAATCTCAAGTGAAGAATGAAGACTCAAGGTGTAAGGACTATTCGTGTTAATACTCTGAGGGTGATTCCAATACGAGTTTAACAGGGGTAGTACTTTCAGGTTCGAGATGAATATTTAGAGTGAAAGGGCTATTGTCGTTAACTTTGAGGGTGATTCCAAAACGAGTGTAGCGAAATAGTGCCTTAGGTTTCGTTCGAACCCAGAACAAACTTGTATGGATTGAATGCTTTCAGAACATCGTCAGGTGGATGATGAGCATTCTAAGATTAATGTGTCCTATAAAGGTAATCGTAGCCTCAAGCCTCATCAACCGGGAATGGCTAAAATAGGAGAGGTGCAGCAAGGCTAAGTGGGTCATGCCCAAGTAGGACGAGATTTACCCCTGTCTAGATGTCCCTTTTTATTCGGCCGCGTGGGAAGTTGGCGAAGGCCATCTGTGGGGTTGTCTTGTTCGGGACTGTCCAGTAAGGGATGGTTTCGGCTTTGCGTTGCAGGGGATTGGGAGTGATCCTCAGTACGGTGATCTAGGCCACATACTGTAACGGGCGGTACCCCAGTAGCCCTGCCGATGGAATCCAAAATCCAATAAGTGCCTGTACCGTTTTGATTGTGCCCAACTATGTTGGAACGTGAGATGTAAGCATTCCAGCTATTTCTGTATTTTATTTTGAAAACCCTAGACACTATTATAATATCATTGGATTTCCTATCAAATTTTTTGGTTAGTATAAGGTAAAAACTTTTCCATGTTTATTTGTGGGAAGTCTTACGTGATAGCTATTGTTTTCAAAGGATTTTCAAAGTTAAGCAACTTTAAACCCATTTACTCACACCAGAACCCTGTCTGACCCGAGTGTTTATTTTCTGTAGTAAACTCTTGGGTACTCATATTATGTATGAGTAGTCAAGGGATTCAGGATTGCTTTGACGAGTTCTGGAGGAGAAATGGAGCAGGAGGCTTCAGCGTGTAGATATATATATAGTGGTTCCGCTGTGTTTGAGTTGTATCTGTTTTCTGTGATGTGCTTAAATTGTAATAACTAGACAGGTGTTTATAACAGTCTAGTTTGTGTTGTATTAGCTGTATAACTCTGATGTTTATGATACTATGTAATATTTTATGTGATATAATATAATTTATTCATTCCGCTGTGAGATTCTGATGTTGTTTGTTTCTTTCTTTTCTATCTTTTCTCTTTTCTATCCCTTTCTTTCTTCTTAATGATGCGTCTTTCTATGGAATGAAAGGCGGGTCGTTACACAAGACCTAGATTTATATATAATAATGAATTTCTTTATGGACTTCCGGGTCATTATCGATCCTCCGTTACAAGCTAATTTTTGAAGAAAGGTTAAAATTCAAAATCCTCTTAATAGAAGGGATCTTAAGGAAAGTGTGTTCTTGTCTGCAAAGCCTATGAGTTCATGAATTATGACTTTTCAGGTTTACAAACAAGAAATTTCTTTTGCTAAAAAACCTGAAAATATATGATTATCTATTTTATACAAAGGTGGAGCAATATACACCAATATTTATTATGAGTTTTATTGTCAAAATTTTTACCAAAAGTGTCTTTGAGAAAATATTTTTAGAAACTATTACAGATAACCCTATGGATCAACGAAAGCATGCATATCTATTTTAAAGATGTTTATAAATTTTCAAAAGTATGTTTCTTAGCATTGGTAATCACTTATAAAAGGTTTTGATCTATAATATATTGACAAGAGCATTCTCCGAGTTTTCAGAACTTGTTGAAAAAGGGAAAACCTATGCGTATTTTGTTGAGAAAGTTTTTGGAATTGCTAAGGCTCATTAGCGCCACTAATACTCTGAACAGAAAGGTTTATTCTTGATTAAAGGACTATTAGCTCTTGAATCATGACCAAACAGACTCTTATTCGAGATTTTCATTTCTATTATGAGATTTACCCCAAAAACCCTTCTTGGTAGCAACATTAAGAAAGGGCTTCTCGACCAAAGGATTCAAATGTCCAAGAAAGACTTTTCAACTCATTAACTTGAAACCCAAACCAACAAAAAAGTTTTATAAAAGAAAGACAAATTTTCAAGAAATATCTCTTAGTTTATTGAAGAAGTTCTCCTTTGAAAGATAATTCTTTCTTCCAAAGGTAAATTTCATATCAGAAAAGTTGACGTTTTTGTTTTCAGAAAGGTTTCCACTAATGTACTAATTGGTTAAGAAGCCATGAGATTATTTTAACAAACAATTTTTACAAAGACTTCCTTTGGACTAGCGAGTATGAGTCATGAGGAGAAAGACTTCCTTAAAAATTATAATAATGATAACTTGCTACCCCCTTAAGTATAAACAATGGTGCGACCCTCGATTCAAAGCGCGTTGTGCTTATTAAAACTTTTAACCTGATAAGGTCAACAAAGATTCCTTGAGCAAAGGTATACCATGTACCCTACCGATGTGCACCCTGGATTAGATGTTCAAGGGAAGGCCCAACTACAGATGTTAGAAGAAGTCGCTACTAACGCCACTAGCGCAAGAAGTCAGTATAGTGGCCTAAATCACTAGTTAGGGGCAAAAAGTTAAAAGATTGATCACTAATCAGAGGCCCAAATCACTAGTAAGGGGTCTAAAATCTTAGTAAGGGGCCTAAATCACTAGTAAGGGGCAAAGATTTAAAAGCATAAATCACTAGTAAGGGACCTAAATCACTAAAAAGGGATGAAGAAGTCCAATGCCCGAAGAAGTGGCAAAAAGATTCAATTAAAGTCTAAATCATTGCCTAAAGATTGTAATAAGGGACTCAATCAAAGCTTAAATCACTACCTAAGATGGATATAAGGAGCAAGAAAGTAAAGTAGCTTAAATCACTATCGAAGATGGTAATCACTATCGAAAATGGTAGTAAGGAGAAAAAAAGCAAAGACACTTAAATCACTAACGAAGATGGTAGTAAGAAATGAAAAAGTAAAGAGATTAAATCACCAACAAAAATATTAGTAATAAATGGAAAAGAAGCTTACATCGCTACCAAAGATGGTATGAAGAAACAGAAATGAAGCCAAACCACTGCCGAAGATGGTAGTAAGGAGTCAGAAGCAAAGAGCTTGAATCACTACCAAAGATGGTAGTAAGAAATGAAAAAGTACAAAGCCTAGATCACTAAATAAGATTGGTGTAAGGAACCAGTCACAGCCTAAATCCTTACTGGAAGGGTAAGAAGAGGTGAAAAAGAATTGATTAGAGACTAAATTCTACCAAAAGTGTAAGGATAAAAGAAAAGGAATCAAGCAAAGCCTAAATCATAGAAAAGGCAACCTTATATAAAGAAGTCAACCAGACGAGAATAGTTTCATCTTAAGGATAGATCAAAACAGACTTCTACAGGAAGTGCAGTCAGGACTAATCTGGTCCTAATCCAAAGATAGAATAGTCTTCATGGGAAAGTCCGGGTAATGATAATTATGCATAGCTATCCGTCCATGAAGACATATACCCTAGAAAGATAAGAAGTTGTTATCAAAGCAACTGGCATGGGAAGCCGATAAAAAACAAAACCCTGGTTTCAGATTCCAGGCGAATGGTCATGGAAGCCAGTATGAAAGAAGTAGGTCCAGGGACGGCCAGTTGCACCCAAAAGGAGTGTAGATAACCACCTAACGAAAAAGCTCAAGATGTATTCCATGGTAAACCAAATGGATACATGCTTAAATTAAGATGAAATAACCTAACATCAGTAGAAAGAACCTCAAATTCTCAAGGGAACATTAACCAGAATCCAGATAAATATCTGCTTGAAAGGAAAGCATAACAAGAATCGATCAATAACGATATTAAAAATTCCACCAATTGATGAGAAAATATGAAGAATGGTCTCATTAAAACCCATCATATTCAGGAAATGTTTCTAACCTCAAAAGATCCTCAGAATGTTTTCATCTTCCTAAAGTCATTTTCAAGTCATTTTCTTAAAAATGCAAAAGCTGGTTTATCTTAACAATTCGTAAACGGTCAATTTTTACAGAAATTCAATTATGAATCTTTTATTTAAGGAAACTGTAAAGCCTCTTATGATTTATAAGATATTTGGTTTCTTAATGAATATGTAATATAATTTCAACAAATTTAGGAAATATTTTCTCTTTCAAAGATATTTTTTGACAAAGTTCAAAAGCTTTTTCCAATTATTACTTTGCAAAGTTTTCAAATAAGAATTTTTCACTAAGGAAATTCCAATTTTCATAAGAAAGAAAGAAAATGAGGGTTGAAAGAGAAAAATTATAAAAAAGTTGCTTAAGTCATATCGTAAAGATGAAATTATCATGAAGACATGGTCATCGTAGAGATAAGAATATTCTCCAACATTTTGAAAAGGCAAAGGTGTCAAGTACGCTATTGTTAATACCAAGAGCTATTAGCAATACATTGAAGAAACCATTAGCAATGCAAAGGACATGATTGTTCGATTCATAGATGTACAAGAGGAAAGAAACAAATAAAATGGGCACAATATGAAATTAAGGAAAGCGACTTTAGAATAAAAGTCTGTAGAGAAATAAAAGAATAACAATAATATTTGGTTTTATACTAAAGTATAAAAGGCTTCTTTTATATAAGAACAGGGGCAAATGTTATCCATGTATTTTCTACTGCTATTTTAAAAGAGCAAATTGGGTGTCAAAAAAGGACAAGAGATTGTCAAGCTTGAAGATAGTAAGAGATGTAGAGTTTTTATAGAATAAGAGATGTAGAGTTTCTACAAAATAAGAGATATAGAGTACCTATAGTCTAAGAAATCTCGAGTTTCAACAATTATAAGAGATATCGAGCTTCAATAACTATAATAGATATCGGGTTTCTACAGCCACAAGTGGTACATCCATAAGAGATATCGAGTTTTTTTACAGCCATGAGAGATATCGAGTTTCTACAACCATAAGAGATATCGAGTTTCTACAACCATAAGAGATGTAGATTTTCTACAGCATAAGAGATGTAGAGTTTCTATAGCTATAAGCCTCACAACTCTCCAACTACTATAAATAAAAACTCACCCCCTTAGAGGCCCTCGACTTCTTTTCCTCTCTTAGCATAAATCACATTTTAGACTAGAAATTTTCTAAGCTCTGAGGAGTTTGAGAGCCACTTTAATAGCAAATGGTCGATGACAAAGAAGATGATATGGACATATGCATAAAAGGAATCAAACAGTTAGAAAAATGCATATTTGATTTGTTTTGTAATTACCTTAATATTGGATAAGAGATATGACTTATACACGTTGCTTACTGTATCAAATGACAATACATCAAGATCTATGACATATTTTGACTTGCTTATTTTACCCTTGAACGCATGATTTAAATTTCGAATAATTTCATAAATAATTTGAAACCAATGGGTATTATTGGAATTTTTTTCAATATGCCTTTTTGTACAACATTTGGGGTATTGAACAAGTTTTTGGTGTAACATCAAGAACCCTAATGATAATGACTAAAGTGTTAAAAAAATATCACACTGCCTGAATGATTTATAATGACCCGTATATTACATATCGAAGGATTGTAAAATATTATTTTTAAATTCATATGAGGTCGTATCACTCTATATATTTGAGAAATGTCTACTAGTTATAATTTCTATATTTAGGATTTTTTTCAAGTGATTTTACCCCTGAAAACTTGTAATGGTTATAGCTTTCAATAGAAGCCAAGCATCTGACACCATTTCTACTAAAAAGATAGGATGGTTTCCCTTTTGTGGAATGATCATAATAGCAATTTGGAATTTTTGGTTAAGAGATATAGGTGTTTGAAGATTGGTAGTTTTCGGAGCAGCTTAGTGGGTAATTAATGAGTCTGGAGGCAAGCCCACTAACCCATTTTGAGTTTGGAGGCTACAATAGGCTGAACCATCACCCTCAAATTTTAAAATCTACATTTTTAGGAAAGGATAATTACATCTTTGCTGTTCATTTTCATATTTTCATCCATCTGCATGCAAAACTTGGATTTTGGAGCTTTTTGTTGAGTGATTTATTTTCTTTCGCCTTATTACATATGTATATATAGGTTTTAACATGTTTTGATCCTTTTACGAAGTTAAAATTATATTTTATTGGTATTTTAAAATACTATTTATAAAAACATGAATAAATGAAATTTTGGTGTTCTAGACTTGTTATATGGACATATGGTTGCCTTGGTATGCATTAAGCTATGTTGTAGACACATTGTATGATGACTGTTATGGTTGATTGTGTGATTTGCATGTCTAAGTGTTGTCTTGTGTATGTGTGGTATTTGTTTGTATGCTTATGTGGTTGAAAATGCTCATTGAAGTAAAGTAGAGATAAAAACCATCAAACATGACTTCGAAAGATAGGCTTTAGAGCGTTTGGAGTTGCATCGTTGCACAGGTGATGCATGAGGGTCAAAGTGTTGAGGGTAGTGATGGAATTAGTGCGATGTTAATGTGTTGAATAAGCTATAGTTTCCAATTTAGTAGAACTTTGTTCGGTATGGGATAGTTCAATAGGGCTCGATACAAGATTGGATGGCTCGGTCGTTGACTTCAGAAAGAGAAGGCATTGGCTCGGGTCCATGGCGGTCTAGTAGTGGATGAGCAGACATGAATTATTAGGGCCCCCATGCCTCTGGGATTCAGAATCTTAAAGCTTTATTATGATGGAACATTTTACCCCGAAGATCATATCACTCTATTTAAAATCCAAATGCAAGTAATCTGTTCTTTAGATGAAATCAAATGCAGATTCCTACCCACAACTTTCAGTGGACTTGCCTTGAAGTGATTACAAAGGTACCCACCAAATTCTATTAGCTTTAGGAAATAGTTGACCATGGAGTTTTTGACTAAATTTTTCGCCTCGAAAGACACCGAAATAGGAATGAGTTTGCTTGCTAACTTCAGACAGGGAAGAGGAGAGTCCTTGAAGGACTATTTTAAGAGATTCAGCGACATAGCTGCTCGATGCAAGGGCATGATAGATGAAACCAAGCTGGTCGTAATCACTTCAGGATTATGGAAAAACACACCATTCTAGGATGGTCTTTTGAGATTAGAGTGTAAACCCCTAAAAGAGTCCTTTTTCGAGCTCGTGGAGAAATTCAGAATGAGGAATCAAAGGGAATTGCCCGAAAGAACCCGGAATGGAGCGGTGATAAAACGAAGTACACTTTGGCTAAGAGATTCAAGAAGGAAATTCAAATATTGGAAGCCTACCCCTTAACCCATTCATATGTTGAAATCTATGCAATGGCCCAAGAATGAATAACCTTTGAGAAGAGGAAGAGAGCTAGAAATGAACCGAGGAGGAAAATACTGCAACTACCATTGGTAAAATGGCCACAATACCGAAGAATGTAGATTTTTGAAGTCCGTCATCAACAAACTGGTCTAGGAAGGAAATTTGGATGAATTCTTGAAGAATGACAATACTCAAGGAATCGGCACCTCGGTAGGAAATGAAATCACACAACTTTAAGAACGGGCTTGAAGATCTCTACAAGCCCCTTGGAGTTTTATGGTCATCATGCTAGAAGGATCTCATATTGCTGGGGGAAGCAATGGTAGTTGGAAGAGTTATATCAATGAAGCCAAAGCAGGAGACGTCTCGGTATATGAGACAAAAAGATTGGAGAAAAAATAGAAGGTGGCAAGTAGTCACAATTAGCGATTTTGATAAGTGGGGCATCTATCACTCCTACAATGACCCACTTGTGATTATGGCCCAGATTGAGATTTTAGAAGTGGCAAAGATAATAGTGGACACTAGAGCTGCCATCAACATAATCTTCCAGCACGCATTTACCTAGATGGGATTACCTGAGAGCATACTTAAGCCTAGTCAAACTCCAATATATGGATTCAATGATGAAGAAACAGTGCCTCTTGGAGAGTGTAAGCTGATGGCCAAAATTGGAAATAATGCTCACTGCATAATTTTTGAGACCACCTTTGTCATCATGGACATCTTGCCAGTATACAATGCTTTCTTTGGAAGGCCATCTCTCAACGCTACGGACGGATATGTTTCTACTAATCATTTGCTTTTAAAGAATTCTACTATAACAGGAGATGGGCTTATAAGGGGAGATTAGTGGATCTCTAGAAAACTATATTATGCAAGTTTAAACACAGTCAACAAAGGGAAGACTTCATCATATGAGAATGATGTCAAAATTAACCAACTTACTCCACTCGAAGTTAAGGAGACAACCAATGCCAAGAGTTCTAACCCAGGGAAAGCCGAAGGAAACCTTTAAAAAAATTCCAAGATAAGAAGATCTCATGATTGGGGAATTAATCTAGATATGGAGCTATCACAAAAGATTTAAAGAAATAGAATAAGGGAAAATTAGTAAGCCTCCCAAGATAAAAAGAAAGGTTATTCACACTATAAAGGAAACTTTGAAAGAAGAAGAAATTAAGCTTGATCTCGATCCAAGACAAGGGACCGAGATAGCTTCAGTAGTCGAGACTTTCAAAAAGGTATGCCACGATGAAAATGACAAATCTAAGATAGTCAAGATAGGGGATGATTTCCATCCACCTATCCAAGAAGAGATGATTTTCTTTCTCAAACACAATCCAAATGTATTCGCATGGACTCATGATGATATGGTAGGAATCGACCCCTTGGTTATTTGCCATTGCTTAAATATAGATCCAAATTTTATTCCTATAAGGCAAAAAAAGGGACCCTTGGATGGGAACCAATATGTGGCTTTACAAGAAGAGGTCGATAGGTTACTAAAGAACAACTTCATCGGAAACAATATATTATCCAAAGTGGATTGCTGCTCCGGTATTAGTAAAGAGACCAAATGGGAAGTTAAGGACCTGCACTGACTTCACCAATCAAAATAAAGCTTACCTGAAGGATTGCTTTTCTCCACCAAGAATTAACCAATTAGTTGATGCTACCAGTGGGCATTAGTTGCTTTCCTTTATGGATGCTTATTTCTCGTATAATCAAACTTCAATGTTTAAACTAGATGAAGAGCACACAAGTTTCATCACCAACATGGGCATGTTCTACTACAAGGTAATGTCCTTCGATATTAAGAATGCCAGAGCAACATATCAAAGGAAACCAAATTTTCACCAAATATATAGGTCGAAACATGGAAGCATATGTTGATGACATGTTAGTCAAATCTAAGCGATCAGAAAGTCATGCTTTGGATCTGGCCGAGACGTTGGAAGCCCTCTAAAAATATCGAATGAAGCTGATCCTGATAAATGTACCATTGGAATAAAATCCAAAAAATTCCTAGGTTTTATAGTAATTGGTAGAGGGATAGAAATAAACCCAGATCAGATAAGAGTCATAATGGGCATATGGGAAGGCGTTAATGATTTTAAATCGAAAGATTGTTGCTCTGATAAGCTCATAAATTGGTCAATTGACAAATGTGTTCCTTTTGTCAAACTCTTAAAGAAGCATGTGACATTTAAATGGACAGACGAATGCCAAAAAGTCTTGAAGACCTATGAAAGCATTTAAGTTCTCCCCTAGTGTTATCTAAACCAATAGATGGAGAAACCTTGTTCCTCTACTTAGCCGCCTCAGAGTAGGCCATAAGTTTAGCCTTGGTAAGAAATGATGATGGGACCCAGAGACTGGTATATTATGTAAGAAGAGGGCTAGATCCAACCGAAAAGCACTATCTAATGATTACGAAACTTAGCTAGAGTGTAACGACCCAGGATTTTCGATCTCGAAAATTCCGGATAGTTAAGGAAAAGAAGAAAGAGGCAGAAGAAGAAGAAGAAACAGAAACACCAAAACCCATATTCTCACATTCGCAGCGGATTAAAATATAATATCAAATAAAATAGCAGTTATACAAAGGAAAACTGTATTAGTTAATTTACATTAATACATCAGAGTTACAACAATTACACAAACACTGGACAGTTAAAATTAACTTGTCCCAAATAAACTACAATATATCACAGCGGAATACACTCTATACGTTCCTGTTATCCAGCTCGCCTCTTGAGCTCCATAACGTCCTTACCTGAAAATCTGTAACACTCGGTCTGACCCGAGCATTACATCAAAGTAACACCCGGATCAGGCTGGAAACCAACGTGAGTAAACCCATATAACATGAAATACTAAGTTATGAAACTTAATTGCAAAACCAGGGTAACTCGTACCTTCTATGAGTTCTTAACTTGCTATGGTCGGTCACTTATTTCAAACAACTGTTTACACAATTAAAATGGCCATGATACTTAGTTTATTTCATTCCAGCCTCTTTGCCTCTAAAATTCAATTTATAAAGAATTATTGTAGATACATATCGAAGTGGTTTCGGGTACTTTTCGAATACCCGAACCCCGGTCTCTTCGAATCCAATGTCATTTCTTAATCCAAGTTGCTCAGTTTTAGAACAATACAATTCATATCCAGAATATCATACCACACAACAATTCAACTCAGACAGGTAACCTATATTATCACAGCACATCTCAATCGCCCACCAGAGACATCAACAATCTAATTCGTCCATCCATATTAAGATTTTATAGATATATAATTCCTAATTAATTTAATTAATCTCCAATTAAATTAATCACCATCTTAATCACTTAGATTACCTTTAAATCATGCTTACTTTACATTAATTAATTACAAAACAATTAATTAATCGTTCTTAAATTATCACTCTTAATTAATCTTCCTTAATTAACTATTCTCTAATTACACTTAAGTGATTAACCTTTAATAAATTAAGTAAATTAATTATCCTTTAACCATTCACATTAAATAACCTTCAATTACCCTTATTGATTAATCAATTATAATTACATTGATTAATTACATGAATTAATTAATCTTAAATTAATCATATTCATCTAATTTAGTAATTAACTATCCGTTAATTACTTACATTAATTAATTTACTTAATCAATTTCATAAGTGATTATCCTTAATTGATTAAACTTATTAATGATCTTAAATTAATTACCTTAATTAATCATCTCATAATTACTAGTTAATGATCTTTAAATTAATTACAATCATTAACTATCCACTAATTACTTATACTAAGTAATTACCTTTTGATTTTCAACATCAATTAATTAATCTATATTAATCTCATTAATTAATTCACCTTTTATTACTTATACTAATTAATTATACTATAATTAACTATATTAATTAATGATCTTTAATTAATTACATTATGTAATTATCCTTAAATTTCATTAAATAATTATCCTAATTACTTACGCTAATTATTTAACCTTTAGTTAATCACATTAATTAATTTCCCTTCAATTAATTATCTTAATAATTACTTAACTATATTATTAAGTTTCACCTGAAAACACTTAGGGATTTAATTAAATAATTAACTTAATATATAATTATTCAAAACCAAATCAATTAATCTTAAAAACATTTAACTTCACAAATTTAAATCTTTAAATTTTACTTGACAACTTGATCAAACCTGCTTTTTTTTAAAAACTCGTTCAGTATCTTGCTTGAAAACTTGTTCCTTTTCCTTTGGGAACTTTGTTCATATTTCTCTTTGAAACTAGGTTAATACTAGTTTTGTAACTGTTACATCATTCATTTTATTAAATTAAAAAAAAGAAATCGTGGCCCAAAGCCCATGCTTCTGATCCATCCTCAACTTCCCCTTTTCTTCTATTTTTTCCAGTTCCCTTACTCTGCTCCTATTTGCACGAAACCATGCACGTATCTGTGTCTTCGGCCATCTAACCCACCGATGATCAACCCTGCAAGTCGCCCACTATCCCGGCACCGCATTCCCCCACTAGAAAATCACTGGCATCACTGATTCTATAACATCGACCGTTGACCCAAAGACTGAGACGAGTTGCTCCCCTCCAACATCCCTTCGACCCACCACTACCGACCACTGACCGGCGCCCCGTTCCACCGGGAACTCCACTATTCTTTTCCCAATCTTGTTTCCCCTATACTGAAACCCTCACTTTTCCCACCGAAGTCGCCGTCTTCAATTTACCAAAACCAAAAATTCCAACCCCTAAACCCTAAATCATTCACGCCCGACCACCCCACTGCAATAAAGATCGCTCTACCATTTCTTCCATGAGCGTCTCCTCCCTACGCTCCTCCCTGACCCACCGTTCGTCTCGAAAACCACCGAGCCGCCGAAAATGCCCGATGTCCCATTTCCGTTCATCCACTTATATCCCAATGCATACATGATCAAAAATCATAAAACCCCCACCAAAATTCATTGCTTTTAAGGGCGATCAAGTTCCAAAAACCAAAACTCATATTTTTGACAATTGAATTTTCCCCAATATGTGTTCACTTACAGTAAATTCTTATTTTAGGATTCTTTACTCTATAATCCTTACTGGAACAAATTTTGGAATGATATACAATCAACATCAAGCAACTTTTCTTTTAGCTCCGCAACCTAAATTCAATTGTATAAAGAGATGTTGATTTTTAAAGTTTTAAGTTAACAGTTTTTCAAGCAAATAAGAATGAACAGAGACAAAAATTCACAGGCATCTACATGCTTATATACCCAGGCACACTCACTTTCTACCCATGCAATACAATTTCAGTTCATTTCTACCCTTTAATTCTTGCATGCACAAGATAATGAGACGATTTGGATTTTGAAAGAAAAATTACTTATAGTAGATTTTTTTTAGAACCAATGCTTTTTATATATAAAAAGAATACTACTAACTTGTTAACACACTCATATATATATATATATATATATATATATAAAATAAAATCATATCATACAGTTTCACATATCCTTGATCCAGATCCCAAATTTGACAAGAATTATTAATTAACACATAAGTTTATAAAAAAATCAATAAGAAAATAGAGAGGTTTACTCACCTTTTTATGAACAGAGCATCAGTTGGAAAACTGAAACTGCCAACTTGATTTTAGATCTGATCTTTGAATTTGATTCAGTTTGTTTAAATTTCCAGTTTTGAAAACTTGAAAGGATTTGTTTGATCTTTCCTTCAGTTTTGCTTCAGGATTTTTTTAGTTCTTGAGAATCAAAGTTTTTAACTAGAAAATAACTTAGTTCTCAATATTTTATTATAATTTAAATTAAAGAAAACATTGCTACATGTAATTTTGCATGTTATCTATCATACAAATGTTTAATTGTATGTTTACAAGAATTACAAATGTTTTAAAGTTTAAATTTATTTGTCTTATGTTTTTTTTTCCTTTTTCTTATAAATACTTTTATAAATCTATGTTTATACTAACAATATTTGTAACCTTGTTTTTATGTTATGTATTTTATATATATAAACTTAGATTATCTCCTGAATGGTTTATAAAAGAGAGTACATTAAATCCTTTTATTTAAATATTAGTTTAAGCTATCATACTTTTAAATCAATATGTATTTTATTTTTACTGTTTAACATACAAATCAGCATTTTAAATTGATTATATCCGGTTAATTATCAATTAATAGATGATCAAAAACTGGGTTATTACATTCCTCCCCCTTTAAATCTTTTCGTCCTCGAAAAGGAACGAAGCCAGAAATGTTTAAAACATTTTAAAATCTATATAATGTTACAAGGAATTGTTTTTATAAAAATACTTTTTATAACTCGATGTCTCAACCATTTCATCCTTGTTCCTACAGAAATTCGGTCATACGTTGATCAGGCGTAAGACTGAAAATCTACAAGTACATAGCTGACCCGTTTTCAACACCCAGTGAAAATACTTGAAAAACATATATTGAAAATATAGAAAATATTTTTGAAAATAGAGGAAACATCTTTGGTGAGAATGCTCTAGAAATCATCACCCTCATCCATGGTCGCAGTTAACCCGATGGTTACGTTGCCATCCCGGCGAAATCCCTAGATAACTATAGGCACTCCACGCCCCTCGATTACGCCATGTAACCCGCTACAGATCACAGCTACAATCAGGGTTATGTTGTTATCACAGCAAAAACCCATATAACTACAGGCATCAGCGCCCTCGAATTCCGCCGCCAAAAAATGAAACTTATCCACTCCACTCGACCATAGATTGCGGTCTACCGATGTTACGTTGCCTTTTCGGCAAAATCAAGCGTAGACCGTTGACACTCACCCCCACACGGTTTCCGCTATGGTCCACAGTAGATCGCAGCGACGTTGAGTTACACTATCGTCACACCATAACCCAAATGCCTCTGTAGGCATAGCGCCCTCGACATTCGCTACCCAATAATCCTCCGGAACTTCAGTTTGTCCGGACTTCCTCACAGGATCCACTTTAGAACCCCCCTTAGGGGTCATAGCAGTACCAATCTATGGTACTGCTAAGAAGTTCATTTCAAGGGAGCGCCTTTTTCTCCAGATCCATTTTCAAAACACTTTATACTATACACATATAGTATCTTCCAAATCATACACCTTGTATGAATCTCATATAAATCTCCTTTCTCAAAATCGATTATTCCAAAATCGATAATTCTCAAACTAGGCTTTTCAAATTTCCAAAATTGATTTTTCCTAAAAATCAAAAGCCTTTTCAAATCCAAAGGTTCCAAAAACCTTTTCCTAAAATCATTCTCATACAATCCTTTATATATATAGATATATATAACCTTGAAAAAAAAATTGAATCACTTCATACTTGTATAAATTCCCTTATTATACTTCAAATACTTTCAAAAATCCTTTTTATTTTGGCTTTAGATCCAACAAGGGAAATTACCATATATAACAATGATTTATAACTTTGTTTATTCCTAATCAAATATTCAAATTTGATCACTCTTTTATAAAGTTATTAACCACATTACTTTTCTTCATAAAGTGAACCTTTAAACATAGAAATATCCAATTTCCATTTTATTTCATCATTTATTTTCAAAATATACCCTTCCATTTCAAAATCATTTTATAGTTTTTATCCACAAATTTCCAATATTACTTTCATTCAACCCCGTACGATGTACTCATATCATCCGTACGCAATATCAATCTGATCGCTCACTCGGTCACACAATTTCTCTTCCGAACTAGTAACGTCCACCTGACTTCCTAGTGCGGACTCAGATCTGGTTTCTTGATCGAAAACGGTCATTCTCCTTGCATAGTCATAACTATGATAGAGAATTCCTAGAACCAATCAAAAATCCATATTCAGGTTCGCCGTCGAAAATCGAGTGAAAAATCTCAACTCGGATCGATATACTATCTCGAAACTCTATGCTCAAATCTGGATCAAATCACTATGCGAATAGAATAATATACATACATCCTACGTATTTATCTTCATTGGTTATTAGCTAAAACAATTCCCTTTTTATTCGCATTCATTTATGATTCTATTCGCTTATTCATAGTTGCTTCAATCCTCATTTGGATTATCACTTCAATTCTTATCCCAATTAGTAATGAATCGTAAACAAATTGAACTCTATCCAGTTTAAATTTAGAAAATAGCTTGAAAAGTTTAAAATAAATAAGTAATTTAAATATAATTATTAGCTGTAAAATAGTTAAGTGGTTATAAAATAGTTAGATAATTCCAAAATAGTTTTTAAAATAGTGATTAGTTATAAGTAATTGAAAAATAGTAATTAGTCTATAAAATAGTTGCAAAATAGTTAAATAGTTCCAAAAATAATCGTAAAATAAATGAAAATAGTTTGGCTTTTAAAAAGAAAGGCTGTATAGTAAATAGCTAGGATAAATAGATTTAAAAACAGTTTATATTAAAATAATCTATTTGAAAATAGTTCAGAGCCAAACTGTTCAATTCCCAATCTCAATTTCCAATCAATTTCTCATCCCATTAAATTGATTCAATTCCAATTCAATTTGAATTAACTTCAATTCCTTCCCCAAATTCAAATCAAATTCAATTTGAACTAATTCAATTTAAATCTTAACTTTAACCATCCCGAAGTATATAAATTCGAGTTAAATTTTTAATTTTGATTTAATCCCTTAAATCAAATTAAACCTTATTCTTAAATCAAATCAACCTTTATTTTTAACAACTTAAACCTTTAAACCATTTAGTTTTGAATCCAAATTCCAAAATTCCATTTTAAATTATCTTTACTTAACTTATTTCAAAGTTCAAATGAGAATCCCAAAACAATTTAATCTTCAGATTTTAATTTATTATCCATTTTTAACTTCAAAACCAACTCTCATTTTCATAGATTATTTATAATAATTGATTGATATCAGGATAAATAAACATCCAAATTTATCCAAACACCAATTAACAACATCCATTTTCAATTTCCAGATCTCAAACCTATTTTGAGATCACTCATAACTCCAATTTTAAATCAACCATTTAACTCCCCAAGTTAAATTTCAATTTCATCGTGAAATTTCCAATTCAGGTTTTTTGTTCTAAACTTAATTAACTTTTCTTATGTTAAATTCACTTCAATTTTATCCAGACAGCTTTACTCAAATTGAATTCCCATTTCGAATTTAAACTTCATACTAATATCTAATCTCATTTATAAGTTCAAAAACGTATCACTTTGGGTTTTAACATCACATTCCAAGTAAAAAATTAAAACTAGCACATAGAGTTTATTTCAAATCATCTTTGATATTATGTATACCTCTCATATATACATATTTATTTCCTTTGCATACCAAGTTATCCTTAAATTTTAAACCATCCTTGGTTTTAATTCAAAACAGATTTCTTTAAAAAATTTCAAACAACTCTTGTTTGAAACAGAACCTTGTAAATAATACTATAATTATTTCTTTTAACACTTTGAAACAAATTCCAAATTTCTGGACCTAGATTTAAAACTTCACAATTTAGATCATCGTCAATTCCAATATATAAATCATACTCACCTAAATGTTTTACTTCCCTAAAACATTTCATTATCATCTTATTCTGAAAACACTTCTACTAATTCAGGATTTTAAATTTTCATTTTGAATCCATTTATCTTATTTCTATAGTTTATATCATCCAATTCCTATTTGGTTGTCTTTCTATTTCCAGTTAATTCTTATTATTATTTTAATTCAAATAATACAACAACCAATTACTTTAATATATTAGAAAAACTATTGCTTTATATATATCAAAATATAAACTTATACAAAAATCATTTACTTTTGAAACCATTTTAAAACCTTTATATAAGAAAATAACAAGTACGCTCTCTTTTATACACACACACACACACACACACACACTCAACGCATTCTAGGGTTCCACTTACCCTATCCTTAATGAGTAAACCCACCAGAGCCAAGGTTCTCGCTTAACTTTTGCTCTAATACCAAATGTAACGACCCAGGATTTTCGATCACAAAAATTCTAGATAACTAGGGAAAAGAAGAAAGAGATATAAGAAGAAGAAGAAACAGAAACACCAAAACCCAGATTCTCACATTCGCAGCAGATCAAAATATAATATCAAATAAAATAGGAGTTATACAAAGAAAAATAGTATTAGTTAATTCACATTAATACATCAGAGTTACAATAATTACACAAACACTGGACAGTTAAAATTAACGTGTCCCAGATAAACTACAATATATCACAGCGGAGTACACTCCATACGTTCCTGCCATCCAGCTCGCCTCCTGAGCTCCAAAATGTCCTTACCTGAAAATCTGTAATACTCGGTCTGACCCAAGCATCACATCAAAGTAACACCCGGGTCAGGCTGGAAACCAGCATAAGTAAACCCATATAACATGAAATACTAAGTTATGAAACTTAATTACAAAACCAGGGTAACTCGTACCTTCTACGAGTTCTTAACTTGCTATAGTCAGTCACTTATGTCAAACAACTGTTTACATAGTTAAAATGGCCATGATACTTAGTTTATTTCATTCCAGAATATTTGCCTCTAAAATTCAATTTATAAAGAATTATTGTAGATACAAATCGAAGTGGTTTCGGGTACTTTCCGAATACCCGAACCACGGTCTCTTCGAATCCAATGTCATTTCTTAATCCAAGTTGATTAGTTTTAAAACAATACAATTCATATCCAGAATATCATACCACACAACAATTCAACTCAGATAGGTAACCCATATTATCACAGCACATTTCAATCGCCCACCAGAGACATCAACAATCCAATTCATCCATCAATAAACAAGATTTTATAAATATATAACTCCTAATTAGTATAATTAATCTCCAATTAAATTAATCACCATCTTAATCACTTAGATTACCTTTAAATACTTCTTACTTAACATTAATTATAAAACAATTAATTAATCCTTCTCAAATTATCCATCTTGATTAATCTTCCTTAATTAATTATTCTCTAATTACACTTAAGGGATTAACCTTTAATAAATTAAGTAAATTAATTATCCTTTAACCATTCACATTAAATAACCTTCAATTACCCTTATTGATTAATTAATTATAATTACATTGATTAATTACATGAATTAATTAATCTTAAATTAATCGTATTCATCTCATTCAGTAATTAAATATCCCTTAACTACTTACATTAATTAATTTACTTAACCAATTTCATAAGTGATTATCCTTAGTTGATTAAACTTAATTAATTATCTTAAATTAATTACCTTAATCAATCATCTCATAATTACTAGTTCATGATTTTTAAATTAATTACAATCATTAACTATCCACTAATTACTTATACAAAGTAATTACCTTTTGATTTTCAACATCAATTAATTAAACTATATTAATCTCATTAGTTAATTCACCTTTTATTACTCATATTAATTAATTATACTATAATTAACTATATTAATTAATGATCTTTAATTAATTACATTATGTAATTACCCTTAAATTTCATTAAATAATTATCCTAATTACTTTTGCTAATTATTTAACATTTAATTAATTACATTAATTAATTTCCTTTCAATTAAATATCTTAATTAATTACTTAACTATATTATCAAGTTTCACCTGAAAAACGCTTAGGGATTTAATTAAATAATTAACTTAATATATAATTATTCAAAACCAAATCAATTAATCTTAAAAACATTTAACTTCACAAATTTAAATCTTAAAATTTTACTTGACAACTTGATCAAAACCTGCTTTTTATTATTATAAAAAAACTAGTTTAGTATCTTGCTTGAAAACTTGTTCGTTTTCCTTTGGGAACTTTGTTTATATTTCTCTTTGAAACTAGGTTAATACTAGTTTTGAAACTTTGTTACATTATTCATTTTATTAAATTATAAAAAGAAATCGCGGCCTAAAGCCCATGCTTCCGATCCATCCTCAACTTCCCCTTTTCTTCTATTTTTTCCAGTTCCCTTACTTCGCTCCTATCTTGCACGAAACCGTGCACGTATCCGTGCACTCAATCACGCATCTCCGGCCATCTAACCCCACCGACGACCGACCCCGCAAGTCGCCCACTACCTCGGCACCACATTTTCCCACTGGAAAATCACTCGCATCACCGATTCTCCAAAATCGACCGTTGACCCAAAAACTGGGAGGAGCTGCTCCCCTCCAACATCCCATCGACCCACCACTACCGACCACTGGCCGACGCCCTGTTCCACTAGGAACTCCGCTATTCTTTTCCCATTCTTATTCCCCAAATAACGAAACCCTCACTTTTCCCACCGAAGCCGCCGTCTTCAATTTACGAAAGCCAGAAATTCCGACCCCTAAACCCTAAATCATTCACGCCGAACCACCCTACTACAATAAAGACCGCTCCATCATTTCTTCCATGAGCGTCTCCTCCCTATGCTCCTCCCTGACCCACCATTCGTCCCGAAAACCACCGAGCCGCCGGAAATGCCTGATGTCCCATTTCTGTTCATCCTCTTTATCCCAATGCATACGTGATTAAAAATCATAAAACCCCACCAAAATTCATTGCTTTTAAGGACGATCAAGTTCCATAAACCAGAACTCATATTTTTGACAATTGAATTTTCCCCAGTATGTGTGCACTTATAGTAAATTTCTTATTTTAGGATTCTTTACTCTATAATCCTTACTGGAACAAATTTTGGAATGATGTACAATCAACATCAAGCAACTTTTCTTTTAGCTCCGAAACCTAAATTCAATTGTATAAAGAGATGTTGATTTTTGAAGTTTTAAGTTAACAATTTTTCAAGCAAATAAGAATGGACAGAGACCAAAATTCATAGGCATCTACATGCTTATATACCCAGGCACACTCATTTTCTACCCATGCAATACAAATTCAGTTCATTTCTACCCTTTAATTCTTGCATGCACAAGATAATGAGACGATTTGGCTTTTGAAAGAAAAATTACTTACAGTAGATTTTTTTAGAACCAATGATTTTTATATATAAAAAGAAAACTGCTGACTTGTTAACACACTCATATATATGTATAAATCATATCGTACAGTTTCACATATCCTTGATCCTGATCCCAAATTTAACAAGAATAGTTGATTAACACATAATAAAAAAAAATCAATAAGAAAATAGAGAGGTTTACTCACCTTTTTATGAATAGAGCATCAGTTTGAAAACTGAAACTGCCAACTTGATTTAGATGCGATCTTTGAACTTGATTCAGTTTGTTTAAATTTCCAGTTTTGAAAACTTGAAAGGATTTGTTTGATTTTTCCTTCAGTTTTGCTTCCGGCTTTTTTTTTAGTTCTTGTGAATCACAGCTTTGAACTAGAAAATAACTTGGTTCTCAACATTTTATTATAATTTAATTTATAGAAAACATTGCCACATGTAATTTTGCATGTTATCTATCTTACAAATGTTTAATTGTATGTTTACAAGACTTACAAATGTTTTAAAGTTTTAACTTTATTTTTCTTATGTCTCTTTTCTTTTCTTTTTTATAAATACTTTTATAAATCTATATTTATACTAACAATGTTTTGTAACCTTGATTTTATGTTATGTATTTTTTATATATAAACTAAGATTATTTCCTGAATGGTTTTTAAAAGAGAGTATATTAAATCCTTTTATTTAAATCTTAGTTTAAGCTATCATACTTTTAAATCAATAAGTATTTTATTTTTAATGTTTAACATATAAATCAGCATTTTAAATGAATTATATCCTATTAATTATCAATTAACAGATGATCAACTACTTCGACAAGTTTTTAGGAAACTCGAGACTATAGGAAGTTTAATTAAATAAGCAATAGAACTCAGCCGGTATAACATAGCTTATGAACCTAGAACAGCAATCAAAGGTCAAGTGCTGGCTGACTTCGTCACCGGGTGCACTAGTTTCGGGGCCAAAACTGAAAAGGAAAACAGCAAGGATAAACAGCTTTTTTGGCAACTTTATGTAGATGAAGCCTCAAATGAACAAAGGGTAGGTGCCGATTATATCTTGGTAACCCGGGTAATCATTAGATTTACTATGTAATCAAGCTCACTTTCTCAACAACCAACAGTATGACCGAATACAAAACTTTGATTGTAGGGTTACGAATGGCTATTTCCATCAAGATCTTGGAAATTCGAATATACAGTGATTCTCATATAATTGTTAATCAAGTTCCTGGTTGCTACCAGGCCTGAGATCCGAGGTTAGCTCTCTATACTAAATAAGAGAAGCAATTACTTAAAGCTTTCGGGAGCTATCACATTGAAATCATTCCAAGGGGTCAAAATGATAGGGTCGATGCCTTAGCAAAATATGCAAGCTCGATAAATGTAAGAGAGTGTAATTTTATCCCAGACGAGATCTTGGAAGAACCTAGCATATAAGTACCAGAGAAAGTATTAATTATGACGCAAGCTCAAGCTCCAGAGGTAAAGCCACAACACTAGTTATAGCTGAAGAAAACTTGATGTCGCCGTATATCTAGTATCTAACCGAAGATATTCTACCCTTGAATGCCACTGAGGTAGAACGATTCAAATATAATGCTCCAAGATTCAGTACTATGGATGGAATACTCCATAGATGTTCTCAACTCTTTACTCTCTATGTGTGATGAACCTGGAAGGGCATCAATTATTAAAAGAAGCTCACGACGGAATTTATTGATACCATTGTGGTGGGCAAAAGTTAGTAATGAAAATACTCATATGGGCCTTCTATTGGCTAACACTAAATCAAAATACGTTAGACTATGCAAGAACTGTGACAAATACTAGTTTTACTTAAAGGTGCAAAGATCCCCTTTAGTGTGCTTGCCCTAATGATTAGTCCTTAGCCATTCGATACCTGGAGAATTGATCTTATTGGACCCCTTCCTACTAAAAAAGGAGGGGCAACATATGCCATAGTAGCAATTGACTACTTTAAAAAGTGGATCAAATTCAAACCCTTAACTACCATAATCTCCTATCAGGTAATTAAGTTGTGTTGAAGAACATCGTCTCTAGATTCGTCCCTTGTATAAGATCATTACAGATAATGGCACTCAATTCGAAAGCCAAGAGTTTGCAGAATATTGCCAAGGTCACGATATCATTTAAGATTTTTTCCTTGGTGGACCACCCACAAGCTAATGGGGCTGTAAATAGCCAACAAGACCATTAAAGCTTGTTTGAAGAAGAGATTAAACAAAATGAAGGTTAATTGGGTAGATGAATTGCCTTTTATTCTATGGGCTTATAGGATGAGCTCTAAGACATCAATGGTACATACTCCTTTCTCCTTAGTTTATGGATTCAAAGCCATGCTCCCGGTTGAATTAGAGATTGCCTCCCACTAAAGGCATTATTATAGTACACAGCATAACGTAGAGCTTCAAGAGGAATCATTGGATCTGTTACCCGAGCTTCGAGACTAAGCCGATTTAGGAACGGCAGAATACATTCAAAAGATGACCCAATACTACACCAAAGAGTTTGAACTAAGAAGTTTGAGAAGGGAGACCTCGTACTCCGAAAGATAATGCCTAATACAAAGGATCCAGCAGACAGACCTCTCAGCCCAAATTGGGAAGGATTCTTGATAATTCACGACATCATCCCCCAGGAACATATTGATTAAAAAGACCATATGACAACATAATAATTCAGACTTGGAATGCCAAGCATTAGAGACATTACCATAGTATGGAGCTATTACATGAATAAAAGTTTTGTCCATAAGTTTGAAACAATAACCAATCTTATCCATGCCACAATTATGTCACACAAGACTTCAATTTTCTTAAGTCTTAAGCATTTCAATGTTGCATCAAAAAATATTTTATTCATGATGATTTCCATGATCAAGTTATAACGAGCAACTTTCAAATATTACATAAAAAACATTTTAGTCGTGATGATTGTCATGATCAAGTAATATCGCACAACTTTCAAATATTGCATCATAAATGTATCGGTCGCGATTATTGCTATGCTCAAGCAATATCATGCAACTTTCAAAATTATATCAAAATGTTTTAGTCATGATATAGCTCTAATTAAGTATTATCACACAAATTTCAAAGCCATGCTTTCACCTCTAAGTAAATTATTTCGCCTTACGACAATTACTGAGTTCCACCAAGTAAATCATTTTGCTTTACGATGAAAATTTAATTTCATCACTGGGTAAAGTGAAGAGTATTATAAGGATGGGTAGATTCTCGAAAGATTAGAAAATTGGGTAGATTCCTAAGTGAGCGATGGTCAAGTAATACCATGCACTGGATAGATTCCCAAGATTGTTAGAAAAGTGGGTAGATTCCTAAGAAAGTCAGAATTGTGGGTAGATTCCCAATAATAGTAAATCAAGGTTATGCAGAACCATGCATTGGTAGATTCCCGATGATAGTGATCCATGGTCAATAGTGTCATGTGAAGAGTGAGCATGACCAAAAAAGTGTCATGCAACAAGTGAGCCACGATCGATTCTGTCATGCAAAGAGTGAGTCATGGAAAGTCGAAAGTGCCGAACGCACCTAGTGAATCACAACTATGGTATTACACAAAGAGTGAGCCATGGTCGAATCGTGTCATACAAAGAGTGAGCCACGGCCAAAAGTACCACGTACGGTGCTGTGTAGTGAGCCACGTTCTTATAACATGCAGAATATAGGCATTAAACTGCCACTTGTAGTTTTCAAAACAAATACCTATGTGAGACCGAGTTTAGATAAATAGAGCATGGTACCGGAGTATTTTCGCCACTAAGCACCCATTTCAAATTATTTTGAAACCCTCTAGACGTGGTTAGATTTCAAGTTATTTTTGAAACCCTCTAAACGAGGTTAGATTTTTTTTTTTTTTTTTGAAACCTTCTAGATGAGGTTAGATTTCAAGTTATTTTCGAAACTCTCTAGAGGAGGTTAGATTTTAAATTTTCACCGAAACTAGGTCAGATCATCGCAAAGTCATCTCGATAAAGCAACACTTCGAAGAGTTCTTAGAATGCTACTTTGCCCAAAAGCTCGGGATCGACATTATAATGGGTACAGGACAAATAAGCGAAGTACTAAACTTGACATAACTTTATTCTTTCCAAAGTCCACCACATATCAACCATATAAGGTGAACTTTGGGGGCAAGGTGTTACACCATAATTTTCATGAAGTACAAATTACGAAAAGAAAGTCCCTTGGCTTATAGTTCTAAGACCCATCTTTTAGCTTCCATTAATAACTCAAGCACCGGACTCAGTACCCAAGAGCATTTAGTTTGAGAACATGAGGTAATGTAATAACAAAGATCGATATTGTTGTCCAAATATAGCAAGATGCTTAGTCGAAAGCAGCAACATTCCAACAAATCTCAATAATCAATGAGTCTGATAGCCCAAACTGAAATCAATGATCGAGATAGATGAAAGGAACCAAAGAAGCTATAAGTAAGAGCACCATGTCAGCCATCCGTGTCAAAAGACTTTCAACTAGATAAAGACAAGCGTTTGAATCAGAGCCGCCTATTGCAAGCCAGGTCACCAATCCAGTTAAATCCCCAGCACCAATGGAAGAACCTTAAATTTTCTATAAATAGAGGACCACATTCTACTAAAAAGAGGCTGGCAGATAGATCCTCTAATATTACTACAACTTTTCAATATAACCTACCCTTTTAAGAAAGCTTTAGTAAAAAATCATTAATGGTGAATATGAGCAGAAAGATACTTGTATAACAAATTAAGGAATAAGATAGAAGCAGAACCTTCAAAGTGGATGTAGGAATCTCGGCCCCTAACCTCTACAAATCTTATGTCTGCTTATCTTTTGGCACTTACTTTCTACATAGTTTTGGTGTTTACTCTATTCATGCATTATGTTGACACAAGCTTCCGAGAACTTCGGGGTGTGTGTTAGACGAAAAATTTATCTAATAATATATATGTATCAAGTACACATATATGTGTACGTGCATGTGCAATAGAATAATGTATACATGGCTCGATATGCCTGCATGTATGTGTTGAAATTTACACCGCACTGGACCTGTCTGCTCCTCTTATATAAAAATATGTTGTCCAAATGAATGTATGTGTGTATATATATGTTTTATATAGAATATATATAATGATTATAATGTATGAAATTATATTCGAACAGATGAAGTGATTAAAGAAAATGAAAAGGTAATCTCTTATTAAAGAAGAAGAATAAATATGTGATTAATATCCTTGTAATAAAGAGTGCCTTTTCATTTCAAAACTTAAAAGGCTCATGTAAACAAATCAATATATGTATAGACTAGATGAGGTCGTGTACTATAATACATAATTATTCAATTTCATAATGATGTATGTATACACATATTGAATTAAATTTTTCTTTAATATAAATACACTTTAAGTACACTTTGAATACATTTTAAATACACATTAAATCCACTTTTTTAGTTTTAGTCAAGCATTATATTTAACATAGTATGATCTTTATTTTAATCAATTAAATTGACTACTCGACCTTATAATACAGTTTATTCGCTTATTTCGAATGAACTGATTTTATCGAAATATCATACATTACGAGCTATGACCGTTTACCATATAACACTTATATAAGACACTATATGGATCATAGTCTTATATTGCTTTAGATTTCAAAATTCATAGTATGAAATATATAGTCTTGGCTAAATAAACACGAAAAACAACACGAATATATGTAGTAGTTGTAAAGTTAAGCGCTTACATGGGTATTAAAAAATTAACACGCAAGAAGTATTTATTAGCAAGTATATAGTATATTTCTATTTGTTGCTTCAATTTCATTCGTATATTTTAATCGATAAACTTGTATTAATAATATTAAATGCACAAATTTATTAATGTGGATTATTATAATATTATATAGCAAATGTTCTTATAATATTAGAAAGGTTAAATGTTACATTTTCATTATTCTAGTAAGGCTTCCGTTAGATTTTATGTTTATCAAAACCCTAAGAAAAACATAGAAATCATTTGATTTCTCCAACTGGTGTTAGAACTCGCTTGACTTGGGATTCTAGCATTGAGGAATATTAACAAATTATAGGCCCATAAGCGATGGATAATACGTTACCAGTTGTATCGAATAAAACTCCTACCCATGATATTTTTCCTAATCTTATCTCGAACTTGATGGATATCGACAAATCGAAAGAAAATATTCGCTCTTGCTCACCATTTCACGATGTCCTAAGTATAATGCACGTACCTTGAGGAATATCAACAAATAGAAAGAGATTGTTCACTCATACCCATCGTTTCATGATGTCCTAAGTATAATGCACGTACCTTGAGTAATATTAATAAACACGTGCATATATCTTACCTCGCTTAGTCAATATACTAATATTGCTAAAAATAACATTTCTAGCTTGAGGAATAACAACAACTAGAGAGTATGCAAGCAATCTGTTAATATATAAATAGTGGACAACCTATATTAAAGATTTATAATCTTTAGTATATTATATTGAGCGATATTGACTTGTGGAATAATGTAGAAATACTCTCATGACTCAAGTGTCAGACGCATTGGAAATCATGACATATGTACATTTACATATGTGTCTATTCCTTAAATCTATTTAGGGTTTTTATAATGTTCTGTCTTTAATTTATATATTCATACTATATAAGTTTCATTATTATATAACTTTTTTATTTTAGTTAGCTCATATAATAATCTTACGCATAATACTATATTAATTAAATCATATTTAATTAATTTTAATTAATCAACTTTTTAATTGGTTTTTTATTATTTAATTTTAACATAATATATTGAATTTGTATATATACTATATTTTTACAGTAATACGCATATATCATATATAGGGGCGTGTATGTATTTTAGTTTAATTGATTAATCTTAAATTAATTCATTTAA
Organism: Allium cepa; assembly: GCA_030765085.1. NCBI lineage: Eukaryota > Viridiplantae > Streptophyta > Magnoliopsida > Asparagales > Amaryllidaceae > Allium > Allium cepa. The sequence goes on from CM060943.1 coordinate 209,401,789, forward strand.
TTAACACTTTTAATTAAATTACATTAATTTTGAAATTCATTATATATATATATATATATATATATATATATATATATACATGTATATTTATATTATCTTAAACATTTTAAGACAACATAACATATATCAATATGTATAATACATGCATATATATTGTTAACCCGCTTTTTTGGCACGACAACATACAGTCGGATTCAACCCAGTCAACTGAACGGTAATTGAGACTGGAATAGTAGGGTCTTGATTCGACTGTATGAATGGACGACCAATTACGGATAGAAAACATGACTATGAGGCCAAGATACAGCATGGTCGATGAGCGAACGACATGGGATACTTGGAATATGGATTTTGAGAAAAGACTATTTTCTTGGAGTTGCTTCAAGTCGCCTTTGGGTTTACTTCGGGTTCTAAAGAAACATGCTTCGAGTCAGAGGATGGTTGCTTCGAGCCAGAGTCCATTGCTTGTGATCGGCATAATTGGATGAGGGGTCGACATTCACTTCAGGTCGGCATTGAAGGATCTTCAGGTCAGCATGCTGGAAGCACTGGTCAACCTTGAGGAGAATGGATCGGATCGAAATTGAATAGGACTTCGAGGCGGCACTCATTTGGCTCCATGTCGGCACTACGTGGACTTTGGATCGACACTTGGATGAAGGTTGCTTAGACATGGGGTCGGCATCCACTTAAGGGATCGGCAATAGATAGCTTCGGGTTGGCAAAAGGTAGGGATCGACATATGAAACTTGGGATCAGCATTAGCCTTGCTCTAGGTTTGGCTTCGAGATGGACTTCAGTTCGGCAATGGATGCTTCAGGTCGGCCAGGAGGAGACTTTGGGTTGGCAAAGGCAAAGTTACTCAGGGATCGGCATTAGCTGGATTTTGGGTCAGTAGTGCAAGGACTTCGGGTCGGCGCTAGGTCAGGAGATTGGCATACAGATAGAAGGGGTCGGCACATGGAGGGGTCGGCACTGCATCGGATCGGCAAATTGGCAATGGATCGACAATTGGATTTTAGGGTCGACTATTTTCTACTTCGGGTCAGATAGGAGTTTGCTTCGGGTCATCTGTGAGTCTGCTTTAAGTCATCATCAAAGCAACTTAGGGTCAGCATATTATTAACTTGGGGTCAGCAGTGATGAAGGATATGGGTCGATTATGTTTTTGGTGGGCCCATGTCAGTGAGGAAGCCTGGCATTCGGAGTTTTGCCAATAAATACAACTGGTAGGGGCTTCAAGAAAGGGATTCTGATTCTGCTTCTCTTTATCTTCTTCTACAAAAAGTTATCTACCATTTTTAGTTTCAAAAATTCTAGATTGTAACTGTAATCAATTTTCTGATGATAAAAAGGAAATTTCTAGAGTGGACGTAGGTCTAAGTTAGCCAAACCACTATAAATCTTGTCTTCTTCACTGCTTTCTTTTTTATTTTTGTTATTCTTTATATTATTTCCACTACATATACTCAATCTGAAATCTGTGACAGGATATTGGTGCTTTCACTTGCAATTGTGTGTTTGTGACCATTTTTGGCACAAACATTTTTGTGCTTTCACTGAGAAAGATAGCACTCAGGGATTTGGAAGTTAGAATCTTGAATTTGAAAGCTTGGGAACTCGGATTTAGGAAGCAATGGCTAGGCAATCAATAAGGAGACAAAGAACAACGACAAGATGGAAACATTGATGGATGCTATGCAGGAAAGGATGCTAAAATGAAAGGAGGAAATCCAAGATCAAAACCTGAGATAAGACAATTCTTGGCTAGATATTGGATGGTCTTATAGATTTTAGCATGGATCAGAACTCGGATGCACATTTGGAAGACTCAAATTCCCTCATAAGGATGCTGGAATAGTTGAAAATTGAAATCCATGACTTGTAGCAGAAATCAGCAGGCTTAGATATGGATTGGATCAACCGGGGGCGAACCTCGATCAAGGAGAATGGATCAGCGCATCTCCCCATAGAACAGGGGGCATGGATTTGGATGGCTATGTTTGGAAATGGATAGCGGTGATGGAACAAGAGCAGCCATCATTCACCACAAATTGGAGCTATCCCAGCTTAAAGGCACAGGTTGTCATCTCTTGATGGCATGAACTAAATAACTAATAAAAATCCTACACTAAAACGGCTATGTCACTTACACATGTACGGGATCACAAAAAGTCCTTAGGCATGCTCTGAAATGGCGATGAACCGCCATAACAAATGATCCCGAACTCACTCGAACATGAAATTGGACATTAATGATTCCAAGTCCAGACCTCGAACGGTCACATCTCGCCTCAAACGACACCGACCTTGAATGATCACATCTCGCCACGAACGGCACCTGACCTCCAACAGTCACATCTCGCCTCGAATGGCACCCAACCTTGAACGGTCACATCTCGCCTCGAATGGCACCCGACCAAAAACGGTCACAATTCGCCTCGAACGGCAACCAACCTCGAACGGTCACAATTCGCCTTGAATGGCACCAGACCACGAACAGTCACAATTCACCTCAAATGGCATCTGAACTCGAACAATCACGTATTGCCTTGAACAGCATATGATCCCGAATGATCGATATTCACGATCAGGTAAGATCATCTATCTCTTCACAGGTCATCAATAGGTTCCGACATTTGGCTTATGGCACTACAAAACATACCTTCCTATCGCAAGGCATGTTTTGAGGGGCAAAATGTTAACCCGGCTTTTTGGTAAGGCAACATACAGGCAGATTCAACTCATTCAACTGCATGGTTATGGAGACTGGAATACTAGGGGCTTGATTCGACTGTATGAATGGATGATCAATCATGGATAGTAAACATGATTATGAGGCCAGGATACAACATGGTCGATAAGCGAACGACATGGGATACTTGGAATATGGATTTTGAGAAAAGACGATTTGCTTGGAGTTACTTTGAGTCACCTTTAGATTTACTTTAGGTTTTTAGGAAGCGTGCTTTGAGTCAGAGGAATGGTTGCTTTGGGTCAAAGTTCATTGCTTGGGATCGACATAGTTGGATGAGGAGTTGGCATTCACTTTGTGTGGGCATTGAAGATTTTTCGGGTGGGCATTGAAGGATCTTCGGGTCGGCATACTAGAAGCACCAGGTCGGCATTAAATAAAACTTCGGATCAGCACTCATTTGGCTCTGGGTCGGCACTACGTGGACTTTGGGTTGGCACTTGGATGAAGGTCGCTTAGACATGGGGTTGCCATCCATTTGAGGGATCGGCAATGGATAGCTTCGGGTCGGAAAAAGGTATGGGTCGGCATATGAAACTTGGGATCGGCATTGGCCTTGGTCTAGGTTCAGCTTCGAGATGGATTTCGGGTAGGCGATGGATGGATTTTGGTGGGCAAGGAGGAGACTTCAGGTTGGCAAACTTACTCGAGGGATCGACATTGGCTGGACTTTAGGTCGGTAGTGGAAGGACTTTAGGTCGGCATTGGATCAAGAGATTGGTATATAGATAAAAGGGGTTGGCACATGGAGGGGTTGGCACTACTTCGGGTCAATGATGACAATGCTTCGTGTCGGCATATTGGCAAAGGATCGCAATAGGATTTTAGGGTCAGTTATTTTCTACTTCGAGTTAGGTATGAGTTTGCTTCTGGTCATCTGTGAGTCTGCTTCGAGTCGTCATCAAGGAAACTTGGGGTCGACATATTATCAACTTGGGGTCAGCAGTGATGAAGGATATGGGCTCGACTATGTTTTTTGTGGGCCCATGTCAGTGAGGAAGCCGGGCAACTGGAGTTTTTCCTATAGATACAGCAGGTAGGGGCTTCAAGAAAGGGATTCTGATTCTGCTTCTCTTTATCTTCTTCTACAAAAAGCTATCTGCTATTTTTAGTTTTAAATTTTTTGGATTGTAGCTGTAATCAATTCTCTGATAATAAAAATGAAACTTCTGAAGTGGACGTAGGCCGGAGTTAGCCGAACCACTATAAATCTTGTCTTCTTTACTTCTTTCTTTTTAATTTTTGTTATTCTTCGTATTATTTCCACTGTATATACTCAATCTAAAATCTACGACTGGATATTGGTGCTTTCACTTGAAATTGGGTGTTTATGACCATTTTTGGCACAAACGTGTGTGTGTGTATACGTACACTCATACACCCTTGCATATGAAATTTTAATCATGCCTTTAACAAAGTAACTAAATAAGTTAATTAGTTAATAATGTTAGTTAATTAAATATATACCAACATACATATTATATGTATGTATTAATATATTTAATTAACTAATATTTTTAACTATTAATTTATTTAGATAATCTACTAAAGGCATGATTAAAATTTCATATGCAAGGGTATTAATAGAGATAAGCCATGACTTGAATTCCTAAATGAAGTTAATATAGCGAATGAAAACAATGAATTGTTCACTCGGCTGGTGGAATATGAATGGAGAACCTTAGTGTGCCTAAATTGCAATTGTTTTGGCCAACCGCTAAATCTATATGTCTTCGAGAAGGCGCGGGTAGGTAAAATAGTGACAAATCCAAACTACACAGCGACAGTGGTAAGAAACACACAACAAAACTCTTCAAATAATTCATAATCACTAGGCATACAATGAAATAATGTAAATGCTATTCAAACACAATCCAAACAACAAAACAGTCAACAAAGCATGATTGTAAGAAACAGTAACACAACCATCAAACATAATTTTGAATCTAATAGATACATGCCAGCGAATCAACATATTAATGACATGGAATTCGAATGTACTAAAATCTTTTTCAGTGTAAACAATGTTTTACAAGACTATCCAAAAAGTATTCAACTGCATAGTACCAAAAATCTGCAAGTGTCCACATGACAATTTTTAATAATAGCGAACAGCTTGAAGAAGTTACTACACACACTGGTGATTGAAATGTTAATAATACATGCACGACATAAAAACGAGGCAAAATCCATGGAAGTGAATAATTAGGATATGGAGCCCCTGATGAGACATAGAATGGCTGTACTCCTATGGATGGATAAACAACTCAAGCGCTAAACAACATTAGAGCAAGAATAAGGCCAAAGCACCCTAAAAAGCAGTAATAGGAGGAGGATTTATTCGAATTCACAACAACTTAATTAAACGATGCGATTGACAATATTTCATGGAAAAATATAATTAGTCATTTAAAATCAAAGGGAAAAAATGAAACAAAACAAGATCAATGTGAGCGCCCCCCTCCCTCCCCCCAACTTGAAATCGGGGAGAGACCATGCTGATATTTCCCTATAAACATATTTCTTTGGAATGTGAGGGGCCTACTTACCCTTTTAAGCAGCTAAACGTTGTAAGCATGCTAAAACAAAGAAAAACTTCATTAATAGGGTTTGTAGAAAACAAACTATCAGTGAAATAGATTAGTGATTTTATTAGACATTTTAATCAAAAATGGGATTTTGCCTCTAACAAGGACCAACAAAATAAGTGTAGAATCTTGGTCCCATAGGACACTTAGCATATGGTCTAACATAGTTATTCATAAAAATGAGCAGTGCATTATGAGTGTGGTACAAAATAGATTAGGCTTAATGTAATAACCCAGATTTTCGAAACACTTCACATTTAAATATCTGAATTATTTAAATATTTGAATCTTGGATGTAATGCGATTAAATTGATTTGATAACCTTGTTAACCCACTTTTTAATAATAATAATAAATAATGATAAGAAAATTGTTTTTGAATTTTTTTACAAAAATAAATAGTTCGAAAAAATATCGATAATCGAAAATTCTTTTATCGATAAACAACTTTTTACTAAAAAAAAATTATTCGAACTCTTTGGCACTTTTGTAGTAACATATAAACACATTAACATGCAATTAAAACACCTCTCTTTATTAACATAAGACTAATTAAAAGTAAGAAGAATTAAGGGAACATTGACCCTTGAATTAAGGCATAGAAAGTGGAAAGTATATGGCATGTCTCATGACATGAAAGGTGGAAAGGATAGAGAGGAGGAAGCTTCCTTTGGGCTGGCCAAAGATGGCTATGGATGGTCATTTTCCACATTTCCTAACTCTATTTAAACAATGTAAGGTTTGACTTTTCAACCCTCGAATATCGACACTAAACACATCCGTGTTGTTCGTGTGTCGAGCACCCAAGTGTCAAAAAGATAGAAAGTTAGGGTAAAAGAAAAAAGAGTAGAAAAGGAAAGAGAGGACACAACACATAATCTTATAGCGAAACATAATATATAATATCAAAAGGACAATGCAAGGGTTACTCTGAATATACTCAAGTTATAAAACCTAAGTACTATCATCAGCCGGCTAGTTATAACTACCTGTCCTCACAGTGCTGATATATACATACTCAATACGATGCAACAGAATTAGAGGTAGATAGATAATAGAAGCCTCTAGCTCATCTTCTGAACTCTAAAGCATCCAAAGCAAAACCTACTTTACTCGGCCTACTCGAAAGAGTACGCGAGGAATTTAGGGAAAACAATAACCAAGCATTAGATATAAGTCTGGTATGAGAAAACTCAAGATACATACAACATGTAACAATAACTATTGAGACTGTATGGATTCCTGTAATAGTTTACTCCTCAAAAGAAACCAACCATTCATTAAGTTTAGTATAATGATATAACAGATAAGGTTTAGGGGTAGAATATAAATCCAAAATAGATGTAATTCTTTATTGATCACGCCACAACTAGGGTACAATCAAAACCACTAAGGTACTCCCATATAATGGATTTTCCTATGATGTCTCTTCGGTCTAGCTGAATTCGAACTCCATGCATAAGAATCAGAAACTATCTTCCCAGTGAAGTATATCCGTAGATAAAATATACCATAAGGTAAGCACAACTAGCCCACACATGAACCTATAGAACCATGTGGAATCAAGTATCATCAACTCCTGTTACTAACATTGGTAAGCGTATTATAGATCTTTTGTCGGTATACCATATTGCAAGTTACACAAACTCTAGGCCATGCAACCTACTCTATCTTTAGCCATTTCCGATGTCGATGTCACATTTGGCATCTTTCACATGAGTCTTCATCACTCTATAAGAACATGAATCTCCAAAAGGATCCCTGCATCTCAAACAGATCATGAATCACTACATGGATTCGAGCATCTTGAATAGATCTCAAATCTCCATGTAGATTCCAACATATGTCATCCGATGAATGCTAATTCCAACCTCTCCCTTGGATTTAACCTTAGGATAGGCAATTCAATTCTACAGGATTCCACTTCATAATAGTTTCCAGACCAAACAACTCGTATACTAGTTTTGAAGTGGTATTTGACAAGTAAAACATCTATGATCCTAGTTTCTTCAAAACCAATTCAATGAATTTCCAATAAACTCAATTCTGGTTCTTTCCGAAGTAAGCGAACTATATAAAGAGTAGTCCTTCTTAGGGGATCTCATATGTCTAGGTTTTTAAAGCTAGAGACGTTCATACAAATACTCCTCCCCAGGGGTTCTCAAAGGGTAAGAAATTGTGAAGCTTTTAGATACTTCCTATGTTATATTAGGTCAAGTTCGATAGTAAACTAATCGACTATCTAGTCAAAAACAATTGCTTATACAAATCAATGTTTGTATCCTTAACACGTTTCTGACATTCCAACTTATACTATCCCTCGGTCAAGAGTGAATTCGGGTAAGTTAGAGCACTGATTTTATATTAAAACCTTACCTAGACACTCCATTCTTGACTCTCACGGATAGATAAGTCTACCTCGTTGACTTTTAATGTTAAGTACTTTGACTTCTATAAAGGAGTAAGAAGTCAACATGATTAACATGTTTTCGACATTCCAACTTAACCATTCCTCGATCAAGAGGGAAGTCGGTAGGCTAAAGCACTATTGCTTTTATAGCTACTCAAACATCAACCTTAACTCCCATAAATAGTGAAGTCTACCTTGCCCGACTTTTAGTATTAAGTGTATTTAATTACTTTTCAAACAAGTAAACAAAACACGATTTAGCCTCTAAGCACTTCCTAACTCCTTTTGAAATCATTTTCTTATCATTTTAAAAATACTTTAAAATACTAATAATAGTTTTTAAAACATTTTCTAAAAGTACTACTTTAAGATAACAAATTTATAAAAAAAACTTTGAAACTTGGAACCATGTTTTCTATATATTTATAAATAAATTCTCTTCTTTAAAAATTGATAGTTAATTCTTAAAATAATTAAAAATATAAAACCACTTTTAAAATACTTTAATAAGAGTTAGCAAGCACTTGTAAAATGAACGAAACAAAATACATAAATTTAATATCCTTTCAAACTTTAAAGTCCAAAATAAAGGCTAAAACGGGGCAGTTTTGCACAAGTGTAAGTTTGGCCACTTTTTGACATGTTACAAAACTTTTTAACATTCAAAACTTTTATGGCAGTAAGCATACATATAAAACATTACAAATATGGTGAGAAACCCTTAAGGATCTCTCTACAAAGTTCCATAGAAATGACTGAACACAAGACAATTCCTAAGTGCATCAATAGCGACTATCGCTATAAAAGCACACCCAAACCCAAGTCCAACCTAACCAAAGTTCAACAACAACCAACGTTCTTTGTTCCAAGGCTATTCTACAAGTCCATGAGTCTATTAAAGTCCATAAATATGGATTACATATGCCATTTGCTTTAAAAGCAAGAATCGAAAGATAATGTAACGACCTAGAATTTCAGTCATTCAGAATTCGTATATTTAATTGATTTTAAATATTCATAAGTAAATTTTATAAGTTGAATAACTTATATTTCAGATATAATGATAAATTAGATAATTTAATTGTTAATTTAATATTTTAAATTGTAGAAATAAATGGATTTTGAATTTAATGTGAATAAAAATGAAATATAATGTTGTTATAAATTATATTTAAATTAGAATGATGTTAAAGAACTTTTGAAATTGAATTAAAAGTTAATTTATAGAAATTGGAGATTTATCGATTTAATTAACGTGTAAAAAAAAACTGTCTCGGATTTCGACGAAACTAGCTTCATTGGATCCATAATGCTATATTATTATAGGATTTCAAATTTCATATCAATCGGATTTACGGTGTGGTCATGGGAAGCTGAAACGCATAAAAATTTATTTAAGTAATTTTTAAATAAAATAAGTCGTTTCGAAAACCTATCTACCAAATAGGATGAAATTGGCTCTCGATATATATTCCATTATGTTTGAAGTAGGGGTAAAATATTATAAAAGCTAGGCGGCACGCTTCGTTTGGAGTTCGAAAATATTTCGGCTGAATAGTGTTTTTGTAATTACCAATACAAAGACGTTCGTTTTCACAAAACCTTAAAGGAATTAGGTCTAGCCTCCATTTTTTATTCAATGGCCAAAAAATTTCCATGCTTTCTTCCCTTCGATTTCCTCATCCATCCTCTTTCATTGAAAATTTTCTACTACAATATTGTAGAGCTCGATGAGTACTTCAAATCCAATGATCGATTTAGCCTATCTCTTCACCGATCGTCGTGGATCTAGCTGTAAAGTCACCATATTCGAGCGTGTTTGTCGAGAGCAGGGTGGGGTTGAGCTTCTCGTGGTTCGCGAAGGGATATAGCGTGAAGGTCTCTAATCATCTTCAAGTGCGACGATGAGGGAGCGGCGTTCAAAGTTGTTGAACAACGATGGGTTTCTCGCTCACGTCGATGCTGGGAGGAAGAAGAATAGAAACGGGCAGCCAGATCTTGGATTTCAAAATGAATGGCCATGATGAATCTGAGGTTTAAAAATAAAATAAAAGGTGAAATTAATTTATATAATAAATTCCTGTAAACTTTAAAATGTTATGACTTCTTCATACGAGATCGAAATTTGAAGAAACAAGTTGCGTTAGGATCGTATTGACGAGAATTACATTTTAGAGATGGTTTGGAGTTGATTCGAGCTAGTGAAAATTTTGGGTAAAATAAAATGCACGTTTAATTTTATTCGGAATAAAATGCTGCAACATCTATTGGAGCCAAAGTGAGTGCAACTCACTCTTTCTGTCTTGCTTATATTTTTATATAAGTGAGAACAAATTTATTTTATGCTGGTTGATGATTGGTTGGGTGATATGTGATATATATATATATTGATTGATTTGGATATATTCTTGTCTATTGGAGCAGATAAGACCCTATACGTTTTCGTGTATGAGCGGATGACCTTTTGTTTGCGCGTCTGCCTCGAAGCAGACATTGTACACATATTCTCATATGTACATTTGTTGCAGGTGATAGGTTAGAGGGATCCAACTGGATTCCTCACCAGTGTTGATTTTATTTACAGATATTGTGATATATGTTGTTATCATATGATATATGACGTTTTGGATGATGTGATTGATGTGAATCACCTTATTTAGTGCTTTTGTAGCATTGGGCCGTATTTTGGAATTTTAAAATATTAAAGTGATGATTTCAAATTAAAAAGGATTTCAAAGTGATTTTGAAAATATATGTTTTTTAAATTCTTTTGAATTGTTAAAGGAATGAATTTATTTTAAATAAAAAAGTTATAATTTTTATGTTATAAAAATTATGATTATTGTGAAATATACTTAAATAAAGTTATATAAGTTTAATAATGATTTGTAAATTATTAAAAGAAGAAGCTTATTTAAATGTAATCAAAATATGATTTTGAAAATATGGAGTTAACTATTTTGTAAATTAAGTAAAATTGAGAATTTTGACTTATTATAAACGGTTTACATATAAGATTTATAAAATTGACGTTTTATAAACAAAAGTAATGGAATTATAAAGGAGTTTTATAAGTGTTAAAATGAAGTTATAAATGAATCTTATAAGTAAATAAGATTTATAAATTTATGAAGTTATAAAAGGAATTAATTTTTAAATAAGAAGTGTATAAGTGAATTAACTTATAGTTGGATTTTGGCATATAAATGAGATTGGTTAATAAAGGAATTTTGTATATGGAAGTTTATAAAATATAAATGGAATTTATAAACATTGTTTTATAAATTCGAAATCAATTAAATTTGATAAGTTAAATATGGAAGTTTATTAGAGGAATTATATTCACAATTTTGGACAGTGGATAATCCTTCAATAAATGTGTAGAAGTAATGAATTTGGTTAGTGAATTATATTCACGGTTTTGGACAGTGAATAATCCTTGAAAAGTGATCTTTTAAATGGAGTTAAATGGTTTAAAGATGTTTTAAAAGGTGTGAGCATCGAATACATAGATTTCAATATTCATTGTTGAAATAAACGTTTCGAGAAGCATGGAAAGCATGGACTATTACACTGTTGTTATGGTAAATGATTTTCGAAAGGAGATGTTTTGTATAGTATATGGGATTTATATATCTATCTAATTATCGAATCCCTATACTAATGATTTTGGGTTGTCGTATTGATGTTTTACGCAACGTTCGTTTTGATACAATAAAGTGTATGTTGAGAAATATTAAGCTTTCCTAAAGGGATTTGTGAATATGCTTATACTGTGATATAAGTATATGGAAATATTTTCCAAATAGCGAAATATTGAAATGGTTTTGAGAATATATCTTTTTAAAGATAATTTGAAGTGAATATTTGGAAAAGTCATTTAATTAATAAAAGATTAATTAAAAGAGCCTAGTGATTGCTTATGGTGCTAGATATTTGTTTGTTGCTTTGATAGTTAAATAACCGACTATCAAATTTAGCCATTTTAGTTCCTCGACTTGATGTGAGAACTATGTAGTCGTACATTTAGTACGTAGTCATCTATGTAGGCTTGATTATTGTTTGTGTTGAGGATGTTGATTCATGTAGTGCGGAGTATTACTCCAATCTATCGAGCTTCCTTCTTAGCTGAAGGATAGCAAGTTGAAAGTTGGAGACGTGATAAGTCTACGAGACTTGGTTTCTTTGTGAAGTTGAGAAACACTTTTGAGTTGTTGGTGCAAAGAGACAGGGATCGGATTTATCTGAAAACCACTTCGGACCAACATATATGTGTTCGATTGTGCAAGTTGTGATGATATTGATATTTAGGATTTTCATAGTGGAGAACTGCTTGTTGATCGTTTGGGGTTAAAATCCCAATATACATATAGTAGCAGTAGTCTCTTCGTTATGAAATATCCATTGTCCCTACTAATCCTAAGGATTTCCCCACAGGATGTGGTAGGAAAGTATCTTCGATTTGTCCTATTCCTGGATAACTTGTATGGACGAGTGTTTGACATTGCATTTCTAAGATTACGTACATTGGTTTTTACAAATGTACATTAATGGTGGCGGAGAAGGCAACTTCTCTTAGCTTAACGTCCTGATTGAGACATACGAGCTCAAGGGTTGTATTTTTGTAGAAGGCAATTAGTAGTCGATGGAAATGGCAATGTGGCATTCAAAGTGATGTGATATGTGATATTTGAAAGGTAATCGTTACCTCAGGCCTCATTAATCAAAAGTGATCGAAACAAGGTAAGATGCGGCAAGGTTAAGTGGGTCGTTCCTAATTAGCATATGATCATCCCCTTCTAGATATATTTCTTTCCTCTATGATGTTCGGGGTGTCCATTAATGTGGTTTGTATGCTATGAAGGCCCTAGGAAAGATTGGTAAAGACCAAGGGATGATATATTCGGTACTATCTAGTTATAGAGATAGGTCGGCCTTGTGTTGGTATAGGTTCCTTTGTGATGTTCCTCGGTGCATTCCTCTAGAGATGCACTGCCGGAAGATAGTCCCTTCACCTGGTCATTTGTATGGAAATCCAAACTCCACTGCGAACTTGCGGTTTTGTTTGTATTGCCGTAATGAATAGCCTCGAAATGCTATATGGGTTACCATTTTGGCTATGATTAATATTATTTGTATACTAGACACTAGTATAATATAAGATGATTTGATATGAAAGGTTTGGTTATTGTAAGATAAAAACATGCCCGTGTTTACGTGTAGGAGTGTCTTACGAGATACTTTTGTTTGGAAAGGAAAAGTTTGGTAATTTAATAAATTCAGCTGAATGTGTTTCTCATGCTGGTTTACCAGACTGATCCGGGAGTTCTTCCCTTTCAATGCTCCTGTCATACCAAGTATATTTACAGGTTTAGATTTGGTGCTTTTGAAGCTTCAGCATGAGAGCTGGAGATCTTCATTTTCGTATATACATATATGTTTATTATCTGCTGCATTGTTTGTTGTTTACATTATCAGCAATTGTAAGGACGGGTTATTATTATAACTGTCCAGGATGATGATTAGTGATTGATTATTGAACTCTTATTGATGTATGTATATAATTTTTTATTTTTTAAAGAATATTGATATGATATTATATGTTTTCCGCTGATTGTTCTGTTTTTTTTCTCCTCTCTCTTTCTTCTCTTCTCTTCTTCTCTTCTCTTATTCTCTTTTCTTCTTCTCTCTTCTTTTCTTTCTCATGACTTTCCGTCAGCCTGTGCTTTTTGGATCGGACATGTGTGGTTTATTATCGATTCAAAGGTATGGATTTGCGGGTCGTCACACGTGGTATCAGAGCTTAGATTTAGTATATTCCTAGGCTTTGATGTATACTAAGTATAGATAGGAGTAGCGCCCTAGATTGCGTTTGAGTGTATTACATATATGAGCGCGTATTTGTTAGTGATAAAAATATATTTTATATTGTGTTTACTTATCCGTTAAGTTGTTTGTGAATTCTGATCGGTATGTGGGATGCCATGTTATTGATAGGGATTTCTAAACACTTAAATGAGGCAAGTCAACATAGTATTATTTTTAAATTGGGTAAATGAAATAATTTTACCTCGATTATATTTTATATATAAAAGAGATAATTTTTCGAAAATTATTATAGTGTACATAAATTGATCGTTTGGTTGTTTCGAAATTTAAATATATGCAAGTTAATAAAAACTGGTTGAATAATCTAAATAAAAACAACAATTGTAAAAGAATAAATTATATAAGCAAATGAATTATAAAGTATAGAATTATAATTAATATGATTTACAATTGTGAAATAATTTTATATATAAGAAATGAAACTACATGAGTATATTTATAAATATGAGTTATAAATAAAATTGAATTTAAACCAAGAATTTGAGAACTTGAATCCCGTGATTTTGATAATTATTTTTCAAAAGTTAAAGAGGTTATATTATTATAAATCTAAATAAGATAAATAAATTGAAATAATCTAAAGTGAGTGAAATTATATAAGTAAAAGATTTATAAATGTGATTTATATTTATAAATAAAAGGATTTTTAAAAGAATATAAAGCACTGAATTTCCTATCGTCGCTAGAAAATAATAAGGGTGATGACTACAGCATCATCGGTATCATTTTCGAGTTTCTGTGTGATGGATTTGTTACCAACAGTAAAATGAAAAAATGAAGTTTTGTTTTGATAAAAAAATTTGAATTTAAATTCCAAGTTGAAATTGATGAATAAGTGAAATGATTTTTGGAATCATAATATAAGATAAAAATTTAATTTTAGAAAGGTTAAATAAATTGAATTAGATTTGAACTGGAATAGATAAGCTATCTAAATGAAAATTAAACTTAAGTGGCAAGTGATGTATAATATTAATTTGGAAGTTTAAGTAAATAAGTTTATAACTCGAGGATAATAGTTAAAATAATTTTTCTATTTGTGGAATGTTAAGAAAGCTAGTTTAAATTTGTTTGCGAATTGTATTTGAGTCATATGATGAAATTCAACTTTGGTTGTAAAGTGAATTAGCAATTGAATTAATGAATGAATTAGACTGAACTAATGAAATAAATTAGTAAATAAAATATGGATTGAATGTTAATCAACCGAATGTAAATGAATTTATACGGAATAATGGATGTAAGTGTTAATTCATTAAAAGCTAATGAAATTGGGAATTGAATAATTGAATGAAAATCAATTAGATATTAAACCAATTAGAATTAAATGTGTTAAACCAAATTAAATGTAAACGAAGTAAATATGAATGTTGAGTGTAAATTAAATTAATTTGGTTATGTTGGATATGCATGGGTTGTTAGTTGGATGTTGGTTGGATGATGGTTGTTTAATGGTTGGTTTTGTTGTTTTTGATTGCATTTGCTATATTGGCATATATAGTTGTTGTATTGGTATATGTTGTATATTGATATTACTTTCTATATATACATGTTTTTTATTGTTTGTTGAATGTTTAGTAGGTGCGGATGGTGTATGCTTTTGGAGCTTGTTTTCGCGCTATATTAGCCGTGTATGCTCGCTAATAATATATAAGGTACATATCTTGGATTACATATCGTACTTTTATTTTTTATTTCCCCATGGGATGCCTCATCCTCGAAGATGAAATGTATATTTATGATAAATATATATATATATATATATATATATATGTACACACATATATATATATATATATATATATATGTTGTGATTTTTTTTGAATCGAACTACGCAAAGAGGCTATGGAAAAAAAATTGGAAATTTAAGGCGTTAGAAAATTCTTGAGATTTTTGGAAAAAAAGTTGATAATTATAATTTTATTTTTGAGTTAAAATTAGATGATATTAGTTGGTTTTGAAATAATTAAGTATGGATTTGAAAACTTAGAAAAGTGTTTATAAGATGTTTAACTAAAGGATTTTGGAAAAGCCAAAAGGTTTTAATGATTTTGGCAATCTAATTTGAACGCTTTGTTTTGAAAAATTAATGGATTTTATAGTTTTTCTTATTTGGTAATTTCGAGGACGAAATTCTTTTAAGTAGGGGAGAATGTAACGACCCATAATTTTAATCATTCAGAATTCATATATTTAATTGATTTTAAATATTCATAAGTAAAATTTATAAGTTGAATAACTTATATTTCGGATATAATGATAAATTAGATAATTTAATTGCTAATTTAATATTTGAAATTGTAGAAATAAATGGATTTTGAATTTAATATGAACAAAAATGAATTATAATGTTGTTTTAAATTCTATTTGAATTAGAATGATGTTAGAGAACTTTTGAAATTGAAGTAAAAGTTAATTTATAGAAACTGGAAATTTATCTATTTAATTAACATGTAAAAATAGTCATTTTCGACACTGTCTCGGATTTTGACGAAACTAGTTTCATTGAATCTGTAATGTTATATTATTGTAGAATTTCAAATTTCGTTTTAATCGAATTACAGTTTGGTCATGGGAAGCTGAAACACGTAGAAATTTATTTAAGTAATTTTCAATTAAAATAAGTCGTTTCGAAAACTATCTTCCAAATACGATGAAATTGGCTTCCAATATATATTCCATTATGTTTGGAATAGGGGTAAAACAATATAAAATCCAGGTGGCACGCTCCATTTGGAGTTCAAAAATATTTCGGGTGAATAGTGTTTTATAATTGCCTATGTAAGACGTCCATGCTCATAAAACCCTAAAGGAATTAGGTCTAGCCACCGTTTTTTACTTAATGGACGAAAACGTTCCATCCTTTCTTCCCTCTGATCTTCTCGTCCATCCACTTTCATCAAAAACTTTCTACTACAATATTGGAGAGCTCGATGAGTACTTCAAATCCAACGTTCGATTTAGCCAATCTCTTCACCGATCACCGTGGATCTGGCCGTAAAGTCACCATGTTCGAGCATGTTTATCAAGAGCAAGGTGGGGCCGAGCTTCTTATGGTTGAGGCTGATGGTAGAGCTCGCGAAGGGCTACAGCATGAAGGTCTCCGATCATCTTCAAGTGCGACAAGGAGCGAACGGCGTTCGAAGTTGTTGAATGACGATGGGTTTCTTACTCACGTCGATGCGTTGAGGAAGAAGAATAAAAAAGGGCAGCTAGATCTTGGTTTTCAAAACGAACGGTCATGATGAATCTCAGGTTAAAAATAAAATAAAAAGTGAAATTAATTTACATAATAAATTCATGTAAACTTTAAAATGTTATAACTTCTACATACGAGATCGAAATTTGACGAAACAAGTTGCGTTGGGATCGCATTGCATTTTAAAGATGGATTGGAGTTGATTAGAGCTAGTGAAAATTTTGGGTAAAATTAAACGTATTTAGGATAAAACGCTGCAACGTCTATTGGAACCAAAGTGAGTGCAACTCACTCTTTCTGTCACGCTTATATTTTTATATAAATGAGAATAGATTTATTTTATGATGATTGAGGATTGTTTGGGTGATATATGATATTATATATATATATATATATATATATATATTGATAGATTTGGATATATTCCTGCCTATTGGAGCAGATGAGACCCTATACGTTCCCGTGTACGAGCGAATGACCTTTTGTATGCATGTCTTCCTCGAAGCGGACATTATACACATATTCTCATATGTGTATTTGTTGCAGGTGACAACCTGGAGGGATCCAACTGGATTCCTCACCAGTGTTGATTTTATTTATAGATATTGTGATATATGTTGTTATCATATGATATATGATATTTTGGATGATGTGATTGATGTGAATCACCTAGTGCTTTTGTAGCATTGGCCATATTTTGGAATTCTAAAATATTAAAGCGATGATTTCAAATTAAAAGGGATTTCAAAGTGATTTTTAAAATATATGTTTTTTTAATTCTTTTGAATTGTTAAAGGAATGAATTTATTTTAAACAAAAAAGTTATAATTTTTATATTATAAAAATTATGATTTTTGTGAAATATACTTAAACATGATTTTTGAAGTTATATAAGTTTAATAATGATTTGTAAATTATTAAAAGAAGAAGGATATTTAAATGGAATCAAAATACGATTCTTGAAATATGGAGTTAACCATTTTGTAAATTAAGTAAAATTGAGAATTTTGACTTGTTATAAACAGTTTATATATTAGATGTATAAAATTAACCAATTTTGTTGTAAACATTTTGGAGCTTCCACTGAGAACCCGATTCTCAACTTGCTAGAATCTCCTTTATTGCTACTGGATTGGATAAATTTCCCAAAGGAGATCCATCGTTATCTTCATAAAGTTGCTTATACTATTCAGATTTGGAGGAATATAAAGCAAAGTAATCAATAATGGTGATACATGCTAGATCTACTTCTCAGAGCATGGAAGGAAATGAGACTGATAGCATTTAGCAAAGAGACCCAAGCAATCAACCAAAAATGTGAATGTTGATCCGGTTGAAGTTCAGAAAACCACTGATTCTATTACTAAAGCTGAATTTCATATTTTAATGAGAGAGTTGATTAAAAACCATCAACAACTAAATCAGCAAATGCAGACTAATATCAACTTGATGAACCAAATTACTCAGCAACGGTATGGGAAAGCTAGGAGGGATTTCACTCCTTACTCGGCATCATAAAGTTCTAGCTCGTCAAATGGATATCATAGGCATAGGCATCGCTGGATCGAAGAAAATCATGCAAAAACTTTAGAGTGTCGCCTAGCAGACCTTCATGGTCTTCCAGGATCGATCAGTGTCAATCTCTCCCTAGGGATCGATACCGATCCCTCCTCCATAGGAGGGATCCCCCCATACACTTAGGGAATCTCTCTGGAACTATTTTGAAGGTTTGATGATGGAGTTTGATTCAATGTTGATTGGTTGCCTTCCCAGAATGATGAAGGAGTGAATGTACAAGATGTGCATTAGGAAGATGGAGAACCAAAATAGCATGAGACGGCCCGCAGACATCGATCGAACCATTCACGTGAAGTGGAGCGCGACCACCGCTTGGCACCAACCGTCCAAATGTCATATTTATTGGTAATGGTCAGGCGGGTAGTGAGGGAGAGCTAAGGCCTAACCAACGATGATTGGGGAATCTTAAGAAGTCATACCTAGTTCATTGATAGTGTATTACATGCATGGTACCCAAGGAAGTTCAACATGCCATCGATGCCTGCCTACGAGGGAAAAACCGACCCAGGCACCACATCATGGGATATGAATGGTTGATGAATTCCACGTGAACTGATGGTGCAATCAAGTATAGGTGCTTTCCTATAACTCTTTTCATAATAGCGACGATGTGGTTCATGTGACTACCCCCGCGGTTCATGAGACTACCCCCGCGATTAATTTCTAGATTCGATGATTTGGCAATTTGTGAAGCAATTCCGGATGCACGCGACTCGTCCTAAAGATGTGATGTCCCTTTCCAACGTGATTCACACTCCAAGAGAGTCGTTGAAAGATTATTTGGAGAGATTTCTTACAGCTGTCACAGATTTCAGTAATCCAAATGACCATGTGATAATCATGGACGTGATGAAAGGGATTGATCTAGAGTCTGAGTTTGGCGATTGGTTAGCCAGTGAGCCGCCCGCAACATTCGAACGCTTTTACGCAAAGGCGGCTCAATATTTGAGAAAGGAAGAAGCCAGATCCCTAGAAAGAAGAATGTTGTAGGACCAAGTGGAGGAGTACAGAGTAACATTGCAATAAAATAATCTGATGACAGTTATGGAAAAGTCCAAGTGAATGTTTAGAATAAAACAAATCAGCAAAGGAGAAGCGGAGATAGGAATCAAGAACAAAAGAGGGTTTTTGGATGATTGAAGCCCAGGATTCCAATGTATAGTAATTACACACCATTGAGTACGTCTTTGGAGAATACCTATTTGTCTACTTGTAATACCATGCAGTACAGCAAGCCACCTCCGAAAGAATCAACAGAGAAGCAGAAGCAAATCAGGAAATATTGTCGATTTCATGAGTGTTATGGACACAATTGATATCCAAGAGATGATGAAGAGAAGCCCAAAGAGACCAAGGTTGCACCGGTAAAACTAACAATTGATATCCCGGTCAATCTGATGACCCATCATGAGTCCTAAAGATTGGATCACAGTTTAGCCCTCGGATGATGAAAGAACTTGTTGGCTTTCTCCAAGTGAATCTAAAATTGTTCTCTTGGACTCACTCTGACATGCGTGGAATCTCACCTGCCATTACGAGCCATGCATTGAATATCGACCCAAGGCATGTCCAGGTGAAGCAAAAAAGATGCGGCATGGATCTGGAGAGATCCGCCACTCTCAAAGAGGAGGTGGATGAACTAAAAGACAAGGGTTTATCCACGATGCCCTCTACTCTAAATGGGTATCTAATCATGTACTTGTGAAAGTGAATGAGAAATGGTGAACGTGCATTGATTGTTCAGGTTTGAACAAGGTGTGTCCGAAAGACAGTTTTCCCCTTTCGAGGATTGACCAGATGTGGATTCAACCGTAGCACACGAATTTCTACCTTTCATGGATGCATATTCGGGATATAACCAAATCCCGATGCATATCCCCGATCAAGAGCACACCAGTTTCATTATCGATGTTCGAATGTAAAGCTACGTACTAATATCGTTTGGGTTGAAGAATGCATGAGCTACTTATCAGCGTTTAGTCAGTAGAATGTTTAAAGATCGGATTGAAAAAACAAAGTGTATGTGGATGATATGCTCATTATGTCATGACGATCAAGCGATCACATTGGAGACTTGGCGGAAATGTTTGACGTCCTCCGACATTACAAGTTGAAAATCAATCATTTGAAGTGTTCTTTTGGCATTGCATCAGGGAAAATTCTTGGGCTTTATTTTCAATGCTTGTAGAATAGAAGCTAATCCCAAGAAGATTTAGGCTATCCATGATATCCAAGTGCCAAGAGATATTAAACAGGTACAGAGTCTGAATGTGAAAGTTGTTGCCTTAAGCCGATTCATCTCCAGAGCTACCAACAAATGCATTCTTTGCTTCAATTTGATTAGGAAAGGGAAAAGAACTTTATGGACGTAGGATTGTAAAGACGCATTTCAAGCTTTGGTGAATTGTTTGGAGAGACCTCCTATCTTTTCAAAGCCAGTGGATCATGAGGAGTTGTACATTTATTTAGCTGTATCGTCGCACACAATAAGTGCGCATTGCTTCATTATGAGAATCGGATCTAGAGGCTGGTGTATTACGTTAGCAAATGATTAACGGGAGCTGAAAGGAACTATCTGAAAATAGAAAAATTGGCATACTGCTTATTAATTACATCATGAAAGCTCTGTGCGTGCTTTCAAGCATATCTGATCAATGTTTACATCGACCAGGCATTACGATAGGTCCTACAGCGACCTGAAACGTCTGAAAGGTTACTCAAGTGGAATATTGAACTTAGACAATTCGAGATTACTTATCTCCCTCGGAGGGCTATCCAGGGCCAGTCGTCGGCAAACTTTATAGCAGAGTTTACTGTGCAGGATGATTTTCCTAAAGATAGCAAAATCCCTACCATACGGTGGAAATTGTATACTGATGGAGCATCTAAAGATCTTTGTTCTGTAGCAAGGATTGTGCTTGTAACTCCTGAAAGTCGATCAATTTGTTATGCATTAAAGCTTGATTTCTCAGCAGCAAACAACAAAGCTGAATATGAAGCTCTGATTGCTGGACTTAAACTCGCTAGGGAACTTGGAATAAAATCTCTCGAAGTCTTTTGCGACTCACAGTTGGTAGTGTGTCAAGTTAGGGGAGATTATCGGGCCAAGGGACAACGGCTTGCCCCATACCCTCCCAAAGTCCAAGAGTTTTGACAGAATTTGTCGCATATTCCACGAGATCGAAATAGAGAGGCTGATTCATTGGCAAAGTTTGCTAGTACCAGCGATACATAGTAGATGGGCTTGGTTTCGGTCTAAGTATTAAATATCCTAAGTATAAACATGACATAAATTAACCAGACACTGAAAGAGGTGCCTGAAAGGGAATCATGGATGACCTCAATCAAAGACTATTTACTGCATGGAGTCCTACCAAATAGAAGAAATGAAAAGCGATAAGTCCTTCACAAAGCTTCATGGTATGTTATGCAAGAAGGAATTATGTATAGGAAAGGTTTCTCGGCCCCTCTACTCCATTGTGTTGCTTATGATGAGATAAAACATGTTCTAAGGGAAGTTCATGAAGGGGACTACAGCGATTACACTAGGGGGGAAACTCTGGCAAAGAAAATACTGTATTACGGGTATTATTGACAAGTCGTAAACTGAGATGCCGTTGATTATGTAAGACGATGTGATAAATGCCAGATATATACAAAAGTTCCAAGAGCTCCACCAACAGAAATCATGCAAATGGTTATCCCATGGTCGTTCGCCATGTGCCGTATAGACATTATTGGTTCTTTACCAATCTCTAAAGGTGGCGCAAATTATGCCATCATCGTAGTTGATCACTTCACCAAATGGGCCAAAGCAAAACCATTAGCCATGATCAAATCAAGAAAATAATCAACTTTATTGTCCGAAACATCATATGCCGCTTCAATCTTCCGCAAATTATTATAACAGATAATGGACTCAATTCGAAAGTATTGAATCCAGAGACTTTTGTAAAAGATATTGTATTGAAAAGAGATTTGCAGCAGTCGCTCACCCTCAGAAAAACGGACAAGTTAAAGCTGTAAATAAAATCATAAAGTATATTCTGAAGAAGCGTTTGGAAAAGGCCAGAGGCAAGTGGATGGATGAACTCCCTACGGCACTGTGGGCTTACAGGACCACCCACAAGTCAACGACTGGCCATACTCCATTCTCCCTTGCATACGGCTCCAAAGCCATTATTCCCGTTGAGCTCGAAATCCTTTCTCATCGGATGACTTACTACTATCCTAAAATGAATAATGATTTCCACTTGGAATCTCTTGACTTTATAGACGAGAAGCGTAAGGAAGCCGATCTGAGGGCAGTTGCACACCGACATCGAGTCGCCCAGTATTACAACATTAATATCCAACCTAGAACCTTTGAAATTGGAAATCGCATCTTGAAACGGGTTTTCTCTACCCTATCGCACATGAATCCAATCTAGGAAGGACCATATGTCATTGAACAAAGGCTTAGAGAAGGAACTTTCAGGCTAGTAAATGACGATTGCATCACACTTCCAAGAGCGTGGAATAACGAGCATTTACGATGCTATTTTACTTAGTTTATTTCTTTTTCATTTCAGTTGTATTTGATTTTAGAATTTTTATTGGCATTCGATTGTCCAGATGTGCAATAAGACACTTTGTGTTTTTTCCTTTCCATTTAAGGAATAAAGTTTCGGACTTCCTTTATATTTATGTTTGTTGTGGCATTATATACATATTGTATAGTGACAATGGTTGATGTCGATATGTATGAACAAGCTCCCAGAGTTTGAAATTAATCAATTGCACTGATTCCCATTGAGGACTAAATAAGATGAGCATGGTCCACTTGCTTGGCAACTCTCATTCATAATCCAACGGATGGATGCACAACGAGGAATAAATGTGACCGACCATCTGGTGATCGAATAATCCTGCCAAACTATGAGACTGAGATGGAACGAGAGTAACTATGACATGAACAATCACTCGATAGACCAAACCCCAGATTTGGAGGGCAAATCAATTAGTTAAGGGGAGTGCGATCCGATTGCTGTCTGAAATAACTCTAGGTCCCCAAAGTGCGGACTGGAGTATAAATATAAATCAGGTGCGAATCGACCGCTCGCAAAATAAGTCCAAGTCCCTAAAGTGCAGATTGGAGTGTAAACATAAATCGGGTGTGAATCATTAACTCGTGAATTAACTCGTGAAATAACTCTAAGTCTCCTGAGTGCGGACTAGAGTATAAACATAGATTTGACGCGTTCTGATCACCCATCAACTAAATCTTATCCCCAAAGTGCGGATATGAACATGAATGAATATATGAGTGGAGTTCGACTATTCTCTATTCCATGAACTCCAGCTTGAAACCGACGTGGCGAGTATAAACTCACTATGAATGGAGTTTGATTGTCCAACATCTGACCTTGCTAAACCAAAATCGAGGACAGGAGTATAGTTGCTTAAAAATCGCTAAATTCGATGGCGTAACACTAAGGCATGAGCCTAGTGTTTGATACGACTCGAAGCCATGACTATATGGAGGCCTTAGGATATAGCTGGTGGATTGTTACTAGAATTCATGAACAACGAATTATAAGTACATTGAATGGAAAGTAATAGTTCAACTATTTAAATAGAAATTCACATGAAAGCTCAACAGAAAACAATAATGTTTATTCGCATAACAAGTTTTAAGATAGTAGTATAAGTTATTTCAAAAAATTGGGATGCATACCCATACAATCACAACTAATGAAAGAAATGACAATGCGAAGTATATACAAACTGAGCCGAAGTGACGGCTATTTCTTTGACTTTCTCTCTTTTTTGGATTTTTCAGAAACAGTGCCGCTTGAGCTTCCTTTTCTAGATCCCTTGCCGCCTTCGGCAGGAGAGCTCACAAAGGTAGGTGTAAGAATCGATCCGCCAGATGTAATAACTTGCAGTGGCACGAGATGAGGATCATCAATGTCCACCTCGACGGGCTTAGTTTTAGCTTTTCTTTTCGGCAACTCCTCCTCTTCAATCCGCTCTTTCAAGCTAATCTTGCCGGTGCATTCAGAGGCACCGGTGATCATCACATCATCATACTCATCTACTAGGAGAGGATCTTCGACCTTATCATCATCAAGAGTCCTGATCACTCGAGCATCGGGCCCTGGAACAGGAGCAGCGCTAGATCCTTAACCGGTTTTTCCTGTTGCTTTACAGTAGCATCGCTCTTGGAAGTTTGACCGGGACTTGGAAGACCTAAAAATTTTGTTAAAACGGGGAGATGAGCTTAAAAACCTTTGGGCGTGAAGAACAAAACTTTTCATAAGCGGAGGAGTGAAGTGCAATACCAGCATCTAGTTAGCTCTCCGTGGTTGCTGGGGTACCTCCTTTTAAATAGATGACAACACCTTGGATTGGTAGCCGAGCTTGTTTGGATCATAGCCTAAGTCCTGCTCTATTTCGAGGGAGACTGACGCTCCAACTGCTTAGGAAGAAGTAGGACCCTTAGGATCGACCCATGAAGATCCAGCAATATATCCCCTTTTCTCGGTAGGCGCGGAAACGTTGAAGTATCGAAGTTTCATGGCAGCCAAATCCAAGGATTCATTTCCATGAAAGAATCTCATGCATTAATTCTTCTTCATTGAGCTCAGCTCCACCCAATTCTCTCTTTTTCATCTTAATAATATGCTTACAAACTCCAGCAAATGATTCGAGATAACCTTCGGCAAGAAAACTTAAGTCACGGTGGATCAGGACTTTGGTATTCTACTCCATGATCAATGGATTAAACAAGTCCTTGATTTAATTCCTACTGGACTCTTTAGCGGCTTCCACTTGAGATTCAATTTTCTCAATCATTTCTTTGCAGCCTTTTTCTCGAGCCTCTACTTTAAGAGCTTCAATTTTAGCAAATAGCTCATCAAGTTTGATTTTTAGGCTCCTGGCCTCGATAACCTCTTCGCATTACTTCTAAAGTTCTTCTTAGGCCTCAATTTTCTCCTCTCTTTCATTTTTGAGAAGCTCTTCGAGTTCCTCAATGCGACGGGACAAAACGTCTTTTTCCTTTTGCAAGGAAACTTTTTCTAGAGCAAGTGCACGGCTACGATTGAGGGCAGCATCTAGTTCCTTTTCATGAGAAGTTTCTAAACGGCTCACCGCCTTTTCCATTTCCTTAGCATTTCTCTCTGCTTCGGTAAGTTGTGTTTTCAATTCTAACAATTCGGCATCTTAATGTTTGATCATGTCTTTATCATGTATCGCTTCTAGCCTGAGGCGGTCTATTTCATATTATCGCTCAATGGACACTTTGAAGATTTTTTCTACGAAATGTTGAAATGATTCATGCTGCATGTACACATCATTGACACATGCAAGAGAACTTGCTTTGGCGTGCCCTAGAATCGTATGTATCGTAGGAAGGAATTTAAGTCCACGAAAGCGGATTTTTGGGAAAGTGACCTTAAGCTCGACCAAATTCTCGACTGTAGAAATGTTGGGAGCAGCGGTCGACAAGGACGGATCAGGAGTGACAATTGGATGTTTGCTTGATCTACGTTTGCGAGACTGCTCGAAGCTTGATGAGCCAGAATGTTTCCCGTGTAATGCGACAATTTGAGGGCCACGGTGAGGAGGCAGGTCTCCGTTGTAAGAAGGAAAATTAAGCTATTCTCCTTGACGTGATGTTTGGGACTGAGACTTGTGCTTAGAAGATAAGGATTACCTTGAATGGTAGATTTTATCTCGTCCCCCATCTTTCTCCCTATGCTAGCCATATTCCAAATTCTGGCTAGATCGATGATATGATGAAGAACTTCTTAAGCGATCAAAAGCCTGGGACTGAGACATTGCACCTACAAATACCAAAACAGAACATATGAGTAATTATTGTGCGTAAGATTAATAAAGAGTGTGCAGTGAAGTGCACGTGGTTATGTGTGTCCTAGAATTCCTCCCTAATAGACCGTTGGCTGTAGCTTTGCTTATGGGCATTCACTCTCCTTTATCAAAAGGATGAATGCCCTCGCCGCTTCTAGTAGGAGAGCTAAGTTCTTTGATGTTGATATTTGGAAAGTCGTAGGTTGTGATATCATATGAAATTTGGGGATTTGAAAATCCCTTCAGTGAACTTTCCAAGTGTTGAGAAGACGATTCCTCTTCGATAGAAATAAAAACAAATTATGGATCCGCAGTGGTCTTTCTTCTATGAAGTGTATATGCTAGCCTTTTCTTTCTCTTGGTGGGTGTTTGAGATTGTGCATTTTGCGATGGTTCGATCATAGGTACCTTCCTTGGGCGTGCATCAATGTCACCAGGTTTATTGGCCTAGGAATTCCTAATCTCACCCTCTTCGGTGTCATCCCGAGTCCCCTCGGCTGGGTGTACAACGTGATTGATAGCATCCCTTCCTTGCTCCGTGACATTCCTCGACAATGCCACACTTTCGAGGAGCCCGATGTTACGGCCTTCCTCCAATATCTCAAATAAAGATAGTAACTTATTAGTTACAAGAAGTTTGATGTCCCTATCTTTGACAAGGGTAGCGCGAATGGCAGTGACTGCTCTTAAAAGATTGGCGCCTTCAAGACGTCGGCGGACACCTGAAAGAATCTCAGGTGTTAGTAGATTCAAATGAAAAGTCATAATTTGGATTAGCGAACTTGAGAATAAAACGAAAGTAATACTTATGGCCTTCTAACCATTGCCTCGCAAAGTCGGGTGGACATCGTACATAAAACCACTTGTGCTTGAACAAAGAAAGTTTATTCCAAGCGCTTGTCAAGACTTGGCAGTTCGACGAAGGTTCGAGGAAAACATAAGAAGGACTTCCTGACCGCCATTTGAAGTTGTAAATGAATCTTATGTCTTCAGGAGTTGGCAGGCGAAATAGAACACCCATGAATAGCAAAAAGGTTTCGTGTAAGAAGGCATAACTATTAGGATGGAGTTGAGTTGGAATTATTCCAAGGTATCTCAGCATCTCTTGAATAAACGAGTTAAAGGGCGTTACACATCCGGCCCAGCACATTAATTTATTACACGCCATGTACCTCGTTGGGGGCAAGTGAGGCCTGTCGTTTATTGAAGGAACCATGACGTCTACAAATGGAATGCCATGACTACAACGCAGTCGGCGAAGGGCAGATTCGCCAATTCAGGAGGCTTGTGAGTCTATTAGGTTATTTAGAAGAATAGCACCCACTAATGCGTCAAAAGAAGGATTTATATCCTCCACTGGGAGGACCGGAACATCTTATAAAAGGTTGAACGACGGGCTAAAAACTACTGTTTGTTCTGCTTGATAGTTGAGAGAAAGCTTACCGGATATAGTCGCATAACTTGATTTTACTTTAGAATCGATGCGTTGCATTGCTGGATTAGAAGACATAGTAGCTAAACGCTTTGAGTATCTGGAATACATATTGGCTATACTTAATACATAATCGAGGTTAAAGAAGTTAACTTGTTCCCCCATGCTAAGTGTGAGCTAGTGCAATGCAATGTATAATGGATATAAACAGTTTAAGATCAGAAAAACAGAGTAAAATGATGGGACTTTGCATTCTAACTAGATTGACCGTCATTGCTGACCATCTCAACTGGCAGGGAGATTAATCGGTTGTAAAAGTTTTGGGATCTACTATCGGCATATCAGGGTGCAAAATTCGTCACTCAAGTCTATTATTAAGTTTAAGTTCAAGTTGAAAGTTCCAAGGGTTAGATTGTTCAATCCAAAGTTTAATAGTGAATAGGCAAGTTCTATTTTTATCGTCATTGTATGTTTAGACTCGATGGGAAACATTGGTGGTAATTGTTCAGACAAGTAGGTTTAGATCAGGCTTTAAGTTTAAAGGATGTCTATATCGATCCCTCAGTGTCGAGCCCTCAATAATGATCTATACCCTGTATACCGATCTTTATTCCACCACGGCTCAACTGATCCCTCTCCTAGATGCGAGCCAAGCCTTGAAAATACCGATCCCTCTCCTTTAGCCGAGTTTGATTAAACCTTCGCATCATTCAACACCACCGATCTCTACCTAACTGATCCTTGCTTCTGAAAATAATCTCGTATACAGACCTTTCATTCCTCTATTCCTAACCTTCCTTCCATCGAAAACCCATGCTAATCCCTCACAAATGCTCGATACACCATGCATAGCAATCGTCATTGCTCTTGAGGGCGATGGCGATCGTATCCAAAGGAGGGGTCGGCATGAACACATCTTGCCATGAATCCTAACCGAACCCTCTTCTTTTTTCTTTCTCCCCTCTTCCCTCTCCTAACTTATTATACCGAACCTTATCTACTTTCGAAAACCCATACTGATCCCTCATGAATGCTCGATACGCCATGCATAGCAATCACCATTGCTCTTAAGGGAAATGGCGATCATATCCAAAGGAGGGGTCGGCATAAACACGTCTTGCCATGAATCCTAACCAAATGCTCTTCTTTTTTCTTTCTCCCCTCTTTCTTCTCCTAACTTATTATACCGAACCATATCCATTAACGATTTATTTCTCCCAGGCCGCTTGTCATCGCGGCCTTGAATGCCATCATAATTACCAACAATTTAGAAGATAGAATCTCATCGTATAATTGAAGGTTCTATTTCAAAATCTTACTTATATGAATGCTCAAATTAAGATGATGGCGAGTAATTAGGGATGTCTGAATTGGAAGGAAAGAAGGAACAAGTTTGTGGGATAGGTTGAATCGTGGATGGATTTAAGATCAAAAGTTAGAAAGTTCGGTTTCGTGACAAGAGTTCGGTGCAAACGCAAGAAAATGAAAAAAAGTGAGAGTGGAAGGGATGAAAAGTTGGTGTATATATATGAGAGAGGGTTCACCCCAAAACATCGAGCATGTAATGAGGAGTAGGTTTTATTTCAAACGCCTACTTTAATCAGGCAGCAAGCAAACTAGAATACAATCTTAATTTTAGGGTAACAAGGTACACCCTCCGGACTTTTCGAGCATAGGGTAGACTCTCTTAATTTAACCAAGCAACAAGATCACACATGTGACGACCCTAAATTTTAGTAACTTTATTTAGGACATTTAATTAGTCAAATAAAATAAAATAATGTGAATGGTTAAAGGATTGAGATTTGTATAAATAAAGGGTAGCCATGCCTAATAACAAATGAACTAAAGGGAAACTAAAATGAAATGGATAAGGCTAATAGATGAGGGCAAGCTAGGAATAAGACATATTCTAATACCCTAAACCCTCATGCACTTTCATTTTCACGTCCATAAACAAATATCAAACACTATAGAGGCTGGCCACCATTAAGGAAGAACACGAAGAAGATAAAGCAATGAAGAGGAAGGTTAATTAAATCCAAGATCAAATCTCAACTCCTTAATCACAAAGCTAAAGTGAAAAATGACTACATAAGCTTTTGATCGTTTTCAATTTTAGATTAAATCTGAACTTTTTGCAAGGTTTTTCCATATTTTTGGTTATCAAAATGAATATATATATATATATATATATATATATATATATGTTTGTTGATGATTTATGCTAATTCACATAGATTTTATGATATGTTTTAATTTGAAAACCCTATTAAATGACATCCAAATGCCTTGCAATTTTGAGATAAGGTCAGAAATAATATTTTGGAAATGGGTTTCAAATTTTATAATTTTCTGAATTTATTATAAATTTTCTAGTGAAGAAAATAGTTATTTTGAGTTTAAATTAATTATGGCTATTTTATGATGATTTTGGGTCAGAAATTAATATACGTTAGAAAACATATTAAAATGATTTATGGGAGTTTTCATAGGTTTTTCCTAGGTGTTTCAATAGATATATAAAATTATTTAAGGTATGAGACTTAAATGTTTTATATATTTGTAAAAGGAGAAAGAGTATTTTGTAAATAATTTAAATTGTTATTTCAGAAATATCGGCAGCACTTTTAGAAAAGAAATTAGCAACCTATCATGTTTTGACAAACAAGACATGTTAGTTGAAAAGAACTGCTTTAAAAAGTTAAAAATCAGTTTAAACATACTTTTTACCTGTTTCGCCACTTTCAGCACCTAGCTTTCGAACAAGTTCCTCCACCTCCATCACCATCGAAACCAATGTGCATGGTATCAAAGACTTGGTACATAGAGAATTGGACATAGGTGAAAGGTACATAGCCGAAACATGGGGTTCTGATAGGGTCGAAGCTTTGCTTTCTTTTAAAAGAAAATGTGTCTGCTTTGCTTTCAAAAAGAATGCTTTCGACTTAGTTAGCTGTTGGCTTGGTCAAATGATTCTAAGGAATGGTTCTGAAAGACGTTGCGCCTTTTGTTTTATAAAGAAGCTTTTGATAGGGTCCAAACCC
The DNA here is from genome assembly GCA_030765085.1 of Allium cepa. NCBI lineage: Eukaryota > Viridiplantae > Streptophyta > Magnoliopsida > Asparagales > Amaryllidaceae > Allium > Allium cepa. Next base: position 209,432,540 of record CM060943.1, read on the forward strand.
CTAGCTGTCGCCCATTACATTTCAAAGCAATGCCTTCGAAAGGGTTACTATGTTTTTAAAATCCAAGCCGCTTCTCCAATGCTTTCGAAGGGATTGGTCTTGACACCATCCATTTATTTTACTTAGAAATAGCTTTCGAAGTGTCACTTTCGACTTTCTTCTTTTAAGACCCATTTGAGATTTTGAAAGATAAGCCCAAAGATTACGAAAGGTATAGTTTTGAATAATTTCGAAAGTTTTTTCCACATGTTTTACTTAAACCCAATGCTTTCGAAAGGTTTGTTTATAGAGAAGAATTTGAATGCTTTCGAAAGGTCTTAAATGAAGGTTTTAAAGGGATGGTTCTCCAATGTTTTCGAAAGGCTTTAAGTGGAAGGTTTCCAGAGATTTCGAAAGGTATGTTTATGGTGTTTTGATAAGAGGATGTCAAATGCAAAGTAGATACTTGGTTTTGAAAGGGGCACTTTCAGTGGTTTTGAAAGGGGTACTTTCAAAGGTTTAAATATTTTCATCAAAAAAGTTTTGTGTAAAGTATATATAACATGGCAAGGTGATTTGAGTAAAGCATAGAGTTTATTTTCCTTGTTTAAGTATGATTTGAAAGGATTAAATCATTTTGAAAGAAAGGGCTTTCAAGGAAAATTTAAGGGTAGACGACCCTAAGTAAAATGACTCGGATATTAGAATACCAAATGGGACTGGTATAGGGTCACATCCTATATATTAGCTATTGGCCCCTAGCTAATTTAGTCCAAAAATTCTAGTGTGTAGGGCTTTGTCACAGGTAACACTAAAATGATGCATACACGGAAAGGAATATACAGAGTGAGGGTAGATTATTGGTAAGCCCGCAAAACCATTAGGATCGGTTGATTCTGGGAGAAGTAAGTTAGAGGCAGACCGTCCAGAAGAGGAATACCTAACAGAAGTTAGAATATTTTTTTATTTTGTCTAGTATGTCCGAGTCAGCCAAAGGTTAGTAGTTAGCCAATCAAACCTATTGTGTTCGGACAGATAGTGCATTTGTTACCAGATTTGTATGTATGCATGATATTGCTTTATTGTATTAATCAGCTTTGGTTGCAGGATTAAGATTTGCAAAAGATATGTTTTAAAAGGATATTAGTGAGGGGAAACCCATTTCGCTAAGCAGCATGGTCGCACTTAATATTAAATAACCGAGATGTATAGTATTATTCACACCAGGCTTTATGTCTGACTCGAAGTTTATGTTTTCTCCTTAAACTCTTGGGTGCTCAAAATTGATTTGAGTAGATAGAGAGTTTGGGTTTATAGTTTTAGAAAGTGGACGAATAAAGCTTTAGGAGACGAGTAGGAGGCTGATGCAAGCATATTTAGGAGTTTCTTTGTTTATTTCTCCTATGTTGTATTAAGTCTGTTATGATTATTAATTACTCCGATCAACCAAGGGGGAATCTTCTTACGTTGCTCTTGGCTTATTTATGTAATAATTATATTTGATCTGAACTTAGGAAACGATTGGGATTATTTAACTTGGATATGAAATGATGTTTTGAAATGTAGTCGAAAAAGTGTTTTAATCTGTGAGGATTTTATTTCATATTTAAGTGCTTCTAATATTATGGAAACCATTAACGTTATCGTATTTGGTCATCGGAAGTTAATACTGTGGATGACTGCAGCATCTGAGCGCTTAGCTTCGGGCCTCCAAACAGGGGATGTTACAACAAACTTGATTTAAACGAGCAACAAGCACACCAACTTGATTTGAACGGGCAAAAGTCATACCCACTGGATTTGAATGGGCAACATGCACACCTAAAAAAAATAGTAGTAGAGAGTTGTTGATTACAAATATAAACTATGTGTAACTTGGATATAAAAGATCATATAGCCCTTTTATAGCAATTTGATCTTTAAATTAGTGAAAGAATTCTTGCAAAACAGTGAGTCTTATAGAGAATGAACGTAGTATAGTAGAGAATGAATTTGAGTGGATTCGAAGAGTATATAAAGTGGATTTTGTGAAAAATATAATGAGATTTTAGCGTATGAAGAATGGAGAAATATTGTAGAAGAAATTCATTTCCAGTCCCCTTTATATAGTGTTTGAAAGGGACATGTCATTTTGCAAAGAGATGGAGCCAAATTCATAACTTTTCAAATTAAAAAAAAACATTTCAACGGTACATATATCTACATGCTTAGGTAGGATTTGCCGACATACTTAGGTAGGATATGTCGACATATCATTATATGTTGGGAAAAATAACAACACTTTTAAAGTATTACTAAATTTTGAAGTTCTCTAAAATAGTTCAAAAATAGTTTTTAAATACTTTAATTTATCAAAATTTGTCAAATATTTGTAAAAAAATATTTTGAAAATAAAATAATTTTTTTGATGAGAGAGTATTCAAAGAAAAGAAAGTTGTTATTCAAGGACTTTAACAAATTTGTTTATTGTCTATTAAATATAATATATAGTCTTGAACTCTTTATATCTTTGTCTTCAAACTCATTGGTCTTCAATTATTTTGATCTTCTCTGAATCTTGATCTGTAACGACCCGGAAATTTTCATTCCCGAAATTCCCAGATAGTTAGTGAAAAAGAAGAAATAGAAAGAAGAAAAGAAAAACATCAACATCAACATCTCACATTCGCAGCGGATAAAATATAATAGCAAATAATAATAACAATTATACAAAGAAAACTGTATCTGTCAATTTATATTTATATACATCAGAGTTACAACCATACACAACACTGGACAGTTTAAAAGAACCAGTCCAAGATAAACTATAATATATCGCAGCGGGAATACTCCATATGTTCCTACCATCCGGCTTGCCTCCTGAGCTCCAGAATATCCTTACCTGAAAATCTGTAATACTCGGTCTGACCCGAGCATTACATCAAAGTAACACCCGGGTCAGGCTGGAAACCAGCGTGAGTAAACCCATCTAACATGGAATTCAAAAGCATACAACTTATATAAAACCCGTGGTAACTTATATCAATTTCAACTTCACAAGTTGTTATGGGCATCATCTATTGCACACATTAATTTCTAAGTGCCAAAACTTAGATTAAATGGTCCAATTCACTTAAATCATTCCATATCAGCCTATTGATTTCACATATCAAATCTATATAGAATCGAAGTGGTTTCGGGTATTTACTAATACCCGACTCCGCTCTCTTCGAATTCAACGCCATCATAATCCATATTCAAGTGAATTACAATTCAACTTTAAATGCAACATGTCACTATTTACATGGCAATTCATCATTGATAGATAACCACATCATCATTGTCCATCCAAACATATCTTATCACAAAACATTTCATATCAGAGATATCGACTAATTCAAGGCATTTAACATCATTCAATCATTCCTAAGCAAGATAGATCACTTAATTTATCTCTAATTAAATTAATTACTAACTTTAATCACTTATCATTAATCACGATGACCCTTAAGTAATTACTCGATTAATTACCTTATAACCACTTACATTGATTAATTATCTCCTAATTAATCATACTCATAAATTGACTAACCCTTAACAAATTTTTTCTAATTAATCAATCCTTTAATTATACTAGGTAATTAATCTTTAATTACTTCCCTTAAATAATTTAACTTTAGTTTCTTTCATCAAGTAATTATACCATTGCTTAATTGATTATATTGGTTAATCACATTGACTAAATATCCCTGAATCAATAATTAGTCATAATAATTAATTATTCTTTTGTTAACAATAATCACCCTTTAATTTCTAATGTATTGATCAATAACTAATTCTTATAAATAAATATTTAATTATCAACGAAATTAAATGATAAATTATTTATCTTAATTCATCTTCTTAATTATCATTCCATAATCTTACCTAATAACCTTGGAATCAAAATAACTTAAAAGTTTTAAGTTTAAGTAAAATTCAAAATATTTAATCTTTTAACTTAAACCATTTAATTATCTAATTAATTTAGCATTTAAAACAACTTAAATACTTCTCAACTTAAATTAACAAAACATTAAATAAGAAATCTACCACTTAAATAGTTTATGATAATTAATATATCCTGACTCAGTTAGCATCTAATATAAAACCCAGAACAAACCCGAGTATTACCTCACACAAACTCGAGTTAAACCCCATGCTTACGTCCCTGACTTCGAGCCTACCCCAGCATTTTCCCAGCACGAACTCGAGCAGTAATGATCTTTACACAAACCTGACACGTTCGTGTACGTGTGCACCTGCACGACTACGCCGATCGTCATTGATCGCCACCGATAGCACTCGCAAGTCGCCGGAGACCTTACCCGCGCATCCCATCACCCAGAACCTTTGCATGGCCTCGAAATCGAATTCGTGCCCCAAGGAAACCCACCTGAACCCATTCGATCATCAGCAAACACCTTGATTCCGATCATCCCTACTGCTAGCGTTAACGCCTCTGCCCCTGAAAATTCGCCACTTCATCCTCCTTCTTATTCACTTAGTCTGATCCACTCGATTCAACCCACGACGACAAAATTACCACTCAAACCATCGTAGGTTAAACTCATCGTTAAACCCTAATGTCGCTACACCGTGCCACCGCAGCAAGAGATATCGCTTCTGACTAATTTTCCCATTATTCACGTTCCTCGAGCCACCTCTGACAAGCACCTTGAGCCACCGTTCGACATCGTTCGACGAAATTTGACCATAACCCAAAATTTGATCAACTGCAAATTTCACACCCTATCCAGTATTAAAAATCTGGATTCACCTTTTAAAATTCATGATCCTAGATGGCGAACAAGATTATATAATTGAATCTAAGAATTTTGATATTTGATTTTAATATGTTACCAAAGACTCACAGTTTTTTTTTCATTAACCGGATGATATTCAAATCTATCTTACATACATATATTTTCAAATTTTAATTTAAGTTTAAACAAACATGCTTTGTTCAGAGATCAAAGCCTAAAAATCATTCAACTGAATGATTTAAATTTTTTGAATCGGGATAAAACCTGTAATATTAGGAACAGAGCATGTTTTTCTGTTCTCAAGAGACTAATACCTTATATATTTATAAAAAATATCATTTTTTTCTGTAAATTCCCAAGTTTCCATAGAAACTTTGTCTTGATTTACTTAACTTTTTTTAAATTTAAATCTTGTCAAAACTAACATCTCTTGATTAGAAAGTATTTTCTAAAATGAATTAGAGGGATGTGATATGATTTTTTTTCCAGATATATTGCCTGTAGCCTGGAAACAAATTCATATGTCTGATTTTTCAGACAAGCACAACATCTTTATGCATGTAGACATGTTTCAGAAACTAAAAACCATCATGCAATCCCATTTTCAAACATGCATTACTAGTTTACTTCAACCATTTAGCATATGCATCAAGTTTGAAGTGATTCATGTTTACAGATGAAAAAACAGAGGCTCAAAACTAAGATAAAAGATGTCTTAAAATCAACAGAAATACCATAGGCATTCATACATGCAAATATGCAAAGAAATCTTCACACAGTTTTCACAAGCTATTTAAGTTTTAAATCTAAAAAAAAATCTTACTCACCTGATTGCTGAAGAACAGAGAAGCAGATTTTTTTGAAATTTTAAAAGACTAGAAATTGTTCCTGATATGCTCTAATTTTAATTACTTGTTGTTTTGAGATGATCTGCATTTTGTTTCTCTAATTTGAAACTGATCTGAAACTTGAATTTTCATTTTAAACTGAACTTTTGTACTGCTGAGTTGAGATGAACCTGATTCTTTTACTTTTGGATTAGCCACTTAATTTAAAACTAGAAATCTTTTGATTTTAAGCTTTCTCAAGATCTGCTTTAATTTCACTTCAGGTTGAAACCTTTTTTTTTATGATTTTCAGGTTTTTGAAGAAAATAGGTCCGGCCTCCATTTTTCTTATTACCTTTTACCTAATTTCAAATCAAAAGAAAATGCCATTAAGCTTACATTTGTCAATACATATAATTATTTTCTTACAAGTGTTGGCATGCAAAAATGAGATATTTACAAGTGTTTTAAATTTATATTTAAATTTCTCTTGTGCCTTGTATGTATTTTATATTAATAAATATATTTTTCTTTTAAACTTTTCTTTATATATAACAAGTACAAAAATTTCAAGTATTTAAAAATGTATTTAAACCCTTGTTAAATCTTATTTTAGGCTATTATGATTTGAACTACTAAATATTTGTTTTTATTAATCTATATTGATACCCTTAATACAAATCAAAATAAACTCCTTTATTTAAACCTCATTTAACTATCATACATTTTTTTATATTTCTCAATTATAATTATACACAATATTTACAGAAAATGTTATTAACCAATTATACATTAAATAAATTATCTATACAAATTATTCTAAAAATCCAAATTATTTACTAAGGCATTTACTTAAATCTTAAAATCAAGTTTCAAATTCAAACTCAAATTCAGATTCAAATTTGAATTACAATCCAGGTATAACTATTTATTATCAGAATTATTTGTTAAGTCTATAATTCAATATTTTATTTAGTTAACCCCGTTAATTAACAATTAACAGATACTCCAAAATTCAGGTTATCACATTCTTCCTCCCTTTGAATCTTTTCGTCCTCGAAAAGGAACGAAGCCAGAATTTATTAAATATTTTAAAACCAGTTAAAATATTCTTTGATCATTTTAAAACACCTTTAAAAATCTATAATACTTCCAAAATAGTTTTATAAAAATACTTTTTATAACTCGATGTTTCAATAAGTCTATCCTCGTTCTCACAGAAATTCGGTCATACGTTGATCAGGCGTAAGACTGAAAATCTACAAGTACTTGGTAAACCCATTTTCAACACCTAGTGAAAATACTTGGAAAACAATTTTATTGAAAATATAGAAAACATTTTGAAAACGAGGAAATATCTTAGGTGAAAATGCTTTAGAAATCATCACCCCCATCCATGGTCGCAGTTACATTCCAGGGTTACGTTGCAATCGCAGCAAAATTCCATGTAACTGCAGGCTCTCCGCGGCCTCTCGATTACGCCATGGAACCTACGACAGATCGCAGTTAAATTCCAGGGTACGTTGCCATCACAGCAAAAGTCCATGTAACTGTAGGCTCTCCGCGGCCTCTGATTTTCGCTGTCGAAATGAAACTTCTCCACTCCTACATAGGTCACAGTCTACCGATATAAAATCAAACGCTGACTGTTGGCTCTCAGCGGCACACACGACTTTTGCTATGTTACCATAGGTCGTAGTCTACCGATATAAAATCAAACGCAGACTGTTGGCTCTCAGCGGCACACGCGACTTTCGCTATGGTATACTCGACTCATAATCCCCAGGAACTAGTTTTGTCCGGACTCCTCACAGGATCAACTTTAGAACCCCTCTGGGGCTCAAGGCAGCACCATCAGGTGGCACTCCTGAGAAGTTCATTTCAAGGGAGCGCCTTTTTCTCCAGAGCCATCATCAAAACACTTTATACTATAAACATATAGTATCTTTCAAATCATACACCTAGTATGATCTCATACAAGGCTCCTTTACACAAAATCGATAATTCTCAAAATAGGCTTTCCAAATTTCAATATTGATTTTACCCAAAAATCAAAAGCCTTTCCAAATCCAAAGGTTCCCAAAACCTTTTTCCAAAATCCTCATAAGATCCTTTATATATATATATATATATATATATATATATATATATATATAATTTAAAAGCTTTGGATCCTTTCAAACTTGTATAAAACTCCTTTTATACTTCAAACACCTTCAAAAATCCCTTCCTTCTGGCAATAGATTCAACAAGGGGAGTTTCATTTTATAAAACAAAGATATTTAACTTTTTTTACTCAAAATCAAATAATCATATTTGATTACTCCTTTCAATATCATTTTCATTCAAATCCGTACGATGTACACATATCATCCGTACGCTATACCAATCTGATCGCTCACTCGACCACACAATTTCACTTCCGAACTAGTATCGTCCACCCGACTTCCTAGTGCGGACTTAGATCTGGTTTCTAGATCAGAAACCGTCATTCTCCTAGCATAGTCATAACTATGATAGAGAATACCCAGAACCAATCAACAATCCATATCCAGGTTCGCCGTCGAAAATCGAGTAAAAAATCCCACTCGGATCGATATAACTATCTTGAAATTCTGTGCTCTAATCTGGATCAGATCACTATGCGAATAGAATAATATACGTACATCCTACGTATTTATCCTTATTGGTTATTAGCCAAATCAATCCTTTCTATTCACATTCACTTTGATTTTCATTCACTTATTAACAACTGCTTAAATTATCATTTGGATTATCATTTCAATTCTAATTGGGTATTTAATCATAAGCAGTTTAAACTCTGTCCATTTTAAATTTAAAAATAGCTTGAAAAGTTTGAAAATAGATAAGTGGTTGAAAAATAATTACTAGTTTGTAAAATAGGTGTAAAATAGTTAGAAAATAGTTAAAATAATTATAGAAATTTTAGAAAATTGCAAAATAATAGTAAGATAGTAATTAGTTTTGTAAAATAGTTGAAATATAGTAATTAGTTTATAAAACAGTTGGAAATTTGTTAAACAGTTTCAAAAATAATTGTAAAACAAGTATAAGATAGTTTGGCTTTTAAAAGAAAGGTTGGATATATAATTAATAGCTTGGAAAAATAGGTTTATATTAAAACAATTTATATTAAAAATAGTCCAGAGTTAAAACTGTTCAATTCCCAACCTCCATTTCTAATCAATTCAATTTAAATTTCCACTTCCATTTAAATTGACCCAATTCCAATTTTAAATAACTTCAATTTCCATTGAAATTGATTCAACCCCAATTCAAGTTGAATTAACCTCAGTTTCTTTCCAAATTTAACTTTATTAAATCTTGATCTCAAATTCTACTAATTCAAATAAATTTCAATTGAACTAGTTCCAATTTCAGTTCATCTCAACTCCAGTTTGAATTAATCCCAATTTCAAACTCCATTTCCAAATCAAGTTGAATTATTCTTGATTTCCTCCCAAATTCAATTCAAATTCCATTTGAATTTAAAACTATTCAACTTTAATTACAATTCCAAATTATTCAAATCAATTCGGACTAATTTCAAATTGAACCCACTTCAATTTCAAATCGTTTCAAATTAATCCAATTCAAATTTTCCATTTGAATTTTATACTTATACATCTTCAATCATAATTTCAATTAATTCAAATCAAATTCAATTTGAACTAATTTCAATTCAAATTTCAAATTTAAACCATATCGAATTATATAAATTCGAGTTAAACTCATTTTAAATCAATTTAATCTTTCAAAAACCAATTTATTAACCAAATTCAACCTTAAAACCAATTTTCAACAATTTCAGTTGAAATTCTATTTTAAACACCCAAATCTCAAGTCCAAAGTGATTCCATTTCTCCATTTTCAAACTAAAGTTAAATTTTCTTTTTATCTCAATAATAGTTATATTACTACAGTCCATTTCTTCATTTATTAAATCCAATTTCAGCTTAAAGATTATTAATAACAACGGAATGGTATCATTCAAATTATTTTAAAACATCCATCCATTTCCAATTTTCGGATCTCAAACCTATTTTGAGATCACTCAAATTTCCTAATTCAAATCAACCATTCAACTTCCCAAGTTAAATCTTAATTTCATCTTGAAATTTTCAAATCAAGTTGATCATTCCAACTTATTTAAACTTTCCAAAGTTAAACTCAATTCACTTAATCCAGTCAATCTTACCCAGTTTGAACTCCCATCTTAAATTTTGAACTTTTCATAAATAATCTTCCCACTTATTAAGTTCAAAAACTTATCACTTTGGGTATCATATCTCATTCCAAAATTAAAACTCAATATTTAGAGTTTATTTCAAATTATTTTTAATATCATGTATATCCACACACATATATATATTTACTTCTTGGCCCACCAAACCAAATTTTAAAATTTAAACCACCTTTGGTTTTAATTCAAAACAAATTCCTTTAAAATTCCAAACAACCCTTATTTGAAATAAGACCCTTTCATTCAAATATATTAAATAACATTTCTTATATTAAAATAAGATCATATTCAAAATAGTTTTGAATAATATTATTTCCTTTAACATCTTGAAACCAATTCAAATGTTTAAAGTTTAGAATTCAGAACTTCACAATTTGAAATCCACTTAATTTACAACCTTTCAAATTTACAAATTGCTCTCTCTTTAAATGGTTACTTCCTTAAAACATTTTATTGTTTATTGGAAAAACAATCATCTCATTATTATTATTATTATTTTGGCAAGGCCAGCCGGTTTTATAGTGGGCCGTCCACTTTTTATTACGAACGTAATAAAAATTGAAGTACAGGAGTAAGGTAGAAGCACCTTAACTACTAGAAAAAAATAGAAAATACAGCACAGGTACTTGACAACTATGTCACAGTAACTAAATAACAAATACGAGCACTCCACTGAGGGAGAGTCACTAACAACACCAGACAACAGAATAGGGGCAGATCCAGAAAGGCCAGCAAACGGGCGGAACCGGAGAGCAAGACAAGGGTCATACACCACATCATCAGTACAGTAGATAAAAGATCGATCCCAGGATGGATCAGCTAGCATGATAGAATTTGAAGTCGCATATAGACCGTCCATATCAAGAACTATAGAATCACCAGATTGTTTATAGCGAAGGCATCTAAGGTCCTGTTGATCATCAGATACAAACCGGAAGAAGGATTCATCAACCGGATTATACCTCATATCAGAAATAGGATCGATCCTACACCCTTCAGGCTCATCCCAAGCAACAGGAGGTAGCAGCGAGGAAGGGTCAGGATCAACAATGTCAGGAGCAGCACAAGGAACCTCAGGAACAGACGGAGAAACAGGAGGAACTAGGGGCAATGAAAGATCACTCTGATCAGGCAACATAGCCTCAGGAGGAGGATGTGAATGAGTCGGAGGGGCAGAAACCTTGGGGACCCAGATCCTACGACAGGGGCACGGCAAAGGTAACTTCGGAGCAGCCACAGATGCTTCAGAATGATGACAATCTATAGTAAGGTGTCCAAAAGAGTGACAACAGGTACAAATATCCAGGACCCAGCCATAGCGTACCCGAACTTCCACAACATGCCCAACAGCAAGCTGAACAGGAATAGAGGTTGGGAGGGGCTTAGAGGGAGAAATTTCAATAAGCGCCTTCGCAAACATCAACCTATCTCGCGCCACCGTATTAGAGTCAAAACATTTCAGCTTCCCAATATTACAAGCTAATCAATTCAATCCAATAAGTGGCTGGAGAACAGAAGGAATATGAGAAAAATATACCCAAACAGGGATAAAAAAACTTGCTCTCGAGCACACACCACCTTAGAAGACCAGGGGGTTACAATAAAAGGCCTTCCATCAACAAAAGAAGGCTCCGCATCCAAAACATGCCTATGCTCCTCAAAAGAGGAGAACTTTAAGTAGTACATCGAATCAATCAACTTAACATGCAAATTACCTCGAAGCTTCCAAACCCTCCGAAGCACCGAAGCAGCCGATGTAAGTCGGTGTTGCGAGTCCAGAAAAAAACCAACCAAATAGTCTGCCCAAAATTCCTCACCGGCTTGCAACACACTAGGGGGAGGAATCATCACACCATTTTCCTCAACCATATCAAATTCAATCGGTACGTATACTCCCGCATTACAGGGCAAGGACGTGAACAGAGAGGACCACGATTTAGTGGATTGCGTCGGGACATCAGCAACAAGGCTCGGAGCTGCAGAGGGAATAGTAGCATCTGGGTTAATAACAGAGACATTAGGAGCATTTCTCTCAGGGGAATTATCACAAGCATGTGAAGTGCCTTGTGCACAACAGGGAGAAATAGCAGTAACACACCCCTGGACAAGGACAACAGCACTAGTAACCACGGTAGGAACCACAGAAGGTTCGTGCCCACAAACCAAAGTAGAATTACTCACCTCAGTACTCAATAAGTTCGGTAAACTGGACACTTGATCACTCGCAGCCAAAAGAGGTAGGCCATCACGCGCTGACACCCCAGCGACTAAAGCACTGGCACGAACTGGAGAGGATAGCAAGGGAGGAAAATCAGTGTGCGACAGGAGAGCAGAGGGACGCGTAGGCATAGACAATGAAGGTTTGAAACCACGGCCTGACCGAGTTGATGACGGAGAGAGGGGGATGGAATGGAGAGGGGACAGAGATGAGAAGGGCATACGAGAGAAAGAGGAGGCGAAAAATCAGAAGATGGGGGCGATCGAAGACGAGGATCTGGATGCGATAATCGTTAGTGACCAAAAATCGGCAGTAGCCATTGAAAAATCAGAAGTAGTAACCAATTCTAAAAAACTTTGGGGCCCAAAAACTTTGGGGCCTAATCAAAAACTTTGGGGCCAAGGAGACTATGTCGCCCTGGCCTTCGGTTAAGCCGGTTTTAAAGTGGCCGTGCACTATGTCTCATTATTGTGGCCGCTAGGAATCGAACCGATGCCACTACAACACAATGTATCAACTCCACTATGTCGAAACCACTGGACCACTAGAACTTAAACACAATAACCATTCTATTTCTTTAGTTTGAAACCAATTCTAATTCATCTTATTTTGAAATTCTTCTCCAATTTCAAGATTTAATTTCAGTTTGAATCCGATTCAAACTTATCTCTAATTTAATTTCAATTTGGTTGTATTCTAATACCACTTAATTTAATCCCAAAAATTTAACAACTAATTCCCTTAATATTTATTAGAAAGAAATATTGCTTTATATATCAAAATATATTCTTATATAAAATCATTTAAAATCTTTATATAAGAAAATAACAAGTACGCTCTCATATATATATACACTCAACTCATTTTAGGGTACCATTGACCCTATTTTAAATGAGTAAACCCACCAGAGCCAAGGTTCTCACTTAACCTGGCTTTGATACCAAATGTAACGACCCAGAAATTTTCATTCTCGAAATTCCCAAATAGTTAGTGAAAAAGAAGAAAGAGAAAGAAGAAAAGAAAAATAGAAACATCAACATCTCACATTCGCAGCGGATAAAATATAATAGCAAATAATAATAACAGTTATACAAAGAAAACTGTATCTGTCAATTTATATTTATATACATCAGAGTTACGACCATACACAACACTGGACGGTTTAAAAGAACCTATCCAAGATAAACAATAATATATCGCAGCGGGAATACTCCATACGTTCCTGCCATCCAGCTCGCCTCCTGAGCTCCAGAACATCCTTACCTGAAAATCTGTAATACTCGGTCTGACCCGAGCATTACATCAAAGTAACACCCAGGTCAGGCTGGAAACCAGCGTGAGTAAACCCATCTAACATGGAATTCAAAAGCATACAACTTATATGAAACCCGGGGTAACTTATATCAATTTCAACTTCACAAGTTGTTATAGACATCATCTATTTCACACATTAATTTCTAAGTGCCAAAACTTAGATTAAATGGTCCAATCCACTTAAATCATTCCATACCAGCCTATTGATTTCACATATCAAATCTATATAGAATCGAAGTGGTTTCGGGTATTTACTAATACCCGACTCCGCTCTCTTCGAATTCAATGCCATCATAATCCATATTCAAGTGAATTACAATTCAACTTTAAATGCAACATGTCACTATTTACATAGCAATTCATCATTGATAGATAACCACATCATCATTGTCCATCCAAACATATCATATCACAAAACATTTCATATCAGAGATATCGACTAATTCAAGGCATTTAACATCATTCAATCATTCCTAAGCAAGATTGATCACTTAATTTATCTCTAATTAAATTAATTACGAACTTTAATCACTTATCATTAATCACGATGACCCTTAAGTAATTACTCAATTAATTACCTTATAACCACTTACATTGATTAATTATCTCCTAACTAATCATACTCATAAATTGACTAACCCTTAACAAATTTTTTCTAATTAATCAATCCTTTAATTACACTAGGCAATTAATCTTTAATTACTTCCCTCAAATAATTTAACTTTAGTTTCTTTCATCAAGTAATTATACCATTGCTTAATTGATTATATTAGTTAATCACATTGACTAAATATCCCTGAATCAATAATTAGTCATAATAATTAATTATTCTTTTGTTAACAATAATCACCCTTTAATTTCTAATTTATTGATCAATAACTAATTCTTATAAATAAATCTTTAATTATCAACGAAATTAAATGATAAATTATTTATCTTAATTCATCTTCTTAATTATCATTCCATAATCTTACCTAACAACCTTGGAATCAAAATAACTTAAAAGTTTTAAGTTTAAGTAAAATTCAAAATATTTAATCTTTTAACTTAAACCATTTAATTATCTAATTAATTTAGCATTTAAAACAACTTAAATACTTCTCAACTTAAATTAACAAAACATTAAATAAGAAATCTACCACTTAAATAGTTTATGATAATTAATATATCCTGACTCAGTTAGCATCTAATATAAAACCCAGAACAAACCCGAGTATTACCTCACACAAACTCGAGTTAAACCCCATGCTTACGTCCCTGACTTCGAGCCTACCCCAGCATTTTCCCAGCACGAACTCGAGCAGTAATGATCTTTACACAAACCTGACACGTTCGTGTACGTGTGCACCTGCACGACTACGCCGATCGTCATTGATCACCACCGATAGCACTCGCAAGTCGCCGGAGACCTTACCCGCGCATCCCATCACCCAGAACCTTTGCATGGCCTCGAAATCGAATTCGTGCCCCAAGGAAACCCACCTGAACCCATTCGATCATCAGCAAACACCTTGATTCCGATCATCCCTACTGCTAGCGTTAACGCCTCTGCCCCTGAAAATTCGCCACTTCATCCTCCTTCTTATTCACTTAGTCTGATCCACTCGATTCAACCCACGACGACAAAATTACCACTCAAACCATCGTAGGTTAAACTCATCGTTAAACCCTAATGTCGCTACACCGTGCCACCGCAGCAAGAGATATCGCTTCTGACTAATTTTCCCATTATTCACGTTCCTCGAGCCACCTCTGACAAGCACCTTGAGCCACCGTTCGACATCGTTCGACGAAATTTGACCATAACCCAAAATTTGATCAACTGCAAATTTCACACCCTATCCAGTATTAAAAATCTGGATTTACCTTTTAAAATTCATGATCCTAGATGGCGAACAAGATTATATAATTGAATCTAAGAATTTTGATATTTGATTTTAATATGTTACCAAAGACTCACAGTTTTTTTTCATTAACCATATAATATTCAAATCTATCTTACATACAGATATTTTCAAATTTTAATTTAAGTTTAAACAAACATGCTTTGTTCAGAGATCAAAGCCTAAAAATCATTCAACTGAATGATTTAAATTTTTTGAATCAGGATAAAACCTGTAATATTAGGAACAGAGCATGTTTTTCTGTTCTCACAGAGACTAATACCTTACATATTTATAAAAAATATCATTTTTTTTCTGTAAATTCCCAAGTTTCCATAGAAACTTTGTCTTGATTTACTTAACTTTTTTAAAATTTAAATCTTGTCAAAACTAACATCTCTTGATTAGAAACTATTTTCTAAAATGAATTAAAGGGATGTGATATGATTTTTTTTCCAGATATATTGCCTGTAGCCTGGAAACAAATTCATATGTCTGATTTTTCAGACAAGCACAACATCTTTATGCATGTAGACATGTTTCAGAAACTAAAAACCATCATGCAATCCCATTTTCAAACATGCATTACTAGTTTACTTCAACCATTTAGCATATGCATCAAGTTTGAAGTGATTCACGTTTATAGATAAAAAAACAGAGGTTCAAAACTAAGATCAGAGATGTTTTAAAATCAACAGAAATACCATAGGCATTCATACATGCAAATATGCAAAGAAATCTTCACACAGTTTTCACAAGCTATTTAAGTTTTAAATCTAAAAAAAAATCTTACTCACCTGATTGCTGAAGATCAGAGAAGCAGATTTTTTTTGAAATTTTAAAAGACTGGAAATTGTTCTTGATATGCTCTGATTTTTTGAAAGAGAGGTTCCGCCCCTGAAAATTCGCCACTTCATCCTCCTTCTTATTCAGTTAGTCTGATCCACTCGATTCAACCAACAACGACAAAATTATCACTCAAACCATCGTAGGTTAAATTCATCGTTAAACCCTAATGTCGCTACGCCGGCCACCTCAGCAAGAGATATCGCCTCTGACTAAGTTTCTCATTATTCACGTTCCTCGAGCCACCCCTGACAAGCACCCTGAGTCACCGTTCGACATCGTTCGACGAAATTTAACCATAACCAAAATTTGATCAACTACAAATTTCACACCCTATCCAGTATTAAAAACCTGGATTCACCTTTTAAAATTCATGATTCTAGATGGCGAACAAGATTATATAATTGAATCTAAGAATTTTGATATTTGATTTTAATATGTTACCAAAGACTCGCTGTTTTTTTTCATTAACCAGATGATATTCAAATCTATCTTACATACATATATTTTCAAATTTTAATTTAAGTTTAAACAAACATGCTTTGTTCAGAGATCAAAGCCTAAAAATCATTCAGCTGAATGATTTAAATTTTTTGAATCGGGATAAAACCTGTAATATTAGGAACAGAGCATGTTTTCCTGTTCTCACAGAGACTAATACCTTATATATTCATAAAAAATATCATTTGTTTTTTCTGTAAATTCCCAAGTTTCCATAGAAACTTTGTCTTGATTTACTTAACTGTTTTTAAATTTAAATCTTGTCAAAACTAACATCTCTTGATTAGAAACTATTTTCTAAAATGAATTAGAGGGATGTGATATAATTTTTTTTTCCAGATATACTGCCTGTAGCCTGGAAACAAATTCATATGTCTGATTTTTCAGACAAGCATAACATCTTTATGCATGTAGACATGTTTCAGAAACTAAAAACCATCATGCAATCCCATTTTCAAACATGCATTACTAGTTTACTTCAACCATTTAGCATATGCATCAAGTTTGAAGTGATTCATGTTTACAGATAAAAAAAAAAGAGGTTCAAAACGAAGATCAGAGATGTTTTGAAATCAACGGAATTACCATAGGCATTCATACATACAAATATGCAAAGAAATCTTCACACAGTTTTCACAAGCTATTTAAGTTTTAAATCTAAAAAAATCTTACTTTCCTGATTGTTGAAGATCAGAGAAGTAGATTTTTTTTGAAATTTTAAAAGACTGGAAATTGTTCTTGATATGCTTTGATTTTAATTAATTATTGTTTTGAGATGATCTGCATTTTGTTTCTCTGATTTGAAACTGATCTGAAACTTGAATTTTCATTTTAAACTGAACTTTTGTACTGCTGGGTTGAGATGAACCTGATTCTTTCACTTTTGGATTAGCCACTTGATTTAAAACTAGAAATCTTTTGATTTTAAGCATGCTCAAGATCTGCTTTAATTTTACTTCAGGTTGAATTTTTTTTTTTATGATTTTCAGGTTTTTGAAGAAAATAGGTCTTGGCCCCCATTTTTCTTATTACCTTTTACCTAATTTCAAATCAAAAGAAAATGCCATTACGCTTACATTTGTCAATGCATATAATTATTTTCTTACAAGTGTTGGCACGCAAAAATGAGATATTTACAAGTGTTTTAAATTTATATTTAAATGTCTCTTGTGCCTTGTATGTATTTTATATTCATAAATATATTTTTCTTTTAAACTTTTCTTTATATATACAAGGTACAAAAATTTCAAGTATTTAAAAATGTATTTAAACCCTGATTAAATCTTATTTTAGGCTATTATGATTTGAACTACTAAATACTTGTTTTTATTAATCTATGTTGATACCCTGAATACAAATCAAAATAAACTCCTTTATTTAAACCTCATTTAACTATCATACATTTTTTTATATTTCCCAATTATAATTATACACAATATTTACAGAAAATGTTATTAACCAATTATACATTAAATAAATTATCTATAAAAATTATTCTAAAAATCCAAACTATTTACTAAGGCATTTACCTAAATCTTAAATTCAAGTTTCAAATTCAAACCAAACTCAAATTCAAATTTGAATTACAATCCAGGTATAACTATTTATTATCAGAATTATTTGTTAAATCTATAATTCAATATTTCTATTTAGTTAAACCCGTTAATTAACAATTAACAGATACTCCAAAATTCAGGTTATCACATGATCTTTAATCTCTTTACTGATCAATCTTCAAAGTTGATTATCATGCACTTGTATAAACCTATTTAATATCCTACAGAATATTCTATAGAACTTGGGAAAACATTAATGCCTATATTTAAATGGTTGATATCATCAAAATCAATATTTATTGCAATAACAACAAGGAGAAAAAGCATCATAATTTTTCTCAAAAATTGCAGAAACGGGATCAAAATTAACTTCCAAAATGAAGATAGACGAACATGGTAATTGGGTCAACACAAACAAGAACTTGAATAGGAAAACTTTGCAATATTTTACTGAACTGTCCAATTCTTCTTCCATAAATTTTAATTTTTCACATATCACTTGTAAAAAATTCTTTTAGATAATGCTAGAATGATGATGGATAAGCCTTTTGTGATGGAGAAAGTCAACCGGGCGGTATTTCAAATCAATGACAACAATTCACCTGGACCGGATGATTTTAATTCCAAATTCTACAAATTGCATGAGGTTTTAATCAAACAGGCTGTTTTGCTAACAATATTCGGCAGTTGGATAAGATCGTCAGGGAAATTAATCATACCTTCGTATGCTTAATCCCTAAAAGTGTAGATCCATGGACTTTATGAGATTATAGACCAATTTCATTATGTAATATAATCTACAAAATTTTGGCTAACTTGCTCAGTAATAGAATGAAGCTTCTCCTTAATGATTTGATTTCTATAAATAAAATGCTTTCATTATAGAAAGAATCATCATAGAAAATTCTCTTCTAGCATATGAAATGGTGAGGGGGTTCGATAGGAAGACAGCTATTAATACGTGCCTAAAAGTTGACTTACATAAAGCATATGAAAAAATCGGTAGGGAATTCATACACCATGTTGTTGCGTATGGGATTTACCCAAAAAATTGGAAATCCAATATATGAATGTATATTCACTACCACCTTTTCAATCGTGATAGATGGTGGTCCATTAGGATTCTTTAGCAGCAATGGAGGCATAGGACAAGGGAATCCTCTATTTCCTTTACTATTTATTATCGCAACAGAATTCTTCACAATTCTATTAGATATTATAAAGGGGTTATTGATCCAATTCTTCCTATTAAATCTAACATTTCTCATTTAATATACGAGGATGGTGTTTTAGTGTTCATTAAAGCCAACACCAAAAATGCAGAAAGTATAGTCAAATTAATGCAAATGATAAAAGAGTCCGTGGGACTTGAAATGTACGAAAAGAAAACTACATTTTATTTAGCAAAAGGGCAAAATTCAAAATCCAAATTCTCAATATTATGAATGTTTAACCGAGAATATCCTAGCTACATATTTGGGAATTCCCCTGTCTCACAATAAACTAAAAACTAAGGATTTCCGAGTGCTATTAGATAAAATTCATAAGAAAATTAACAACTGGAAAAATGGATGTTGAATGTAGCCTGTAGAATTGAACTAATTAAAATGGTGATCTAACCAATGATATCATGTTGGATTCAATTCTGTCGGTTACCGGTATCAATAATCAATAAAATAAATTCTATGTATGCAAACGTCGTATGGAAAAGTAAAAAATCATAATATGAAATTGGAGGATATGCGTCGACCAAAATTTGAAGGTGGCATTTGTCTAAGAAAATTGTAAGATTTGTTGAAGGCAATTGCGTTGAAACTTACATGGAGATTTCTATAAGGAAAGTGCCTATGGTCTCAATGGATGATAAATAGATAATGTAAGAAGAAGAATTTCTGGAGCATTAATAAAGATGGCAATGCTTCATATAAATGGAAGTTACTGCTCAACACAAGAACAACAGCCAAAGCTGCAATAGAAACGAAGGTGGTCAATGGAGACAATACAAATTTATGGTTTGTCCCATGGTTTAATAGACGTTCAATTATAGACTTGCTGGGAGAAGACATGATCAGAGGTCACAACAGAAAGGTTTCTTCTCTCAATAGGCGATGATGAGAAGATAACCTATGTTTGCCTTATCATATTATCCAGCAAGGGATTCCTATAATTCACAGCAATAAATAAGACCAATGGTCATGGAAACTTCATAACAATAGGGAATTTTTGTTCTATTCAGCATGGAATCGGGTTAAAGAAGTGATCAACGAGATATCGTGGTGCAAACATGTCTAGAACACAACTTGTGCACCTAAAATGTCATTATTTACACTGCTAGCAAAGGAAAACAATTGCACAGTAAAGATATATAATCTGCATTGAATAGTTCAATCGACATCATGTGTGTTTTACGTAACCAGGAGCTGGAAACAAATACACACCCTTCAACTGCTCATACTTAAGACATTTCAGGACTATTTCAGAAACAAGATAAGAATTCAAACACGAGTACCTACAACATACATTGTTTGATGAGACATTCAATGTGAATCATTACAACAAAGCATTCACTAAACTAATAAACATAGTCATCACTACGACACTGTGGCATATATGGCTTTAACGTAACATGCATATTTTTTAGCATTTGGAAACACTAGTACATATCAAGGTCAAACAAATTAAGGCAGACTACAAGTATCTACTGAAATGCACACACATCAAAAAAGAGGGAAAATGGGGACTCGAACTTATCTTTGCTGAATTCGACCATGGTGTATCTTCGTTACATTGAGCTAAAGAGTAGAAGTGGCAATTTCCAACATTGGATTGTGGGTGTAAATTCAACACAATTCGAACACGGTGTGTTGACATAGTTATGAGTGTAACTCAGGCTCGTCATTGATTGAATGGCGATGAAAGTGTGTCCAAACAGCCATGGATTTGGTGGAATTGAACTGCTTATTAATTCTACTTCAATCATTACATGGTGGAGATTCTTGAGGAATTAGGTTACTAATTTATTTTTAATTGGCACGTGCCTTGGTTTAAACATAGAGGGACATACTAGTTGTTATGTTTCTTTTTTCTCTTTTGTCAATCTTGGGCATTTAGGGCCCGTAGTGGCTTTTGAGTTCACTTGTTTTGCTATACTCTTGCCACAGTTTGTACTCAAAATTTTACTTCCATATAATCCTTTTTTGGTTAGTAGACAAAGTACCTATTCCATAAAATTATTTTATTAGTCTTATTAATAAATTAGTTTTCAAACTTAGTGTTTAAATTTTAAATTTTTAAGCAATTTTGAAAATTTTACTATCGTTTTAAACATTTTGAAACCTTATGTTACATTATAACTTTTATAATAAACATACTTCATTTTAAATTTAGCTTTGCAACTATTTTTACTTTAATTTTAAAACAATTTTGAGAATCAGCCCAAGGCCTAATTTAAATTGGGTCTTTTCTATTAAGGGCAACCTTTGGGCTCACTTCACCCTTCAGGTCGGACTGGTAGCCAGGTGGGATATAGTGCTTGATTATCCAATTCCAATCCCAAATTACCTTTCTAGACACCATACTAACAGGGCAAACTTAATTGGTTAGCCCTAACATGATTAATTTAGACCACGTAGACTATTGGGTTCTAATACCATTGTTGGAACTGGGCCAGACTGTAGCGGAGTATAAATTTCAATAAAAATTCCTTTAATTGATCTTTAATGGGCCTATGAAGGTAAATTCATTTAGAACTTTTCCGAGTTTCTTTTAAACAAAATAAATATTTTATTCAAATTTATAAATGAAGTTTTATTTTAAATTATTTGTATTACAATTTATATAGTATCATATACATGTATGGGTGTACGTGAACGTACAATAGAATAATATGTGCATGGTTTGACATGTTCATGTGTAGGTGTTGGGATTTACACCATAATGGATATAGTATCCCCTCTTATATACAAATATGTTGTCTAAATGAATGTATGTGTGTGTATATGTTGTTATACAGAATATATATGTAACAACCCAGAATTTCGAACACTTCATATTTAAATATCCGAATTATTTAAATATTTGAATCTTGGATTTGACATGATTAAATTGATTTAATAACCATGTTAACGCCTTTTAATTAATAACTAGTGATTGTAAACTTGTTTTTGAAAAATGTATACAAAAATAAATACTTTGAGAAATATTAATAATGTGACTGAAAATTATTTTATCGACAAACAGCTTTTTATTCAACAAAAGTTGTTCAAAATTTTTAACATAACTAAATAACTTAGAAGATCACTAGTAGATAATAAAAATATTTTTCACTAAATCACAATTAAGGAACCTTCTAGAAGCTTGTAGAAGGTTTAAGTTGAAGGAGATATTTGAAAAAGGATATTTTCTAAGGCATGTGAGGTTGGAAGGTAATCGCATGGAGGCAGGGTGAGCTTTCTTAACCATAAATAGGGAGTGAGTGGGAGTTTAGAGCACACCACTTAAAGCCTGTATAAGACCATGTATAGTTTATAGATTCACTTTTGCATTTTGACAAAATTAAACCAAAGTTTATCATCCTCTTCTCCTTTCACAATTTCTTAAGAACAAATAAATTCAAAGCAACTTCAAATTAATCCAAACTCTTATATAAGCCTGACAACGACATATCAACACACAACAACTCAAAATTTGAAGATTTGGAGCAAAAAGCCCCAAGCTATCTTGGGTCATGAGCATGGGAAGGCCATTTGAGCCGAGGCCGGGAGCAAGGAGATGGAAGAAGGTGGAGTGGGCTTATGGCGGCGGCTTATACTTTGTGTTAACATGTTGATGAGTGAGATAACTCACCATTTAAAAAATAAATGAAGTGTATAATGCTTGTTTATTCTATAGTATTTGTTTGACTATATACTTTTGCTTTTCTCTTGTGTGATTCTTGCTTTGGAAAGCAAATGACATATGTAAATGATGTGTTTGGACTTGTATGACTTTGCATGACTTGTTGGATACCCTTGAAATAAAGCACATATGGTTTTGTTGGTCCTAGATTTGAAACGAATTTGATTTGAAAGTGGTTTTATAGGGATGGTCGCTATAAACGCACTTTGGAAATCCATTATGTTTAGCATTTTCCATATAAATTTGTAGAGAGATCCTTCGGGGTTTCTCACCATGGTTGTAATGTATTATGTGTACGTTAGTTACTATAAAAAGATTAGATGTTAAAAAATTCATTACTACCTCAAAAATCGATCAAACTTTATTGATATTAAATTAGAATAAGTCGCACTCTTTTATAACTATTATCTTTTCCACTTTGAAAGGGCTATCTTTTCCTTTTATCTCTTTTACGATATTCGGTAAATGCCGCTTTTCTGTATGAGAGTTTAAATTGATTTTTGAAATGACTTTAAACTTAAGTGTTTTGCTTTAATCATTTTAGAGATGTTTTCTAAATTGTATTAGAGTATTTTAAAAGTAGTTAGGAATTTTTTAGAAATTTTAATAACTAATAATGAATTATTAAAGTAGAAGGTTTATTTTTATAAATAAAAAAACATGTTTTTTCCTAGTTTTTAAATAAATTATAAAATAGATCTTTTAAGTAATATTTTAAATAAATGTTTTGAACCATATTATAAGTATTTTAAAGTATATTTACGTATATATATTTTTTGAAAAATTAGTAAGATATTTTATTAAGTATAAAAAGCTTATGTAATATAGTATCTTTTGAAATGTTTTTAGAACTTTATTGATTATATTAGCTTATAAATAAATTAGCAAACATACATACAAACATATACACATATATAATTTTAAAGGTTTTTAGTAAATATATAAGTTTTGAAATGTACGTATAAGTCTTTTACAAAAGAATAAAGATAGTTTTGGATTATAACTCTTATGTTATAATAATTGATTTAGTAAAGTTAATATATTAACTTTTTAACAAGTGTAGATATACTTAGATATTTAAATGAATCTTTTAAATATAATGAAAAGTGTGAATTTACTTTGGTTTTGTTGTGACAATGTGTTAATAACATTTGTCTTTAACCTTTTTTTGATTATATTTAGTAATATAATTAAATCTTTGAAAAGAATGTTTTAAAGATAATTATAAATGGAATGATATTGGATTTGTAATAACAATGTTACAATAACACTTGCTTTTAACCCATTTAATTATACTTTTGGAAATGTAAAATCTTGTTTAAGATTTGTGAATATTCTTGTACCATTTTGATAAGAATATGAATACCTTTCTAAGTATTGAAAATGGTATAAACGAATATTGAAAAGGGTATAAATGAATAGTGATATAGTAGTATGTATGTGTATATCATTTGTAAAGGTATTTTAATATATATATAAGTATTTACAAAATAATTTTTAATTAATAAAAGGACTAATTAAATAAAAAGGGATTAGGAGTTACTTAAGTAGCTTAATCGTGCTTTGAGTAGCTTAATCATGCTTTGTGTGGCCTGATTTTACCTTATGTGTTTACTTGTTTATGGAGAGTACTTAATCTTATACTTAGCACTAAAAGCCGACAATATGGATTCGTTTTATATGTGAGAATCGAGATTAATGCTTGAGTAAGGTTTAGAAGCAATAGTGATCTAACCTAGTGGCTTCACTTTTGATTGAAGGATGGTATAAATTAAGAAAGTCAAAAACATGAAAAGTAGACTAGTATATGGTCGTCTATTTGTACTTGATAGTCAATTAGTCGACTATCAAAATTGATCAATTAATTTTGGATATGTAAGCATCACGTATTGATATAGTTTGAGATCCCTTGGGGAGGACTCATTCGCATGAATCGTTTCTTGCTTTAGAAATATATATAGATGAGATCCACCAGGGAGGACTCCTTTATGTAGTTCGTTTACTTCTTAAAGAAATACAACTAAGTTAACCGAAAATTCATCGATTAAGTTTTAAAAAGACTAGAATCGGTAAGTGTTTTACTTACTGAATACCACTTGAAAAAAGATATACGAATTCTATGTTAAGGTTAAGTCCGGGAGAGTGGTCAACGTTACCATTATAGACTAATTCTATAGAGTTGAACTGTCTATCTTAAGGTTACATCCATAGGAGCAGTCGGCGTCAACATTACAGACAATTCTATAGAGTTGAACTGTATATCGTAAGATTAAATCCAAGAGAGATCTCTAGAGGACTTATGCTGGGATCCCTGTAGAGACTGGTAAAATGTTTAAAATGTTGAAATCTACATAGAGATTCGAGATTAGTTCGACTGATGAAGACTCATATGAGAGATGTCGAACATGACCTCGACATCGGATATGGCTAAAGATAGAGTAGGCTGCACAACGTGGAGTTTAAATAACCCATGACAGGGTATATCAACTTCATATCTAAAGATACTTTCAATATGTTGGCCGAGAGAGTAGACGATGCTTGGTTCTACGTGGTTCCTGTTCATGCATGGGCCAGTTGTGTTTACCTTATGGTATAAATTTTATCTAGAGATATACAACGCTCTAAAGGTGATTTCTGACCCTTATGCATGGAGATCAGCTTCAGTTTACTAGATTGAAGGCATCTCCGTGGAAAATCCTTATGTGAACCTACCTTGGCGATTTTAGCTGTACTTCAATATTGTTGTGTCGTGAGATGCAAGCGACACAACTATTTTCTGATTATATTCAACATCCTATACATTATCTATCATATCACTTTATATACTTATTAGATGGGTGGTTCTTTTGAAGGGATAATCGTTATGGTGATTCGTGCGGTCTTAAAAATATTGTTATATGTTGTACATATATTTCTTGAGTCTCTCACACCACACTTATATCTCACTCGTGGTTTTATAATTCCTTTATTTCCGTAGGTGCACTTTCAAGTAGTCTAGAAAAGGCATGTTTTGTTGATGTTTTGGAGCTTGGAGATGAGATGGAAGCTTTCATTCACCTGCCGTAGCATTCTTATTTCTACTACATTACTACTATATTGTACATATAAGCATTTGTGAGGATGTACTGTTATAGCTGTCCAGGTTAATCATATTACTTAGGATTGTAACTATGAAATGCTACGTAACTTAAAGTGACAGTTTGTACCATCTTTTGATATTATAGGTTATCGTTCCGCTAGTAAGATTCTGATATTGGGTTCTCTTCTTCCTTGTTTTGTCTCTTTTTCCTTTTATTTTACCCTAACAATTTCTCTTTCCAACACTTGAGTGCTCAGCACGTGAATACCGTGGATATATTAATTCGACATAGGGGTCGAAAAGATAAATCATTACACTTTGTTTCAAAGATGAAGGTTAAGCAAGAACCTTAACTTCGGTTGGGTATTACTCATTAGAGATGGGGTAAGCGACACCCTAGAATGAGTTTAGTGTATTATATATATGAGAGTGTATTTAGATGTGTATGTCTATTATCCTTTGTGGATTAGCTTAATGATGTTTATCTATTATCTCTTGTGGATTAGCTTAGTTATGCTCGGCCAGTTTATGAACATTGACTATTGTTTGTTGATTATTGATTTGTGCTCGAACATTTTATGAGCAATTTTAACTTTTCAATGCATAGGTTGGGTAGGCAGTATTTATAGATGCAATGAAAATAAACACCTTATGAATTGATTTTCATAGTTTGATTATAAGGCGCTCGGTGACTATGTTGGTTAAAAGTTAAATTTAATAAAAGATGTTTATTATAATCTAAAACAGAGATCTGATATTTTGTAAATAAACATTTGTAAAAATATTTTACATAAGAAAGTGACTTTATATAAATGTAGTTTATGAACGAATAGGATTTAAACTGATATTTTGAGAAACTAAATCTCAGTGTCCTTTGAAATTGATTTTCTAATACTTTGGAAAATAATAGTAGTATTATTTGAAAATATTTGTAAATAATAATATTTTGATAAGATATTTTTAGTTTTGGTCGAATTTGAGATTTCTCTCGGAATCGAAAGTTGATTCAGCAATCAAGTATTTTTATGTTACCTAGTTCAAGTGACTCGAAAGTGACTAAAACTAGGCAAAAGATGCATTCATTGGTAAGCACTTCTTATGGGCATCACCCTTCTTAGTAAGGGAATATATGATACAACTTAGTAGGATCTATTTCCAAGGTATCGTTTTTGTTCTACTCGATCTATATGTATATTTTCTATGGATTTTAAAGTAAATATTTTAGAAATTGGTTTATGAATTGATATCATGATACTTGGCACTTGACACTTGTATCCTATGGATTAGGACAATGTGGAATGTCCATCCTTTTATGATGTGTTAGTTTGATAGTTTTGATTTGTTGGAATGAAACAGATTTTTCGGTGATCTTGAATAGCTTGAAACTTCCGAGTTGTCATTGAACCTAAAACCAAGTGTTTTTGAAAATATAAAGTTAGGTTCGTATAACACTTTAATTGAGAAGTTAATATGTGAATGAAATTATTAAATTGGTTTGAACATTCTTATTAAATAATAATTATATGTTATTGGGCTAACTAATAAACATTTTTACCTTAGGGTTGTCAAAGGAAAGTAAACTCTAGTCTTAAATTTGGATACCAATGTCCCGCTCTTTCTAGCTACTTACCTAACTCGATGGTTAAAGAAATCAAATGGTTGACTCAGTTATAAGAACTAGGTTTATTTTAGACCTTCTTTCGAATTTTAAAAAGCAAAATAAATTTAATGTTCAGTATATACTCTTAGGATGTAGTAGAGTATTATACGAGTTATAACTTGAGTTATGTTTTATAAAATGTTTCATAAAACGATTTTAGCATTAAATAGGTAGCTATTTGGATATATGAATGTGAAGAAAAAAATAAATTGGTATAGTTGAGGAACCAATAAAATAAATATGTAAATTGTAAGCAGATCATTTTATTTGCATGACAGTTCTTTATCTAGGATTTAAGAATATGGTTCCAAAGTGCCACGATTTAACTATAATCAAAGTGGAGCTTCCATATCAAAGATCAACAGTATTTTCAAGTCAAGAGAACTATGTAAATTCGTCACTTTGATATTTTTCTGTGTGAACTTAGTTATATTGACCAACAGAAAACTATTGAGTGAGTCATTTCATATTCATCCAAAAACTATCGGTATGTAGCACTTTGGTGTCCCCAATAGTTATTAGTAATACACTACCCAATATTTGAAGAGCGTTATGTAATCTAGTCTCAATGGATGCATCGATATCCAGTCTTAATGCATCTTGACTGCGAATACTTAAAATGACGTAGTTATCATATTGTGATATAATACCGATAGTTACAACTATTTGTAACTACTATTACAAACACATCATTTATGGACTTCTGACGTATATATTTAAATTAACTAATTAGTTATTTATAACATTTTATAATAGAAAGGAAACACATTTTATTTTGAACAAGATTAGTTATCGAGTTAGTTTATGTAACAAACTACATAATTGCCCATAGGGCATAACCCTAACCCTATCATAAGGTTCGTCTATTAACCCTTTTGATTTTCCTATCATCCCTTGTTAAATTTATGATTTTTATGTCTTAAATTTTACCCCTTTGATTTTTTATGAAAGAGTTGATTTGCAATAAAACCCCTTTTAATTAGCATGGAATTGGACATAACACTGCTTAAAATGGGTCGATCAAGATGGAAAAACATGGCTATGCCATAAAGCTTAGTTACCATAGTAACATCGCTCACACCGAGTTTGGTTATCAAGGTAATCTTGCTCGTGATGGATAACATAGAAATCATGCTTGTGATGGTTAAACCAAGGAAGATGAAAAGTAAGGGAAATGCTAGAACAATCACTTCTATAGTACATGATTTCAGACGGTGGAACTCTGAGGAGGATTTGATTTGCACTTAGATCTCGCTGCTGATTTTGTTACCACATAACCAAAGCTGGTCGTTCTAGAATTGTTGGTAAGGTAAATAACAAGGGCCTTCTCAACCATGTCATGGTTGGGAGTTTACCGACCTCCTATAGCGGGGGTCAAAGGCCTTTTGTGGGTTGCTTTGGTGGCTAGCAAGGTTGCTAAGCAACCTTGAAGAGCATGTGTATAGCTGGCTTTATAGAGCCAGCTATCTTAGCCTACTTTATAAAAGTCAGCTAAATACATATAATGACAATGGTCAAAAAATTGGTCGTTGCCATATTTCCCCTATATGTATTTCCACAAATTAACAATTTTAATTACTCCATCCCCCTTAAATTTTCTTACCCTTTTCAAACACCTCTTTATCTACAATTACAAAGTGTTATAAAATCAAAATGGAAAATCTCAGCAATCATCATTTCCCAATTTTCTATCACAAAAAAACCCAATAATCGAAATCCTCCTCGATACAATCAAAATACATTCCATTCTCAACATAATCAAACTCAATATCATTCCTATCCACATCGCTGTGCATGGGGTTTTCGAAAAAATATATATTATTAGTTGATTGTGGTTAGAAGCATGGTCTCTTCCTTTTCATAAGTCCTTTATTCTTAGAACGCTACCCCCTTGGGTTGAAGCAGAGCTTTCAGCTTTTTCAAGCTCTATCAAATCCAATGCTTGATAAGAAAACGTGTTCTGCTTAATAGCACAATGTTCAGTCAAATCATCTGAAGATGAAGACGACGAAGATGACGATGAGAACCAAAACAATCTTTTTAGGTTACTCGTTTGATGTAGAAGAAGGGTGATGATGAATTTAGAGAGTGAATGAGTATGATACTATTAGCCTTTAACCCTTCTTTATAGGGTCAATTCAAATGAAGTTGGAGTGGTTTGGATGGCTACCCTGTGTCACAAATTGATAGTTCGTGTAGCTAGCATGTGGATTGTGGTTTTGTTTTAGAGGAGGTGTGTTTATTAAGACTCTCGGATCATTGCCATGTAGCATAAATGGATGGTTCAAGGTGTTAGCACACAGATTATGGTTTGGTTTGGAGAAGGTGTGTTTGTTTACGATGCTTGGATCATTGACATGTGCCACAAATGGATGGTTGGTTGAGTTAGCATGCAGATTGTGGTTTTTTTGGAGAATGTGTATTTATTTATTACGACACAAAGATGGCTGCCACGTATCACAAATCAATGGTTGATGTAGCTAGCATGCAGATTGTGGTTTGTTTTAGTGAAGGTGTGTCTATTTATGACTCTTGGATCACTGCCACATGAAACAAATGGACGATTCATAGATTAACACATGGATTATGGTATTGTTTTGGAGGTGTGTTTGTATGTGATGCATGTATCACTTCCACACATCACAAATGGACGGTTGTGGAGCTAGCATGCGGACTGTGATTTTGTTTTAATAGATGCATACTACTTATATATGTCACCCACCACAAGAGTCGTTACTCATTTTCTATATTTCATCTTCTATGTTTCATACTTTCGTAATGTTTGAACTCATATTGGTCACCAAATAAGCTATTGCCTGGCACAAAACCATACATACAATCATATGAACTAGAACCACTAAAAATGTGGTTGATATTGCATGAAAAATATAATAACCACCCAGAATGTATTCGTCACCTCATGTATGATAATACGTTAGTTCATTGGAGGCAACTAAAGGTTGAATTCGAATGATACCACGAGTTATAGAGGAACTGGAATACAAAAATCATTCAAATTGCAATCGTGCTAAGTGTGATTCATATTATCATATCTTATACGGCAATTATTTTAACGTCCACAGAGTTTATGATTATTATATGAGGTGGTTTCATTGAGGAGAAATGCCATGGCCATAATATGAGTTTGATTTTGTATTCACATATGTATCCTACTTATGTATTTTCTTTTGTATCCTACTTATGTATTTCCTTTATCTATTCTACTATTGTATTATAGTTATGTATCCTGCTTCTGTAACCTATATATGTACTATAAATATATGAATAATATCCAGAACTTGGATTTGAATTTGATTTTTAACATGAGATTTCTTTTTTCCATTACGCTAATGTGACAACACTCTATAAAGATTAATATATTTGGCATTTAAAGTTAATCCCGTATGTGCATGGTTGGGAGCATCATTCTTTAGACAGTGATGTGATCTTTTACTGAACAGATTCCAACTTTACACTGTAGTAAGTGTAGCGTGTAGTTGTACCGAGATAATGGTTTGCTTAGTCACTGACAAGATTCCAAATGTGCAGTGTAGTCATATTGTATTTGAACATTGAATAGGAAAAATTAAAATGATCACTATGTACTTTTGTAGACTTCTGGACTTCCAATACATTGTAAATAGATTACAAGTTAACCGGTTGTAGTTCATTCCGCGATTTACATTTCATCCACTCTTCAAATGCCTATTTCTTACCCAAAGCCACACACTTACACTAACCATTTATACGGATCGTTAAATCCAAATCCATCTCCATCTAGAACCCCAATTATGTGGTATACTGACATAAAGACAACATTAAGAGGATATGAGATAAAGAGAGCTTGAATTGAGGATGCAACAAATGGGAATTGATCAATAATAACACGTGCCTATTCAGCATACACATGAGTTAAATCAAATAATCTCATAAGTTGATAGCAGAGGAGATGTTTATGAGGTACAACTTCCAAATGTTATGTGCTTCTATGGACTCGAATCACCAATTAAAGCTGAACGAAATGAGAAAAATATTGGTTGCCGATACTTCCATTGCCTACTTTACCTAAATGGATGTGAATTTGGTTGGTGGATAAATGAATAATTCCCATCCAGGCTTTGGAGTATGCTTTGGAGTGGGAAGAAGAGATCAAGAGGCTTCGTACCCAACTAGTTGAATCAAAACTATCATCTTCATAATAGCAGAACCTAGATGTTGGTCCGCTTCCTTATTAACTTGTTGAAGATAGATTTTAAACTCATGTATCTTTCATTACCGTACGATCCAAAGTTGAAGTCTTATGTTGAATTTCGATATTATAAATCACGTATCTTATTATATATTTTAGTTATGTACCCAACTTCTGTATTCTGCTAATGTATTGCAAGTATATGGAACAAATACAAAAACTGCACATATATGACATAGTGAATAAAGAAATACAAAAAGGTGCACATACATGTAAAATTCCATCAACCAAATGAGATCCGTATACATACATGAAAATAGTACATCAACCAAATGAGATCCATATACATACATGAAGCAGTAAATGAACAACTATAGAAAAGTACACATACATAAAATGGTACATCAATCAAATGAGATCTAAATACAAACAACAATATGTAAAATAGGTACGTTCTAAAACCGATCACAGTCATCATCATCAGCACTAAGACCACATACATCATCATTATCCTCGTAATTAGTTTTATTTCTAGGATGATACCGTTGCTAATCCACAACAACAAGCTAGTTAATATAAGTAGTCATCTCTGCATGTTGTATCTCATGCTCATCTATACTCCATCGATGATTAATGTATGTGATTGTGTAGTCCCATCTGCATCTGAAACAATTCCTCATATGAAAAATTCAACCACGTCTGGATATTGAGAAATCTCAGGCTAAGGAATATTAACATATCTATCAACTCCTGATGGTATGGATATAGCGACCATCCAACCATAATCTCCTACATGGGGTGGCAATGGAGCAGGATACTTCTGAATGGTCTACACGAAGTCGTGTAATACAGGGGGACAAAACCAGTACGAATGACAAAAGGTCTAAACATACCAATAGCTCTAGCATAAACAAAACTGGCTATGCATGATGGAGTATAAAACTAAGGTCAAATTGTGCATAATCTAAACCAGTGATCATAAAGTAATTGACCGGCCACCACTCATTTGAATGCTGTTGTAAATCAATGATGTGATACACCTTCAAAAATGATGTACCTCACTGTGGATCATCATGAACAAAATCCTTGTCCAAGGTCTGTCTCCAACTATGCTCATCAAGGAACCAGTAACGACCGCTGGTGGAAGGATAAGATACTAATGGAAATTGTCTCGCATGTAGAAATACAGCATGTTGTACGTTTTCGTCAATCAAAAAGCGAGAATCATCATAAGGATGTCACAAGACACTATCTCGTGTAGTCCGTAACCCAATCTGATTTCTGGTTGCGGTAAATATATGGCGGCCATCGCCTCCTTGCACCATCCTACAGTTCTCACGAGCCTACACTTTCAATCGAGGTAGAATAAAGGTAGTGTGTAGTCTATCGTTGGGTACATCAAATTGCAAAAGTACTAATAGTACCAATATTGCAAAATCTCCCAAAAATATGCAATCGACATGGATTTGGATCTAACTACACATTGATGATCCAAAGAACGATACAAATATGCTAATGTAGGAGTCCCCTAATCTTATCTAATGAGAGTATCAGACGACAACTCCACAACAACAAAACATGTCCAGCGTGTAGTGTGTTTGATAGATTTGAAAAGGAAATGTTTTCCATCATGAAAAAATATAAAGACGAGGAATCTCCAAATTATTTTCTTCACTATAATCATCTACCAATTCAGTAATTGCTCGTCTAGTATAACTACTTCTAATTATGAGTCCAGATAACAATCCATCTTGTAAGTAAGATGCGGTAGTACCCCATCTAAATTACCAAAGTGTTGGTATTACTCATCATATGGTAAGCTCTCCTCTCTGCCAATACCTATATCAGTAAGCATAGAAAAATCTAATAGGGGTAAACCTAACTCTCCAAAACGACAGTGAAAGGTGTGAGTAGCAAGTAGTCTTCCAACAACACAAAGCTAAAGCACCACGTAATTGAACATCCAAACTTAAAAGATTTGGGATACCTATTAAAGTTATTTATGGTTATTGCAGGTATTAAACAACCGTAAATATATGTGGAGTACTTAAGTATATACATATCCAAGAAATCTCCAAATCCAATTTTTCAGAGAAAATTGTTAATAATACCATTGACGTCAATTGCTCGGATGGTTCTATAAAGCCAAATGGATGACACCAGGTCAAGAGCAGTATGTGCGATTACGACGAGCCTAATTTTAAATAGCTTGCATCTTAAATTGACATTCTAAAGTTTTATATAACTGTATATAAAATTTAAACTTATATATCTTACAGAATCTTCGACGCGCTTGCTTACGTGTACTTCGTTGTTAAGAAAAACATAAAAATTCGTCAAATCCTTATCAGCTCCCAAATTTTGATCAATATGAGGATTGACAACCGCATCTCGTGAATATCTGGCCAAGCCTCTTCATCTAGCTATGGTACTTCCATCCGATTCACGAGATCACCTACCTCCTCTACTGGTTAGTGGGACGTTGATATCTTCTTGGACATGGATGTTTTCTTTATTGCTCGGAATCGGTTTATCACTACCTCTACCTTGAATGCGATTCCACGCTCTTCTCATTTTATTTTCAACCTTTTTTTTTTCTTTTTTTTTCTCTTGCTGAAAATAAAACGAACGGGAAAAGAACTAGAGAAGAAGAAGGAATGTCAGAATGAGGTAAGAAATACAATAGTCTGTCTTTAAAGTAGCCGTATTGTCGTCTTTCTTGACTGACTTTATAAAAGCCGGCTAAGAGGACTTAATAGATTTCATCCAAGCACGCAAATTGAAATCGAACGGTGGAGATTAGCAATCTTCGTGCTTGGGCTTAGCCGGATTTTAAAAGACGGGTTAAAGTCGTTTATTTATTTACTTTTGTGCGTTGGAGGGTTGTTTTGTTTGGCTTGGAGGTGGGTAGGAGTGGATTGTGGTTTAGTATGTTTGATGATCCATAGGTTGGGAATGCTCACGAGGATGAAAGACAAAGGGAGGTTACAATGCCAAAATAATCGTATGCCGTTCCGTTAACTCGCATATTTACCCAAAACAGCGGAACCATATACTCTTCAATTTTTTTAGATATTTTATCACAAATTTAGAAACTCATGATGCTTTGTGCTTGAATAATAATAATACTATAATTTAAACGAGAAAAAACGAAATCCATACAAAATCCGAATCTCAGATCTAGCACTACAGTGAAATTTCACTCCATTTGCACATTTCTTCTTCAACATCAAGCCCTAGACATTCCAATCTGATGGGAGCTAACTGCTCAATCTGCTGCTTCACTTCGTCTCACTACAAGCCAACCGCGCTCCAATCTCACGACCTCGGTAAAAATAATAATCATTTTCGAGCTCAGATTTGCTAGTTCAGCATATATTAACTGTTTTTGGTTATTTGCTGCATTTTTGCGTAGAAAATGACGGGAAATTAGACCCGAATGCTTTACCTGCATTCTTGGAGTTCAGTCTGGAAGAATTGAGATCGGCAACTGATAATTTTAACTCAGATAATATAGTGTCTGAGCATGGCGAAAAGGCGCCAAATGTTGTATATAAAGGAACTTTGTATGAGGGCGATCGTATTGTGGCCATCAAAAGGTTTAATAAGTCTGCGTGGCCTGATTCTCGCCAGTTTCTTGTCAGTTTCTTCTTCTTCGTTTTTTTTTTTCGTTGAAATAAAACTTTGGAGATTATTTCAGCAAATAACGATGGATGAAAATAATACGTGTTTGAATGTAGGAGGAAGCAAGAGCAGTAGGGAGTTTGAGGAGTGAAAGACTGGCGAATTTGTTAGGATGCTGCTGTGAGGGAAACGAGAGGCTTCTTGTGGCTGAATTCATGCCTCATGAAACATTGGCCAAGCATCTCTTTCATTGTAAGTTGATTTGATTTTGTTTTAGTCATATTTGGTTCGATTTTTTGTTGTCATCATAGTTGTAGAATCTGCAAGTATACGATGCTAATGCAGCTGTGAACTCTCCTTTTAAGATTTGTAACTCCAAGTTTGGGGCAATTTGGAAGTATGGCAGCAGTATCTCGAGGAGTTTCACGCTCTTTGGTTTCATGAGAAAAGTAGTCATAATGATTTATTTGTGTGATATATGCTTCTGTAATCCAATTAAAGTAAAATATTGTTACACTTCAGCAAAAACCTTTTATATGTTTATGTTATGTTATTGTATTTGAAATCCAGTACTATACTCAATTTAATAGGTAGGTAAACATTTATAAAATGGAAAGGAAAGTTGTGTCATATTGAAAGCGATACCCTTTATCATTATCACTGCATTTCAAGTCACAACAATATTTAAAGAATGCAAAGCAAAGTCATTTCCAAAATTTGTAGAAGATTGATAAGTAGATGAGCATGTAAAGCAGTGAGCATTACTCATACTGAAATACTACGTATGCATAGATAGTTTTGAATTTCTTGTTCATGAGATGAGATTTTTCACAATATTGTTTCAGGGGACACACAACCAATGAGTTGGGCAATGAGGATAAGGGTAGCCCTATTCCTTGCACAGGCTCTTGAATATTGTAGCAGTAGAGGCCGTGCTCTATATCATGATCTAAATGCATATAGAGTTCTATTTGATAAGGTAATATTTCTTGATTATTTTGTGTCGAACACAAGAAATAGTTTCATTTTAAATAGATGTTCTTTTCGTAGGATGGGAATCCTAGACTCTCTTGTCTGGGACTGATGAAAAATAGCAGAGATGGAAAGAGCTACAGCACAAATTTGGCTTTCACACCCCCAGAATATCTCAGGACCGGTAAAAAGCCAAAGCTTTAAAATAAGTTTTTTTTTATTCAGATGTGTTTTATTTGTTTTGCAAATTCCAATTATATTAATCATTTGTCTAGCAAACAAGGCTATTAAAAGTTTCATCTAACCTCTGTTAGGCTCTGTCTAAGCTTTATTTTTAACTTTGGCACCCAACGCCAATTGGCATTTTAGTTTTCCACCTTCTAGAAGTTTTAGAAACTTCTGCACTTAGCACTTTGCTCCTTCCCTAACAGCATAGCTAGCAAATTATTTATGGCATTGAGCCTTAATCGTTATTTGAAACAGAAGTATAATAATGTTTGAAAGAAGTGCAAGAATTCTTTATTCATTTATAACTCGTCTCATTCTTTGTGTGAGAAGTCATGTTTTATATTCGTTGGTATATTGTTCTTTTAGTCTTTCTTAAGCAATTTCTGTTTTCAAGTTGTTTATTCCAAAGAAACCTATGGTATATATATCTTTTATACTGATGATGATATGCATTATCTGTTTGCAACATTTTTTTGACAAAATTTTCTTCCTCCTTTTATTCTATTTCTAATTGATTGAGATTTGGTAGGGAGAGTAACATCGGAAAGTGTCGTGTACAGCTTTGGCACACTTTTACTTGACCTTCTTAGTGGGAAACATATTCCTCCCAGCCATGTAAGTCTATATCTTTGTCAATTTCATGTTTCAAATTTCACTGCTAACTAAGAAATTTTAGTAAATGTGGAAATTTGGAAATTTTATCAAATGTGAAAGTTTAGAGCTTTGCATGATTTATATAAATTGTGATGTACAAGTCATATATGCATCCTTCTTTAGTCAATTTGATGTTGCTGTATAATATAGTTAATAGAGGTCAAAGTTAAAAGTTATCCTTATATAGCGCTGCTAGCGTTTTTGTGTGGTTGCGATGCACATTTTTGTTTACTATGTATACTTGATTAAAATTGCAAGCATGTTAAGGTTGGTTCCTCGTTATATCCTACTATACGTAGGTAAAACGTAGGTAAAACTTCGGTTAGACTCAACATCATTCCACTTTTTGGCCATTACAAAATGCAATACGTAGTACAAAACCTCCTAAAGAACTCATTATTTGTATGCTGTATGACTCATGTATTTCATATTGTTTTAGGAAATCAATGGTAACTTTGTTAACAATTTTTTTTAGCTTAACCTCTTAAGTAGGAGTTTGAGTGCTAAGCTATGAAACTTGATGAGTAGTCATAATGTCAAATATGCTTACATACGAAGAACATTATAACATCACCACTTTCAATTCTAAATCATGAGTATGGTAATGAACTTGATTCGGTCTTAGTAGTCAAGAAGCAAAGGTAATCACTCTAGCTCTCTCCATCAACGAAAATCCTACACATCAATGAAAACCACCGAATCTTAGTTTACTTCGGGTACAACTACCACTAGTGATTTAATCAAGAAACGCTTCAATTCTCGAAAAGTTCCTTTGCATTTGTTATTCAACTCATACCGAGCATCGTTGTTTGTTTCATCATCAATGTTGATACACACAAGAATTATTTATTAAACCTTCGTTAACAGTTAGCCGAACCCAATAAACTTCTTATACCAATCACAATCTCTGGCATCTTCAAGTTATTTCTTACTTCGATGTTAGAAGGATCAATTGACAATCCATCTTCTAAAACCACATGTCCAAGGAACGTCATTTTTTTTCAAAAGTGACACTAAAATTTTTGTCTCAAAGTTAAATGCTACTTTAGCTTCTTTAGCATAATTCTTATGTGAACTTCATTCCCTTGTTCATTCGTAAAATATATCCAAATGTCATTGTTGAATGCTAGCGTGAATCTATCCAAATGCTCTTGGAAGATTCAATTCATCAAATTCACAAAAAATGCTGGTGCATTGGTTAAGCCAAAAAATGATCGGCGAAGGATGTAAGAGGAAAGTTACACATTTCTTGACATCTTTGCTTGGTCTCACTTTGGTATGATTGGAAATGATTCATTAGTGGTTTGCCATGCTTTAAATATTGATCCAAATTTTACTAAGATATGGCAGAAGAAAATGCAGTTGGATAGAGTTCGGTATTTTATTTACAAGAAGTAAAAAGGTTATTAGAAAATGGGTTCATCCGTGAGGTTTACTAGTTGAAATGATCGATTAATCTAGTTTTGATTAAAAAATCTAATGGGATATGAAAAACATATATTGATTTTATAGAGTTAAACAAAGCATGCTTAAAGGAACATTGCCCACTTCCTGGAATTGATCAATTGGTTGATGCTACAGACATACATAAGCTTTTATCTTTTACGAATGCGTATTTATGGTACAATCAAATCTTCATGTCAGGCCTGATGAAGAGCCTATCGGTTTCATAACTGATTGCGGAACATAGTGTTATAACGTTATGCCATTTGGACTTGGAATGTAGTTACGATCGATCAACATTTGGTCAATAGAATTTTAAGAAATCAAGTTGAGAAAAATTTGAAAGTATTTGTAGATAATATGCTAGTAAATTTGAAAGAAGAGATCGATCATGTTGAAGGTTTAGATGAGATGTTCAAGATACTATGTAAGTACAACATGAGATTGTATCCTCAAAAGTGCTTCTTTAAAATTAGTTTGGATTATTTTAAGGTATATATTGAATGCCCGAGGGATGAGGCCAATCATGGGAAAATACAGACAATACGGGATATGAATGAACCAATGACAAGTAAGATATAAAGAATCCAAATAGATGGGTGACAACGTTGAATCGACTCGTTTCCATGTTCGATGTGATTAAAAAGTATCGAGCATTCGAATGGATCGAGGAATGTCGAAAAACATTCCAAGAATTAAAGGATCGTTCGGAGAAATCTTCGATATTTTCAAGTCCTATTGATGGTAAAAATTTATTTTTATATATGGTAGCGTCAGAACATGCCATAAAATTAATGTTGATAAGAAAGGAGAAAGATGTGCAGTTGCCAGTGTATTACACCCACAAAAGATTAAAAGATACTGAAATGAGATATCCAATTATGGAAAAATTAGCATATTGCATGCTATAACTGCCCGAAAGCTAAGATCCTACTTCTAAGCACATCCCATAACAATCTTGACTATCCATCTAATTAAGTATTCAACAAATCAGAAACTTCAGTTCGATTGGTAAAATATGGAAGTTAAATCAATACGATTTAACATATCTGCCAAGAGCATTAATAAAGGGCCAAACACTCGCTGATTTTATAAGTGAACGTACATGTTTGATTGAAGAACAAGCGAAAAAGAACAAGACAACAATACGAACTGACAATTATTTGTTGATGGAGCATCAAATGAGCAGAGACTGTCACAAGATATGTGGTAAGTACATCAGATGTGCATCGTTTACGTATGCAATGGAGCTATAGTTACTATTACAAACAATGTCATTGAATATGAGTCAATGATAGCTAGATTGACAATTGCACAGCTAAAGATTCACAAGGTTGAGATATTGAGTTATTCTTAATTGATGGTAAATCAAATAAACAAACTATATCAAGCTATGAATGCTAAGTTGTTTCAATATGCGAAGAAAGTATGTGAAATGCTGACAACGTTCGAAAGCTTTTCTGTCAATCAAATACCAAGAGATAAAAACACTCAAGCGGATTTGCTAGTAAAAGCAAACTCACAAGGAGTGTCAGAAGTGAAAATCACACAATAGCATATTAAGAGGCTAGGGGTGGGCAATCTTTGATTAAACCAAGTAAACCAATTTATTTCGATCGGTTTGGTTTGGTTTTAAAACTAGATTGGTTTCTAATTGGTCCGTAAAAAATATTAATTTGGTTATTGGTTTAACTAAATTAACTGAACTTCTATATATTTTTATTTCGATCGGTTTGGTTTGGTTTGGTTTGGTTTTAAAACTAGATTGGTTTCTAATTGGTCCGTAAAAAATATTAATTTGGTTATTGGTTTAACTAAATTAACTGAACTTCTATATATTTTTAAATTACCAATGTTATAATATTTTTTTTAGATTAGTTTAGTGGTTAAAATAAATTTTGCTTATCATATGTGTCAAAATTACTATTAAAAAATATAAGAATACAGAATAAGAATACTTTAATTATATATTTATGTTTTATTTTAAAGTATGATGAATAATCCAAACATAAAATGTGAATTCTTAGTTTGGTTAAATCGGATAACCAACCGAATCAGCCAAACTTAATTTGGTTTGTTTGGTTTTTATTTTTGTTGGTTTTAATTCGTTTAACAATTTTTATCGCCGGATAAACCGAACCAACCAAACACTCGCTTCTAGGGGGAGCCGAGCGTAAAGTTAAAGGAGAATGAAGCTAATAAAGAGATTCTGGTTATTGATGAGGTCTCAAATTGTTCAACAAGTAATTGAAAGTCCTTGTAAAGAATAAGGCACACAAGAATTAAGTAATAAAGGTTTGAATACCAGTACAAACATTAATACCTTTGAGAATAAATATGCAAATGCTAGATGACACATATCGAAGAATATTTAGAGAAATAGATTTGCTGAAAGATAGAAACAAGGCCGGAAAGGTTGAATACCAGACACCATTCTTCATTGATGGGATATTGTATAGAGCGTTGTTCAATTCCATATTTATGCATAGCCAGTGAAATGAGAATTATTATCATTAATTCGATGCATGAAGGATTCTGTGGAGATCATTAAAATGGAATAAAACTAGCATGGAATAAAACGAGCAAAGAAAAGAAGAAAATAATAATGTCAAGATATTACTGGTCTCGTATGAATGACGATGCCTTGACCTATGTTAAGGATGTGATAAGTGCCGGCAATTCTCAAGAATCCATCGACTGCTCTCAATTGAACTTACACCTAGATCAAGCCATTGACCTTTGATGTACGAGGAATCGATTTAATTGGACCATCTTCTATCTCAAAAGGAGCTAAGTTTGTAGTTATTGTTATTGATTATTTCACCAAATGATGCAACGCGCAACCATTATCAAATATAACATAGAAAGTTCATAAATTTGTCATCAAAAAGGTGGTTACTCGTTTTGGATTACCAAATAAAATTATTTCCGTTAACAAACTCAGTTTGAACATGAGGAGTTTACTCAATTCTGTAATAAAATTGGAATTATCAGGAGTTATTCATCAGTAGCTCATCCAAAGACCATTTGAGCAGTTGAGACGGCAAATAAAACCATAAAAAATATTCTCAAGAAACGATTTAACCGTGCTAAACGAAATTGGGTAGATGGATGTCCTTGGTTTTGTAGTCTAATAAAACTTCAGTTAAAACAACAACCGAACACACTTCATTCTCATTAACTTGCGGATTCGAAGAAATGCTACCAGTAGAATTAGAAATTTCTTATCGAAAAATTGTTTATGCATATGGACTAACCAAAAACTGAACAAGGAATCTTTGATTCTAATTAACGAGTCAAGGGATGAAACAACTTAAAGAACAATAGAGTATCAGTGCAGAATTTCAATATATAATAACTCAAAAGCAAGAGAATGAGTTTTCCATAAAAGGAGATTTTGTGCTATAATGACTAATGACGAATGCAAATCCAACAAGTGGACCTCTACGACATAACTGGAAAATTATCTTGGTTATTCACGAAGTAATTTCCCTCGTAACATATTTTAGATTTCTTGAACTTTTAAAATCTTTTGGACTTCTTGTATGATAGAAATTCTGGTTAACGCATCCATTCTTAATAAAGAGGGCTTTTGAGATTAGAGTTATGTCAGTAGATGAATAATTTCCTACTCAAGATGCTCCAATTCATACTTATTTTGAATTTTTGAATAATCTTTCCTAGTGTATTGCTTCAAAACCATGCTAAGAAGGGATTGTTTTGAACTTTTTCTTATCGTGATCTTTTGAACGACATTTTTTGGTTTTTTGGCTAAGAAACATGTTAAACAACTTATTTCAATGAGAATTTGTTTTGTTCCCTTAGTTCATGGATTCCGCTCCATGCTAAAGAGAATTTTTTTGTTCCCTTAGTCTGTGGATTTCGCTCCACGCTAAGAAGAATTTGTTTTGTTCCCCTACTCTATGGATTCATCTCCATGCTAAGGAGAATCTATTTTATTCCCTTAGTTCATAGCAAACCCAATGATGATGCGACTCTTAGTTCAAGATATATAGCGCCTAAGAGCAACTTTTGATCTGGAAATTCTAATAAGCTCCTTAGGCAAGGTAGTGTAAAAGTCCTTGGATCTCGCTAAGCATCCTCGCTTGAGGCACCCGACAGTAGAGTTAGTTAGCCTTTAGTCCCCATTACATATGCCCAAGTAAGACAACCGTTTGAACATCCATAGAGTAATACCGAAAACCATCCAAGCAAGCGTTTAGTCTTGTTGTCTGCGGCCTTACAAATCGACCAATCAGAAGAAAAGTACGAACGACAATCATAGCTAGATTGTCGGATATTCAAAATTCACCAATTAGAAATTGGTCAAACAGTCATTTTTTGAAAAAAATGGTCTAGACTTGATCTTAAATAGTTAGATTCAAGTTAGAGTAAGACATCAGCTCACACGAGCCGAAACAAAATTTATAAATACCCTTTACTTGCATGGTTTTTGAATTTCAAGATATCATAATGCCGAATCAAGAAAAATTATTTGAGAGAAGGATCAGGAACAAAATGCGACATAAAAAAGGAGATAATAAATAAAAAGCATAATGTCTAAAACTAAGATAAGCTCCATCAAAGCGATCCTTGAGTTAAAACATAAACAAACTCTTTAGGAGGAAAATGAATACACAATTTTCACAAGACAATAAAAGAGTATCTTAGATAAGAACTATGAAAGTTGATTGTGACATGAAGAGGTGGTAAAAAGCACAATAGTAAGGTTATTCGTAAACATAAATAAAGCAAACAAAATATGTGAAGAATGCTATCAAAGGATGCAATCAATGCAACAAAAATACGAGGATATAAGCTAACAGATATGCAACTTAAAGATTAACGGACAAGGTGACTGCTAATGGAAGCACAAAATGAGTTGTTGATAAAAATGGAAAGGACGATGCTAACAGAGATATGAAACACGATTTAAATGCCAACAGAAACATGGTTTAAGAGCTACATAACTATAACTATCAAAGATATAAAATGAAGCCAATAGAAACGTGGTTTACCAAAGATACGAGTTAAAGATGCTAATGAAGGTACGATTTGAGAAGCTAATGAAGTATGATTATGAAGCTAACAGAAGCACGAGGTAATAAGCTAACGAAATGATAGAATTATGGCTAACGAAACTACGAGACCAATATTGAAGTAGAAATAGAGTTTTGTATCAATGAAAGTATGGAACAAAGTGCTATTAGAAGTATTAAAAGTGCTATTGAAGATACGAGGCTGATGCTAATGGAAACATGGTCTCAATGCTAACGTAAACATGGATTGGATGCTAACGGAAACATGAATGAATTGCTTACAGAAACATGAATTAGATGCTACAGAAACACGTTTATAAACCAACGGAAACATAATAGAGGAAGCTAACGAGGGCATGTCTGTCTACCATCGAAGGTATCAAAGATATGCAAACAAAAGGGTAACCTAGAGGCTGCTAGAGGAATGAAAGAATGCTATAGGAAGTTTTAAACATCGTTGTCGGAAAATGTTCTCTTCACATCAAACCCCCATTGGTCTACCTCGGACATGCTAACAAGCTCCTTTGTTATGTTTCTGCTAGCTTCTAAACCATGTTTTCTTTAGCATCTAATTCATGTTTTCTTTAGCATCCGATTCATGTTTCCTTTGATTGCGTCAAAA
Organism: Allium cepa; assembly: GCA_030765085.1. NCBI lineage: Eukaryota > Viridiplantae > Streptophyta > Magnoliopsida > Asparagales > Amaryllidaceae > Allium > Allium cepa. The sequence goes on from CM060943.1 coordinate 209,477,118, forward strand.
GACCCTTTTATTGCTTTGTGAAAGTTGTGTATAACAAGCTTGTATGACGTAAATTTTTGATTTTATCATTGAACCTAAAAAGTTTTTTTACAAGATATATTGTTTACAATTATTTGTGGATGACTCTGTGAGACAACTGAAATGTTGCTGCATTTATACGTCAATGCATTGATTTTTCAAACCAAATTGTTGCAGTAAATACTTTTACCCATCCACCATGCAAGTGTATGACTAAGCTGCTTCGCCCTCGAAAGATAACTCAAATTTTAATTGATAACAAGAATTGAATATTCATTGATGCAATTTGATTTGGATTTAAAACATATAATATGTTTAATTTGCGCACAGAAAAAACCAGCGACAAAATATGTTGAAATTGTATACTGAGTTGGTCGAAATAGTAAGTCTCATGGCCTATTAGATGCTTCAATATCCGTCACCTAACCTTGTTGAGGTGACATCCTGGGTAAATGAAAATAAATGAACACTCTTTTAATATGGGCTAGTGCATCGGCACACATAATTTGCACACGTATTGTACATCATGTTGTTTTTTTGTTTTTGTTTTTTTATTTACGTATGGCTTTGTTTACGATATTTAGAAATGCCATCCGTCTACTTTCTTCTTCTCTTTTTTCTTTCTTTTATTTCTTCCATGTTTCGTCTCTCTGTATCAAGCAGCTTAATAGGATAATTTTGTAACTTCATGTACGATTGAGAGAAATATGTTTGGATTTTTATGCAACAAATCTCTTTATTTGTAGCACTGATGAAAATTGTGTGAGAAAACCCTTAAATTTCACCAACATATCCAGTGGTGTGGATGGGAGGTTTGGCGATGACTCAAAAGTTGGTAGTCAATATAGTAGGAGGGTGTTCACAGAATTTTAAAAGATAGCTTAGAAATGTATTCATTCAATTTCTTTAAAATAAATAGCAATATATGCTTCTGGTTTGCAGGGTTCTTAAAATTGCTAGGTGTATGCTAGATTGTGGTTTTTGATCAAGGATTAGTTGTTTAGGTGGGGAATAACCAAGTATCAATCAAAACTAGGTGTCTTCGATTAAACTAATTTTTTTAAAATAAAAATTTAGATATTATACAGAAATCTGTATTAAATTCTAAAATGATCTTATATATAATTGTTAAAATTATATCTTTTAGGTTTTAGAGCCGACGCAAATGCAATATTCCAGTTTTCATATTATTTAGCATGCATTCTTTTGCAATTATGAACATTATGCATCAATAGCAGTATAATAATAAACAGTTTTCCCATATTCGTGCAAACAACGTTAAATATAAATTGGAAGCTTCCATGAAAGGATAAAAATGTTAATCTGAAAGCTTGAACCATGTGGCATTTAGATATTCAAACCTAGGCAAAACAGGTGGATCTAGGTGCAACGTTTTGAATCTTGTTCATTTTGTCGAAATCTTGGACGAGATCTCCTTTTGTATTCGGACAAGGTGAAACCAATATTTCCAATACTGGATTTAAATCATAAAGTTCAAATTTTAATCGAAACTGAATTTAGATTGTAAATCGTAGATTCAAGTGATTTATATTTATTTTCTATACTTGTATGCTAAATCTGTGTTCTATGAAGATTATTAAATTACTTTTGGCTACGTTAAAGCATCGATTTTTCTTTCCAATGTAAATAGTATATTTAAATTTGATTTTTATGGTTGAGTTTTTACATTAAACCTAAAAGTTAATTTTCTTTGTTTCATCTTCATTATTTATAGAAAGCAACAAAATTTGAACTGTAGCTTCATATAAACATTTTTGATTTTCTATTCCAACATGAACTAAATGATTTTCCTCAATTGTGGTTTTAATTTAGTTTTTGAATCAAAATTTGAGAATTGAATCATAATGTGAGAGAGATTTGATTTTAAACAGGATTCATATTTGTAATATTATAAGATTCTTGACAACAATGGATGAAACATTAATTCTCTTTTATATCTCATTTAACACACATTTCACTTGACGAACTAAATCTCTACTGAAATCTGGTTTATGTTTTTTTACATAACATTTTTATTTTGTTACGACTCTGAGCCAACACTCCTTTTTTTTTGTATGGGCAAGTCAAAAGGGTGCCTTCGTACATTTTACCAATATTTAAATGAGAAGAATTCATTACTTACCACAAAACTAGTCTAGCTAATACTGTCCTCCAAATAAGAAAAAGTAATCATCTTAACAATTATATTTCTATGTAAATTAATTATTTTTCGGTTCTTATTTTGTAATTTAGATTTAGATATCAATCATATTTCTTTAGAATAAATAACATATTTAGACCATAAGTTACTCCACATAGTCTAGTGATGTATTATAATAACCGAGGTGTCATTCTGATATACACTTATTTCATCCAAGATGTCGTGTGATATGATATATGTCAAAATCCCTCAATGAGAGTTGAGAAATGATCGAAATCAAAAATTAAAAACCTTGCCTAGACGAGCTTAGGCTAGCCTAGGCGTTGCATAGACGTACCCAGCCACCACCTAGGCCCTAGGTGGGGCTCTCAATCTCTCATGCGACGTGGCTGGTCTTACCTATCACGTAGGTGATGACCTAACAGTGCTTGCGTGTAATTGACTATAATTTGATGGCATACCTTGGTGTAGGCATTGGGATTCTTTTGGATACCGAGTTAAACTTTATTTGGACTGAATAAATAATTGTGTATGCTGTTTAGGTGATGTCCGGTCATTCTTTCATGTTAATAAGAACTTGTTTGTTTCAGGCAATCGACCTTATTCGTGATAAAAATTTCAACATGCTTCTGGATTCTTGTTTGGAAGGCCATTTCTCGAATGATGATGGAACTGAATTAGTTAGATTAGCTTCCCGATGTCTACAATATGAAGCTCGTGAAAGACCAAATGTGAAGTCACTTGTTAATGCCCTTACATCACTTCAAAAGGATGCTGCGGTAAATCTCTACAGACATGTGTCTTTGCTTGTTTTGGTCTTATCTATAAGTCTCAGTTGCTTATACGTGATAACGTGTACAGGTACCATCATATGTATTGATGGGAATTCCACGAGAGTCTTCAGGTTCAATACAAGCTAAATCTTTGTCTGCTCTTGGTGAAGCTTGCTCTCGTGCTGACCTTACAGCCATACATGAATTATTGGAAAAGGTTGGGTATAAGGATGATGAGGGTATAGCCAATGAGGTAAACACAATGCACCGCAAAACATTTGGAATTTCAATCACGTACTTGCTGTTAATCACTTTTTAAGTTTGCCTCAACACTTGCCCTCTATAAATTTTAATCAATGTGAATTTTCCACTTTAAGAATTTAGACAAGACCTGGTCATTTAGTTATTCGTACCGTAATACATTATTTGCTTTTGCAGCTTTCATTTCAGATGTGGACTAACCAAATGCAAGATACTCTGAACTCCAAGAAACATGGGGATAGTGCTTTCCGAACAAAAGACTTTGGAACTGCAATTGAATATTATACACAGGTTGTTTGTTTAGCTAGCTTAGAATCATTTGCTTCCAATCCCATTCAATGGTTTTCGAAGTTACCAATAATTCAAATTGCAACACTTTCTTCTCTAGTTTAGTTTACTGGCATCTAAATTCAGTGTGTAAAGGCACTTAGATTACTGACAAAACACACAGAGACAAAGTGCTGATATTGATAATCAATATTAAATTACCTCAGGGCCTGATTAACAAACACAAAACATCTGTTCGTAATTTCTTCATGACATTTTAATACCGTGTTTGAATTCGCTAATTTGAGGAATGAAACGTTTGTAAAATAATCAAGTTCTACTTTACATGTAGAGGATTGAAATTTATCCATTAATTTTACGTGTCATTCGATGTATGTGCATATATTTATATGCGCACGTGTGTGCGTGCGTAGGAGAGGGATCCGGATCCCTATCCTTTAAATGCCCCTCTTATCCCTGTCATCGTCTTGTGCGAAAAAAATTCGGTTCCAAGTAAATTTTTGTACGTACGTTCTATTTGTTTGTGAGGTCATTTATGCAAAATTTGAATTATTTTTAAACTTTTAGGTCGTTCAAAATCCCGAGTCAATATCAACCATCGTCATTTTTTTGATTAACTCATGCGTATGATTGAGCTGGTGTATAATTTTTTTATATATTAACCATCAATTAGAAATTTGATTTTGAAGAGGTTAAAGTTTCAATTTTGCATAGATGATTCTACTAACAAAATGAAAACATCTAATTTTAACATGAACTTTTTTTGCTAAAAAGGGAGAAAGGGGATGGAAATAAACAATTTCTACTCTACATCTAAAGCATTATATATGCTTTCCAATATACATGCATACATACATAACGCTCAGATATCAGCCACAAGTTTTTATTCAAATATTTGGTTCATGTGGCAGAAGAGAGAAATAACGAATATTTAAATAGAAATTCGTGTTTGATACCAAGCGGCTACAAAATGTTGCTAAATAAAGGATGCCATCGACACACACACGGCAAAGATCGGCTACGCCTCATTTTTGTTGCATTTCAAACACATGTTTCGATTTGGATGATTATATGGCTGAAGTGAGAAGCTATAATTATTCAAATTGAAACATGTGGTTGAAATCAATATGGATTGGAGTGTAGCCAATTTTAGCCTCATACATATGTATGTGTGTATGTCTATATATATATATATATATATATATATATATATATATATATATATATATATATATATAGTGTGTGTGTGTGTGTGTGCGCGCGCGCGTGCTTAGCCACACACACAACCTCTATTTTGGAGCGCTCCTTTAACACCCATATTATATCTTGAGTTACACTACTTTCAAATGCCACAACATTGTGTAGATGTTCGATCCACATATAGAGCACCATTCTCTATAAAACTTGAGGCTATTTTGAAAATCATAAGATAATTATTCACTATTCAAACATTTATTTAACCGTTAAAATTAAATATCAAATATATTATGCAACATATATTTAAATGAGTTCAAATTTTGTTGAGATGATCTTGAGTATGAGATGAAGATAATTATCAAATTTTGTAGCATTTGAAATAGTGTAGCTCATCATATGATAGGGTTGCTAAAACTGTGCTCCAAAATAGGAGTGTCATTGAACCTTCCCCTATATAGACACACACACAAGTAGGGGGGAAGAGTCGAATATGGGCACTCTGGAACCTCAAAGTGTGCATGTTACTTGGTAGGGAGACGTTGCAATGGCAAAAATGTCTAGAAAACTCGGTTGCAATATTGTTCCTAATGCATGCAAATGATCCCTCATGAAGCGGAGTATATAAACACCGATTGAATTTACCTTGTGCAGTTTATAGATTGTGGGACCATGGTATCACCAACCGTGTTTGCAAGACGATGCTTGTGCTATCTTATGAACGATATGTTCCAAGAGGCTTTGGGTGACGCTATGCAAGCCCAAGTCATATCACCTGAATGGCCAACTGCCTATTATCTTCAAGCAGCTGCGCTGACAAGTCTAGGCATGGACAAGGATGCTCAGGAAACACTTAAAGATGGAGCTAGCCTTGAAGCCAAATGGAACAGTAGAAATTAAAATATCAGACCTTTTATTTATTTGTTTTGTGTTGTATTTTAGTTCTCCTTCCGTCTTCTTCCTGTGTATCTATATGTCTTCATTCGTTCACAATGACCATGGGTTATTTTATTTTGTACGCCTTTTTGTGATGATATCTTGTAAGTGCTAGTACATTCACTGTAATATCATTGCTTTCAACATACTTGAGTGCATATATCTTATACCTTGTATGAACGGCAGGACTGTTTTGGTACCCGGTTATGTGTGCATATGGTAATATTCATCTGTTACCTTGTAGAAGGTTTGTGGGATTTAGTGTAGTGACTTTTTTCACTTTACTGATGAAAATAAAGTACATCAAAGGATTAAACATGTTACATAAATACAAATTCATTTTTGTATTTGATTCACATGCTTATTCATCTTGATTATTACTCCTTAAATTATCATTAATTATTAAATTTGAGTTAATGCTAATTCAAATTAATTGATGAATTCAGTAGTATTTGTTATGATTGTAATTATATGTTTATTTATAAATTTTCAAGTTATGTAATTTTTGTATAAATAAGCTTGTGAGTACAACGGAAGAAAATGTTATTCTTCATCTCCGTATTTCCTTAAATGCTAACAAATTAGTCATTTTTTTTATCACAGTAGATGAAAACTCAATTTGGACCCTTGATAGTGGATAATCAATCATGTTGTCACGGGTTTGAGTTATCTCCTTAGTCATATCTTTAGATTGCAACCGATGACACATGGATAGGCGATGACAAAAGTCTACATGCACATGGGTTCCACACTTTTGTATACTTTTTCTTATACTTTTACTCTTCATAAAATTATTTACGTTCTCAATATGAAAGAAACTTGATTTATATTTATTAGTTTTATAAAATAAGCAATGCATTTATTAAATTCTTCTCATCATTTTTTCTTGCGAGTGATATTGACATGAAGTAACGCTTCTACGAGGTCATATTGAGGTTAGTGTGAACGAATGACGATTTGCTCTATCAAATCTTCTCCAATAACAAACTTTTCAAGTGTCAAGACCATCTAATATGTTTAGATCATCCATCACATTCAATTCTTAGGCATGTTATTTGTTCCTTTAAATTAGTTAAAAATCCATTGTCTCTTAATATAAACTATAATGCATGTCAATATAATAAAATGCATAAGCTACCTTTCTCCATTTCCCTCTTGTTTCAACTTCACTACCTGAAATTATACGTTTTGATGTGTGGATTTCTCTTATTTACTCATTGATAACTTCAAATATCATGTCAACTTTGTTGATCGTTTTACAAAATAAATATGGATTTATCCACTAAAAAGATAATACGATGATTTTTGTTTGTTCCGAAACACTAATAGAATTTTAGTTGAAAAATTACCACGCTTTACGATGATATTAAAGGTGAATATAAGCTCTTTTATCATATCTTGATTCTAATGGAAAATCTGACTTAATCTCAACTTCAAGCTTCCTAAAGCATAATGGGTTTTTTGAACGTTGTCATCATCATAGAACATGATTATCACTTCTCTTATATGCTTTTATGCTTCTGTCATATATGTCAATTTTCATATGCATTTACCATGAAAATCCATCTTGTTTACTGTCTACCCACCCACACAATCCAACTTTCATCACCATATGAAAAGCTCTTTGACATACCATCCAACCACTCACTTGGAAATTTTGGTTGTTATGTTATTTTTCGTTAGTTTCATATTCATCTCATAAGTGTTCCATCCCATATATTCATCCAGCCAAAGTGTCTATCTTTGTCTTGATGCTACAACCTCACACCACTAAACATCTTGCATATTGAATTTGTCGAGTCTATTATGCCCTTCAAAAACATTGACCCATATCTCTCTCATCCTTATTGTGACGACCCTGAATTTCTAAATATTTGAAATGGAAATATTTAACTGATTTTAAATATAACTATGAATTTGGCAATTAATTTATTAAATTAGTTTATCGAAATTGGGTAAAAATTTGAATATTCAGTTTTAAGCCTGTTAAAAATAATTTGATGGCTTAGAAAATTCATATTGATGATACTGAAGATAATGAAAGCTTCAAAATTGGATTTGAAAATGTTTGGTTCAGTTTCGGAATTTATATCGTTTAAATCGGTATTTAAAAATAGCCTTCCGAGTCACAGTCTCGAAATACGACGGAACTAGTTCCATTGGATCCATAATATTGTATTATTATTAAATTTCAATTTTTGTAGTGTTTGAAGTGATCGTTTGACCGTACAATAGATAAACGCGTTGAAATTAAATCGAAAATTCAATATAAAAGCTGGGTCCAAAAAGCTATCTTCTCCATAAGATCGAATTTGGACCCGGAACCTTTTCCATTGCGTTCAGAATAGGGGTATAACCTTATGAACGCCTAACGGCACGCCTCGATTGGAGATCGAGATTTTGAGTTGCAAAATCGTGGCGATGTAAATTTGAATTAAATTCAAAAAAAGGAAAGAAAAAAGAAAAAAATAAATAATATAATAATAAATAAACAATCAGACATGTACCCTCTTGTACAACATGTGTTCGTTAAAGATTTACACGCGTTCGTTTGAGAAATTTTTTATATTTAATAACCATGCTTTCGTCTTTATATAAAACAAAAGAAAAATAAAAAATCAAACAAAAACACTTTCGTCTTCATTCAAAGAGAAGTAATGGCCGCAATTTTTATTTCAATCCAAATTTCCCATTCGTGCCAATTCAAATAAAAAATAATAATACGAAATCGAATAATCAATGGCGCCACTCAAAAGCAATTGATCGGCGACGTAATTTCGTGGAGATGGGCGACATCAGGGAAATTGCGACGAGCATGAGAACGATGGGATTTTTTTAGTCAACCAGGGGTCGCGATCGTAGGGAGGTGGGGCGGCATCTCGAGTTCAACGTCGTCGCTCGATTTGGGGGAAACTCGAGCTGGTTGCTCACATCGAAGGCGTCGGCAGCACCGCCGTGGCAGGAGGCTGGGCAGGAGGAGACTCGGTAGGGGCGGCCTTGAGATAGACGTGGGTGGTGGGGCATGGCGTTCGAACTCAAGCGAGCATGTGCGATTGGTGGTCGCGGTCATCGAATCAAGCTGGGTTGTCGCGATTTCGTCTCTGACTACTGACAAACGCCAGGGCCGTGAGGTATATTTTTATATAATTCATTTATTAAATTTAATTAATTATATATATACATTTTATGGAAAAAATAATATAGCCGTAATGTATATAGATATATACAGTGAAGTATATATACATGTAGCTTTTTTTACACAGTAAAACAGAAAAAATAATATATATTTCAAGTTGAAAACTGATTTAAGGAAATTAACTTGTTAAAAATTAGCTTATTTAATGATTTAAGAAATTTTTGTAAAAGAAAATTTATAGCTTGTTTAACATAATGAATTATAAGTAATTTATTTATTTAATAAAATTATTTAATTATTTTAATTACTAAAGGATTTTCAAAGGGAATTTAGTTTAAAATTTATTTATTTGTTTAAAATAAATTACGAGTTAAAATTAAAATTTAAAATTTATTAAACGATAATTAATTATTCGATTTGTTCAAATATTAATAAATTGTAAATTGTTTATACAAGGTCAATATTGCAAAGAAAACAAGCCGGAATGGAAATGGGTTGCAAGCATAGTTAAAGGTGAGATCTTCTCACTCAAATTATAATAACTGAAAATTTCAGTATTAATTGATTGCTGGATTGTGATAGTATAAATAGTAGTATATATATATATATATTTGGAGCGATTGATTTCCCGCTTATATAGTGGATGAGACCCTATGCACCGCATGATAGCAGATGGTATTATATAATCCCATATACCGCGATATTCCACCTAGAAGTGGAATTGGTATTTAATTGTTGTGCTAAAATCCGTGGATGCAGAGAAACAGGTTGGAGGGATCCAACTGGATTCCTCAAATATTTGAATTTGTTTGTGGCGCCCCACCTCTATACCCACGCTAGCCAAGGACACTACGGTGTAACGCCGTCAACTAGCACGGAGAATAAGGCTGTTGAGGAGCGACCATCTGTATAATTGCTTTGTGCGAGTACCGATATGCCAAATAAAATATAACTTGCATTCTTTTCAAGAGGAAATCCGACATACCGATACAAACTCAAAGCTACTACACAGTGACAATAATGTCTTCGGAAACAAATATAGAAATAAACATAACACAAACCAGTCACAGATAATTCATATCACAAAGGCGGAAATAGATATGAATACATATAACACATAAAAGTGTTCATCAGAGTAGTGGTCTAAAAGATCCACAATGACACAGAAGAATAGCAACATGTGCTATACAAAAGAATAAGTACACAACTATGAGTCTATATCTCAAATGTGTACTACAAAAACTACTAATCTAAGTAGTTAACCAAAAGTCAGGATGATATCCCCAGAAGAGAAGTCAAGCAGAAGCACCTGTAACATCTCGGTCTGACCCGAGTATTATTTAATAAGAGAATAATAAACGGATCAGTCTAACTATAAATATCAGATGAAACGATATAGAATAAGAGGTACGACTAGATGCATAATATTCATAATGCCAAGCTGTGATAAATAAGTAATTGAAAATCAACAAGAGATTAATCAATATCACAAAAATCTACTCAAGGATCAAAAGAAATGTCATACTCTTTGTTTCGTTCACCAAACCATTAATATTGACGATTATATCAATATCAATCACAAAAGTCAGTGACGCACAAATTCACCAATGCACAAATATTGATAAAACTTATCAATGAAAATCACGAAAATTGGTGAAGCACAAATTCTAGAAATCATCTCAAGAAATCCAAAAATCACAAAAGGGGGAAAGGCCTATCACAAACGGGGGCATAAAGCTCACCAACACGTGTATCACAAACGGAACGCTAATTCCATGGTTGCTAACCATCACAAATTGAGCCGAAGCTCCACAAACGGCCCGAAGACCATGGGTTGCTACCCCACCAATTTGAGTCGAAACTCCACAAAACAGGGTTTAGTCTCCCTCACAGACAAAGAGACATCGCACATTGCTAGTCTAAATCACAAAATGATCGTCATGATCAAAGAGAAGTGTCAATTACAGTAAGCTAGTAAATATATGAGCTCAGCTTCATGTCCCATAACCACTAGCTTAACTTAAATATTTACGAACAAATTGTAGATCTCCACCAGAAAATTGTCACAAGAGGTTCAATCGAATAAGTCCAAGAATTAACCGGCGAAGTAAACGCAAGCGTTTCATACCACTTGTTTTACTAGGTCGTTTAATTAGATTTCTCATACGAGTGAGGTAAAGGTTTGTATATAATAATAGATTGGAAATCGGTTTGAGAAAACGAGCGTTGTTATAAAATAGTGTTGAAATCATTTGAAGAAAGAGTTTTGATATTTACTACTAGTATAGAAAACCTTTATATTTTGAAGTGACAAATCACAAAAATGATTGTAAAACAATCAATCACCGAAATTCACGTTCGAAGACGTGAATAAAATCCAAAGAAATCGATTACGGAATCCATCGAATGGATATTTCCAAAATCACGAAGAAAATGTCATCAAAGTCGATAATAAGTGATAATAACAAAAGGGAATCAACACGAATCGATTAAAGTTGGAAATTCAACAAAATAGACAAAGTAGGCAAAATAGCATCAGGTCGGTCGGCCGGCTACAGAGCTCGGTCGCCTGGCCAGAAGCAGAAAACTTGCTCGGAGTAGCAGGTCGGTCGACCGGCTACAGGGCTCGGTCGGCCGAACTGCAAATTTCTACAGTTCCTGCCCTTTTTCAATGAAGTGCAAATTCCTCCAAAACGCGACCGTTCGAGCAATGGACCAAGGAGCCTTAGCCAATTAATACCCCAGCTCCATTAGCTCTCCGATCCGCCACCAAAAACATGTTCAAACATCAAAGTTAGGATCTTTAAAGAATTGAACCCAAACACTAAAAATTTGGATATTCACCAATTCAATCCAAACCAAAAGCAATTGCACAAAAATAAGTGTTAGGAATTCATACCTAACAATCGAAGATAGTTATAGACTAAGATGTGAGATAAAAATCTCACCTTTGAACCCAAATGATTGAAGAAGGAGCTTGAAAGCAAAGGAGAATCAACCACTCTTCAAATCCAACTCAAGAAGCTTGATTCTAAGCTTTAAAAGAAGAACATTCCCAAAGTTAGGTTTAGAAATTTCTGAAATTGATAAGAGAATGAGTTGGAGGAGAAGAAGAAAAGGCTTACCAATGGGTTCTTCTATTAGTTTGGAGCTAGAGTTTGATTTGCGAAAGAGAACTAGGGCTTGGAGTTTTAATTTCCTCTTCCACTCTCCATTGTTATAAAAGCTTGAGTATTAGGAAATGATGAATGAAGTAATGAAGAGAAGAAGGGGTTGGGACTGAATACATAAGTGGGGTTATTGGGCTCAGCCCAAACCAAAGCCCTAAGTAAAAAGTGGCTAAATTCTTCTAACTCCAAACATATCAAAGCTTATACTCAAAAAGATCGCAAACGGCGTTTTGAACTCAATGAAAGTGGTCCCGAGTCGTAATTCGACCGTATGCAAAAAGTAGCTTTTCGGACTAAATTCTGAGTATCGATAAAATATTTAAATATAAAATCGATAAATATGCGGGTTGTTACAGACTCCCCTCCTTAAAGAAATTGCGTCCTCGCAATACTTAAGAAGAAAATAAAGAGTAACAACCATAAAAGCATATCAACACAAAATAAATTTGAAATAGGAAGTTCACCATAAAGTGCATGAAAGAGTAAGCCTGAACGGGATCGCTCGATGAATTCCCAGGATTCCCAATAGCAATCCTTAGGATCTGAGAACCATTGAACTCTCACAAGAAGAACATCTTTATTCCGAAGGCGCTCAACCTCCGAAGTAATGGTGCGAATGGAAGGTTGCTCATAAGTCAAAACTGGTGAGACTTCAATTTCATCAATAACACCGGCTCGAGAATACAAATAAGAAACCTAAAAGCATTTCCATAGTTAAAAGACGCAGAAAACGTCAAGAATAGCAGAAAATTGAGCCAGTGCAACGGCGTAGTACAAAAACGGTACGCCCGAGAAATGAGGAACTCGAATAATTTGGAACAACGGAGTAGTACAATAACGGTACGCCAGATGATCCAAAGATTGAATAATTTCGGAACACCGACGTAGTACAAAACGGTACGTTCAATGATCCGAAATTCAAATAATTCGGAACACCAACGTAGTACAAAAACGGTACTTCCAATGAACCGAACACCATAAAAGAACATCGGATGTTAGTCCATAAAAGAATTGAGATAAAGCTCAATAAAACGATGTATATCAAAACGTCCGATGAATTTGATAAAAAGATAATTCCATTTAGACAACATGAAAGAATCAACATCTTGTTGCCTACGACAAAGCGCATTGGCAACACGATTTCCCTTCCGGGAATAAAAAGATTACCAAGATCATAAGATGCCAGGAACTCGAGTCAACATGAAGTTCCTTATGAGAAAATAAATATTCCAAAGATTTATGATCGAGGCGGAGAACAAATTTCTCCCCCAAAAATGATGATGCCAAACTCTAAAAGCGAAAACAATAGCCGCGGGCACTAGATCATGAGTGGCATACCTAGTCTCAATCGGCTTTTAATGATTTAGAAGCACAAGTGATAGCACGTTGTCTTTTGCAAGAGAATGACATCCAAACCAATACGATAGCATTGGTACAAAAGATAAAGTCTTGGTTCCCTTCGGGAATCACAAGAATAAGAGTATCGAAAAGAAAGAATTTCTTTTAAATAATCTTCTTTCCTGAAAAGTTAAAATTTTCAAAATTACATTTATCTTTATGTAATGATCTTTCTAGAAAAATTTACATTTTTACAAGTCAATATATCGTGTCTGATTGTCTCATCAAAGCGTTTTGGAAATTCCTATCGATAACGTTGATCAAGCGCATCGACCAGAATTCTTAAAGCACTCAACGGGCAATACAATCACAAAATCATCTTCTATATGATGAAAATATCTCTTAAAAGTTTTGAGAATATTCTTTGCTCGTTTAAGATCAAAATCCAAATGTACTTATAAATAAATCTTATGAAAAAGATTTGCAAAATTTTAAATTTCTATTTTCATCCAAAATCAATAAATACAAGAATGGAATTATCGACATATTCATAGAATACTCGATTTATAAAATGGATGAAACAAGATGGGCAAACTGAATGACATAATAAGTCATTCATAAGAATCATAACGAGTGCGGAATGCGGTATGTGGAATGCTAACTTCCGCAACTCATAGCAAATGAAAACCGGTGGTAATGTCGAACTGAAAAGACCTTAGCACCACACAAAAGATTACTTAGGTCATAATCCTAAGACATGCTCAAAAATACCGGAAAGTTTCACAAACTATTTAGATGAGAGAAACAACACTTTCCTCATCATGTGAGCTTAAAGAATAAAATGATTCCACCAAAAATTTGAAATCGGAATCACAAAGAAAAATAGAAAGCTGCTTAACAGATAGAAAATGTCGAAGATGAAGTAGTCCACTGGAAAAATAGGATATGGGCTTCACAATGATTAAGCCAATCCTTTCAAAAAAAAGTCAATTCCGAAGCCTAAGTAAAAATATCGGCTCGGAAAGAAAAATCACATAAAATAATTTCGACATCAATAGAAAGCAAATTGAGTGTTGCGGACCCATCCGGATTCACAATCCTCGAAGAATTCTTCAAACCCAAAAATATTCAAAGAAAAAGAATCGACAAGTTCTTTTGATATAAAATGAGATGAACCCATATCAAAAAGAACTCAAATAGGAAGATCACGAAATAAAACAATGCCATCAAGGATTGAGTGAAAAATACCTTGACCAAGAGAAGAGTTGCTAGGAGCTTGCAGCTTTCCTTCTCTCTTGCTTGGAATCTTAGGACACAAAGATAAAAGATGACCCGAACCTTTGCAATAATGACAAAAGAGGGGTTTCAGGCACTCCCTTGCATAGCGGTCTGTGGAACCACAATTGTAGCATCGTCCACGACTAGAGTTAGGAGTCTTTGCTACCGGAATTTGTTGCTTCCCTTTCTTATTAGAATTGGGGCCTTCGAATTTGATAGGCCTCTTCAAGTTATTGTCGAAGTTCTGTTGGGCACGCACGACTTCAACATCACCTTCATTATCGGCCTCTTCAAGACGAAGAGCGATATCAATAAGCTGATCAAATGAAACCTCAAGTTTCAGAAGTAATGGTTTCTTAAGATTCTTATTCAAGCCATAGACAAATCTATGATTTTTCTTCAATGGGGTATTAATGTACTCAACCCCGTATTTGGACAGAGATTCGAAAGATGCGACATAGTCTGTTACAGAAGATTCACCTTGAACAAGGTCAATAAAACGCCGTGCTAAAGTTACTTTTTCAGCCTCCGGCACAAACTTTAGTTCGAATCGTTCCCGGAATTGCTTCCAAGTAAGATCCGCTTCAACGATTTCAGAAATTAAAAGCTCATACCAATCTAATGCTCTTTCTTGGAGCATGCTAGAAGCCACTTGGACTCGATGTAGATCAATAAGGTTCATGCGAGAAAAGATGCGGTCGCATGATTTGAGCCAAACCTGAATTTCTATAACACTCCCGGATCCCTTGAATGGCCTTCCACCCAAATCGGTATAGTCTCTGCACAAGCGTGCAAAACCAGATCTAGGATGAGTAGGCTCTGGATTAGGTCCTGCAGCTTGAGCATTCTTCACGAGATCTAAAAGCTTCTGAGCAGACATGAATACTCCATCTTGGAGAGTAGCACTAGATTGACCCGCATTGGGTCGGTTAGACCTAACCATTCTTCTTCTTTAAGAAAGAAAGAAAGAAGAGGAAAAAGTTATTCTCAAAATAAATATCAAGCAATCTTGATAGATAAAACAAGGAATCATAAAGAAAATAGGATGAATCGGTACGAAGACTCGAATAAAATCCTAAAGCACGACTCCTAAGAAAGACTTAGGACGATGATCCTTGTTACAATATTTCGTATCGTTCCGAAGTTTGGCTCTGATACCATGCTGTGGCGCCCCACCTCTATACCCACGCTAGCCAAGGACACTACGGTGTAATGCCGTCAACTAGCATGGAGGATAAGGCTGTTGAGGAGCGACCATCTGTATAATTGCTTTGTGCGAGTACCGATATGCCAAATAAAATATAACTTGCATTCTTTTCAAGAGGAAATCCGACATACCGACACAAACTCAAAGCTACTACACAGTGGCTATAATGTCTTCGGAAACAAATATAGAAATAAACATAACACAAACCAGTCACAGATAATTCATATCACAAAGGCGGAAATAGATATGAATATATATAACACATAAAAGTGTTCATCAGAGTAGTGGTCTAAAAGATCCACAATGACACAAAAGAATAGCAACATGTGCTATACAAAAGAATAAGTACACAACTATGAGTCTATATCTCAAATGTGTACAACAAAAACTACTAATCTTAGTAGTTAACCAAAAGTCAGGATGATAACCCCAGAAGAGAAGTCAAGCAGAAGCACCTGTAACATCTCGGTCTGACCCGAGTATTATTTAATAAGAGAATAATAAACGGATCAGTCTAGCTATAGATATCAGATGAAACGATATAGAATAAGAGGTATGACTAGATGCATAATATTCACAATGCCAAGCTGTGATAAATAAGTAATTGAAAATCAACAAGAGATTAATCAATATCACAAAAATCTACTCAAGGATCAAAAGAAATGTCATACTCTTTGTTTCGTTCACCAAACCATTAATATTGACGATTATATCAATATCAATCACAAAAGTCAGTGACGCACAAATTCACCAATGCACAAATATTGATAAAACTTATCAATGAAAATCACGAAAATTGGTGAAGCACAAATTCTAGAAATCATCTCAAGAAATCCAGAAATCACAAAAGGGGGAAAGGCCTATCACAAACGGGGGCATAAAGCTCACCAACACGTGTATCACAAACGGAACGCTAATTCCATGGTTGCTAACCATCACAAATTGAGTCGAAGCTCCACAAACGGCCTGAAGACCATGAGTTGCTACCCCACCAATTTGAGTCGAAACTCCACAAAACGGGGTTTAGTCTCCCTCGCAGACAAAGAGACATCGCACATTGCTAGTCTAAATCACAAAAATGATCGTCATGATCAAAGAGAAGTGTCAATTACAGTAAGCTAGTAAATATATGAGCTCAGCTTCATGTCCCATAACCACTAGCTTAACTTAAATATTTACGAACAAATTGTAGATCTCCACTAGAAAATTGTCACAAGAGATTCAATCGAATAAGTCCAAGAATTAACCGGCGAAGTAAACGCAAGCGTTTCATACCACTTGTTTTACTAGGTCGTTTAATTAGATTTCTCATACGAATGAGGTAAAGGTTTGTATATAATAATAGATTGGAAATCGGTTTGAGAAAACGAGCGTTGTTATAAAATAGTGTTGAAATCATTTGAAGAAAGAGTTTTGATATTTACTACTAGTATAGAAAACCTTTATATTTTGAAGTGACAAATCACAAAAATGATTGTAAAACAATCAATCACCGAAATTCACATTCGAAGACGTGAATAAAATCCAAAGAAATCGATTACGGAATCCATCGAGTGGATATTCCCAAAATCACGAAGAAAATGTCATCAAAGTCGATAATAAGTGATAATAACAAAAGGGAATCAACACGAATCGATTAAAGTTGGAAATTCAACAAAATAGACAAAGTAGGCAAAATAGCATCAGGTCGGTCGGCCGGCTACAGAGCTCGGTCGGCTGGCCAGAAGCAGAAAACTTGCTCGGAGTAGCAGGTCGGTCGACCGGCTACAGGGCTCGGTCGGCCGAACTGCAAATTTCTACAGTTCCTGCCCTTTTTCAATGAAGTGCAAATTCCTCCAAAACGCGACCGTTCGAGCAATGGACCTAAGGAGCCTTAGCCAATTAATACCCCAGCTCCATTAGCTCTCCGATCCGCCACCAAAAACATGTTCAAACATCAAAGTTAGGATCTTTAAAGAATTGAACCAAACATTAAAAATTTGGATATTCACCAATTCAATCCAAACCCAAAGCAATTGCACAAAAATAAGTGTTAGGAATTCATACCTAATAATCGAAGATAGTTATAGACTAAGATGTGAGATAAAAATCTCACCTTTGAACCCAAATGATTGAAGAAGGAGCTTGAAAGCAAAGGAGAATCAACCACTCTTCAAATCCAACTCAAGAAGCTTGATTCTAAGCTTTAAAAGAAAAACATTCCCAAAGTTAGGTTTAGGAATTTCTGAAAATGATAAGAGAATGAGTTGGAGGAGAAGAAGAGAAGGCTTACCAATGGGTTCTTCTATTAGTTTGGAGCTAGAGTTTGATTTGCAAAAGAGAACTAGGGCTTGGAGTTTTAATTTCCTATTCCACTCTCCATTGTTATAAAAGCTTGAGTATTAGGAAATGAGGAATGAAGTAATGAAGAGGAGAAGGGGTTGGGACTAAATACATAAGTGGGGTTATTGGGCTCAGCCCAAACCAAAGCCCTAAGTAAAAGTGGCTAAATTCTTCTAACTCCAAACATATCAAAGCTTATACTCAAAAAGATCGCAAACGACGTTTTGAACTCAATGGAAGTGGTCCTGAGTCCTAATTCGACCGTATGCAAAAAGTAGCTTTTCAGACTAAATTCCGAGTATCGATAAAATATTTAAATAAAATATTTAAATATAAAATCGATAAATATGCGGGTTGTTACATTGTTTCAATGTTGTGTGTTGATTTATTTATAATCTGAGTATGATTATATTTGTGATTGAAATCGTTGAAGGCTATGGTTTATCCTAATATATTTTTGGTATCATAGGATACCATAAATATAAAATTGGATTTTTGAAATTAAAGTAGAAAACTTTAAGTAAATTCATTTTAAAGAATTGGGTGAATTTAAAAGTATAAAATTTGATTTTTGAAATCTTATCGAATTAATTCCAAAATATGGGAAAAGATTTTTATAAAGGAATTTTAAGTAATATTGTTTAATAGTGATTCCGATTTTAAATAGTTTGGGAGAAATAAAGGGATTTATTTTAAAAGGTAATAAATTTGGAAATCAATTTGAAAATTGATTTGGTGTTTAAAAATAAATCTTTGGGAAATCAATATGAAAATTGATTTAGTGTTTGAATGGAATTTGGTTTGGTGTTTGAAAATAATTTTGGAAATCAATTTGGAATTTGATTTGGTGTTTGAAAATAATTTGGAAATCAATTTTGAATTTGATTTGGTGTTTGAAAATAATTTTGGAAATCAAATTGGAATTTGAAAATAATTTTGGGAAATCAATTTGGAATTTGATTTGGTGTTGAAAGTGAATGTCTAGAAATCGATTTGGAAATCGTATATCAGTGGATACTTGAAAATTTAAATTCCTAATGAGAATTTATAAAGGAAAGGGAAATTTGTTTGAAAAAAAATATTGGTTTATTTTTTTTAAAGTGTGGAAAGGAATTTACGGATTTGGAATGTGAATTTAAAATAAATCAAGAAGGATTTATTGATTGATTTAAATGGATCATTTTGAAATGGAAAGTGTATTTTCCCTGGAAAGCTGAGTATGTTTTCAAAGTAGCTTTTAAAGTATAAATTAAAAGTTCTAGAATTGGTTTTAAATGAATATCGTTAGAGAAATTATTTTCGGAAATTGTTTTTAAATCTTTATAGCAAATATTATTAAGTTGATTATAGAAATGGTTATTTTAAAGATTAAATTGGTATCTAAATTAGAAAATGGATATTTTAATAATCACACTTTATTTAATAATCTTATCTCTAGAATTGTTTGGACTTGAGTTTTACATGAAATATTGGAATAAAATTTCATAACTACTTTTTTTTTAAATAAAGTGTTTAAAGTAATTATTATTTGAAATGTTTCCAAGTATGTTTTGGATAAATGATTTAAATTATTTTAAAGTATTTGAACTCGGAAAATTTTCAGTGGAAATAAATATATGAAAATTTATTCCGCTTAAGGAAAGTGATTTGAAAATTTGTTTTCAAATGGTTGAAGTGTAAAAATATATCTTGTGAAGATATTTTGAAAAATAAATAATTGGGGGAAAATTATTTAAAAACTAGTGATTGTTGTGAATTATTGATTGATAGTTAAATAACCGACTATCAATATTGGTCTTTAAACGGAGTTTGAATTTCGATGCGACCGGGGGTCGGATTCGAAATGGATATTCGAAAACCACATCGAATCATTGTGATGGATCTTTTATTTAAAAGATCAAAGTGGAAATTTGTCGTGATTTACTTGAAATCTGAATGTAACACTTATTTTTAAAATAAGCGCTCATTATTCGAATTAGCCGGGAGAGGACTTTGTGTCATAAAACCCATTCTGAATAATGATACGACGAAATGAGATTGCGTTTGAAGATGGTGTTGAAGACCGGGTATTTTCGAAAGCGAAAGGATTACCTGTCAAATGTCTCAGCACCGAGTTGCTTCGGTATAGAGATTTTATCACCCTTTTTGATGGGGATTCCGGACGTGATTAGTGAATATCCGGATTGCAAGGGTTTCTTTGAAGTGCCTTCAGCTCCGTTCGGTCCCCGAACGGACTTGTATGGATGTATGTCTAGCGTTATACTTTGAAATGTAAAGCTGGTTTCTATCAAATACATTTCTGTTGGTGACGGAGAATTTATTCTCTTAGCTTAACACCCTTCTCTGAGACGTATGGGCTCAGAGGTTATGTAGTTTATGGTTACTAGTGATACATTCCCAATTTGGTAATATGGCATACGAAGTGTTGCTGATCATTTATTGATCGAAGCATGGCTTTGTGAAAACGTAGCTTTGTGGACGAGACTTCGTCGGACCTCACACCCCGGAAATGGTCGAAACAGGAAGAATGCAGTAAGGTTGTTTGGGGGTAGCGCCATTAGGGTATGTCCATTTCCTTCTAAGAAAATGTGGTATCACGGTATGGAGCCCAGATATTTAACCTTTGTGGTTGCTGCAAATTTATTGCTTTGTGGTTGTTGCTGTGTAGTTGAGCATCCTCGGATAAAGGTCGGTAACGACCGGGGGTGGCATACTTGTAGGGATATCTAGTTACAGCTATATTACAACTTGAGGTAACCCAGCCTTGTGTTGGCAGAGATCCGGTTAGGTTCTCGGGGCATCCCTCCAGAGGCGTACCCATGTGGCATAGGAAGTTCCTTAGCCTGACCATTTATTGAAAATCCAAAGAAACAATATGTACCCTGTACGGTTCTAGTTGTATAACCTACCATGGAATGTGGTGGTAACCTGCTATTGAACATGGTAGCTATCGTAGGCATAGTACGAAATGTCTATGCTAGCTAAGATTTATATTATACTTTCGAAATGTTTTCCACACTATGCACTAATGATAATATTAAAAAAAGATTTTGCGTATCAAGCATGTTTGACTATCATAAAGAGAAATCTCCTCCAATAGTGCGTTTGCATTGTGTGTGTGGCGGGAAACCTTATGGTAGTGTAACGACCCGCAAATCCGTACCCTTTGAGTCAACACTATTCTACAACAATCAACTCAAGTTGCACAGAAATACGAACCATTTGGGTTTAAGAAGAAGAGGTAGAAGAAGAGAAAACAAAATCAACATCAGAATCTAACCATCGCAGCGGAATAAAATATAATAGATAATAAATAATCTTTACTCAAAATCAAATATATCAATTTACATATATTACATCATCAGAGTACATCAGTCACAGCTCACATCAATAACATACAATGGGTACACAACAACTCAACACAGCGGAAATATATATATATATATATATATATATATATATATATATAAGTACGAGAATACGTATCGTCCTCCAGCTCGTCTCCTGAGCTCCACAGCATCATATCCTGTATTTTATAATACTCGGTCTAACCTGAGCATTACAGTTAAATAACACCCGAGTCAGTCTGGAATACCAGCGTGAGAAAATCACACCCAATTGATTATTAAAGTTTCAAAAATTCTTCGAAAACAAAAGCATCTCGTAAGACCACGCCACAAATAATCATGTCGGGTTTTTACCTTACGATAGCTAAAACAATTTTTATAGAAATCCTCTGATATTATAATAGGGTCTATATACAAGTACTTATAAAATAGCCGAAGTTGTTACATTATTAAATTCCAGCTACTAGCCACAGAGTGGGTAATACAAACAAAACTCGTACAAGGCTCGTAGGGAGAATGGATTTCCAACCAATGACTAGGCACTGGGGTACCACCTATCACAGTACGGGGCCTAGATCACCGTACCGAGGATTACTCCCTTCATCCCCTGCAACACAAGGCCGGAACCATTCCTTACTGAACAGTCCCGAACAAGATAAACCCCGTGGTTGGCGCGACCAACCACCCACTAAGCCGAATAAAAAGGGACATCTAGACAGGGAAAATATCTTGTCCTGCTTGGGCATGACCCACCTAACCTTGCTGCATATCCCCTGATTTTCAGTCATTCCCGGTTGATGAGGCTTGAGGCTAAGCATTACCTTTAGAATGTTTCACTTAGAATGCCCATCGCCCACCTGACGATGTTTCGCAAGCATTCATCCATACAAGTCCGTCCCGGGTTCGAATGGAATCGAAGGCACTACTCCTACTACATCCATTTTGGAAATATCCTCAGGATTAGTAGCGACTAGACCTTGCACTTCACTGCTCCATCTTCGACTCCGTACACGTTTTTCGCACGAAACGTACAAACCGAATCAAAGTGGTTTTCGAGAAATAAATCTCGATCCCGGTCTCTTCGAAACGATCAACGCATTTGTCCAATATTGATAGTCGATGATTTAACTATCAATTAATATTCACTAACAACCATCAACCAATAAATAATTTCCCAATTATTTATCCATCTCAAAATATCTTTACAAGATATATTTTCACTTTCAAATTCCTTTGAAATAGTTTCAAACCATCATTCCTTTTAGGATAAACTTTCCCAAATATTTTCTATCTCCACTGAAATCACCAAGCACAAACTAGATTTTTAAAATAATTTAAAACACTTTATTGAAAAATACATTTACCGTTTAATTTAGAAAAATTACTTTAATACTTAATTTTAAATAATACTAGAAATAATTAAAACAAGGTTACCTTATAACTAAACATTGGGTTCCTTCTTTAATCAAAATTCCAAATCATTCTTTAAATAATTACTGTTATAATAGATTAAAAGGAAATACTTGCTCTAGACTTTAAATATTAGAAATAATAAATTTTACAAAACATACTTTTTAAAACAACTTTAAAATCTTTTAACTTATATTTAAAAATTTACTTTGAAACGTACTTGGTTATCCAGGGAGAATTTCAAATTTCAATCACTTAAATCAATTTTCCAAATTGATTTCCAATTTATTTTATTTGAAATAAATACTTTTACTTATCAGTTCATTTCCAAAGTCAGTAGTTATGGAC
Organism: Allium cepa; assembly: GCA_030765085.1. Lineage (NCBI taxonomy): Eukaryota > Viridiplantae > Streptophyta > Magnoliopsida > Asparagales > Amaryllidaceae > Allium > Allium cepa. Next base: position 209,500,305 of record CM060943.1, read on the forward strand.
TTTATTATTATTATTATTATTATAATTTTATTTCTTCTTTACTCTTTCAATAATCCAAATCTTAAATTCTAAATAAATGTTTGTTCTTTTTAATTAATAATACTGCATTTTAAAATTCATTAACTTTCTGTATATTCAAATTTTCCTTTCCATTCTCAAGATTCATTTATTTGAATTTTAAGTCACTTTATTTCTTTTTCCAAGTTATTCTTAAATTTATGCCATAATTATTTTACTTGCAATTTCACTTCTTTTATTTTCATTTTCAAAATCAAATTTATAATTTCGGTAATTCATTATACCCAATTATATCAACCAAGCCATAACATTCAATACTTCCACATAATTCATTATAGAATATCAAACAATCAGAACAGAGAATATAAAATAATTTTAAAAAATAGTTGAGGGGTCCAGTTGGATCCCTCCAACCTGTTTTCCCTGCATCCACAGATGTCAGCACAACATAATACACCAATTCCAAAATATCATACTATATCACATCAATCAATTCAACCATACAATCAATTATTAAATTTAATCATTTAAATTTAAATTTAAACCGAGTGAGATTAACCTACCTTTGCTTTTTGTTTTGCCATCTGATCCAATCCTGACTTGTTTTCCCCACAGTATTAAACCTTGTATAACAATTTTTCGATTTATTAATATTTGAAACGAACCGAACAATTTATTTCCATCTTATAAATTTAATTTCATTTAACTTGTTTTTTTTAACTAACGATATGTTTTTTTTTAACGGCAATCGAACTCATTTGGGGGAAAGAAATATAAGAGGAGGGAGACGCGATACATAGATTCGCTCGGCCACCATTTCTTAATTTTTTTTGTTTCAAGTGCTGTAAGGTTTCGAAAAGGAGAAAGGGAAACACGTTTATAACTCTCGTTCATTAGCTTCTGAGAGAAGACGAGGGTAGCGTGCTTGAAACGAGTAAAGGATGGCGTATAAGAAAAGCTCGACTGAATAAATTATTATTAATTTAGTTTTTCTTTCAGCGCGTTATTATATCGTACACTCACACTCTAATTCCGATCAATACGAAATTTGAAATCCGATAATAATTCAATATTACGGATCCAATGGGACTGGTTCGTCGAATTCCGAGACTGTGCCTCGGAAGGCTATTTTTAGATTCAATTTAAACGATATAAACTTCAAACTTTACCAAACCATTGTTAAATTTGATTTCATCACTTCTATTGTCTTCAATATTATCAATATAAGTTTTATAAACCTTCAATTTATTTTCAACAGGCTTAAAATTCCAGATTCAACATTTTACTCAACTTCTAATCATTAAATTCTATTATGCAATTATCAAATAAATAGCGATATTTGAAATTCAAGTTGCAATTATTATCTTAAATATTTAAAATCAATTAAATATCCCGATTTTAAATGCTCGAAAATTCCGGGTCATCACATTCCTCCCCCCTTAAAAGAATTTCGTCCCCGAAATTACTAATTAGGAAGAATGATCCAATACCCGTTTATTATTTCCTTAAACCAAACAGTTTCTAACAATTCAGCATCGCACCAACTATCTTCTTATAAAAGACTCATTATTATTCTTATTAACCTTCCAAACTTCTCCATAGTTTCAAACTATACAATTGGTTTAACCATTTAAGTTTCAATTTAAAACCAAATTTTGAATTATCAAAATTTTCTCAAAAATTTTCTAACTCCCTAAATTCCTGAAATTTTTTGCCAGCGTCTCCTTTGCGCGGCTGACTCGGTACAACTACAAAATGGCTCTACGGTCTCCCAAATCCAAAAAGAAAACAAAAAGCCAAGTGGCTCAATCCAAATCCAAATCCAAATCCAAATCCCAATCAAATTCCATACCAAATTTAAATACATACCTTTTGTCGAGCATTTCAAATTTTATCTTTTCATATCAAACCCAATTTTCTTTTTCCCTTTATAATACCTACATACCTGCTTAGCACCCATATCCAAACACGATATCCCAAAAACATTTTATCGACTTTCCCACAAAATGCCAACATCTATTCATTCCAATATTGACTTAAATTACATTGGTAGTATCAATTTCCATTTAAGACTTCACCATTCCCTCTTAAATTTAGTTTAAGCATTTTATATGCTTCTTATATTTATTTTCATATTACCATTTTAGTTTATATCCATTTCTATTTAAATCGATTCTTTCATTTTCATATGAATTCAATTTATCTTTAACTTCAAATGTTAAATTTTATTTTTCATTTATAACTAATTCATGTCATTATTTTAATTAGTTTCATTCACTAACTTATTTCAATTTCTAGTTTAAAATCGGTTTGTCGTTAACAAAAATTTCCAAAAATTTTCAAAATTTTTCTACCTTCCAAAATTTCTGAATTTTTTTGGCAGAGTCCCTTTGTACGGAGGAGCTTTTGCAATTTGACAAAAGAGATAAATATATATACATCGACCCACACGGTCGGAAAAACCAAAAACAGTTCATATTTCCTATTTTTGATTGCGTAGGCGTACCTTATTTAGCATTTTTAAGCAAGCGCCTTATTATTTTTAGCAAATAGCACTACCAAATCCAGCCACACGGCTCCCAGGCACCTGTACTTACTCAATTTAAACATGTAAGTGCCAAATATATGCAGTTTAACTATATTTCACTTATTAGCAATAGTGAAAACATATGAATACTAAAAGAAATGCACATCAAATATTTTCCGTAAGAAATTTTTATAGTTTCCATGTTGATTCAACTGTTTCAATTAATTTATAACTATTTTCATCCAATTCTGAATGGTTTTCAATCCACTCGTATACAACTTCACCAAATTGAATGGTTTAAAACTCAACTATTTACTTTTAATTTATTTTTAAGCAACTGAACTCATATTTAATCCAATTGATCTCAAAAATCAATTTATTTACTCCCACCAATTTATAGAATTTTAATTACTTCCACTTACATCCAATGACAATTTATTCTATGCAAATTTGACGAGATCTATGTGAATAAATAAGTACTTATGTTTTATAATCAAGTTAAATTGACTCCGACTCAACTTACACTTAATTCTTTTCCATTTCGGATTTATTCACAATCTATATATTCTCAGTTTCATTGCATTTCAACTTTGAATACATTCACTTGCATTTCCTTCTATTAACCAAACTAGTTCATACAAATCTATTAACATCTTAGGTTCGTCTTCATTACCAATTTAAATTTCCTTTTTATTTTTATCCATTCACAATCATTTATTTAGCTCGACACATTCCATTTAAATTTCATTTACAATCCATTTATTTACATTTAATTCCATATTTGTTTATTCCAAACTATTTCATTCAATAACCATTTCTCAACTTATTTAAACCACATTTCATTTGATACTTATTTATTCCATCATTTATTTATTCAATATAATTAGTTTATCCACATTCACTTAAACCATTCCAATAAACTCGAAACATTCTATTTTCCTTATTGTCTCAAGTTATTTCAATCCCTTAATAATTTAAATGGTTTACCATTATTTATTTAAGAATTTTCATTCATTAAATATTGTCGGCAACTCACCGAATTTTATTTCAATTAAAATCATTATTACTTGATTTAAATCCAATCCACTATCAATACACTTAGTTTGAAGTTGAATTCAGTTCAACTCTCCTTCATTCATTTAGCTTAAATCAATTTTCTTCAATTTATTCAAATTTTACACTTAAGCTCATTCTCATTTTGCAAACAAAGTTCTCTTTTCAATTTAACGTGATTCTAATTTAATCCAATCCCATTTCAAACTACAAATTTATTTGATTATATTTTAACTTTCTAGATTCAGCTTATTCAATTTATTACCTGGCTATTTTCCAAGTTATCTTCACTTATTTGGATTTTATTTGCAATACAACCCATTACCATTTTAATCCATTTACATTTTTCTTCACTAATGATTCAAGTCGAATTTGATTTATAACTTGAGTTTTATTTCCAAATTTCATCATTAGCTTACAATTCAGCTTCTATTTAATTTCATTGAATTCCATTTACACATTTCATTAACTAATTTATTTTCAATTAATTATAATCCAACACTTGAATTTTTATCCCAAATATCACTCCATTTAATTTTCTTAAGTTCAATATTTATTTTATACTTCAAGTTTGGATCCTCATTTCATTTTTCAATTTATCAAAATATTGATTTTGGGCATTGTATTCCATTTTCAATTTAATAAGTCACAACTTATTATACAATTCCATTCATCATAAGCTGGAATATATTCATCTTTTATTTTTAACTCAAGCCTTCTATTTATTTATAGCCCAAACATATTTTATATCCATGGATCTTTAATTCTTTTATAAGTTATTCTGATTTATTAATTTCAATTCTCATTTCTTATCCAATTTACTTTCCATTTATTCAGGTAAGAATCTAATTCATTCAATAATTCAATTGAATTTTTATTCCAATTCAATTTTATTTTAACTCTAATTTATTCAACTCAATTCGATTTCAACTTAATTCGAAGACAACTGGATATTATTTTCAGCTTATTCAATTTATTTTAATCCAGTTAAATTTTGTTCTCCAATCCAAGTTAATTTCATTTTAACTTTTCACTTTAGATTTATATTCCATTATCCAAAGCTTAAATTTCTTCCTGATTTACAAATCACTTCCGTTTATAAGCTTACAACTTATCTTATTCGGATTTTAAAACACCCAGCTTTGGTTTCAAATTGTTTTGAAATCTCCAACATCTCAAATCATATTTCTCAGTAATTAAACCAATCCTGGTTTTATTCCCAACAAATTTCTTTTGAGACTTTCAAAAATAACTAGCTTTTCTGAACAAATCAATTTGGTAGCAATTCATCACTTAGAAACTCGAAAATGAACATCGACGATGCTGCAGTCATCACCGAAGTTATTTTCCAGCGACTGAAGTGAAATCAAATGCTAAATCTCTTCCCAAAATTTATTTAAAACAATTTTCCTTTCAGAAATACCCCAAAAACAACAATGCTACTATTTATCTTCAAAATACTTCCCAAATCTCTGGGTTTTAAAGTTTCAAATTCTGTTTTAATTTAAATTTTAACTATAATGCATTTGTATAATTTATGCTTATACAAATTCCCATTTAATTATATTTCCATTTACTATTTACGTTTATAATCCATATTTATGAATTTCATTTTATAATGAATTTATTCCTTCAAACTTTGGTTATTTTTTTTCAATTTCTAGTTAAATTTTCACTTAACAATGATAATACTTTAATATTATCATTTCTAACATCCAAGCAACCATATATTAGCTAAATAGTTTACAAAAACTTTCTTTATAACGAAAATATATTTTTAGGTAAAATTATTTCATTTACCCATATTTAAAACAATACCGTGTCGATTGCTCTATTCAAATGTTTAGAAACCCCTTCGATACAGTTGCGCAGACTGTATCGACGAAGGTTCATATGCCACTCAATAAACCAATCAACACAATATTAAAACAGTTTATATTCACTAACAAATACGCGCTCATATCTACTAATACGCTCATACCCATTCTAGAGTACTATAGACTCTATTTATGAGTAATTCCTACCAGAGCCAAGGTTATCACCAACCTATGCTCTGATACCAAGTGTAACGACCCGCAAATCCGTACCCCTTGAGTCAACACTATTCTACAACAATCAACTCAAGTTGCACAGAAATACGAACCATTTGGGTTTAAGAAGAAGAGGTAGAAGAAGAGAAAACAAAATCAACATCAGAATCTAACCATCGCAGCGGAATAAAATATAATAGATAATAAATAATCTTTACTCAAAATCAAATATATCAATTTACATATATTACATCATCAGAGTACATCAGTCACAGCTCACATCAATAACATACAATGGGTACACAACAACTCAACACAGCGGAAATATATATATACAAGTACGAGAATACGTATTGTCCTCCAGCTCGTCTCCTGAGCTCCACAGCATCATATCCTATATTCTATAATACTCGGTCTGACCTGAGCATTACAGTTAAATAACACCCGAGTCAGTCTGGAATACCAGCGTGAGAAAATCACACCCAATTGATTATTAAAGTTTCAAAAATCCTTTGAAAACAAAAGCATCTCGTAAGACCACGCCGCAAATAAACATGTCGGGTTTTTACCTTACGATAGCTAAAACAATTTTTATAGAAATCCTTTGATATTATAATAGGGTCTATATACAAGTACTTATAAAATAGCCGAAATTGTTACATTATTAAATTCCAGCTACTAGCCACAGAGTGGGTAATACAAAAAAACTCGTACAAGGCTCGTAGGGAGAATGGATTTTCAACCAATGACTAGGCACTGGGGTACCACCTGTCACAGTATGGGGCCTAGATCACCGTACCGAGGATTACTCCCTTCATCCCCTGCAACACAAGGCCGGAACCATTCCTTACTGAACAGTCCCGAACAAGATAAACCCCGTGGTTGGCGCGACCAACCACCCACTAAGCCGAATAAAAAGGGACATCTAGACAGGGGAAATATCTTGTCCTGCTTGGGCATGACCCACCTAACCTTGCTGCATATCCCCTGATTTTCAGTCATTCCCGGTTGATGAGGCTTGAGGCCAAGCGTTACCTTTAGAACGTTTCACTTAGAATGCCCATCGCCCACCTGACTATGTTTCACAAGCATTCATCCATACAAGTCCGTCCCGGGTTCGAACGGAACCGAAGGCACTACTCCTACTACATCCATTTTGGAAATATCCTCAGGATTAGTAGCGACTAGCCCTTGCACCTCACTGCTCCATCTTTGATTCCGTACATGTTTTTCGCATGAAACGTACAAACCGAATCAAAGTGGTTTTCGAGAAATAAATCTCGATCCCGGTCTCTTCGAAATGATCAACGCATTTGTCCAATATTGATAGTCGGTGATTTAACTATCAATTAATATTCACAAACAACCATCAACCAATAAATAATTTCCCAATTATTTATCCATCTCAAAATATCTTTACAAGATATATTTTCACTTTCAAATTCCTTTGAAATAGTTTCGAACCATCATTCCTTTCAGGATAAACTTTCCCAAATATTTTCTATCTCCATTGAAATCACCAAGCATAAAACTAGATTTTTAAAATAATTTAAAACACTTTATTGAAAAATACATTTATCGTTTAATTTAGAAAAAATACTTTAATACTTAATTTTAAATAATACTAGAAATAATTAAAACAAGGTTACCTTATAACTAAACATTGGATTCCTTCTTTAATCAAAATTCCAAATCATTCTTTAAATAATTACTGTTATAATAGATTAAAAGGAAATACTTGCTCTAGACTTTAAATATTAGAAATAATAAATTTTACAAAACATACTTTTTAAAACAACTTTAAAATCTTTTAACTTATATTTAAAAATTTACTTTGAAACGTACTTGGTTATCCAGGGAGAATTTCAAATTTCAGTCACTTAAATCAATTTTCCAGATTGATTTCCAATTTGTTTTATTTGAAATAAATTCTTTTACTTATCAGTTCATTTCCAAAGTCAGTAGTTATGGACTTTATTATTATTATTATTATTATTATTATTATTTTATTTCTTCTTTACTCTTTCAATAATCCAAATCTTAAATTCTAAATAAATGTTTGTTCTTTTTAATTAATAATACTGCATTTTAAAATTCATTAACTTTCTGTCTATTCAAATTTTCCTTTCCATTCTCAAGATTCATTTATTAGAATTTTAAGTCACTTTATTTCTTTTTCCAAGTTATTCTTAAATTTATGCTATAATTATTTTACTTGCAATTTCACTTCTTTTATTTTCATTTTCAAAATCAAATTTATAATTTCGGTAATTCATTATACCCAATTATATCAACCAAGCCATAGCATTCAATACTTCCACATAATTCATTATAGAATATCAAACAATCAGAACAGAGAATATAAAATAATTTTAAAAAAAGTTGAGGGGTCCAGTTGGATCCCTCCAACCTGTTTTCCCTGCATCCATAGATGTCAGCACAACATAATACACCAATTCCAAAATATCATACTATATCACATCAATCAATTCAACCATACAATCAATTATTAAATTTAATCATTTAAATTTAAATTTAAACCGAGTGAGATTAACTCACCTTTTCTTTTTGTTTAGCCATCTGATCCAATCCTGACTTGTTTTCCCCACAGTATTAAACCTTGTATAACAATTTTTCGATTTATTAATATTTGAAACGAACCGAACAATTTATTTCCATCTTATAAATTTACTTTCATTTAACTTGTTTTTTTAACTGACGATATGTTTTTTTTAAACGAATAATTAAATTTTCACTCATTCATTTTAAACTAATAATATAAATTTAGACTCTGCAACTTTAAAACTGGACAGTAAACATTCTTTACTATAACATATATATATATATATATATATATACTTACTTAGTCCTCAAATAAATACACCGATTACTTAAAAGTCGAATGATTTATATATACTAAATTAAGTTTAACTGAAGAAGATCCAGAATACCTCACTGCTCCTCTGCCATGGCCGCGACATCGCTTTCCCAAACAATACCACCGAAGAACTCGCGACCACCAATATCCCATCTACCTCGCCACACTTACTCGAGCTCGCGCCACGAATCGAAAGATCACATCGATCTCGCAGCCACCCCAAAGCCACGCGCCTTAACCACTCTAGTTCGATGAGTCGGCCTATACGAACGCGATATCCAATCGCGTGCCCAGATGCGATATCCTCTCTTAGAAAAAGAGAGGAGTAACTGACGGCAAGGGTCTCGACTTCGAATTTAAGCGCCGCCTCTCTTCCTCTTTTTGTTCTTTTTTTTTTGACAGCAATCGAACTCATTTGGGGGAAAGAAATATAAGAGGAGGGAGACGCGATACATAGATTCGCTCGGCCACCATTTCTTAATTTTTTTGTTTCAAGTGCTGTAAGGTTTCGAAAAGGAGAAAGGGAAACACGTTTATAACTCTCGTTCATTAGCTTCTGAGAGAAGACGAGGGTAGCGTGCTTGAAACGAGTAAAGGATGGCGTATAAGAAAAGCTTGACTGAATAAATTATTATTAATTTAGTTTTTCTTTCAGCGCGTTATTATATCGTACACTCACACTCTAATTTCGATCAATACGAAATTTGAAATCCGATAATAATTCAATATTACGGATCCAATGGGACTGGTTCGTCGAATTCCGAGACTGTGCCTCGGAAGGCTATTTTTAGATTCAATTTAAACGGTATAAATTTCAAACTTTACCAAACCATTGTTAAATTTGATTTCATCACTTCTATTGTCTTCAATATTATCAATATAAGTTTTATAAGCCTTCAATTTATTTTCAACAGGCTTAAAATTCCAGATTCAACATTTTTCTCAACTTCTAATTATTAAATTCTATTATGCAATTATCAAATAAATAGCGATATTTGAAATTCAAGTTGCAATTATTATCTTAAATATTTAAAATCAATTAAATATCCCGATTTTAAATGCTCGAAAATTCCGGGTCGTCACAGGTAGTTTCATTTTGTAAAAAGCATAGCGGATTTCTTTTCCTTTCATTGTGAAAATAACTGTTTTTAGGATTGCACACCACTCCCATGACTGACCTGGAGTTTACTGTTCCCTTTCTAAACTCTGAGTGCCCATAATTTTCCACACGGGCAGCCTAGAGTTAGGTTATCAGTTATTCGGGAGCGAAGTCAAGAAGTTGCTGTGGAGATCAGAAGTTCAAGCTGGATGTCGAGGCGTATCACTTGTATATGTTATATTCTTTTCCGCCGTTTTGTTGTAACACTCTGATAATGTGATGCATAAACTGATATAGTGCTTTTGTTTTAAAGATTATTCATTTATCTATTATATTTGTTCCGCTACGAAATGTGAGATTCTGCTATTGTTTCTGTTTCTTCTTCTATCTTCTTCTTCTTTAACCCTAACGGTTTGGTTTTTCGGCATTCGATTGTTCGGCATTTGATACAGTGGCCGTATTGATGTCGACTTTCGAGTGTCGAAAAATTGGGTCGTTACAATTGTGGTATCAGAGCATTTGGTTAAGCGACAACCTTGGCTCTAGTGGGGAATACTCATTAGAGATAGAGTCGGTAGTACCGTAGAATGAGTTTGAGTGTAATAATAGATATGGGCGCGCATTTGTTAGTGAATATAAAAATTGTTTTGTATTGTGTTGACTTGTCGGTTGATTGTTTATAGATTCTGGTCGGTGCAGTTTAGCCAACTGTATCGATAGGGGTTTCTAAACTCTTAAACAAGATAAACCGACACAGTATTATTTTAAAATACGGTAAATGAAATAATTTTACCCAAATTATTTTTGTATATAAAAGAAAATCATTTTCCGTAAATTATTATAGCAAATGGTTGCTTGGTTGTTAGGAAGTGATAATATTTAAATTATTATCATTGATTATTGAATAAGAAATTGAATCATAACCAAAGGTTAAGAAATAAATTCAAATACAAATGGGATTTGTAGATATAAATTTGTAAATGTGATTTATAATTTGGAATAGAATTCCATAGGAATATTTGGAAATGTTTGTGAAAGGATTTGAAATTTGGAAAAGATTAAATTCCCTTGGAGTTTGAAAATGAATTTCAAAGGATTTAGAAAAATGTTTTGAAGGGATAAAAGTAGTAAACTCTTTTCGGTCGCTGGAAAATAATTCTGATGATGATCGCGACATCATCGATGTTCATTTTTGAGTTTCCAAGAGAGGAATTGCTGCCAAATTATTTAAAAATTGAAGTTGTTTGGAAAACTGGGGTTGGTTTTGGAAATTCAAAAGATAATTTGAATTGATTTCAAAAATGATGTTGAAATGTTGGAAAGATTCTGGAATCTGATAATAATAGTTTTGGAATAAAATTTATTAAGGTTGAAAATAAAATTGTGAATGAGTAAATAAATTTACAATTTCAAGTAAATGAAAATGAAATTGAATGTTGAAATTCATTTCGGATTTGTAAGCAAATAGAACTGGAATTGGAATTGATTTGTGATAAACAAAGCGAAGTATTGAAATCTAAATTAGTAAGTGAAATTAATTGAAGGAATTACAACATAAAATAGTTTGAAATGAATTGAGTTCAATAATTATAAATGAAAAGTAAATTGAATTCATATGGAATTGAAAATCCAGTTTAAACAGAAGTAGATATAAACCAAAGCGGTGAATTGAAAATAAATATAAGAAGTATATAGAATATTTATATTGAACTTAAGAAACGGATAATGGAATTCTTAATTAATTTTTGAGTTGAGAAAATATTCTAAATTGATAAGTGAATGAAGGATAAACTAGAAATTGTGAAATGGTAATTGTGAATAAGTAAACGAAAAATGAATGTGAATAAAACAAAAGAAAATTGATATATCTAATAATCAATTTGGAATAAATACGTAGGTTGTACGTATATTATTTTATTCGCACAGCGATTTGATCCAAAATTCGAGCACAGAATTTCGAGATAGTTATATCGATCCGAGTTAGGATTTTTCACTTGATTTTCGATGACGCACCTGGATATGGATTTTTGGTTGATTCTGGAAATTCTCTATCATAGTTTACGGCTATGCAAGAAGAATGACGGTTTCTGATCAAGAAACCAGATCTGAGTCCGCACTAGAAAGTCGAGTGGACGATACTAGTTCGGAAGTGAAATTTTGTGATCGAGTGAGAGATCGAATTGGTATTGCATACGAATGATATAAGTGTATCATACGGGCTTGAATGAATATGGAAACTTTTGTAAAGGAACGTGCAAAATAAATTTGAATGTTGTAATTGGATATTATGGCTCGTAGGATATACATGTGTCATAAAATAAAATGGAATTGGATTTTGATTTCGAAGATAACTTTGAATTGCTCGAAAAAGGTATGCATTTAAATTTCAATATGAAATTTGATGATTTTCTTGTCTAGCCGCTTGGCATTTCATTTTCTTTTTGAAATCTTAGGGCCCGTTGTGGCATTTTGTAGTCGTACCGAGCTAGCCGCGTAAAGGAGACGCTGGCGAAATTTTTCGAAAATTTAGGAAGTTAGAAAAATTTTGAGAAAATTTTGAAAATTTAAAATTTGAATATAAATTTAAATTTGAACTGCTAAGAAAATAATATTGTTTGGAAACTATGAAAGATTTTGAAAAATTAGTTGAAGTAATAATGGTCTCTAATAAAAAGATTTGGGTTGACAGGTTGTTAAAACCGTTTGATTTTGGGAAAATAGTAAACGGGTTAATAATCATTCTTTTTAACTAGTAATTTCGGGACGAAATTCTTATAAGGGGGAAGAATGTGACGACCCTGAATTTTTGAGTATTTGAAATGTAAATATTTAATTGATTTTAAACATTTAAAAATAGTTTAACTTGAATTTCAAATATAACTATGAATTTGGAAATTAATTTATCGAAATTGGTTAAAAATTTGAATCTCCAGTTTTAAGCCTATTAAAAATAATTTGATGGCTTAGAAAATTCATATTGATGAAACTGAAGATTGGAAGCTTTAGAATTGGATTTGAAAATGTATGGTTTAGTTTCGGAATTTATATCGTTTAAATCGGTATTTAAAAATAGCCTCCCGAGTCACAGTCTCGAAACTTGACGAAACCAGTTCCATTAATTATCGAATTTCAATTTTTGTAGTGTTTGGAGTGATCGTTTGACCGTACGATAGATAAACGCGCTGAAATTAAATCGAAAATTCAATATAAAAGCTGGGTCCAAAAAGCTATCTTCTCCATACGATCGAATTTGGACCCGGAACCTTTTCCATTGCGTTCAGAATAGGGGTATAACGTTATGCACGCCTGGCGGCATGCCTCGATTGGAGATCGAGATTTTGAGTTGCGGAATCATGGCGATTTAAATTTGAATTTGAAGTAAATTCACAAAAAGGAATGAAAAAAGAAAATAATAATAATAATATAATAATAAATAAACAATAAGACACATACCCTCTTGTACAACACGTGTTCGTTAAAGATTTACACGTGTTCGTTTGAGAATTTTTTATTATTTAATAACCGTGCTTTCATCTTTGTATAAAACAAAAGAAAAATAAAAAATCAAACGAAAACACTTTCGTCTCCGTTCAAAGGGAAGTAATGGCCACGATTTTTTATTTCAATCCAAATTTCACTTTCGTGCCAGTTCAAATAAAAAAAATACGAAATCGAATTTGTGAATCGAATAATCAATGGTGCCACTCAAAAGCAATTGATCGGCAGCGTAATTTCGTGGATATGGGCGGCGTTAGGGAAATCGCGACGAGCATGGGAACGATGGGATTTGTTTTAGTCAACCAAGGGTGGCGATCATGTAGAGGTGGGGCGGCATCTCGAGCTCAACGTCATCGCTCGATTTGGGGGGAACTCGAGCTGGTTGCTTGCATCAAAGGCATCGGCAGTGCCGCCTGGCAGGAGGCTGGGCAGGAGGAGACTCGGCAGGGGCGGCCTCGAGATAGACATGGGTGGTAGGGCATGGCATTCGAACTCGAGCGAGCATGTGCGATTAGTGTTCGCGGTCTCGTCTCTGACTACCGACGAACGCCAGGGCCATGAGGTATATTTTTATATAGTTCATTTATTAAATTTAATTAATTTTATATAGGGAAAAAATTAATATAGCTGTATGTATATAGATATATATAATGAAGTACATATACATGCAGTTTTTTTACAGTAAAACAGAAATATATATATATATATATATATATATATATATTCAAGTTGAAAACTGATTTAAGGAAATTAACTTGTTAAAAATTAGCTTATTTAATGATTTAAGAAATTTTTGTAAAAGAAAATTTATAGCTTGTTTAAAATAATGTATTATAAGTAATTTACTTGGTTAATAAAATTATTTAATTATTTTAATTACTAAAGGATTTTCAAAGGGAATTTAGTTTGAAATTTATTTATTTATTTAAAATAAATTATGAGTTAAAATTAAAATAAATTTATTAATGGATATTAATTATTCGACTTGTTCAAATGTTAATAAATCCTAAATTGTTTATACAAGGTCAAAATTGCAAAGAAAACAAGCATGCATGGAAATGGGTTGCGTGCATAGTTAAATGTGAGATCTTCTCACTCAAATTATAATAATTGAAAATTTCAGTTATTGATTGATTGTTGGATTGTGATAGTATATATAGTAGTATATATATATATATGTATATATTTGGAGTGATTGATTTCTCGCATTATATGGTGGATGAGACCCTATGCGCCGCATAATAGCGGATGATATTATATAATCCCATGTACCGCGATATTCCACCTCAAAGTGGAATTGGTATTTAATTGTTGTGCTAACATCGGTAGATGCAGGGAAACGGGTTGGAGGGATCCAACTGGATTCCTCAAATATTTGAATTTGTTTCAATGTTGTGTGTTGATTTATTTATAATCTGAGTATGATTATATTTGTTATTGAAATCGTTGAAGGCTATGGGTTAGCCGAATATACTTTTGGTATCGTAGGATACCAGAAATATAAAATTGGATTTTTGGAAATTAAAGTAGAAAACTTTAAGTAAATTCATTTAAAAGAATTGGGTGAATTTAAAAGAAGGAATTTAAAAGTATAAAATTGATTTTTGAAATCTTATCGAATTAATTCTAAAATATGGGAAAATATTTTTATAAAGGAAATTTAAGTAATATTGTTTAATAGTTGAAGAATTTATTTAAAATTCAGATTTTAAATAGTTTGGGAGAAATAAAGGGATTTATTTTAAAAGGTAATAAATTTGGAAATCAATTTGAAAATTGATTTGGTGTTTAAAAATAAATCTTTGGGAAATTGATTTGAAAATTGATTTGGTGTTTGAATGTAATTTGATTTGGTGTCTGAAAATAATTTTGGAAATCAATTTGGAATTTGATTTGGTGTTTGAAAATAATTTAGGAAATCAATTTGGAATTTGATTTGGTGTTTGAAACTAATTTTGGAAATCAATTTGGAATTTGATTTGGTGTTGAAATTGAATGTTTGGAAATCGATTTGGAAATCGTATATCAGTGGATATTTGAAAATTTAAATTCCCAATGAGAATTTATAAAGGAAAGAGAAATTTGTTTGAAAAATAAATATTGGTTTATTTTTTTTAAAGTGTGGAAAGGAATTTACGGATTTGGAATGTAAATTTAAGATAAATCAAGAAGGATTTATTTATTGATTTAAATGGACCATTTTGAAATGAAAAGTGTATTTTCCCTGGAAAGTCAAGTATGTTGTCAAAGTAGCTTTTAAAGTATAAATTAAAAGTTCTAGAATTGGTTTTGAAATAATATCGTTGGAGAAATTATTTTCGAAAATTGTTTTTAAATCTTTAAAGCAAATATTATTAAGTTGATTATAGAAACCGTTATTTTAAAGATTAAATTGGTATCTGAATTAGAAAATGGATATTTTAATAATTACATTTTATTTAATAATTTTATTTTTAAAATTGTTTGCACTTGAGTTTTACATGAAATATTAGAATAAAATTTCATAACTATTTTTTTTTTAAAATAAAGTGTTTAAATTAATTGTTATTTTAAGCGTTTTCCAAGTATGTTTTGGATTAAAGATTAAATTATTTTAAAGTATTTAAGCTCGGTAAATTTTCAGTAGAAATAAATATTTGGAAATTTATTCCGCGTAAGGAAAGTGATTTGATTTTTTTTTCAAATGGTTGAAGTGTAAAAATATATCTTGCAAAGATATTTAAAAAAATAAATAATTGGGGAAAAATTATTTAAAAACTAGTGATTGTTGTGAATTATTGATTGATAGTTAAATAACCGACTATCAATATTGGCCTTTAAACATAAAACATTGAATGGCGAATGACTGGAAGAAATTTGGTTCTCAAGAATATGGTGACAGAATCAATTCTTATTCTTTCGATTCCTATCCAGATTATAGATCTCCATATAAATCTTTTCATCATGGGAATCCTGTTCGCGTCCCTTACCCAATTAACAGAGAAGTTAGATTTCCGCATGCTCAAAATCGATATCATAAATATAACAACCCGAATCAGAAATGGGGATTTCAATGTTATCTGCGTGGAGATAAAAACCACAAGATTAAAGACTGCTCTAATTCATTTAAATGTTTCAATTGTGGAGTGGCTGGTCATAAGAGATCGTCGTGCCCCTCGTTTTTCAATCCGTTTCTCAATTCTAAGCCGATCTTCCCTTATTCCGATCCTATTCACTCGAAGCCATTGAGTATGAAAGATCATCACTTTCATTTTGTTCTTGATTTCTTGAGATTGAGGAGTCTATTTCTGGATTGTTGTGTTGGAAATATTGCTGAATGTAGCTATTTGTTTAACAAAGTATTTTGGCACTTTGATTGCTTGACTGCCGATAACATAGGTTAGTATTCGAATCTTGATAATCAGAATGGTTTTCAAGTTAAAGATTTTTCGAATAGTAATAATGTTTTTCATGATTTGGAGGATTTGCATTGGATTGATACCGAGAAGTTTTATCCATCTGACTTGAATAATGATCTCCATGATGATATCTTTTTATTAGACCCTAGTGTCAGAGGTTGTTATTCTCATTATCCTGAATCAGTGGATTTGTCGATTGTTGATTTTTCAGATTCAATGTTTTCGAGTTCAACTGTTATGGATGGTTATGAGGTCACAGATAGCTCCGCTTCTACTCAAAGTTGTTGCATTTTAGGTTGTGATTTTGTTGATGATTTTGGTCCTACTGTTAATTTTTGTGATGAGGCCGGAGAGGTTTATGACCAGGTTAATAGGAGTGAAGAGAGATTTGGTCAATATTTTACCATAACCGATAGTGACATTCTTTTTCAGATGAGGAAGAGAATAAGGTTATTGGTTGTGGTCCAGAGGATTTTTTCTCTGTTCATTCTTGTTCTATGGGTCTTTGTTCATCTGAGTGGTGAGAATTTTCAGGACTTGAAAAGGAAGATGGATCCACTTTCAATGATGGTGAGTTGTTTGATTCTTTGCATAAGTCATTTAAGGATAATGTTGGGTTGAATTTGGTTAGTCTTGATGGTTTTAAAAATCCTGTTAAATTTAAATGTGCACACGAGTTTGGTGTGTCACATTATGCACTCTGTTTTCAAAAGATGAAGCTATCTGGTGTTAATGTATTGATTGAAGGCTCGCAAGCTATTGTGGATGATTCATATTCTGCAGGGGTTTTTGTTTTCTCTTTTGTTCTTTCTTTTACATCTGATTTGAGGATAAGGGATTCTATTATGTTTAGGGATGGTCAATTCTATTTTTCCTATTCTTGTAAATTGGTGCCTCAGTTAGTTATTCCCTGGGAGGTTTTCACTTTAAAGTTTGGTATTCTATTGTCTAATAATGAAATGGAATTGTTGAAGTTAAATGTTCTTGAAGAAGCAACTGAATCAGCTTTTTGAAAAGAAGTGAGAGGTTCATAAGGGGATTGTTCAGTAGATCAAGTTACAAGTGGTTTGGAGAGCAATTTTATTGTTAGCAATGCGAGTGAAGATATGGTGAATTCCAAATTACAGCAATCCGATGGAGTGGTCTTTATTGTACAGGCGGTTTCAAGTTTGTTATGTATTGTTTTCTTGCGGCTTATGGTAGATTTCCTCGTTCTCCTGTCCATGCTAAAGAGTTACTTAGTGAAGCCAAATTAAGGAGAAGAAATTGTAAGGGATTTTCAGCTGGTAATATTAGGAGAATTCCTCGTTTAAATTGTAAAATTACTTAGTCTTCTGATTGAGGATTGTCGTTTTTCTGGGGGAATTATTGTGTTTTTATTTTATTTTAGAGTTTGTATGTGGTTTGTGTAGATATTGTATTTGGTGATGTTTCAGCTTTGTTGTGGAGGTTGCATTTACAGTTGAGGATTACTTTCAGTTGGCTGGTGCTCCTTAGATGTTGCTATTGACCGAAGTTCAGATTGGTATCGTCTCTTTAGGATCGGTTTTTAGTTTTTTAGGGGTTTTTGTGGGTTTGTTTTTTTCCTTTTTACGGGGGTTTGTTTTGCTACCTGCCAGACTTGCTGGCTGCTCCTTACTGTTGTTGTAATATATATGTGCATGTGTGCTCTCCTCTCTTGTAGAGGACCACACATTTTTCTCAAAAAAATATTGGCCTTTAAACGGAGTTTGAATTTCGATGCGACCGGGGGTCGGATTCCAAATGGATATTCGAAAACCACATTGAATCTTTGTGATGAATCTTTTATTTAAAAGACCAAAGTGGAAATTTGTTGTGATTTACTTGAAATCTGAATGTAACACTTATTTTTAAAATAAGCGCTCATTATTCGAATTTGCCGGGAGAGGACTTTGTGTCATAAAACCCATTCCAAATAATGATACGACGAAATGGGATTTCATTTGAAGATGGTGTTAAAGACCGGGTATTTTCAAAAGTGAAAGGATTACCTGTCGAATGTCTCTGCATCGAGTTGCTCCAGTATAGAGATTTTATCACTCTTTGTGATGGGGATTCTGGACGTGATTAGTGAATATCCGGATTGCAAGGGTTTCTTTGAAGTGCCTTCGGTTCCGTTCGATTCCGGAACGGACTTTTATGGATGTGTGTCTTACGTTACACTTTGAGATGTAAAGCTGGTTTCTATCAAATACATTTCTGTTGGTGGCGGAGAATTTATTCTTTTAGCTTAACACCCTTCTCTGAGACGTACGAGCTCAGAGGTTATGTAGTTGATGGTTATTAGTGATACATTCCCAATTTGTTAATATGGCATACGAAGTGTTGCTGATCATTTCTTGATCGAAGCATGGCTTTTGTGAAAAGTATAGCTTTGTGGACGAGACTTCGTCGGACCCCACACCCCGAAAATGGTCAAAATAGGAAGAATGCAGCAAGGTTGTTTAGGGGTAGCGCCCTTAGGATATGTCCATTTCCTTATGGTATGGAGCCCAGATATTTAATCTATGTGGTTGCTGCAAATTTATTGCTTTGTGGTTATTGCTGTATGGTTGAGCATCCTCGGATAAAGGTCGGTAACGACCGAGGGTGGCATACTTGTAGGTTTATCTAGTTACAGCTGCATTACAATGTGAGGTAACCCGGTCTTGAGTTGGCAGAAATCTGGTTAGGTTCTCGGGACGTCCCTCCAGAGGCGTACCCATGTAGCGTAGGAAGTTCCTTAGCCTGACCATTTGTTGGAAATCCAAAGAAACAATATGCGCCCTATATGGTTTTAGTTGTATAACCTGCCATGGAATGTGGTGGTAATCTGCTATTGAACATGGTAGCTATCGTAGGCATAGTACAAAATGTCTATGCTGGCTAAGATTTATATTATACTTTCGAAATGTTTTCCACACTATGCACTAATGATAATATTAAAAAAATATTTTGCATATCAAGCATGTTTGACTATTATAAGGAGAAATCTCCTCCAATTGTGCGTTTGCATTGTGTGGCAGGAGGCCTTATGGCAGTTTCATTTTGCAAAAAGTATAGCGGATTTATTTTTCTTTCTTTGTGAAAATAACAATTTTTAAGATCTCACACCACTCCCATGACTTACCTGGAGTTTATTGTTCTCTTTCTAAACTCTAGTTGTCCATATTTTTCCACACGGGCAGCCTAGAGTCAGGTTATCACTTATTTGGGAGCGAAGTCAAGAAGTTGCTGTGGAGGTATGGAGTTCAAGCTGGATGGCGATGCGTATCACTTGTATATGTTTTATTCTTTTCCATTATTTTGTTGTAACACTCTGTTAATGTGATGTATAAACTAATATAGTGCTTTTGTTTTAAAGATTATTCATTTATCTATTATATTTGTTCCGCTGCGAAATGTGAGATTCTGTTATTGTTTATGTTTCTTCTTCCATCTTCTTCTTCTTTAACCCTAACGGTTCGGTTTTCCGGCATTCGATTGTTCGTTATTTGATACAGTGGACGTATTGATGTCGACTTTAGGGCGTCGAAAAATTGGGTCGTTACACTTATTCCGCTACATCTTGCGAATAGATGCCTATAGAGTCATTATCATTAGCCATTATTGCACCATCTATCAGTCTAAAAACATGTTGGCCAAGAAGAATGCACTCAATCCTTTACAACTAATGAATGTGTTCTCTCATTCACCAGCTCTCTTCCACAAAACTCAAAACCTGATACCATAACTCAACAGTATTCAACAACCACCACAAAATATATTTTTCAAACCAACTCATGTATAACTCAAACATCATAGCTTATAAATATAACACATTCTTTTTCCACAAAATATCATCCCAATTTTTCCAAATTGCAATGTACAACAATCAACATCGACTCAGCTTCTTGAAACTTTAACTTCTTCATCCACAAATCAACCTACCAATAAAAATTCCCATCACATGACCACTAATGGTAAAAACAAAATGGAATAGTTTATATGAAAGATCTACAAACCCCTTAAGAAAATGAATCTCACCACAAATCTTCCATCAACTCTGACCTTGAACCTTCTACAGTGAAACAAGCCAATAAAGATCCCAAATGACAAGGCCATGTTTCAGGAGCATGATTCTATTGTTCGAAATAGGACATGGAATTTTGTTCCATCTGATCCATCTTCGAATGTTGTTGATTACAAGTCGAATTTTCAAACTAAAAGTTTGGTTGATGGGTTTGTTGATAAATCATATTTAGTTGCCAAGGGTTCCACCGATGTTTGGGCGTTGACTATCACGGAACTTTCAGTCCAGTCGTTAAATCAACAACAGTATGATTTGCTTTCTATATTGCAGCAACTAATGGTTGATCATTATAACAACTTTATATCGATAATGCTTTCCACTAAGGCTCTCTTTATATGCTATGTTTACGATGCAACCGATGGGTTTGTTGACAAAGACAATCCTCATCATGTTTGTAAACTAGGTAAAGAAACCAAGAACCGTGGCTTGCTCTTTTTCTAAAACCGAATATCAAGTTGATATTAGCACGTCTATTGAAGTGCATCAGATATGTTCTTTACTCGTTGAGCCACATGACAATCTACCTTAGCAACTGGTTATCTATTATGATAATGTTGGTGCAACATATATGTGCTCAAATCTAGTTTTCCATTCCTATATGAAATATGTTGCACTTTATTTTCATTTCATATGAGAACAAGTTCAAGGGTGTTGAATTAGTTATTTTTGGAAGGGTGTGGGCCTAGATATACTGTCGAAGTTAGACTTAGTTACTACAGATTTCATCCTAAGTCATTTTTACTTAGAAAGTAATATATATACTCCTACGAATGTATGTGCGATCAAGATGTTTCTTGAAAATCCAATAAAAAGAAATTGGACACTGAAAGATTTAAGATAGAGTTATTAGGCTCTAAAAAATAAACAAATATAAATAATTGTTGACGATTACGCCTACATCAATTATCCCTTTTGGTCAGATCAAAAGGGGAAATAAGAACAATAGAAAGTTATAACAGTCATTGGTGATAAAGAAGCCATTTACACAATAAAATCATAGCTTTTAAATGATGGGAAAGTTATTCAAAGTCAATATATTGCTGGTAAAAAAGTTGAAATGCCTACTCAAAACCCAATGGTTAAAGAAACTAATGTCATTGTAGAAATATTTGGTCTATCACTTTCCATTTCCCTAATAACTCCAGTGTACCTTTAGAATATCCTAACGTCAAAATGTCCATCCTTTATCCATCTCTGGATGATAATCATTAAGGAGATTGTTAGCAAAGTAGTATTAAGCTTAGTTTTAAGTTCATGAGAAGTTGTTACTAAGCTCCCGTTGATAAACTACCACCATCTTCTACCATTCTACCGAGTTAAGTATGACATATTCTAAAGATGTTGTTAAGGAAAATACTAATTTATCTTTGGTTTATTTAATAAGTATACCTATTTATGAATTTTAATTCTTTAAGTCATTGCTCAGACTTATGCAATGTAACAAGGTGAAGCCGATCCTATGATATTTGCAGCCAACTTCAAGATGAGAGAGATAAGGCTTGGAAAATTATGATTTTAACTTAGAATATTCAAAAATACATGATGCAAAGAAAGCACCAAAGAGGCACCTTGAAAAATTGAGGAATCCAAGATTATTTCTTTCAATATTGATTCGACAATAATAAGGCAGTGAGGCACAACTTAGAAGGGATGGTAATCGACGTGGCAAAAACCTAGAAGAAGAGAATAATTCTCATAATATTACCTTGGAGAAATGAAAACGATTTAAACATTTGAACAAATCATGAAGATAAATAAAGTCCATGTAGATTAACTTTTATATGTCGTCTAGCGTGATCTCTTAGACAAATACTATAACCTCAACTTCCCTTTGGTTGAAAATGTCCATGAAGCAACCAAGAAAAGATATTAAGGATAGAGTATGAGAAAAAAGATAAAGGAACAACAGTGTAAACAATAATATGATCAAAAGCCCATTTTCTTAACACTTTGAATGAATATAAAGGTTTTTCTAATGCAACTTCCATTCAATGCAAAGTTTGTGTTAGATTCTTGATAGATCTAGGAATGGACTAGTTGGGCGACCGCCAAGGCCCCTTCCTGTGCTAGCCTGTTAAAAATGCTTCTTATGATGTAAATATTACTAGCATTAGTGTTGCTTATTTTCTCACAAAAGTATAACCATCTCCATAATGCACAAAGCCTAATAGCAAAGGCCCACTTGATGAGTGTCAACCAACATCTTTCTTCGTCCAATCATTTGTTTGCACAACAAGCTTCACACCGAAAATCCTATCCTATTTCAAATATAATTTTCAATGCTCTACAACAATGAGGACTAAGGTTCCCTTCTTTTTCATCAGCCGCCAATAGTATCATCTCCTTCCCTCTTCACTCAATTTTCTTCTCTACCACTTTTGTCATTTATCTCTTCGCCTCCTGTAACCCTAGCTTTTACTAAAGTTGCAGTTCTACATCTTGAAATTGCTCTTCGCTACCGATCCACTTTTCCATGCTCCACTTTCTACCATCCTTCTCCAAATTTATGCTTGCTCGCCCTCTTCAAACCTGTTTTCATTTAAATGTTTTGATACCCTTTGTTTTAGCGGGAGTTGCTTCTAAGGAGGCATTTTCTCTTTAGCGTTCTTCAGTTGGGTAGGTATCAGTCGCGGTTTTGGTAACTAAGCCTATATAATGTTTAGTTAGTGTGGTCGTCGATGCTTTTACCATGATCTTTTCCATCACTTTGACACCACTCCTTAGTGACTGTCTTTTAGCTCGTGTGAGTTTTGTTATTGTTTTGTCATTCTTCTTTATGTTATGGTGTTTGCATTGGTGGATCTACACTCCTTGTATCGTTTCTGGCTTCAGCTTTGGCGATGCCTGCTTCTTTCGTGTAATATTGCAGTTTTTGGTTGGTGCCTCCATGGTGGCAGTGGATGCATGGCAGTGAAAGCACTTGGTCCTAGGTTGTTTTATCTATATATTTAGGTCAATTGGAGTTCATTGATTTGATTTTACAGCATTTCTTGTTGGTTATTATGAAGTTATGGTTTCCTTTGGAGCTGATGATAGATTGCTTTTGCAACATTTCCTTAGTATTTTATTGCTTTGGTATTTAATGCAATATTTTGGCAGTAGATTCTTCAGATTTTACTATAATATTGGTGTTAATACCTCAGTTATTGATTTTTATGGTAACAGTCTTGATAATAACCTTATACAATCATACAAAATACAGATACTAATGTTTTACCGTATTATGTAGTATATATTGCACAGGAGTTGAATCGAAAACTGTACAGTATAAAGACTTAAGAGATAGACATAAAAACTTGTGAGTTCAAAGACCAAGATAAAAAGATTTCAAGATTATAACCAAATATATATCTCTCTCTCTAATCTTTTATATTTTTAACCAAAATAAATTTCAAAATATTTTATAATTTCAAAATTTAAAATGTTTATAAACTACGTTCAAACTACTTTACAAAGGATCACATTATTTTACAAAGTATAGGAGTTTCAAAACATTTTAAAACAAATAAGTTTTCAAAATACACTAGCATATGTCGACATACAAGAATAGGGTATGTCGACATACATTCCGCCAATTGGTTTTTTAAATTTTGAAATAAAGTGTCTATTCGTCGCAACTATTCATGAACAAACATATCTGTTCATTTACTATAAAAAGGGAGTGCAAACGAGTTTTTATAACTAATTACTTACCTTCTTTCCTCCTTTTACTCTCTTGAAAATTCCATTGAAAAATATACCCTATTCTCTTTAAAATCACATAGAATTAATTCATACTTCTTTATATTGATTCAATACTGCTTTCTTACTGTTTTGGTAACATCTTTCTCAATTCAAAGAACAAAGTGCTGTCTAGGAGGCTATATGATCCATTGTATCCAAAGTTCAAGAAATTATCTTTGGAAAAACTATCAACACTGTTTGTATTTGCTTTAGGTGTGCTTATACCCGTTCAACTTAAGTGGATGTGCTTAGTAGCCATGAAATCTAGTGGGTGTGCTTGTAGCTCGGTCAAATCAAGTGAGTCTATAGTAAGCTTGGAAATTCATTAGGGTGTGTCTCATTGCCTTGAAATCGGGATTGTATTTGAGTTTGCCTTCTGCCCGGTTAAAGAATGGAATTTGAAAAGAAATCTATATAAGCAATTGTACGGGATTTGATGTTGGAGAAATCCGAACCAGTAAAAAACCTCTGGTGTCATCTCTCTAACTTTCTACTTTACTTTATTATTTTCATTTTTATCTATGATTGCATCTGTGATTATTTGTTGGTATATTTCTTTGTCGATAATATGTGATTTAATATTAATCTTAAAAGAAATATAAAAGGATTTTTATAAGTTAGGAAACACCATTCGTCCCCCTCTAGTATTTAACTAGCCTTAAGATCCATAATTATGCAACCCACCTTTGATTTTAGAGCAATACGACTTCAAAAATTCGTAATATGATTATTTTGAAAAGCTTAAATGAATAGCGATATTATTTATATACTTGTTAACACTTTTGCCGAAGCACAATCTACTGCTAGAATCTCACTTTTTAATGGTAGTAATTAGACTTATTTGTCATGTAGAATGAAGATTTATTTACAGTCTAATGGTTTAGATATTTGGAATATTACACGGAATGAGTACGTAGAACCTCAGATTACTTTGCATAATGGACTGTTAACCAAAAGACACTTCCATGGAATAATTCTAAAGCCGCAAATATTTTATTTTTCTCACTGGATAAAAATAAATTTAATAGAGTTTCTATTTGTAAGTCTGCTTATAAAATTGGAGAACACTGCAAGTTACATATGTATGCACTAGTAAAGTTAAACAGATTAAAATTTCCATGTTAAATAATTAGTTTCAGTTGTTTAAAATAAATCCAAATGAGTCTATTTCTGACATGTATTGTAGATTTTATGATATAGTGCGTTCTTTAGTACCATTAAGTAAATTTTTTTTGAAGAGGATCAAGTTAGAAAAATCCTCAATTCATTCTCTTTAGAGCGGGACCAAAAGAACTAGTAAAAGAAGAGGGTAATGACATTAGTACTTTAAAAATTGAAGAGCTAATAGATAATTTAATTTCCTATGAAGTACAATTGTCGGGCAAAAGATAAAGTAAACCAGCGTAAAAAGTCCAGCGCTTTCAATGCAATAACCGACGATCGGGATTCAAACGATGACAATGATGAAGAAATTGTTTTCATGACCAGAAATTTCAGATTGTTCTCAAAGTATAAAAAGAGGAACAACTTTCAAAAACCTAAAAACAAGCCGGATGCTGAAGATGTAAACATGTGTTTCACGACAATAGTGGATTAATAAAATATCAGAGGAAAGAAGCAAAAAGTGGTACTTTTTATATTTAATTTTTATTTCATGTTTTGTAGGAATAAAATATATATTAATAATAATATTGAATGCATATAAGTAAGTACGTATATATATATATATATATATATATATATATATATATATATATATATATTTCATGTTGGTTTTAATTTTGGATTTTACAGCCTATATGTTGACATAACCATACTATATATGTCGACATATATGCTAGAAATTTGAAATTTCATTTCAAATTCAAAATTTGGATAGTCCTCTTATTTTCATTAATTCAAATAACTGAAAATGAATCTTTTCAAGATTGAAATGTCATTTCTCTATCTATTAATTTACCCTATCTTTATCCATTCATTCATTCACTTTATTTCAAAATTCAAATTCTCTTATCTCTTAAATAACTCAAAAAGGGCCTCTTAAGTCAAACTCCTAAAACCATAAGGCTCTCAAAGAGAAGCAAAGGCTTTCTTTTTATTGATAAAGAAGCCATTGATACTTATATGAAGTATGCCACATGTAGAAAAGTTTTTCTGGGAAGAATTTCCAAATTTGATGATTTCTTCTTATGGTCTTTAAGATCTTTACTTTTAAAATCAAACTCTGGTTTAGTCGACTATTCACAAAATAATTTTATGTGTTATTTGCATTTGGTTAAAATGTTTTATGCAATTCGAATGGAATTTTTTTTCAAGAATGGGGACAAATTTGGAGTAGTGTAAACGACACTCAAATTGTTTTAAATTATGAACTTTTGGATCACATACTTGGTTTGTAAATCTAGTGGAATTGACCTCTCCACTTTTAAAATTAATGAACAAAATCTTGAAGTTTTTCATGATATTTTTAAAAGTGACGAAAGCTATGACGACCCGTCTTTCATTCTATAGAAAGACGTATCATCAATAGGAAAGAAATAAGTAGAAAAAGAATAGATAGAAAGAAAGAACAACAACATCAGAATCTCACAGCGGAAACGGAACAAAATATAATATATCATATAGATATTACATAGTCATTACATCAGAATACACAGTTATACAACTTCATTACATTAGACAGTCGTAAAGACCTATCTATCCATTACATCCCAAAATACAGCAGATAACTACACTACACAGCGGAAAGAGATAGATAGATATATCTGGACTCTTGCTCCAAGCTTCTCCAAAATTCGACATGCCAAACATGATCACTTGGCTACTCATAAAAATTTGAGTACCCAAGAGTTTAAGAAAAACTGAATAAACTCCGGCTCAGACATGGGTCTGGTGTGAGTAAACTGTTAAGTTGTTTAACTTGAAAAATCTTTGAAAATAAAAGGTATCTCGTAAGACTCTCGGCAAATAAACACGGACAACTTTTTCCCTTACGATAACCAAAACATTTGATAGGAAATCCAGTTATATTATAATAATGTCTAAGGTTTTAAATATAAAATACAGAAATAGTTGGAATGCTTACGTCTCACATTCCAACATAGTTGGCCACAATCAAAACCGTACAGGCACTTATTGAAGATTGGATTCCAAACAATGGCAGGGCTAATGGGGTACCGTCCGTCACAGTACGTGGCCTAGATCACCGTACCGAGGATCCATCCTTATCCTCTGCAACATAAAGCTGGAGCTACGCCTTACTGGATAGTCCGAATAAGATAACCCCGCGATTGTGGCCTATAACCGCCCACACAGCTGTGAGGACCACCCATGACTCCCGCACCATACAAGGAAATAGTGCGCTGTAAAGTGTGCCAGACAGCCACGGATGATCGTTAGGATAAGGTAAACACAGAATAGTCTATCGTATGACTTATAGCGCATGGATAAAATACAATAGAAAGTATACATAGTGAAGCTCTAACAGAAGTCTCATCATATAAGCTCATAACAATTTGATACAAACATCTGAATAGCCAATACATCAAGCCTCACTACATAACACTCAGAGAATCATACAAACAGCGGAATACCCAGTACATATAGTAAGAAAACAATATGCAAAAGCCTCCTGCTCGTCTTCGTCATCAACAGCGTTAGTCACTAAGAACAGCACCTGTCACCTGCTACCTAGTCTGCCCATCCCAACATGGATGAACAACCCAAGGTAATAAGAGTTAAACATAAAACCTTGAGTCAGACAAAAGTCTTAGTGAGCAGTAAATCAACTATCAAACATACCAAAAGAGTATAAAGGGTACAAAGGAATAGGAACCCAACCATCCCACTCCACCTCTTTCTACAGTGATAGCCCCCAGACACACTAAGCAGAACAAACATAGCAAAGCAGACAATTAAAGTAAAGCAATTATCACTCGAGTCAAGGTCGATGTTTTCTAAGTACAAACCACCAAGGCCTAAACCAAGATCAGATAAGCACCCACAAAACATCGCTCTTGAGACCGGGTGACAATACAACCAAACATCCATGACCCTGGCTATCATTGCCTTGATACCATCGTTAATTGAATGACCGGCACAATCTTTCAGCCGTCAGTCAAGGGCTAATGGCAACCCCGGTTCTAGACACAACTCCGCACGTCATCGCAGCCCGTGCCCAGGAATTTTCGCAACTACCCAGAGTACAAGCACGTCGTCGCAGCCCATGTTTGGGACTATCGAATCTGCCCAACGTACTCTTGCTTTGGTCATGCTAGAACCTTCAACAACAATGAAATCTCAGCCTCCTAGTCATCCTCCTCAATGACTATTCTCATACTAGCCCAAGCGCCTCTCGAGCCCACCATTATCAACCAACTCGAACAGCATCATCGAGTTATCAACATGCTTGGGATGATCCCGTCTAGATTAAATCAAGGCTATCTCACATCATGCTTTGCTTCATCGCATCATAGCAAAGTCCGTCATCATCGAATCTATCCATATGAACTTTAACATCCGCTTCATATGCCACAAGCGACTTTCACCACTCAAGAGCCTCTCCACTTAGCTTTTGAATCATCTTCGACCAACTTGTCCAAATCAACTATTAGCTAATTTGCAACAATCTATCAATCAAATCAATCATTAATCCAAGCAGTCAAACATTCAAACAAGATCTAATAAGCAATTATACAAGAATGGCAATTTCGTAATTAAAATGTCCAAATCAAACAAGTATGAATCATAAGCAAATATCTCTAAAACTTGATGAATAAACTTATATAAGTTAACATGTAGCAAAATGGGTATCCAAAACTTCATAGACAATGGATCTACATGCAAACGTAAGGAAAATGCAAGAAATCTCTATCTTTAACACATAAACAAGCCACCGATCCAATATACTCCTTTGGGTCCGTGTGAGAGATAACTACCACTCACCGAATCACCTAAACACCTCGAAAGATAACAACTTCAGATCTGGACAGCAAAGGATCTAGCTTGATCCGACAAGATTTCCCTTCAAACGATGAAATCTCTCTTCGATGGATGTAGACCTTCAACTTTAACTCTTGGATCTTCGATTTGATCTTCAATCTAGATGAATGGAAGCACAAGATTAAAGTGGAGAAAAGAAGTGAAGAAGTGTTGTAGTCGAGCTCTCAAAATGGCAGCACTTCGTCGCTTCAAAAATCCGGATTCCAAAAATGAAGATAGGCACTCCTATTTATAGGCTGAAATCCTTAACTTGTATGCCCCCTTAAGTCGGTCACGACTCATCAAGACCCACGACTTACGACTTAAGACTTACGACTTAAGACTTACGACTTAAGACTTACGACTTAAGACTTACGACTTACGACTTAAGACTTTCGACTTGAGACTTAAGACTTTCGACTTAAGACTTACGATTTAAGACTTACGACTTAAGACTTACGACTTAAGACTTACGACTTAAGACTTTCGACTTAAGACTTTCGACCTAAGACTTACGACCTAAGACTTACGACCTAAGACTTACGACCTAAGACTTTCGACTTAAGACTTACGACTTAAGACTTACGACTTAAGACTTACGACTTAAGACTTTCGACTTAAGACTTACGACTTAAGACTTACGACTTAAGACTTTCGACTTAAGACTTTCGACTTAAGACTTTCGACTTAAGACTTTCGACTTAAGACTTATGACTTAAGACTTTCAACTTAAGACTTTCGACTTAAGACTTACGAACAACAATTCTACGATCCTTCGATCCGTAAAAATACGGGTCGTTACATTCTCTCCCCCTTAGGAATTTCGCCCTCGAAATTCCAAACAAACAAGAGCAATCAAAACTATTCTGCATGCCTACCATCCATAGCAATCAACAAACCATGCATCCAACTACTAGCCTAGCATGCAGAATTCTAAGACTAGAACAAGTTACAAATTCATGAGATGTCACGACACCTTAGGGCCATACCTCGAAGAGTTCAGGATGAGCTGCCTTCATCCTCTCTTCCTCCTCCCATGTACAGTCGTTAACATCATCACTCCATTGTACCTTGAGCAACTTGACTACCTTCCTCCTAAGCTGTTTCGTGTCAGTTTCCACAACACGAAGCGGCTTACGAGGTCTTCTAATAACTGGATCAACTTCCAAATCTTCACAGCTATCAGCAGCAACCACTGTATTTGGGTCGTGCACATACTTCCGTAGATACGACACGTGAAAAATATTGTGCACACCCGACATCTTTTCTGGTAACTCCAACTTATAAGCGAGCTTTCCAATTCGCTCGACGATCGGGAATGGTCCAACAAATCTCGGAGTCAATTTTCCTTTCTTCCCGAATCGAATAACATTCTTTAGTGGAGAAATCTTCACAAAAACCATATCTCCTACGTCGAATTCCAAATCTTTTCGACGCTTATCGGCATAACTTTTCTGACGATCTTGGGCTGCCTTCATTCGTCGCTGAATGGTCTCTATACAATCTGAAGTCTGTCAAATCATTTCGGGCCCAAGTATCAGCTTTTCTCCAGTTTCCAACCAACATGTCGAAGAGTTACACGGTCTTCCATACATTGCCTCATATGGTGCCATACCAATACTTGACTGGTAACTGTTATTATATGAAAATTCCATCAAATGAAGATGATCTACCCATGATCCTCCGAAGTCCAAAACACATGCTCGGAGAAGATCTTCCAAAACTCGGTTGACTCTCTCGGTCAGACCATCTGTTTGGGGGTGATAAGCTGTACTCAAACACAATTCAGTTCCCAAAACTTCCTGGAAGCTCTTCCAGAATCCACTAGTGAACAATGGGTCTCGATCGCTCACTATACTCTTTGGAATACCATGGAATCGAACTATCCACTTAACATACAACTCAGCCAATTTTGATGCAGTCCTAGTTGATCGAACAGGAATAAATCTTGCACTCTTAGTCAAACGATCTACGATGACCCAAATCCCTTCATTTCCTGCTCTGGTTCTAGGTAGTCCATCGATAAAATCCATCGATATTTGCTCCCACTTCCATGTAGGAACTTCTAATGGCTGAAGCAATCCACTTGGCTTCTTCTGTTCGGCTTTTACCAACTGGCAGTTCATACACTTGGAAATAAAATTTCCAACATCCTTCTTCATACCTTCCCAGTAATAGGTTCTCTTTATATCCCGATACATCTTATTTCCACCTGGATGAATTGTCAACTTTGAGTGATGACTTTCCTTCAAAACTTCATTTCTCAATTCATCTATATCGGGAACAACCAGTCGTCCTTGTTTCCGAAGCCAACCCTCTTGATCGACCTCGAATCCATTATCCTTCTCTGGGTCCAATCCAGATTCCAAATCACGGATAATCTTGACAAGCTTATCGTCTCACTTTTGGCTCTCGCCAATTCTTTCCACTAGAGTAGGTCTTATCGATAAGTTTGTCAACATCTCAGGTTCTAATTCACATCTAGGCCTGAAGTCAAATCCAGCCAAATACTCAAGACTCTTCCATTCCGAAAACATGGCTCCCAAACCTGCATGTCTTCGACTTAACGCATCTGCCACTGCGTTACCTTTTCCCGGAGTATATGCTACACCAAAATCATATGATGCTAAAAACTCTAACCATCGTTGCTGTCGAAGATTCAAATCCTTTTGGAAGAAAAGATACTTCAATGACTTATGATCTGTAAACAACTCAAATCGAACTCCCAATAGGTAATGTCTCCACATCTTCAAAGCAAATACAATCGCCGCTAACTCCAAATCATGAGTCGGATAATTCCTTTCATGCGGCTTCAGTTGTCGACTTGCATATGCAACAACTTTATCTTTCTGCATTAGCACTGCTCCAAGTCCAGTACCACATGCATCGGTGTAAACTACCATCTCATCATTTCCACTTGGAATAGCCAAAACAGGAGCACTTGTCAATCTGTCTTTCAGGATTCCGAAAGCTTGCTCACACTTAGCATCCCATCTGAACACTTGGTTTTTTTTCGTCAACCCTGTTAATGGTGCAGCTATCTTGGAAAAGTCTTTGATAAATCGACGATAATATCCTGCTAATCCAAGAAAACTTCTCACATCAGATACATTCTTAGGTCTAACCCAATCCTGGATTGCTGCCACCTTAGCGGGATCAACCGCTATTCCATTTCCAGAGATAACATGGCCTAAGAACCTCACTTCACTCTTCCAGAAGTGACACTTCGAAAACTTAGCCCTCAGCTGATGTTTTCGCAAGATTTCCAAAACAATACGCAAATGCGTCTTGTGCTCTTCTTTAGTCTTGGAATAAATCAAAATATCATCCACAAACACAAGTACAAACTTGTTCAACTGATCCCTGAACACTCTATTCATAAGATCCACAAAATATGCTGGTGCATTGGTCAATCCAAACGGCATTACCAGCCACTCATAGAAACCGGATGGTGTCCTAAAAGCAATCTTCGACACACTATCCTTTTCCACTCTCAACTGGTGAAATCCCGTTGCTAAATCCATCTGAGAAAACACCTTAGCTCCGTGAAGCTGATCAAACAAGTCATTTATTCTCGGCAATGGATACTTGTTCTTCTTAGTCACTTTATTCAGCTCACGATAGTCCACACACAACCTCAACGATCCATCCGCTTTGGTTGCGAACACAACTGGTGCACCCCATTCGGACACACTACGCTGAATGAATCCTTTCTGTAAAAGGTCATCAACTTGCACCTTCAACTCTTGCTGTTCCCTAGGCGCCATTCGCCTCAGCGGCATCACAACAGGTCTGGCTCCTTCAACTAGATTGATACGAAACTCGATCTCTCTATGCGGTGGTAACCCGTTGACCTCGTCAAAGACATCCTCAAATCCATTCACGATAGGCACCGATGATAGTCCATCCCGTGGAACAACCAGCGAATACATGAAACTCATGAAGACGCCTTCTTCATGCTTACATCGTATCACAACCTTTCGACCCTCCACATTCTCGACTGTCACCTCCAGCCTCTTGCAATCAACCCTTGCCGCATACTTCCTAAGCCAGTCCATACCCAAAATGATTCCGAACCCCGCAAAGTTCAGAACAAAACAATCACAAACAAAAGAGCAATCATGACTCGATACAACTAGACCACGGCATATCATACACAAACATGACGAACCCCCAACTGGATTAGTCACAACCAATGGTCTATCAACAATATCTGGTTCCAAACCCAACCGGCCTACAAGTTCACTACAAACAAAGGAATGCGACGCCCCAGTATCAAACAACACTCTAACTGGAACACCACAAATGGAAAGAGTACCTTGAACCACCACACTCTTCCCCTTCTCTTCTGCAGTAGGAGCTTTCGAAGATGATGGAACAGCCCCCAAAGCATAAGCTTGCACAATCTGCTTGTCCTTCCTCGGTTCCGGACAATTCTTCCTGAAATGCCCCGGCTTATCACAGTTGTGGCACTTCGCCGGCGCCTTCTGATTCTTACAATCCCTGGAGAGATGGCCCTTCTGCTGGCAATTGTAGCAGGTCACTTCACCCTTCGGCTTCTTTTGACCATTCTTACCCTTCTGCTGCTGCTGCTTCCTCTTCTTGTTTCCACCTTGCTCCTTGGTCACAACAATAACAGATCCTTCCTTAGGAAACAGATTCTCATGCCTGAGAGCCTTCTCCACAATCTTCTCAAACGGATCGTCCAAATGATCCACCAACTGCCTCCCAAGATAACTGTCCAGGCCTGTCACAAACTTCTCATTCTTCTGATAAGGGGATTCAATATATGACCGAGCATACTTGGAAAAAGCTTCAAACTCAGAAACATACTCAAGAACTGGTCTTCCACCTTGCTTGAGCTCCACAAACTTCTTAAACAAAACAGATTTCTGAGCTGTAGAAATGAACTTAGCTTCAAATCTGACTTGGAATTGCTCCCAAGTGATCTCTTCCTCTGGAGTATCAATGGTGATAGAGTTCCACCAATTAGAAGCTCTTCCCTGAAGCTGTCTTGATGCAAGCTTCCTCTTAGTCACATCCTCAATTCCCAAGTCACCAAAGATCCTCTGCAAGCATCTATCCATCTATGGACTTCTATGGTTGATTCTGTTCCCAAGAAAACCTTTTCTCCAAGAGCAGTATAGTCCTTACAAAGCTTAGCAAAATCCAATGGTCTTGGGGCTTGAACCTGAACTCCAACATCTACCGATGGCCCTGGAGCTGGCATCCTTCTCATGATCGAAGTCATCATAGCCTCGAACATAGAAGCATAATCAGCGACCCCCTCAACAGCATGGCCTCCCCTAGCAGCTGGTCTCCCTCTTCAACTCATTCCTAATATCGAAAAGAAACGATTAATATACCCTGAGAAACAACTGCATAAGAAGTTCAAATCCTTCTAAGCTACTATATTATATATATAGTAATCATCCATCAAAATTACAATTACGTCTCTCATACGTAGTTACGTCAGCGAGCGTTGGCTAAAATCGATTAACCAAAGCTCTGATACCAAATGTGAGGACCATCCATGACTCCCGCACTATACAAGGAAATAGTGCGCTGTAAAGTGTGCCAGGCAGCCACGGATGATCGTTAGGATAAGGTAAACACAGAATAGTCTATCGTATGACTTATAGCGCATGGATAAAATACAATAGAAAGTATACATAGTGAAGCTCTAACAGAAGTCTCATCATATAAGCTCATAACAATTTGATACAAACATCTGAATAGCCAATACATCAAGCCTCACTACATAACACTCAGAGAATCATACAAACAGCAGAATACACAGTACATATAGTAAGAAAACAATATGCAAAAGCCTCCTGCTCGTCTTCGTCATCAACAGCGTTAGTCACTAAGAACAGCACCTGTCACCTGCTACCTAGTCTGCCCATCCCAACATGGATGAACAACCCAAGGTAATAAGAGTTAAACATAAAACCTTGAGTCAGACAAAAGTCTTCGTGAGCAGTAAATCAACTATCAAACATACCAAAAGAGTATAAAGGGTACAAAGGAATAGGAACCCAACCATCCCACTCCACCTCTTTCTACAGTGATAGCCTCCAGACACACTAAGCAGAACAAACATAGCAAAGCAGACAATTAAAGTAAAGCAATTATCACTCGAGTCAAGGGCGATGTTTTCCAAGTACAAACCACCAAGGCCTAAACCAAGATCAGATAAGCACCCACAAAACATCACTCTTGAGACCGAGTGACAATACAACCAAACATCCATGACCCTGGCTATCATTGTTATCATTGCCTTGATACCATCGTTAATTGAATGACCGGCACATTCTTTCAGCCGTCAGTCAAGGGCTAATGGCAACCCCGGTTCTAGACACAACATCGCAGCCCGTGCCTAGGAATTTTCGCAACTACCAGAGTACTAGCACGTCGTCGCAGCCCGTGTTTGGGACTATCGAATCTGCCCAACGTACTCTTGCTTTGGTCATGCTAGAACCTTCAACAATAATGAAATCTCAGCCTCCTAGTCATCCTCCTCAATGACTATTCTCATACTAGCCCAAGCGCCTCTCGAGCCCCCCATTATCAACCAACTCGAACAGCATCATCGAGTTATCAACATGCTTGGGATGATCCCTTCTGGATTAAATCAAGGCTATCTCACATCATGCTTTGCTTCATCGCATCATAACAAAGTCCATCATCATCGAATCTATCCATATGAACTTTAACATCCGCTTCATATGCCACAAGCGACTTTCACCACTCAAGAGCCTCTCCACTTAGCTTTTGAATCATCTTCGACCAACTTGTCCAAATCAACTATTAGCTAATTTGCAACAATCTATCAATCAAATCAATCATTAATCCAAGCAGTCAAACATTCAAACAAGATCTAATAAGCAATTATACAAGAATGGCAATTTCGTAATTAAAATGTCCAAATCAAACAAGTATGAATCATAAGCAAATATCTCTAAAACTTGATGAATAAACTTATATAAGTTAACATGTAGCAAAATGGGTATCCAAAACTTCATAGACAATGGATCTACATGCAAACGTAAGGAAAATGCAAGAAATCTCTATCTTTAACACATAAACAAGCCACCGATCCAATATACTCCTTTGGGTCCGTGTGAGAGATAACTACCACTCACCGAATCACCTAAACACCTCGAAAGATAACAACTTCAGATCTGGACAGCAAAGGATCTAGCTTGATCCGACAAGATTTCCCTTCAAACGATGAAATCTCTCTTCGATGGATGTAGACCTTCAACTTTAACTCTTGGATCTTCGATTTGATCTTCAATCTAGATGAATGGAAGCACAAGATTAAAGTGGAGAAAAGAAGTGAAGAAGTGTTGTAGTCGAGCTCTCAAAATGGCAGCACTTCGTCGCTTCAAAAATCCGGATTCCAAAAATGAAGATAGGCACTCCTATTTATAGGCTGAAATCCTTAACTTGTATGCCCCCTTAAGTCGGTCACGACTCATCAAGACCCACGACTTACGACTTAAGACTTACGACTTAAGACTTACGACTTACGACTTAAGACTTACGACTTAAGACTTACGACTTACGACTTAAGACTTTCGACTTACGACTTACGACTTAAGACTTTCGACTTAAGACTTAAGACTTACGACTTAAGACTTAAGACTTACGACTTAAGACTTACGACTTAAGACTTACGACGTAAGACTTACGACGTAAGACTTACGACCTAAGACTTTCGACTTAAGACTTTCGACTTAAGACTTAGGACTTAAGACTTACGACCTAAGACTTACGACCTAAGACTTTCGACCTAAGACTTACGACTTAAGACTTATGACTTAAGACTTACGACTTAAGACTTACGACTTTAGACTTACGACTTAAGACTTACGACTTAAGACTTACGACTTAAGACTTTCGACTTAAGACGTACGACTTAAGACTTACGACTTAAGACTTTCGACTTAAGACTTTCGACTTAAGACTTTCGACTTAAGACTTATGACTTAAGACTTTCGACTTAAGACTTTCGACTTAAGACTTACGAACAACAATTCTACGATCCTTCGATCCGTAAAAATATGGGTCGTTACAACAGCCGAATAAAAAGAGACCTCTTGACAGGGGAAAATCTTATCCTACTTGGGTGCTACCCACTTAGCCTTGCGTGAACCTCCCCTATTTTAGCCATTCTCGGTTGATGAGTCTTGAGGCTACGATTACCTTTTAAGAACACATCTTGGAATGCTCATTGTCCTCCATTGACGACGGTCTGATAGTATTCATCCATACAAGTTCGTTCCGGGTTCGAACGAAACCGAAGGCATTATCTCGTTACACTCATTTTGGAATCACCCTCAGAGTTAATGACAACAACCCTTACACTCTGAAACTTCATCCAGATCTTCACTTGAGATTTCACGACCTATCGTTTAACTTGGATCGATGTGGTTTTCGGATAATCAAATTTGATATCCGATCCCTGTCTCATCGAAATCCGAACGCCGTTTTAAAGGTCAAGTTGGTTAAGGTTTAAATAATTCAATTCACTACTTTGAATTCACATAGCATTTATCTCAGATAGATAACATACATTTATCACAGATATATCCAATACCACATCGTAGAATATCACAGATTATCTTACTATATATATCAATCAATCTAGACATTCTATACAATCATTCATTCATAAGCAAGAATTATTAATCCATATTATAATTAACTCAATTAATTCAAATTAAATTAATTACTTAAGAATTAATCACCTAACCCTGCTTAATCAATCATTAATTAATTACAATCATTTAATTAATTAATCATTCCTTAATTACCTTATAAACCAATTAACTAATCTTTAATTATAGATTAATTATCCTTCAATTACTAATTAATAAACCTTAATTATTAATTAATAACCCTTAGTTACAAATTAATTAATCCTTAATTATTAGTTAATCAATCTCTAATTACTTAATTACTTAATTCTTAATTATAACTTAATTACTTTAATTACTTAATTAATTAACTTTGTAAATTAATTAATATTAATTACTTAATTAATTATTAATTATCAATTAATTAATCCCTAATTAATTAACTATAACCCTTAATTATTAATTTATTAATTAATTCTTAATAATTAATTAACTAAACTAATTAATTATTCCTTAATTATTTTATTAACTTAATCAATCTTAGGTCATTAAAACCATAGTTAACTTTAAGATAAATCATTATCTTTATTAATGAATTAATTATCATTAACATATTTAAAACATTTATCTTTATAATTAACTTACTTAATTAAATCATTTAATTTAGGTTTTGAAATAAAATAAACATTTGACTTAACAAATTAAGGTTAACAAATTATATAACTTCCTTAAATTAATTACTTAAAAAAATTTATTTTAAAAAGAATGGATTTGAGAAAAAGTTTAAAACTAGGTTTCATTTTAAATTTAAAACTTACTTTTATTTAAGTTTTAAAAAAACTTGTTAAACTTACTGCGGGTTCGACCCGACTTTTACCCCAGGCCTACCCTAAGTAATCCTCTTTCCCTTTACTTCTTTTTTTTTGAAACTTTGTTAAAAATTTAAAGTTTAAAACCTGGAAACATGATAAACTCTCACGTTCCTACTTGAGTCCATACTCAAGTCACCAGGCAGCTGCTTCGAGTCCTCACCCGAGTCGACTGTACCTTCTCCAAACACAACATCACTGACACACAGACCCAACTGTGCACATGCACTCCAGCTCGCCAGAGCTCCGGCCTCCATGACCACCGCCGACAAGTCATCGGTGACCCATCACTTCGATTCCGACTACCCAATGATCGCCACAAACTCAACATCGATATCGAGAAATCTCGAACTACCTAGAACCGAAACCCATCGCCTAAAAACCCCTCGAACCCACGGCGTCGACCACTAGCACCCCTGCAACTCCAGCCATACCCTCTCCGGCCATCCACGCAGCCTTTCCCCCTGGCCTGATGAGCTTAGATCATCTAGAGAAGCCGCAGCAACCGAATTCCAGATCTCGACCATTTTAGGGTTTAAGCCCTATTCCGACCGATCATCGCTGCCACGGTGGATGATAAATCCACTAAGCATTTTTCTCGAGCTCGCCTAACTACCCTCTACCTCCAGTCGAAACTCCGACCATCCCGAGTACCTCGATCACCAGAAATGCCCAAAGTTCAATTTCTAGTCATCCTCGAATAACTCATTCGATCCAAATCTAAAAACTATAATTTTCATTTTAAAAATCCTAGTTTTCAAAGAAGATTCAGGTTATATACATGAATAAGCAAACCATGATGATTGATTTTAACATGTTCTTAAGTCTTTCCACTGTTCTTCTTGATTTCCAGAAAATTACAAACTTAATTTACTTAAATATATTCTTAAACCTTAATCTATGTCTAAACAAATATATTGTGTTTGAAAACTAAGGCCTACCAGTGAACAGATAAAGAGATATTGAATTTTGATTTATTTTCAAACTCCGTAACTAAGGAAACAAAGATATATATATAGTACACAGACGTGCACACTTCAACACATTCATAATACATAAGAATCATACTTATATATACATGCATAGCATAATTCATTCCAAGAATTCACATGTAATCATATTTTCACTTATTTGAGCTTTTTAAAAGAATGTTTACTCACCAGTTGATGGACAATGAGCATTTGAAACAGTTTTGAAATTTGAAAACTGAAATGCCTCTTTGATTTTGAAACTAAATACTATGATCTGGAAAGATACTTGAATGCTTGAAAACTGAGATGATTTTTGAAACTGGAACACTGGTTGTTGAAATGATCTTGCTTAAATCTGAGATGATTTTGCCTTTAAAACTGAATTGAAGTTGCTTTGGTATATTGACTAGTTTGAGAAAGTTTACAGGCTTATGTTTTGATTTTGTTTGTGGTTTGTATAATGTTTTATAGGTTTGTTTTCCTTTTTTGAAATGAAGATGGTAAAAAGAGAAATGGAAGAGATGAGATATATGTTTATATAGACTTAATTATGATTTTAAGAAATAAGAGAAAAATAAAATAAATTGTGACACTTGTTAAATTTCTTAACATTTGTCATTTACATATTTTATTCACATTACACTTGTTATTAAGATGATTTATAAACTAACACTTGTCATTATGCATTTTTTTTAATTTTTAAATATTAATATAAAGCTTTTTTATTTAATTTACTAATTAATAAATACTTTTCTAAATTTCTATAAATAATTTTTTAAAGAAAATAGTATAAACTATATACTAATAAAAATCATACATATATTTTTAAACCCAAAATATTTTAAGAGATCTATCTTTTGAAGTTTCAAATTTAAATCCAATTCAAATTCAAATTCAATTTAAAATCCAATTTAAAATCAACTCAAATATATATATATATTTAAAAAACATATTATTAATTTGAAAATAATAATTTTATATAAAAACCTATTTATCTATATATAAAAACAACACATTATTATTATTATTATTTGAAAATTACAATTTTGCCAAATTTAAATAATTTATAAAGGGGATTATCATATTTTAAATTGCTTGAAATTCCGGGATATCACATAAAGAATTTCGTCCTTGAAATTTAAAACAAAAGATAATCCAAAACTTTTATTCCAAACAATTCAGGCATACATATCAGTTATACACTAACAACCAAACAAACATTACTAGCTATCCGGGAACAGATCCGGATAAGCTTTCCTTAAACTATCAAGAGTTTTCCAAGTACAATCTCGTTGATTCTCACTCCACTGCACCTTAACCAGCTTCACCACCTTGCTTCTGAGTTGCTTCTCATCTTGATCAACGATCTGGACAGGATGCCTAACAACATATAAGTCCAGTTCGATCTCTAAGTCTTCTTGCACTGCTAGCTCCACAACAAGAGATGGATCGTGCACGTATTTCCTCAGATGAGATACGTGAAAAACGTTGTGAATTCCAACCATCCGCACTGGCAATTCAATCCTTTAGATCACAACACCAATCCTCTCAAGCACTCGAAACAGACCAATATATCTTGGAGCAAGTTTTCCTGTCTTTCCAAATCTTATCGCTCCTTTAATCGGGGAAACCTTGACAAAGACCAAATCTCCAATCTCAAATTCCAATTGTCTTCGTCTCTTGCCCGCATATTCTTCTGGTGATCCTGGCTGCTCTCATTCTCTTCTTGATAAGCTCCACCTTCGCAGATGCCTCTCTGATCAAATCCGAACCAAGAACAAGACGATCTCTTGACTCAACCCAACAGGACATGGATCTAAAAGATCTTCTATATAAAGCTTTATAGATGCCATCTTGATACTTTCGTAACTATTATTGTAGGAGAATTCCACTAAATGGAGATGGTTCTCCCAAGATCCACTAAAATCCAAATCACAAGCCCTCAG
This sequence comes from Allium cepa, assembly GCA_030765085.1. Classification (NCBI taxonomy): domain Eukaryota; kingdom Viridiplantae; phylum Streptophyta; class Magnoliopsida; order Asparagales; family Amaryllidaceae; genus Allium; species Allium cepa. Next base: position 209,542,012 of record CM060943.1, read on the forward strand.
CATATCCTCTATAATTCGGTTTAGCCTTTCCGTTTGTCCGTCGGTCTGGGGATGATAGACTGTACCAAAACTCAAACTCAAACTCGTACCCAAAGCTGATTGCAAAGCTTCCCAAAATTTGTTGGTGAAGATAGGATCACGGTCACTTACTATACTGACTGGAACACCATGCAGTCTAACAATCTTCTTCAAGAAAATCTATGCCAAAGATGCTGTAGTGCGGGTTGCCTTAACTGGAATAGAATAGGCGCTCTTGGTCAGTCGGTCAACAATTACCCATATTCCTTCGTTTCCCTTTCTGGTCCTTGGCAAACCGTCGATGAAATCCATAGAAATCATTTCCCACTTCCACTTAGGAACTTCTAGAGGATGCAACAATCCTGTTGTCATCTGCTGATCATCTTTCACCTGCTGGCAGGTCGCACATCCATTGACGCAAGCAACAATATCCTTTAGATTTTGCTGCTAGCTTTTTTCTTGAATCAGATTTAGGTAGCGCCGATGCCTATAGAGACATTTGGGTTATGCTATGACGACAGTGATACTCGATGTCATTGCGATCTACTGTAGACCATAGCGGAAGTTGTGTATGCCGTGAGAGCCAATGGTCTACGTTTGATTTTGCCGTGATGACAACGTAACATCGATAGACTGCGAACAATGGAGACATAGCGAAATTCGAGAGGCCATGAGAGCCTAAGGCTACATTAGGACTTGACTGATGTAGTCTGCGACCTATGTGGAAGTGGTGAAGTTTCATTTGGCAGCGAAAATCGAGGGCGCTGATGACTACACTCACATGGACTTTTGTCATGATGGCAATGTAACCCGGGATGTAATGCGATCTATGGCGGGTTCCATGGCATAATCGAGGGGCGTGAGTTACCTACATTTATCTATGGATTTTGCTGGGATGACAACGTAACCATCAGGTTAACTGCGACCATAGAGGGAGTGATGATGTCCAAAGCATTCTCACCATAGATGTTTCCTCTATTTTCAGAAAATGTTTTCTATATTTTTAACAAAATGTTTTCCCAAGCATTTTCACTGAGTGTTGAAAACGAGTCTGCTAAGTACTTATAGATTTTTAGTCCTATGCCCGATTAACGTATGACCAAATTTCTATGAGAACAAGGATGGATTGGTTGAGACATCGAGTTATAAAAAGTATATTTTTATAAAACTAGATAATATTATGTAAATTTTAAATATTTCTAAATTTTTGAATAAGAAGAGTTTATAGTTAAAATGTTCAAAGAGTAGTTTATCTAATAATAAGTATTGAATAAATTCTGGTTTCGTTCCTTTTCGAGGATGAAAAGATTTAAAGGGGGGAGGAATGTGATAACCGGGATTTTTGGGCATCAGGTAATTGGATAATTATCTGATTTAACTATTGAAAAAAACCAATTTTTAAGTTGAACAAATAAATCCGATAATAAAATGCGATATCCCAAAATTTTAGGCAGATAAATATGTAATAATCATCTTTTATAAATCATTTATAATAATCTAAAGATTTATTCTTTTCCTAGGTAAATAAAATAAGTATTAGTTTGAATATTTATATGTAGATTTTAAAGAGAATTTGGATTTGAAATTCAAATGTAAATAATCTTAAAAATAAATTGGATTTAAAAATAATATGGATATATGATTTTTATTAGTATAAGATTAGTTTTATATCATTGTCTTTAAAGGGTTTTATAAAGGATATATTAAACTTGTATAATTATTTTTAAGTGTATAATTGGGATATTATATCATTTTCTTCTGAAATTGAATAAGGAGAAGTTTAAATATTAATAACTTAAGACATTAATAAATATAAAACTAAATTTTAAATATATATATATATATATATATAAATATATATTACATATTTATACAACATAAATGACAAATGTAAGCTAAGATGATATGTAAATATGAGTGTAAATTAATTATAGTAGACTAATGACAAATGTGAGTTGATTTAACAAGTGTCTCTATTTTTTTTTTAAAATGATTAATAAAAGATAAAAACTAAGTATATAAACCTCTCCACTCTCTATCTCATTCTTTTTTTTCTATCTTCAATTTTTAAAGTTAAGAAATCAAAGCATATACAATAACAAACCTAAGAAATCAAAACAAAAGCCTATTTACAACTCAAACCAGAAAATTCATAAGCAAGCAAGGATCGGTTTCAAAACATCAAGTACAAATCAACTTAACAAAAATCAAATTCAACAAATCAAAACCAAAAGAGTAATCAAAGCAAAAGTAAGCAAGTTTAAGCCTGAAGCAAGCAGATCATTTCAAAGATCAAACTCCATATCAAAGGCTTTCTCTGTTCTTTATAGTCACATGTGAGTAAACATAGCAACACCTGGTTTTAACTAGTGTATGTGATGATCTTATGAAAAATGTTGTGGTAAATTGTTTGCATGAGTGAAAATGAACCTGCATGCTATAAATATGAAATAATATAAATGTGCATGTCTGTACGTATAGATATACCCTCTGTTTTTCTTTACAAATTTAAGATTTAGATCAAATAAATTCAAATCTCCTCCTGTAATCTCCTTTAGGCTATGATATTCAAATAAGATATGTGTGTTTATACATAATTTAAGTTTTAAAAATATATTTAAGCATTTTAAGTTTGAAAACTATCTGGGAATTTAGAAAGAACGGTGAAAAAACTAAAACATGTAAATTTCAATCATCACAATCCGTTGTTTTATTTATATAATCTGATTCCCCAACTGAAATCATGATTTTTAAAAGTTAAATCACAATTTTTAGCATAGTTGATCAGATAATGGGGTTTGGGCTATTACTGGTGGTTGGCAAGGTTAGGGTTCTCGGGGTCGTGACGAAAGCTAGCCTGGAGGTGGTCGATGTCGGTAATAATGGTCAAAAGGGTTATCTTTTGCCGTGGTGGCATGGAAAGGCGATTGTAGGGTTTAAGGACCGGGATGGATCGATGACATTCTTGAGTTTGTCGCGGTGACGAGAGTGCATCGGACTTGGTCAGGGTGGGTAGAATTGGAGCTTAAGTCGATGGCGAAGTTCTGGAAGGGGTGTCGAGATTTCTGGTGATCGGTGGTTGCGTCGCAGGGGAGGTTTTCGGTGATGTATCGTTCCAGATTTGGGTTCTCAGGTTCGTTCTGTATTTCATATTCGAATTGAAGCTAGGGTGGTTGTAATCGAGTAGGGAGGTCAGTGTCGACTCGCTGGCGAAGATGATGTTGGTCGAAGTTGCTCCAATGGGTGGTGCATGTGCACGGTATCGCTGATGTATCAGTACTTCGGGTTGCTGTTGATTTTGGGAAGGAAGGTAGGTTTTCTCGGGTTAGACCCGAAGTAGAACGAAGGTTGCCTCGAAGATGAGTTGACGTGAGAAGTACACAGGGTTAGCTCGGGAATTTTACCGGTTTAGCTCTAGTATTTGTGAGTTATGGCGATCAGTTTTTTTCAAGGCTTATCAAAATATATAAGTTTCTAAGGAAAATGTAAACCAAGTTTTTGTACAAAGTATTAGTGAGCTTTAAACGAGTTTTTCAAAGTTTTAGAATGCTTTAAATTTGTTATTTAAAAGTAATCACTATAATAGTTAAATTTTTCTTTGTTTCAAAAGTGATGTTAACGATGAAATTTAATAAAGTGTTAATTAGTTAATATATTAAGGATGATTAATTAATCAAAGAAATCAGTTAAGGAAATAATTAATTAATTAAATTATTAAGATAATTAATAAAAAGGGTTAATTAATTTGTGGAATCAATTTTAAGGATTGATTTATTAATGTGATTAATTAATTAAGGTAATTAGTTTAAAGATGATTAATTTAATTAAGGTAATTAATTTAAAAGATGACTAATTTATTGATGGGTATTTACTAAATGTGATTTATTTAATGATAATTACTTAGTGGATGTAATTGAGGATCAATTACTTAGTGTAATTAGTTAAAGTATGGATTAATTAAGGAAATTGATTAAATGGTTAGTTAATTAATGAATGTGATTAATTGAAGGATAATTAATTAGTGTAAGTGATTATAGAATAATTAATTAGAGTAATTAATTAAGGATCAATGTAATAAATTATTGTTAATTAGTTTATGGGAATAATTAAGTGTTAATTAATGTGAAGGGTTGAAGGTTAATTAATTTGGGAAATTAATTAAAGGCTAAATTACTTAATGTAATTAAGATGATAATTAGAGGATCATTAATTAATTTATTTGTAATTAATTAATGTTAAGCAAGCATGATTTGAAGGTGATTAAAGTAATTAATTTAATTTAATCAAATTAATTTGAAATGGTTTGACTAATATATCTTACTTATGGACGATTGAACGATATTGAATGCCTTGGATTATTTGTTATCCCTGGTATGTGGTTGTGATGCTATGTGATATGATGCTTGGAATATGGATGATCTATCTGTAATGGAACCACTATGTGAATATGTTATTCTGAATATGAATTGAATTGTTTGCACTTAAACAACTTGGATTAATATTAACATTGGATTCGAAGAGACCAGGGTCGGGTATTAGTAAATTCCCAAAACCACTTTGATTTGTAATCTACAATAATTCTTTATGGATTTGATTTTGGAATAAATAGGCTGGAATGAAATAAATGATGTAAACATGATCATTTAATCTGAGTAATAATGCTTAGATATGATTGTAAGGTATGTATTTGACTATGGAAAGTTAAGAACTCGTAATAAGTACGAGTTACCATGGGTTTTCAAATAAGTTTTATGCATTAGTATTTCATGTTAGATGGGTTTACTCACGCTGATTTCCAGCCTGACCTGGGTATTATTTTGATGTAATGCTCGGTTCAGACCGAGTATTGCAGCTTTTCAAGTAAGTGCGTTCCGGAGCTCAGGAGGCAAGCTAGATAGCGGAACGTAAGGAGTTTACCGCTGTGTAATTGAGTTTGATTTGGTTGTAGTTTGCGACTGGTTGATACATCTTTCTAGTCTATTTGTAAATGATTGTAAAACTCCGATGAATTGTATGTAATCTAACAATTACAGCTTTCTCTGTAAATGCCATTATTTTAATATTATATTTTGATCCGCTGCAAATATGAGTTGCTGTTGTTATTCTGTTATTTTTCTATCTTATTCTTCTTCTTTTCTTTAACAATCTGAAATTTTCGGCCTTCGATTGCTTGACACTTCTACCATGAACGTATTAGTGTCGAATTCTTGAGGTCAAAATTTTGGATCGTTACAAAATGTAACGACCCAAAATTCCGACCTCAAAAATTCGATACTAATACGTCCACTGTTGTAGTGCCGAACAATCGAACGTCGAAAATACCAGATTGTTAGAGAAAGAAGAAAGAAGTAAGAAGAAGAATAGAAAACAACAGCATCTCACACTCGCAGCAGATCAAATATAATAACAAATGATAGCATTTACACAAAGAAAATGTGACGACCCGGATTTTCGTGTTCGAAAATCGACATCCATACTTCACTCGTATTCGAATGCCGCAGATTCAAACGTTCGAATCCGATTCGCCGGAGCTTATAACACATTAAGTATAACAACACAGCGGAAGAAAAATGAATATATCATTAATATACAACATTCAATACAACAACGATATAATTGAATATCAAATATCAGAGCCAAGAGATATGCAACAGCGGAATACAACACAAGCAGATGGTCTAGACTTTGCAACCATCGACAGTGGAAAGATAACGTCTTCAATTGCCCAAGCTCCAAAGATTCAAATCCAAAAGCTCGAACCACCATCAAGCTGAATTAAGCAAACTCAATCTCCAACGCGATTGCCAAACCAAAAACTTCAAAGACTAAATATTGAAGAAGATTTCCAAATGCTACCAAACCAAATACTTCGAAGGCTATCAAATCTACACCTACTATTTAATTATCTGAAAAACCCAACTCTAGACTGCCCGTGTGGAAAATTATGGGCACCCAGAGTTTAGAAAGGGAACAATAAACTCCAGGTCACGCATGTGACTGGTATGAGCAAACAAAAACATTTTATCGTTAACAAAAGCAAACAAAAGAATTTAAAAGAAATTCGCAATGCTTTTTGGAAAATGTAACTACCATAAGGCCTCCCATTGCACACACACAATGCAATCGCACAATTAGGAGAGATTTCTCCTTATGATAGTCAAACATGCTTGATACGCGAAATTCTTTTTGATATTATCATTAGTGCATAGTGCACAAAACAATTTCGAAAGTATAATATTAATCTTAGCCAGCATTGGTACCATTATATTATGCCTACTACAGCTACCATTTAAGAATGGTAGGTTATACAACTGCAATCGTAAAGGGCGCGCATTGGTGATTGGATTTCCAACAAATGGTCAGGCTAAGGAACTTCCTAGGCCATATGGGTACGCCTTTGGAGGGACGCCCCGAGAACCTAACTGGATCTCTGCCAACACAAGGCTGGGTAACCTCTGTAATTAGGTAACTAACTGTCATGAGTATGCCTCCCGCTGGTCGTAACCAACCTTTATACCTGGATTCACCAACAACCACAAAGTAATAAATTTGCAGCAACCACATAGGTTAAGTATCTGGACTCCATACCATGATACCACCTCTATCCAGAAGGAAATGGACATACCCTCAGGAGGCGCTACCCCCAAATAACCTTGCTGCATTCTTCCTATTTCGACCATTCTGGGTTGTGAGGCTCGACGAAGTCTCATCCACAAAGCTACGCTTTTCACAAAGGCCATGCTTCGATCAACACATGATCAGCAGCACTTTGTATGCCACATTACCAAATTGGGAATATATTACAAGTAACCATCAACTACATAACCTCTTAGCTCATACATCTCAGAGAAGGGTGTTAAGCTAAGAGTATAAATTCTCCGCCACCAAATAGAAATGTATTTGATAGAAACCAGCTTTACATCTCAAAGTGTAACATCAGATATACATCCATACAAGTCTGTTCCGGGCTTGAACATAACCGAAGGCACTTCAAAAGAAGCCCTTGCAATCCGGATAATCCCTAATCACATCCGGACTCCCCATCACAAAGGGTGATCAAATCTCTATACCGGGGCCATTCATTGCAGAGACATTCGACAGGTCACCCTTTCGCCTTCGAAAATATCTGGTCTTCACCACTGGTCTTCAAATTCTATCCATTTCGTCGTATCATTATTCGGAATGGGCTTTATGATACAAAGGTCCTCTCTCGACTAAACCGAATAACGAGTGCATAATTTAAAACCATATGGATATTAGGATCTTAATTAAGTCATAACACATTTTTCCCAAAACCATTTCTTTTAAATGGATTAATCAAATTCTACTTTCATCTTTTTAAACCAAAAGATTCACCATTAAGATCCTTTTCAACTTGAAACAAAGTTTGCGAATCTTTCAAAAAGATTCATTCACAATATTTAAACAAAAGATTTATCTTTGTTATCCTTTTTAGTTTGAAACAAAGTTCACTCGATCTTTAACAAAGATCCTTTTATAGTTTTCAAACAATTTCCTTTTCAAAAGTGATTCACCCATCCATACCTTTATCAAAACTCAATACATAGCTTTCAAAACAATTTCCATTTCAAATGTGATTCAAATCATAATTCGGAAATTCTTTCAATAAAAATGGAAAATCCCTCTTTTATATGAAAGCTATTATAATTTGAAAACGAATGTTTTCATTTTGGAACAATCCAATTCAATTTGCTTAAGTTGTATCCCTTTAAAGTCAAATTTGGAAAATCAGTGAATCTGTCGTACTTAGGCAGATTCTATTTAAGTTGAATTCTCAAAACAATTCCTTTAAAATATTTTGAAAATGGTTTAAAAACCCATACATATACATATTATAACTTAAATACTTCTTTTCAAACCATAGTTTCGAAAGTTTAAATAAATTGTTTAAAACAATACTTTAAATAATTATTTCTCAAAAAGTTCCAAAGCTTTTAGAATCAGTTAAACCATATTGGAAAGAATTTCCAATTAAAACTTATAAAATTTAACTTCAATATTTTGAATTAAAATTCAATTTTAATTTCAAATTTTAATAAACCTTATTATATTCAAAATGGTTAAATTTCAAAAACTTCCTTTTTCCAAAAGTTTTTATTTATTTATTAAAAAAGAATTTCATTTTCAAACCAATTTGAATTCAACATTAAATTTCCAAAACCTTCACCATTTCAAATTGCTATGACTTAATCAATATCCTGTTATATCCACATTTGTGTGTGTGTTTATGTAGCCCAGGGGTTTTACACAATAGTGCCATAACATCAATCACAAACTCAAGCACAGAAATATTGATAAGCGGTATAATCTATAACGCTTATCTTTCATCCACAGATACACATATGATAGATAAATTTATTATAGATAAATAATTTACATTTCATAGCTCAATCATATCACAGAACATCACTCATCAGGGATGTCACACAATCAAAGCATTCCATACAATTCAAACATCCATAAGTAAGATCAATTAGTCATCTGATTAATTTAAACCAGATTAATTACTTATGAATAAATCACTAATCTTAGTTAATTAACATTAATTAATTACAAATCATTTTGATTAATTATTCTTTAATCATTTACTAATTAACCATTAATAATAAATTAATTAACCTTTAATTTTTAATTAATCAACCTTTAATCATTAAATGGTATCCTTTAATTAATTTATTACCATTTAGTTAATTATCCTTAATTAATTACATTAATTAATTACTCCTCAATTAATTATCATTCATTAATCACCTTTATTAATTAATTTACCTTTAATTAATTAATTATCCTTAATTAATCACATTAATTAATTAGCCCTGAATTAATTATTAAGCAATCATCCTTTAATTAATTAACTCTTAATTAATTTAATTAATTAAGTAATTATTCTTTAACTACCCACATTAATTAATCCTTCTTTACTTAATTATGTAATTAACCCTTAATAACTTAACATCCTTTTATTACCTTTATTAAGTAATTATCTTCAATTACTTAAAATTTTAATTAATCAAAGATAAACCCTTTATCTTACTTAATCGACATTTAAATCTTATTAGATTGAAATGCTTGAAAACAATTATACAAATCATTTGAGAACTTTGATTAATTAAGTTTAAAACAAAATCCTCAATCACTTCTTAGTTCAAACATTATCTTATTTATTTTGAAACACTTATGAATTAATTACTAAAGTTCACAATGTATAATTATTCTATAACAAACCTAATTTCTTTTAATGACATTTAATCTTTAAAGTTTTAACCTTTGAAAACTTGTTTGAAAATAATCCTGGAAATTAATTTATCATAAATTAACTTAAGACCCCATAGGTCAAATAATAGTTAAAATCATTCCAACTATTTATTTTCATTACTTAGACTTATTTTAAATAACTTAAGAATTAAAATAATAGGTATATAATAAAATACCTTAAAATTCATTAAGCTAAAATAAATTTATTTTAATCCTTAATCTAAATCCCAAACTAAATAATTATCATTTTAAAAGGATGAATCAAAAAGTTGTTTAAACTTAATTTAAATTTGAAAACCTGTTTAAAACACTCACGTGAGACTCATGAACCCGAGAAAAAGTTCGAAATTCCTGAGTACAAACCCGAGTTTTCTTCATATTCCCCATCTTCGAGTCAAAACGCCTACAATCCCGAGCTCGCCCCGGGAAAAACGTTTCTTCCCAAATCAAAACTAAATTTAGATATTAATGATATATGGTGCACGCCTGCGTTCTGGCCATCGTTGACGTCGCCTGCATATCGACTTTGACCATGCTAAGCAAACCAAACATTCAGATTTATGACCATGCCAGAGAATTAAAATCGAGCTTCTCAATTTAAATTGGAGCCAAAACCAACCACCTAAAACACCTCGCCTCGATCATCTCGACCACCGAACACCACGTCACAATGTCCACAGCTTCACCACAACCTCTAGCATCAACCCCCTCCGAACCGAACGACTCCGATCAACCCACGTTGCTACGCGAGCACGATGAACATCATCGACCAAATTGGGTTCTTAAACCCTAGAATCTCACCGTGGTACCTCCCTAGTGATCAGAAAAATCACTGATCATTTTTCCCAGCCTCGTCAACCTCCAGACTGTCCTCAGCCATGACCCCGACCCATAAATCGCCGTTGATCACCAGAATTTGCCAAAAGATTGAATCTCGTTCAAATCAATTTTTCTCATCAATCCCATCATTAAAAATCGAGATATTTGTACCAAAATTCATCATTTCATAACACTAATCCCATTATGGGATGAAAATAAGAAATTAAATTTATTAATTCCTCGACTTAAAAATGAATTTACTGTAAATTTTATATTTTTGAAATGATTATTCAATGTAAATCTTTAAAACCATTTTTAAATTTTTTGTTACTTTGTTACAATCATCTTCCTTTCAGAGATTATAGCTTGAATTCGATTAATGGAAGAGATATTCTGAAAACAGAATTACATATATATATATATATATATATATATATATATATACACACACACACACAAACATACAATCATTTCATACACACACACACATATATAAACACATTCACATTCATGCAACTATCTTGCTTCAGGAATCAATCACAGGCATTTTAATTATAGATTAAAGGTTTTAAAATAAAATTTTTCTCACCTTTTGTCATTGAACAGAGCCCGCAATTTGAATCCTCTTTTGGAAATTTTTTTTGTTTTGTTTTTTGAACTTTGATATTGATTTGCTTGATTTTAATCTGAGAACTTTGAATTTTAGTTTGATCTTAGCTTTGAATCATTGATGTTGAATTTGTTGCTTTTTGATTTCCAGGCTTGCTACTTTGAATCTGAAGCTTTAGCTAATCCAAAACCGAAGCCTGGTTTATCCTTTAATCTCTATTTTGTTTTTTTTCTTTTAAATCTGGAAGCTGTATTTTTATTTAATCTGGAATCTTGCTTTTGCAGGTTTGTTTTGATAAAATCTTCATTGTTTCCAGGTTGAGATGTTTTGAAAACAGGCTGTTGTTTTTGTTTTGATATTGAGATAAATCTTTGTTTTTGATTTTCAGGTTTGTGAAGTATGAAGAGGATAAAAATCAGCATATTTTCTTTTAATTATATTTGTAAATTAAAATCAATGTGCCTCTTGTTATTATTAAGTTACACTTGTAAGTTTATATCCTACTTATTAAACATTTGTCATAACATGATTTTTAAATTTTTACACTTGTTAAAATTAAGTAAATTTATATTTAAATCCTTTTCTTTATTTCATTTATAAATTATGTTTTGACCCTTTCACTTGTTAATATTTCATAAATTTATATATTATGTTTGTCTTAAATGTTTATATCCTTAACTATATTTATACCTTATCAATTTTGAAAGATACATATGTACATATATATTTTTATTAAATTAAGTATTATGTTTACGAATGTGTCTAAATGTTTATGAATATATAAACTATTTGTTAGGCCATTTATATTTACGTATATTCAAACTATATTTGTCTTACACTTGAATTCATACATTTATATATTTTATACCTTTACAACTTTTTAAGGAAATGATTTCTAAACTCTAATTATACATTTATAAATAATCTCACACACACACACACACATATATATTAATTTCTCAAAGGATAAAGCTTTTAAATTCTAATTCATTTATTAAATCAAATTTTTATTTATAAGATTTTTATCCTTGAAGTTTAAACCAAAATTCTATTATAATATATATTTTTTATTTTTATTCTTCAGTTCCCAATCCAAATTTACTTTTGCAATCTGCTATATATATTTATCCCCAAATATTCAAATTAATTCTTAATTAATTCATAATTTAACCTAAATTTTATATAAATTACTAATTTTATCTCGGCCTAAAAACCAGGAACGTTACAGATTCCCCCTCTTATGAAAATTTCGTCCTCGAAATTTGAAAGTAGAGGACAATGTTAAAACTTTTAGTTTAAGCAATCAAAGCATACTTATCAATCATATCCTAACAACCAAAGCAACCAATTCATCCAAACAATTCCTAATACTATCTGGAGTTTATGTCCTACTCCAATTCATCCTTCGATTTAGCCAAAATAATGGTCTCCCACCAAAGCTTATTTTTGTAGCTGCCAGAAAACCATCAAAGAATTTGATATTGGATACTGATCAAAAGAGATAAAAGAGTTCTTTCCAACCATCGCTGTTGTTATAGGGTATCGACCATTTGTAGTGGTACTTCCCTGTCCCCTACCTCGTCCTCTTCTGGCACTCATACTTACTATTAGTGAATAGTAAGAGAATTTACTGAGGCATTCAAATAAGATATCTTAGGGAATATACTCATTCAAGGGTATACTTCACCCTATCTCTAATGAGTCACCTAATTTGTTATACTCCTAAGCTAAAGTTCTTACTCATTAGCTCTGATACCAAATGCGACGACCCGGATTTCCGCGTTCAAAAATTGACATCCATACCTCACTCGTATTCGAATGCCGCAGATTCAAACGTTCGAATCCGATTCACCGGAGCTTATAACACATTAAGTATAACAATACATCAGAAGAAAGATGAATATATCACTGATATACAACATTCGATACAACAACGATATAATTGAATATCAAATACCAGAGCCAAGAGATATACAACAGCGGAATACAACATAAGCAGATGGTCTAGACTTTGCAACCATTGACAGCGGTAAGATAACGTCTTCAATTGCCCAAGCTCTAAAGATTCCATTCCAAAAGACCGAATCACCATCAAGCTGAATTAAGCCAGCAGAATCCCCAACGCGATTGCCGAACAAAAAATTTCAAAGACCAGATACTGAAGAAGATTTCCAAATGCTACCAAACCAAACACTTCGAAGGCTATCGAATCTACACCTACTATTTAATTATCTGAAAAATCCAACTCTAGACCGACCGTGTGGAAAATTGTGGGCACCCAGAGTTTTGGAAGGGAACAATAAACTCCAGGTCAGTCACAGGACTGGTATGAGCAAACAAAAATAGTTTATCTTTAACAAAAGCAAACAAAAGAATTTAAAAGAAATTTGCAATTGTAGCAACCCGACTTTCCACTCCCGGAAAATCGCATCACTAATTAAGAAAGAAAGGGATAGAAGAAGAAAAGAAAGAGAAGAAAAGGAAACAACACATCAGAATCTCACAGCGGAACGATTTAAATATAATATAGAAGTTATACATAGTATCATATACATTAGAGTACACAACTAAACATCTCAATTTAGAAAGTTATAAAATTTCTGTCTAATATACAGTACAAACAATCATACAGAATATCAACACAGAATAACACACAACGGAAACACTAACTATATATCTACACGCTGAAGCCTCCTGCTCCAAAGATCCTCTAGAATTCGTCAAGAGATAACCTGAATCACTTGACCACTCATACATAATATGAGTACCCAAGAGTTTAATAAAGCAAAAAATAAACACTCGGGTCAGACAGGGGTCTGGTGTGAGTAAACAGTTTAAGATTGCTTAACTTTAGAAAAACCTTTGAAAAGAAAAGGTATCACGTAAGACTTCCCACACATAAACATGGAAAAGTTTTTACCTTACGCTAACCAAAACATTTGATAGGAAATCCAGTGATATTATAATAGTGTCTAGGGTTTTCAAGTAAATATGAAAATAGCCGAAATTGTTACATCTAATTCCAGCTACTAGCCACAAAAGTGGGTAATACAAACAAAACCGTAGGGTCTCATAGGGAAAATGGGTTTCCATCAATGGCAGGGCTACTGGGGTACCGCCCGTCACAGTACGTGGCCTAGATCACCGTACCGAGGAGCCACCCTAACTCCCCTGCAACACAAGGCCGGGACCATTCCTTACTAAACAGTCCCGAACAAGACCACCCCGCAGTTGGCTGCAGACCAACTGCCCACTAAGCCGAAATATAAAGGGATAACTAGACAGGGATGTATCTCACTCTCCAGTGGGAGCGACCCACGAAGCCTTGCTGCACCTCCCCTGTTTTAGCCATTCCCGGTTGATGAGGCTTGAGGCTGCGATAACCTTTATAGGACCAATTATCTTAGAATGCTCATCGTCCGCCTGACGATGTGCTGAAAGCATTCAATCCATACAAGTTCGTTCCGGGTTCGAACGAAACCGAAGGCACTATCTCGTTGCACTCATTTTGGAATCACCCTCAGAGTCAACGACCATAGCCCTTGCACTCTAAATCTCCATCTCGAATCTATAAGGACTATTCCGTCAAACTCACTACGGAATCACCCATAGAGTTATACTGACGTATAGCCCTTACACCTTGAGTCTTCTCTTGCTCCACTTGGATTAACGACCTAACGTTTAAATGGAATCGATGTGGTTTTCGGATATCCAAATATGGAAACCCGATCCCGGTCTCACCGAAACCAAACGCCATTTTAATGTCCATATTGTACTTAAGGGATTTAAACAATAGATATTTAGAAATATCACTTAACATAAATGGATGTATTCACAACACAGATAGATAATCATCTATTATCACATGCATCTATACATATCACAAAACAGCATATATATCACATTCAGATATAGCATATTCACATCAATCAATGTCATCCAACAACAACCAATACCATTAACTCATCCAATGATATATATCATCAAATCATTAATCATTCATAAACAAGTTTGATTCAAACTCGATTAATTTAATGAATTCTTAAATTAAATTAATCCTTAATTAATCACTTGGATTTATTATCAATCCATCTTACTTATTCATAAATTAATCACAAATCAACTAATTAACTATCATCACTTAATTATCCACTTCAATTAATCTTACTTGATTAATTATTACTTAATTGCTTAAAGTAATTATTACTTAATTACCATATTAATTAATCATCCTGATTAATTACTTCCAAATTATACTAAGTTACCTCTTAATTACTTTCTAAAATTAATCAACCTTGATTAATTATTCTTTAATTATCCTGATAATTATTTCTTAATTATCCTTTAAATTAATTACACCTGATTAATCACTTTTAATTAATCACTCTTGATTAATTACTTTTAATTAAAACTACTTGATTAATTACCTTTAATTAATCATATTTAATTAATTACTTCTAATTAATCACCTTTGATTAATTACCTTAATTACTTTTAGTAATTAAAACTTAATTATAAACTAATTATTCTTAAATTATTAATTAATAATTAATTAATTATTAAATTTAATTAATGATTACTTCATTAATTAAATTTCTTCCTTAATTAATTACTTTAACATGTAATTAATCACTTAATTAATTACTCTAAATCCTTTTATTAATTAATCATTAATCAAATAATTTAAACCTTTAACCAATTATTAATTAATTCTTTAATTAATAACTAAAGTGATTAACTCTTAATCACATTTACTTAATTACTTTTCATAAAGTAATTAACTTTTACTTAATTACTTTTAGTAATTAACCACTTAATTACTTTAATTACTTCCCTAAGTAATTATATTAAATTAATCCAAAGTGATTATCTTAATTAATCACAAATTAATTACTTAATTCACTATTTAACTTATTCATTTAAAATTAATTAAATGATTCTAATCTTCTTATATTATAAATATCTTAATTAAGAAAACATTGTCTTAATTAAAACTTGATAATTAAAAATGATTAAATTATCTCAATTAACTTTACAAATGTATTTATCTTTAATTAAATCAAATTCAAAATAACTAAAGATAATCTTTATTACAATTGATTAACAAATTCTAAATCATTAAACTTTATTTAAAGAAAATATAATATTTAGAAATCAATAAAATTTAAACATATTTTCAATTGAACTTTTAAGTCTTTAAAAACCTTTTCAAATTTATTTAATAAAGTTTAACATAAACTTTATTTCAAATCCACTTATTTTATTTTAAAACTCCCATATTTTAAAATATATAAACTTGTTTAAAACATAACTTTAAAACAATTTTAATTTGAAACTTGTTCAACCTTTGTTTTAAAGACTTTATTTCTAAAAACAAATATTCTTTGTATTAATCATATCTAACTTCTGTACTAAAACCTGAATACCTAAATACTCGAGTAAATCCTGTTAAAACCCGTGCCTACCCCGAGAAAGACACACGCTAACTCCGAGTTCCACCCCTCCCAAGCCTGCTTCGAGTCAGCACGCCAAAAACCCGATGCCATCTTCGAGTCTTCCACCTTCTTCTCCCCCAGAACTTTTGCAGTAACCCATAAACATGCACATGAACGTGCACGTCGCAATTGACCAACGACAATCACCACTCCGATCATCCCCAGGTCGCACTCGACCACCACATCCTTATGCAACACCCAAAAAAAATATTTCGATTGAAAATCGAAATAAAGCCCTCCATCCCAAACTGCTCAGAAAACCCATCCTCAATTCCAACCACCGCCGACCATCCCCTTCACCGGAGACCTCGCCACCATCACCGTAACTTCATCTCACTTCCCATCATCTCCTTAACCCCTCGCGATAGCCTCCAGATTACCCACGAAGTCGCGAGGTTAAGATGAACAGTGATAGTAAGAACAGGAAGCAAAACCCTATTCTAACAAATTCCAACCACCTCGATCCATAATAAAATCTAATTCCATTTTTCCCATGATCAACGACACACCAACCACCTTCAACCCCAACCACGATCTCTAACTCGCCGTGGTTCGCCATTAAATGGCCGAAATGCCCAAAACCATTAACAGGAAAATTCTCTTAAATTTCTAATCTAAAAATCATGATACTAATCCCAAAAATCATGATTTTGCATTATGAATTCAACTATATAATTCAAATCCAAAATTGATTCGATTAATTTTTGACCCATAATAAGATTTTACTGTAAATTTTAAAATTCAAGTTAATTACAAAATTTAACAGCCTATAACTATTTTTAGATGAAAGGTCAATTGATTACAAACATCTTTGTTTACAAATCATCAACTAATTTGAATTCAACATTTATATTTTTATTTTGCTATGAAATTGAACACTTATCATAATACACAGAACATACATTTATGTCTACAGGCATCTCAAATATCATTCATCAACATGCATCAATTAAATTCGGGAATTCAGACATATCAACAAGATTTCATCTCAAGAATAAAACAAATCCAGGTTTTAAACTGTTTTTAAAATTTGTTTTACTCACCTTGAATCCTGCAGAAGACAGAACTGCATTTTCTTCTTTCCAGGCTTTTAAAATTTTCTGCATTCCTCCTTGAACTTGTTGCATATTGATTTTAATCTTGAATTGCTTGAATAAATTTGCATGTTGATTTTTATCTTGTAGCTGAGCATTTGAATTGTTGAAGTTTACATCTCGCTTGCCTCTGATTTCTTTTGAGAATCTTGTTTTAGTCTCTGTTTGAATTCCCAGACTTTACAGTTTTTTATTCATTTGTTTGAGTTTATCTTTGTTATGATCTTGCCTTTCAGATTTTGAATTCATCTTTGTAAAATGAAGAGAAAGATTTGCTGGAAAAATAAAATCTTTCCTTTTATTATTTACAATTTAATTTAAAACTTAATTACTAAGGAGAATGACATGTGTCTCTTTAAAGTTTTATATTCTTACAAATGTAACTTACATAACTTAATATTCTTACAAGTGTTATTATTGTTAAAGTAATGTTTTTTTTAAATGTTATTTTATCCTTAATAATTTATTTAAGCCTATATAAATATTTATGAAATGTTTACATGATTATAAGATGTATTTATTTTATAAGAATAAGCTTTGGATTTCAATACATATATAAAAGTGAATTCATGTTAACAATTATAACTTTATTTATGCATTTGAGTTAAATTGTAATGGTATTACATATTAAAACTTGAGAAATTGATTTTAATTCTTTATAAAAATTTTAAAACAATTTATCTTATTTAAAAACTAAAAATGAAAGACTATTAAAACAAATGAACTTTTAATTTGAATCTTTAAATATCATTTCCAAAAGTATAAAATCAAATTAACTTTTCAAATCTCAAATTATATTCATATTAAAGTTTGAAAATACTTATTAAACTCAAATTAATAAAATTCCTATTTAAAACATATATATACAAATATATATACACATTTCAAATAGAAAAACATACTAACATTAAATTAGTTAATTTCCATATTAAATTTTAAAACAAATTTCAAATCACAATATATACATTTATATATATATATCACAATTTGAATATACAGTTTATTACATAAAAACCTTCTTATTTACCAAAATAATATTTCCAAATTAAGTTATTATAAACTTCAAAAGAATTTAATCTAGCCTATTTATAATGTTAAGAAAAATATTAATAGATATTAACAAATTATTATTTTCAGCCTTATAAATAAATCTTAACTGTCAATTTATAATATAAATTGATCAAATCAATTTAATTATTATCAAAGATTATTAAATTTATATTGCTCAAAATTTCGGTTCGTCACATTCCTCCCCCCTTAAAAGAATTTCGTCCCCGAAATTTAAAAGCAAAGATAATTTAATAACCCAGCTAAAGAATTTAAATTCCTATCAGCAAATCAAACCATTAATCGCAGCAGCCAATTCAAACAAATAATTTTATCTATCCAGACAAAATTCTGAATAGAATCTCCTAATATTATCTAGAGTTTCCAGGTACCTATACTGGAATACTCGCTCTACAAATCTTAAGTAACTACACTATTAAAACCAAGAACTCCCTCATCTGATCCTACAAATCTGAACAAGATATCAGACTAAACTCAAAACCAGCTCAACTACCAAATCCTACTGAACTGCTGGTTCTATCACTCAAAGAATCATACACATATTCCTCAGAGATATGTGAAATATAATGAATTCTAGCTATCCGAACCGGCAATTCAATCTTGTAGATCAAAATCAAATCTCTAGAGAACACAGAAAACTTAAAATATCTCTGGAGCTAGCTCTCCAGTTTTACCCAGTCTTATATCTCTTTTGAGCGGATAAAACTAAAACAATATCCAAACTCTAACTGCACATTTCAAAATTTCTCAATTCTAACTGCACAACTCTTCAGATGCTCTGAGTCACCTTCAATATTCTTGATCAGCCTAACTCTTGCTGATTTCTTCATGAAACAACAGGACCAACTCAAACCAAATCTCCAGGTCCTACTCAACAAAGTGGTTTTCCAAAAATAATTTGCTGAAATCCAAAATACAACTCCATACCACAAGCATCAATGGACTTCAAACCTACATCTCTTGTCTGGAATATCCAAATAGTTGCACTAGACAACCTTACCTACCAAATCCAAAAAATTCCTTCATACTTGAATTTTCTGTAGAAATCCCATAATCTAAGAAAACTGCAACTTCCGGTTGCTCCTATACTAGAAAAACTCCCAACTCGCTTCCGCTGCACAACTCTGATCTAGAGCAGATGAGAATGCTATCGAAGAACACAAGCAAAAACTTTCTCCATACACAGTTCATCCGACTCATAAAATCTTAGTGACCATTCTTCTTGATCAAAACATCTCAACAGAATCTTAACTAGAATGAGATGATCAATCCAAAGAATCCTGAGTTGCCTCACCAAACTCTTCTCGCTCTAAGTGTCATCCCACTACAAGGTTGAACCATCAAAATTACTCTCAGAATCCAAGTCGATAAGAAAACTCAATTTCCGATTCAGGTCAACTTCTGAATCCCTCAAAAACATCTAGAAAATCTCCGGCTACTTTCATAGCTTTTACCCCCAAATGAGATGCCTCAATTCCCAAGCCAAAGAATACTCAAAGATTCCCAAACTAATCGCAAGTCACTTTTGCGATCCCTCTCAGTTCTGATTCCAAAGAACTATCTCCCCCACTAGAACAGCTTCCTTATCCAAGATAAATCTTTCCAGAATGGCTTATCTACCAGAAAAACTGATAGATCACTTCCAACAAATATCTCGCTCTGCTGCGCCTCCCAAAGAAAAGAATAAGCCCTCACTATCTGCCTGGTTTGCTGATAGTAGAACCCCAAAGATTACTGAGTCATCGAAGAAATAGATCCATGCTGCTGCTTCCAAACTTCACTTCAATGATACTGCTAAGCCACAAGATCTTTCTTAACCACAAGCTTCTGAAACTCAAACTAACACCCAATTCCACTAAAAATCCTTGAGATGAGTAGACATCTTCTCAAGAAAATTCGGCTCCAAACCAAACACCAACCACTTATCTTCTTAAGAAAACAATTGAGACCATGTCCGAAATGAGGTAACTCATAGACCTTAGTCTCTACTTCAATACAGATAAGATACCCTTACTTGAGGTCCAGAGAATCTCTAAACATTTGAATCTTCACTGCAGCAGGCATCAATGCTCTTCTAACACCATCTAAATCTGGCTCCAAAAGAAACATCTTCAGAACCATCTATGGAAACTGCATCTCATCACATAGCTATTCCTTCCTGAAGCTATCAAGATACCACCACTCGCTTCTATTTAGCTGACAAACTCAACTCTAGCAAATCCCTGCTCATTTGAGATCAAATCAACTTCACACTTCAAGAATATACACCAGTTCTTGAAAATACTTCCTTTGGACTCAAAGAAATCCTTTCACCAATCTACACAACTTATTCGAGACGGTATTAGGTCTACAATCTCAATAAACACCTCCAACCATAACATATAAACCTCTTCCATTAGTGGTAGTCGTGTTCCACACACTCCTACCTTATCTACCTTTATAACCTATGTTGGAGAATCCAAACAGATAACCCAACAGATTAGGTAGTTATATATATATATATATATATATATATATATAAATTACAAGTACGCTCTCTCAAGATAGACACTACTCCAGAGCCTAGGTATTCACTCAACCTAATGCTCTGATACTAACTGTAGCGAGCCGACTTTCCACTCCTGGAAAATCGCATCAGTAATTAAGAAAGAAAGGGATAGAAGAAGAAAAGAAAGAGAAGAAAAGGAAACAACACATCAGAATCTCACAGCGGAACGATTTAAATATAATATAGAACATATACATAATATCATATACATCAGAGTACACAACTAAACATCTCAATTTAGACAGTTATAACATTTCTGTCTAATATACAGTACAAACAATCATACAGGATATCAACACAGAATAACACACAGCGGAAACACTAACTGTATATCTACACGCTGAAGCCTCCTGCTCCAAAGCTCCTCCAGAATTCGTCAAGAGATAACCTGAATCACTTGACTACTCATACATAATATGAGTACCCAAGAGTTTAATAAAACAGAAAATAAACACTCGGGTCAGACAGGGGTCTGGTGTGAGTAAACCGTTTAAGATTGCTTAACTTTAGAAAAACGTTTGAAAAGAAAAGGTATCACGTAAGACTTCCCACACATAAACATGGAAAAGTTTTTACCTTACGCTAACCAAAACATTTGATAGGAAATCCAGTGATATTATAATAGTGTCTAGGGTTTTCAAGTAAATATGAAAATAGCCGAAATTGTTACATCTATTAAATTCCAGCTACTAGCCACAAAAGTGGGTAATACAAACAAAACCGTAGGGTCTCGTAGGGAAAATGGGTTTCCATCAACGGCAGGGCTACTGGGGTACCGCCCGTCACAGTACGTGGCCTAGATCACCGTACCGAGGAGCCACCCTAACTCCCCTGCAACACAAGGCCGTGACCATTCCTTACTAAACAGTCTCGAACAAGACCACCCCGCAGTTGGCTGCAGACCAACTGCCCACTAAGCCGAAATATAAAGGGACGTCTAGACAGGGATGTATCTTGCTCTCCAGTGGGAGCGACCCACGAAGCCTTGCTGCACCTCCCCTGTTTTAGCCATTCCCGGTTGATGAGGCTTGAGGCTGCGATTACCTTTATAGGACCAATTATCTTAGAATGCTCATCGTCCGCCTGACGATGTGCTGAAAGCATTCAATCCATACAAGTTCGTTCCGGGTTCGAACGAAACCGAAGGTACTATCTCGTTGCACTCATTTTGGAATCACCCTCAGAGTCAACGACCATAGCCCTTGCACTCTAAATCTCCATCTCGAATCTATAAGCACTAGTCAAACTCATTACGGAATCACCCACATAGTTATACTGACGTATAGCCCTTACACCTCGAGTCTTCTCTTGCTCCACTTGGATTAACGACCTAACGTTTAAATGGAATCGATGTGGTTTTCAGATATCCAAATATGGAAACCCGATCCTGGTTTCACCGAAACCAAACGCCATTTTAATGTCCAAGTTGTACTTAAGGGATTTAAACAATAGATATTTAGAAATATCACTTAACATAAATGGATGTATTCATAACACAGATAGATAATCATCTATTATCACATGCATCTATACATATCACAAAGCACCATATATATCACATTCAGATATAGCATATTCACATCAATCAATGTCATCCAACAACAACCAATATCATTAACTCATCCAATGATATATATCATCCAATCATTAATCATTCATAAACAAGTTTGATTCAAACTCGATTAATTTAATTAATTCTTAAATTAAATTAATCCTTAATTAATCACTTGGATTTATTATCAATCCAACTTACTTATTCATAAATTAATCACAAATCAACTAATTAACTATCATCACTTAATTATCCACTTCAATTAATCTTACTTGATTAATTATTACTTAATTGCTTAAAGTAATTATTACTTAATTACCATATTAATTAATCATCCTGATTAATTACTTCCAAATTATACTAAGTAATTACCTCTTAATTACTTTCTAAAATTAATCAACCTTGATTAATTATTCTTTAATTATCCTGATAATTATTTCTTAATTATCCTTTAAATTAATTACACCTGATTAATCACTTTTAATTAATCACTCTTGATTAATTACTTTTAATTAAAACTACTTGATTAATTACCTTTAATTAATCATATTTAATTAATTACTTTTAATTAATCACCTTTGATTAATTACCTTAATTACTTTTAGTAATTAAAACTTAATTATAAACTAATTATTCTTAAATTATTAATTAATAATTAATTAATTATTTTCATTAATTAATGATTACTTCATTAATTAAATTTCTTCCTTAATTAGTTACGTTAACATGTAATTAATCACTTAATTAATTACTCTAAATCCTTTTATTAATTAATCATTAATCAAATAATTTAAACCTTTAACCAATTATTAATTAATTCTTTAATTAATAACTAAAGTGATTAACTCTTAATCACATTTACTTAATTACTTTTCATAAAGTAATTAACTTTTACTTAATTACTTTTAGTAATTAACCACTTAATTACTTTAATTACTTCCCTAAGTAATTATACTAAATTAATCCAAAGTGATTATCTTAATTAATCACAAATTAATTACTTAATTCACTATTTAACTTATTCATTTTAAATTAATTAAATGATTCTAATCTTCTTATATTATAAAGATTCTTAATTAAGAAAACATTGTCTTAATTAAAACTCGATAATTAAAAATGATTAAATTATCTCAATTAACTTTACAAATGTATTTATCTTTAATTAAATCAAATTCAAAATAACTAAAGATAATCTTTGTTATAATTGATTATCAAATTCTAAGTCATTAAACTTTATTTAAAGAAAATATAATATCTAGAAATCAATAAAATTTAAACATATTTTCAATTGAACTTTTAAGTCTTTAAAAACATTTCCAAATTTATTTAATAAAGTTTAATATAAACTTTATTTCAAATCCACTTATTTTATTTTAAAACTCCCATATTTTAAAATATATAAACTTGTTTAAAACATAACTTTGAAACAATTTTAATTTGAAACTTGTTCAACCTTTGTTTTAAAGACTTTATTTCTAAAAACAAATATTCTTTGTATTAATCATATCTAACTTCTGTACTAAAACCTGAATACCTAAATACTCGAGTAAACCCTGCTAAAACCCGTGCCTACCCCGAGAAAGACACACGCTAACTCCGAGTTCCACCCCTCCCAAGCCTGCTTCGAGTCAGCACGCCAAAAACCGGATGCCATCTTCGAGTCTTCCACCTTCTTCTCCCCTAGAACTTTTGCAATAGCCCATAAACATGCACATGAACGTGCACGGCGCAATTGACCAACGGCGATCACCACTCCGATCATCCCCAGGTCGCACTCGACCACCACATCCTTATGCAACACCCAGAAAAAAATATTTCGATTGAAAATCGAAATAAAGCCCTCCATCCCAAACTGCTCAGAAAACCCATCCTCAATTCCAACCACCGTCGACCATCCCCTTCACCGGAGACCTCGCCATCATCACCGTAACTTCTTCTCACTTCCCATCATCTCCCTAACCCCTCGCCATAGCCTCCAGATTACCCACGAAGTCGCGAAGTTAAGATGAACAGTGACAGTAAGAACAGGAAGCAAAACCCTACTCTAACAAATTCCAACCACCTCGATCCATAATAAAATCAAATTCCATTTTTCCCATGATCAACGACACACCAACCACCTTCAACCCCAACCACGATCTCTGACTCGCCGTGGTTCGACATTAAATGGCCGAAATGCCCAAAACCATTAACACGAAAATTCTCTTAAATTTCTAATCTAAAAATCATGATACTAATCCCAAACATGATTTTGCATTATGAACTCAACTTTATAATTCAAATCCAAAATTGATTCGATTAATTGTTGACCCATAATAAGATTTTACTGTAAATTTTAAAATTCAAGTTAATTACAAAATTTAACAGCCTATAACTATTTTTAGATGAAAGGTCAATTGATTACAAACATCTTTGTTTACAAATCATCAACTAATTTGAATTCAACATTTATATTTTTATTTTGTTATGAAATTGAACACTTATCATAATACACAGAACATACATTTATGTCTACAGGCATCTCAAATATCATTCATCAACATGCATCAATTAAATTCAGGAATTCAGACATATCAACAAGATTTCATCTCAAGAATAAAACAAATCCAGGTTTTAAACTGTTTTTAAAATTTGTTTTACTCACCTTGAATCCTGCAGAAGACAGAACTGCATTTTCTTCTTTCCAGGCTTTTAAAATTTTCTGCATTCCTTCTTGAACTTGTTGCATATTGATTTTAATCCTGAATTGCTTGAATAAATTTGCATGTTGATTTTTATCTTGTAGCTGAGCATTTGAATTGTTGAAGTTTACATCTCGCTTGCCTCTGATTTCTTTTGAGAATCTTGTTTTAGTCTCTGTTTGAATTCCCAGACTTTACAGTTTTTCATTCATTTGTTTGAGTTTATCTTTGTTTTGATCTTGCCTTTCAGATTTTGAATTCATCTTTGTAAAATGAAGAGAAAGATTTGCTGGAAAAATAAAATCTTTCCTTTTATTATTTACAATTTAATTTAAAACTTAATTACTAAGGAGAATGACATGTGTCTCTTTAAAGGTTTATATTCTTACAAATGTAACTTACATAACTTAATATTCTTACAAGTGTTATTATTGTTAAATTAATGTTTTTTTTAAATGTTATTTTATCCTTAATAATTTATTTAAGCCTATATAAATATTTATGAAATGTTTACATGATTATAAGATGTATTTATTTTATAAGAATAAGCTTTGGATTTCAATACATATATAAAAGTGAATTCATGTTAACAATTATAACTTTATTTATGCATTTGAGTTAAATTGTAATGGTATTATATATTAAAACTTGAGAAATTGATTTTAATTCATTATAAAAATTTTAAAACAATTTATCTTATGTAAAAATTAAAAATGAAAGACTATTAAAACAAATGAACTTTTAATTTAAATCTTTAAATATCATTTCCAAAAGTATAAAATCAAATTAACTTTTCAAATCTCAAATTATATTCATATTAAAGTTTGAAAATACTTATTAAACTCAAATTAATAAAATTCCTATTTAAAACATATATATACAAATATATATACACATTTCAAATAGAAAAACATACTAACATTAAATTAGTTAATTTCCATATTAAATTTTAAAACAAATTTCAAATCACAATATATACATTTATATATATCACAACTTGAATATAAAGTTTATTACATAAAAAAACTTCTTATTTACCAAAATAATATTTCCAAATTAAGTTATTATAAACTTCAAAAGAATTTAATCTAGCCTATTTATATTGTTAAGAAAAATATTAATAGATATTAACAAATTGTTATTTTCAGCCTTAAAAATAAATCTTAACTGTCAATTTATAATATAAAATGATCAAATCAATTTAATTATTATCAAAGATTATTAAATTGATATTGCTCAAAATTTCGGGTCGTCACAGCAATGCTTTTTGGAAAATGAAACTACCATAAGGCCTCTCAGCACACACACAATGCAATCGCACACGTGGAGGAGATTTCTCCTTAGGATAGTCAAACATGATTGACGAAATTCTTTTTGATATTATCATTAGTGCATAGTGCAAAAAACAATTTCGAAAGTGTAACATTAATCTTATCCAACATAGGTACCATTATATTATGCCTGCTATAGCTACCATTTAAGAATGGTAGGTTATACAACTGCAATCGTAAAGGGCGCGTATTGGTGATTGGATTTCAAACAAATGGTCAGGCTAAGGAACTTCCTGGGCCACATGGGTACACCTCTGGAGGGACGACCCGAGAACCTAACCGGATCTGTGCCAATACAAGGCCGGGTTACCGTGTAACTAGGTAACTAACCGTCACGAGTATGCTACCCCCGGTCGTAACCAATTTTTATCCTGGGATTCACCAACAAACACAAAGTAATAAATTTGTAGCAACCACATAGGTTAAGTATCTGGGCTCCATACCATGATACCACCTCTATCCAGAAGGAAATGGACATACCCTCAGGGGGCGCTACCCCCAAATAAGCTTGCTACATTCTTCCTATTTCGACCATTACGGGTTGTGAGGCTCGACGAAGTCCTGTCCATAAAGCTACGTTTTTCACAAAAGCCATGCTTCAATCAACACATGATCAGTAGCACTTCGTATGCCACATTACCAAATTGGGAATGTATTACTAGTAACCATCAACTACATAACCTCTGAGCTCGTACGTCTCAGAGAAAAGTGTTAGTAAATTCTCTACCATCAAACAGAAATGAATTTGATAGAAACCATCTTTACATCTCAAAGTGTAACGTCAGACATAGATCCATACAAGTCTGTTCCGGCCTCTAACAGAACCGTAGGCACTTCAAAGAATCCCTTGCAATCCGAATAATCCCTAATCACGTATGGACTTCCCATCACAAAGTGCGATCAAATCTCTATACCGGGGCTATTCGGTGCAGAGACATTCGACAGGTCATCCTTTCGCCTTCGAAAATATCCGGTCTTCACCACCGGTCTTCAAATTCTATCCATTATGTCGTATCATTATTCGAAATGGGTTTTATGACACAAAGGTCCTCTCCCGGCTAAACCGAATAACGAGCGCATAATTTAAAACCATATGGATATTAGGATCTTAATTAAGCCACAACACATTTTTCCCAAAACCATTTCTTTTATAATGGATTAAACAAATTCCATTTTTATCTTTTTAAACCAAAAGCTTCACCATTAAGATCCTTTTCAACTTGAAACAAAGTTTGCCAATCTTTCACAAAGATTCATTCACAATATTTAAACCAAGGATTTATCTTTGTAATCCTTTTTAGTTTGAAACAAATTTCACTCGATCTTTAACAAAGATCCTTTTATAGTTTTCAAACAATTTCCTTTTCAAAAGTGATTCACCAATCCATACCTTTATAAAACTCAATCCATAGCTTTCAAAATAATTTCCATTTCAAATGTGGTTTAAATCATAATTCGAAAATCCTTTCAATAAAACTGGAAAGTTCCTCTTTTATATGAAAGCTATTATAATTTGAAAATGAATGTTTTCATTTTGGAACAATCCAATTCAATTTTCTTAAGTTGTAGCCCTTTAAAGTCAAATTTGGAAAATCAGCGAATCTTTCGTACTTAGGCAGATTCTATTTAAGTTGAATTCTCAAAACAATTTCTTTAAAATATTTTTAAAATGGTTTTAAAACCCATACATATACATATTATAACTTAAATACTTCTTTTCAAACCATAGTTTCCAAAGTTTAAATCAATTATTACAAACAATACTTTAAATAATTATTTCTCAAAAAGTTCAAAAGCTTTTAGAATCAGTTAAACCATATTGGAAAGAATTTCCAATTAAAACTTATAAAATTTAACTTAAATATTTTGAATTCAAATTCAATTTTAACTTCAAATTTTAATAAACCATATTATATTCAAAATGGTTAAATTTCAAAATCTTCCTTTTTCCAAAAGTTTTTTATTATTAAAAACCAATTTTATTTTCAAACTAATTTGAATTCAACATTAAGTTTCCAAAACCTTCACCATTTCAAATTGCTATGACTTAATCAATATCCTCTGATATCCACATTTGTGTATATGTTTGTGTAGCCCAGGGGTTTTACATAATAGTGCCATAACATCAATCACAAATTCAAGCACAGAAATATTGATAAGCGGTATAATCTATAACGCTTAGCTTTCATTCACAGATACAAAAATAATAGATAAATTTATCGTAGATAAATAAATTACATTTCACAGCTCAATCATCACAGAACATCACTCATCAAGGATATCACACAATTCAAAGCATTCCATACAATTCAAACATCCATAAGTAACATCAATTAGTCATTTGATTAATTTAAACCAGATTAATTACTTATGAATAAATCACTAATCTTGGTTAATTAACATTAATTAGTTACAAATTATTTTGATTAATTATTCTTTAATCATTTATTAATTAACCATTAATAATTACTTAATTAACCTTTAATTTTTAATTAATCAACCTTTAATCATTAAATGATTATCCTTTAATTAATTTATTATCCTTTAACTAATTATCCTTAATTAATTACATTAATTACTCCTCAATTAATTATCATTCCTTAATCACCTTTATTAATTAATTTACCTTTAATTAATCAATTATCCTTAATTAATCACATTAATTAATTAGCCCTTAATTAATTATTAAGCAATCATCCTTTAATTATTTAACTCTTAATTAATTTCATTAGTTAAGTAATTATTCTATAACTACCCACATTAATTAATCCTTCTTTACTTAATTAATTAATTAACCCTTAATTACTTAATCATTCTTTTATTACCTTTATTAAGTAATTATCTTTAATTACTTAAAATTTTAATTAATCAAAGATAAACCCTTTATCTTACTTAATCGACATTTAAATCTTATTAGATTGAAATGCTTGAAAACAATTATACAAATCATTTGGGAACTTTGATTAATTAAGTTTAAAACAAATTCCTTTATCACTTCATAGTTCAAACATTATCTTATTTAAACACTTATGAATAAATTACAAAAGTTCCTAATTTATAATTATTCTATAACAAACCAAATTTCTTTTAATGACATTTAATCTTTAAAGTTTTAACCTTTGAAAACTTGTTTGAAAATAATCCTCGAAATTAATTTATCATAAATTAACTTAAGACCCCAAAGGTTAAATAATAGTTAAAATCATTCCAACTATTTATTTTCATTACTTAGACTTATTTTAAATAACTTAAGAATTAAAATAATAGGTATATAATAAAATACATTAAACTTCATTAAGATTAAATAAATTTATTTTAATCCTTAGTCTAAATCCAAAACTAAATATTTATTATTTTTAAAAGGATGAATCAAAAAGTTGTCTACATTTAATTTAAATTTGAACCTGTTTAAAACATTCACGTGAAACTCACGAACCCGAGAAAAAGTTCGAAATTCCCAAGTACGAACCCGAGTTTTCTTCGCATTCCCCCATCTTGGAGTCAAAACGCCTACAATCCTGAGCTCGCCCCGAGAAAAACGTTTCTTCCCAAATCAAAACTAAAATCAGATATTAATGATATATGGTGCACGTGCACCGCCGACCGCCTGCATTCTGGCCATCGTTGACGTCGCCTGCATATCGACTTCGACCATGCTAAGGAAACCAAACATTCTGATCTACGACCATGCCGGAGAATTAAAATCGAGCTTCTCAATTTAAACTGGAGCCAAAACCAACCACCTAAAATGCCTCTTCCCGATCATCTCGACCACTAGACACCACGTCACCACGTCCACTGCTTAACCACTACCTCCAGCATCGAACCCTCCGGACCGAACGACTCCAATCAACCCACGTTGCTACACGAGCACGATGAACATCATCAACCAAATTAGGTTCTTAAACCCTAGAATCTCGCCGTGCTACCTCCCCAGTGATAGAAAAAATCATTGATCAATTTTCCCAGTCTCGTCAACCTCCAGACTATCCTCAGCCACGACCCTGACCCACAAATCGCCGTTGATCACCAGAATTTGCCAAAATATTGAATCCTGTTCAACTCAATTTTTCTCATCAATCCCATCATTAAAAATCGAGATATTTGTACCAAAATTCATTATTTGATAACACTAATCCCATTATGGGATCAAAACATGAAATTAAATTTAGTGATTCCTTGACTTAAAAATGAATTTACTGTAAATTCTATATTTTTGAAATGATTATTCAATGTAAATCTTTAAAACCATTTTTAAAATTTGTGTTACTTTGTTACAATCATCTTCCTTTCAGAGATTATAGCTTGAATTCAATTAATCGAAAAGATATTGAATTTTAAATCTTGATTTTAGAACCTGTAAACTGAAAACAGAATTACACACACACACATAGACATACAACCACTTCATATATATACATATATAAACATATTCACATTCATGCAACTATCTTGCTTCAGGAATCAATCACAGACATTTTAATTATAGATTAAAGGTTTTAAAATGAAAATTTGCTCACCTTTTGTTGTTGAACAAAGCCTGCAATTTGAATCCTCTTCTGGATTTTTTGTTTTGTTTTGGTTTCTGAACTTTGATGTTGATCTGCTTGATTTTAGTCTGAGAACTTTGAATTTTAGTTTGATCTTAGCTTTGAATCATTGATCCTGAATTTGTTGCTTGATCCAATCTTTGATTTCCAGGCTTGCTGCTGTGAATCTGAAGCTTGAGCTAATCCAAAACTGAAGGCTGGTTTATCCTTTGATCTCTCTTTTGTTTTTTCTTTTAAATCTGGAACCTGTATTTTTATTTAATCTGGAATCTTGCTTTTGCAGGTTTGTTTTGATAAAATCTTCATTGTTTCCAGGTTGAGATGTTTTGAAAATAGGCTGTAGCTTTTGTTTTGATATTGAGATAAATATTTGATTTCGATTTTCAGGTTTGTAAAGTATGAAGAGGATAATGATTAGCCTATTTTCTTTTAATTATATTTGTAAATTAAAATTAATGTGCCACTTGTTATTATTAAGTTACACTTATAAGTTTATATCCTACTTATTAAACATTTGTTACAACATGATTTTTAAATTTTTACACTTGTTAAAATTAAGTAAATTTATATTCAAATTCTTTTCTTTATTTTATTTATAAATTATGTTTTAACCCTGTCACTTGTTAATATTTCATAAATTTATATATTATGTTTTCTTAAATGTTTATATCCTTAACTATATTTATATCTTATTAATTTTAAAAGATACATATGTACATATATGTTTTTATTAACTTAAGTATTATGTTTATGAATGTGTGTATATATATATTTATCTTTAACTATGATTACGAATATATAACTATTTGTTAGGCCTTTTATATTTACATATATTCAAACTATATTTGTCTTACACTTGCATTCATACATTTATATATTTTATACCTTTACAACTTTTTAAGAAAATGATTTTTAAACTCTAATTATACATTCATAAATAATCACACACACATATATTAATTTCTTAAAGTATAAATCTTTTAAATTCTAATTTATTTATTAAAACAAATTTTATTTATAAGATTTTTATCCTTGAATTTTAAACCAAAATTCTACTATAATATATATATATATATATTCTATTTTTATTCTTCAATTCCCAATCTAAATTTACTTTCACAATCTACTATATATATACATTCATCCCTAAATATTCAAATTAATTCTCAATTAATTCACAAGTTAACCAAAATTTTATATAAATTACTTATTTTATCTGGGCCTAAAAACCAGGAATGTTACAGATTCCCCCCTTAAGAAAATTTCGTCCTCGAAATTTGAAAGTAGAGGACAATCCTAAAACTTTTAGTTTAAGAAATCAAAGCATACTTATCAACCATATCCTAACAACCAAAGCAACCAATTCATATAAACAATTCCTAATACTATCTGGAGTTTATGTCCCATTCCAATTCATCCTTCGATTTAGCCAACATAATGGTCTCCCACCAAAGCTTCTTTTTGTTGCTGCCAGAAAACCATCAAAGAATTTGATATTGGATACTGATCAAAAGAGATAAAATAGTTGTTTCCAACCATCGCTGTTGTTACAGGGTATCGACCATTTGTAGTGGTACTTCCCTATCCCCTACCTCGTCCTCTTCTTGCACTCATACTTACTATCAGTGAATAGTAAGGGAATTTACTGAGGCGTTCGAACAAGATATCTTAGGGAATATACTCATTCTAGGGTATACTTCACCCTATCTCTAATGAGTCACCTAATGTGTTATACTCCAAAGCTAAAGTTATCACTCAACCTTTAGCTCTGATACCAAATGTGATGCAGCTCAGGGGATAAATCGTACACGACTTAAGGAGGAAGACTTGGGTCGCTCTCGAGTTAAGGAAGCTTCGGTTTTAGGTCTTAAGTCGTTCACGAGTCAAGCAAAAGAGGAAGGCCTAAGGTCGCGGGGGAAGCTTCGGGCTTAGATCGTGCACGGGTTAATGTAGGTCGGCCCCGACCTAAGGAGGAGGAGCTACGAGTTAATGAAGCTGCTTTGAGTTATCTGCGACCTAAAGACTTAAGTCGGCTACGACATAAGGATACAGGAGGGCTTAAGTCGGCTACGACTTGACATAGCAAGGGAAAAAGAGCAACGACCTACTATGAGTTGTATGTGATAAGTCGTAGGTCAGCTTGTAGATAAGTCGGTCAAGTTCGCAAGTTCAGGTCGCGTGATGGTAGTTCTGTGTTGTGAGTCGTAAGTCGGTATTTTAGGTCGTCACCGACCTATGTGTAGTGAAGAATTATTAAGCCGCTGCCGACTCAGTTGAGTCGTAAGTCGTGAGTCGGTCATGTATGTGTGTGTTGTTGTACAGTTGAGCCATAAGTCATCACTTTTGTGTGTTTTAGGTCGTGTACGTCCTATGTTGAGTCGGTAACGACTTAAGGAGAGTTAAGTCGGCAACGACTTAAGGGTATGGACTATAAATACGCGTGAGTTGTAACTTGTAAATTTGGTTCCTTTTGAATAAAATTTCTCTTCGTTAGCTTTGGGATTTCATTCAAATTGGTAGTTGAGTGTAATCTCCTATC
Source organism: Allium cepa (assembly GCA_030765085.1). Classification (NCBI taxonomy): domain Eukaryota; kingdom Viridiplantae; phylum Streptophyta; class Magnoliopsida; order Asparagales; family Amaryllidaceae; genus Allium; species Allium cepa. Next base: position 209,575,593 of record CM060943.1, read on the forward strand.
TCCACTTACGTTATTCGAGTGCGCTCGAATCATCGTTTGTTGAAGCCGATTCACGGAATCTTGTACGCAAGATCAAAGTCGAAGAATCGTAGATCTCTTTTCACGGTATCGTGCGCGATCAACGTGTCAGAGATAGCTAAAATTCGGTATCTTTGGATCAACGAATTTGGGCCTTGTAGTATTTTCAATCCACTGATTGCTACATTCATCGATCTATATCATTTTGTTAATTATCCGCTGCGTCAGTTTTGGTATCAGAGCTTGACTTAGCCAGTCATAGCTAAGACGAGTCTTGGAGCCAAGGAGTTTGAAGTTGGTGTTCATCGTGTTCATCTTGAAGTTGCAACAAGTTAGAAGCTTTCGATCCATTTCATTTTGGATCAAAGTTGGAGAAGTGTTTGAGTGAAGGCCGAACATAACTTTGTGTTAAGTGTTGAGCCGTGCATCATCCTGCTTGTTCAAGCCGAGTTTGAAGTATTTGTTGAAGTATTTGAGAAGATCAATCATGACACCAAGGAGAGCTAATCGTCATCAAAATGTTGAAGCTTTGTATAGACGAGAAGAAGCCGAGCAAATGGAGCAACGCATTAATGAGAAATTTGATGAAGGTATTGGAAAGTTAGAGAGGTTGATGATTGATATGAATCAAACTCAAAGGAGGAGTTCACCAATCTCGAACCATGGAGGAAACCGAGTTTCGCCATTGGTTATGGAAGCGAGAAGGGTATCACCGCAATCTTTTTGAGAAAGAAGGGAAACATCAATTTCATCAAGGAGAGATCACCATGACTGTGGACAAGAAGAGAGAAGAACTCCATGTGCGTTTGAAGATGAGCCATATAGAGATGAAGAGAGACATAGTAGAAGAGACATGCGTGATCGAAGGGATGTTGATGGTCGAGATCGATATAGACATACATTTGATTTTAATGAAGAGGGTGATAGAGCTAGTATTCATTATCGAGATCGAGACCAAGTTCGAAATTCATATCGGGATGTAGATGATGATCGTCGATGGGAATCGGGGATGAAGATGGAAATTCCTGAGTTCAGGGGTGGAATGGTAGCTGAAGAATTTCTTGATTGGTTGCCTAATGTTGAAGAGATCTTTGATTTCAAAGAAGTTCCGGAGAATCGTCGAGTGAAGTTGGTTGCTACTAGGTTGAGGGGGAGAGCTTTGGCGTGGTGGCATCAAACTAAACTTACGAGAGCAAGAATGGGGAAGTCAAAGGTTGAGTCTTGGGATAAGATGAAGAAGTTGATGAGAGCTACATTTTTACCTTACAACTATCAATCACTTATGTACCAGAGATTGCAGAATCTAAGGCAGGGGACGAAGACTGTTAATGATCATGCTGATGAATTTTATCAATTGATTGCTCGAAATGATATTATGGAGACAGAAGAACAGCTGACTGCTAGGTTTGTTGGAGGGTTGCGAATGTAGATTCAGGATATGGTTAATATGTTTGATCCAAGATCTATGGCGGAGGCACATCAAAAAGCGTTGGCTTGGGAGAAGCAGGGAAGGTGTGGAGGTGGTGTGTTTACCAATTCCAACAATCAAGTGAAGGGTGTTAGTGGAAGTTCTAATGTTCTTAAAGCTGTCGCAAAACCAGTTGTGAAGGAGGTTGAGAAGGCAAAGGTTAATAGCAGTTTCAAATGTTACAATTGTCAGGAGTTGGGTCACAAAAGCAATGAATGTCCAAAGCCAAAGAGAAGAGCAATGGTTGTAGAGATTGAAGAAGAGGATGTGGAAGCTGAATGTTCTAATTCACCTTATGTTGAGGTGGAAGAAGAATTGTCCGGAGATGAAGGGTGTAATTTGTTGATGAGGAGAAGTTATTTGGCACCGAAATAGGAAGAGGAAAACAGTTGGTTGAGGAATAACATATTTCAGTCCACATGCACTATTCTGGGAAAGGTTTGCAAGTTTGTCATTGATGCTGGGAGTTGTGACAATATTATCTCTACATAAGCAGTAAAGAAGTTGAACTTGAAAACTGAGAAGCATCCTAAACTGTACAAGCTAGCATGGTTAAGGAAGGGTGGTGAAGTGAAAGTTGGACGAAGAGCTTGCGTGAATTTTTCAATTGGGAAGAAGTACAAAGATGAAATCTGGTGTGATGTTGTAGACATGGATGTGTGTCATCTGTTGTTGGGCAGACCATGGCAGTTTGATAGAGCAGTACAACATGATGGACGTGCTAATAGCTATAGTTTCATGTTTGAAGGTACTAAAATCACTTTAGTTCCCAAGAAGCAACAACAGAAGGAAAGCAAGTTGGAGGAGATTGAAGAGCTGAAAACCTTATTATCTTTGAAGGAGTTTGTTAAGGAAGTCGAAGAGGAACCTGAAGTGTACTTGTTGATAGGGCGTGAGAGCAGTGAAGAGGTTGAAATTCTAGAAGAAGTGAAACCAGTTTTGAAAGAATTTGAGGATGTATTTCCAGAAGAGTTGCCTAAGGAGTTATCGCCACTGAGAGACATTCAACACCAAATCGATCTTGTTTCGGAAGCAGTATTACCGCATAGACCACATTATCGAATGAGTCCGAAGGAACATGAAGAGTTGAGAAGGCAGGTGGAAGAGTTGCTTGAACAGGGGCGAGTGCAGGAAAGTTTGAGTCCGTGTGCTGTGCCAGCTTTGTTAGTACCGAAGAAGGACGGGACGTGGAGGATGTGCACTGACAGTCAAGCATCGAATAAGATTACTGTGAGGTACAGATTCCCAATGCTGAGGTTGGATGACCTGCTAGATCAGTTGAGTGGGGCAACTATATTTTCGAAATTGATTTGAAGAGCGGATATCATCAAATTCGAATTAGACCAGGAGGCGAATGGAAGACAGCATTCAAGACGAGAGAAGGGTTGTCTGAATGGCTGGTTATGCCGTTTGGTCTTTCGAATGCACCTAGTACGTTCATGCGGGTGATGAATCAAATCTTTAGACCATTCATTGGGAAATTCGTGGTGGTATATTTCGATGATATTCTGATATATAGCCGGAGTATGGAGGAACATGTTCAACATTTGAGGGAAGTGCTGATTATTCTTCGTGAGGAACAATTTTATGCTGCTACGAAGAAATGCGTGTTTATGACGCATAGTGTTTTATTTCTGGGTTATGTCGTTTCGGAGGAAGGTATACAGGTGGACCAAAATAAAGTTGAAGCAGTCAGGAATTGGCCGCAACCGAGGACAATTACAGAAGTGAGAAGTTTTCATGGGCTAGCGTCATTCAACCGAAGATTCATTCCACACTTCAGTAGCGTGATGGCTCCAGTTACTGATTGTATGAAAGGGAAACAATTTTCTTGGTCAGAGGAAGCAGGGTTTGGTTTTGAACGAATCAAAGGACTTTTGACGACAGCACCAATTCTTGTTTTACCAGACTTTCAGTTGTTGTTTGAACTACACACTGATGCATCTAAGGTTGGGATTGGAGGAGTGTTGAGTCAGAAGGGACGTCCTATTGCATACTTTAGTGAGAAGTTATCAGGGGCAAAGATGAGATATAGTACGTATGATGTGGAGTTTTATGCTGTAGTGCAAGCAGTGAAACATTGGAGACACTATCTGTTCCATAAGGAGTTTGTTCTTTACACAGACCACGAAGCTTTGAAGCATTTGCAGGGGCAGGATAAGATTTCAGCAAGGCATGCGTCATGAATTGCCTATTTGCAGCAGTTTACTTTTGTCGTGAAGCACAAATCAGGGATAACAAATCGTGTAGCTGATGCTTTGAGTATGAGGAGTCATTTATTAACGACAATGAAAGTTGAAGTGACGGGTTTTGAATTATTGCCAGGGCTTATTGAAGAAGATCCTTACTTTAAGAAATTTGTTGATAAAGTCAAGGAGGGAAGTTCTGATGAGTTTGTGTTGATTGATGGTTTCTTATTTAAGGGGAATCAATTGTGTGTACCGGACTGTAGCTTGCGAATGAAGATAGTGAAGGAGCTTCATGAGGAAGGGCATGTGGGTAGAGACCGAACATTGCAGTTAATCTCTCAATCCTACTATTGGCCATCGATGAGGAAGGAAGTTGAAAGGTTTGTTCAGAGATGTCATGTTTGTCAAGTTTCGAAAGGGACAGCTACAAATGCGGGTTTGTATATGCCTTTACCTGTTCCAACAAAACCTTGGGTGGATGTTAGTATGGATTTCGTATTGGGTTTGCCGAGAACGCAAAAAGGAAATGACACAATATATGTTATGGTGGATCGTTTCTCGAAGATGGTACATTTTGTTGCTTGTAAGAAGACGGCGAATGCTGTCCATGTTGCTCAGTTATTTTTCAAGGAGATCTATCGACTTCATGGATTGCCAGAATCTATTGTGTCGGATAGGGATACTCGTTTTCTGAGTCTCTTTCGGTTAAGTTTGTGGAAGATGGTTGGAACAAAGTTAAACTTTAGCAGCGCCTATCATCCGCAAACAGACGGACAGACACAAGTTGTTAACAGATCGCTGGGAAATTTATTGCGATGTCTTGTGAAGGACAATCTGAAGAATTGGGACATGAAGTCATGCCAGGCAGAGTTTGCTCATAATCATGTAGTGAATCGTAGTACGGGATTCAGTCCATTTCAGATTGTATATTCAAATTTACCCAGGGGACCATTGGATTTAGCAGTAGTACCACAACCAAAGGGGACGGTTAAACGAGCTGTAGATTTTGTTGATGGATTGACGGAATGTCATAGAATCGTTCAGGAACGATTATAGAAATCGAATGAGGAATATAAGAGATTTGCAGATAAGAAACGAAGAAGTGTAGAGTTTAATGAAGGAGATTTGGTTTACGCTGTGTTAACCAAGGATCGTTTTCCAGTGGGCGCCTATAACAAGTTGAAAGATAGGAAAATTGGGCCAGTTAAAATTCTAAAGAAAATCAATGAAAATGCTTATAAGTTGAAGCTGCCGGAGGATGTGTACACGTTTGACGTGTTCAATGTTAAGCACCTTTTTCCATATTATGGAGATGAACAATCTGATGTGGAAGAAGTTACAAATTCGAGGACGAATTTCTCTCAACCAGGGGAGGATGATGCAGCTCAGGGGATAAATCGTACACGACTTAAGGAGGAAGACTTGGGTCGCTCTCGAGTTAAGGAAGCTTCGGTTTTAGGTCTTAAGTCGTTCACGAGTCAAGCAAAAGAGAAAGGCCTAAGGTCGCGGGAGGAAGCTTCGGGCTTAGATCGTGCACGGGTTAATGTAGGTCGGCCCCGACCTAAGGAGGAGGAGCTACGAGTTAATGAAGCTGCTTTGAGTTATCTGCGACCTAAAGACTTAAGTCGGCTACGACATAAGGATACAGGAGGGCTTAAGTCGGCTACGACTTGACATAGCAAGGGAAAAAGAGCAACGACCTAGTATGAGTTGTATGTGATAAGTCGTAGGTCGGCTTGTAGATAAGTCGGTCAAGTTCGCAAGTTCAGGTCGCGTGATGGTAGTTCTGTGTTGTGAGTCGTAAGTTGGTATTTTAGGTCGTCACCGACCTATGTGTAGTGAAGAATTATTAAGCCACTGCCGACTCAGTTGAGTCGTAAGTCGTGAGTCGGTCATGTATGTGTGTGTTGTTGTACAGTTGATCCGTAAGTCATCACTTTTGTGTGTTTTAGGTCGTGTACGTCCTATGTTGAGTCGGTAACGACTTAAGGAGAGTTAAGTCGGCAACGACTTAAGGGTATGGACTATAAATACGCGTGAGTTGTAACTTGTAAATTTGGTTCCTTTTGAATAAAATTTCTCTTCGTTAGCTTTGTGCTTTCATTCAAATTGGTAGTTGAGTGTAATCTCCTATCTCCACTTACGTTATTTGAGTGCGCTCGAATCATCGTTTCTTGAAGCCGATTCACGGAATCTTGTGCACAAGATCAACGCCGAAGAATCGTAGATCTCTTTTCACGGTATCGTGCGCGATCAACGTGTCAGAGATAGCTAAAATTTGGTATCTTCGGATCAACGAATTTGGGCCTTGCAGTATTTTCAATCCACCGATTGCTACTTTCATCGATCTATATCATTTTGTTAATTATCCGCTGCGTCAAAATGCGACGACCCGGATTTTCGCGTTCGAAAATTGACATCCATACTTCACTCGTATTCAAATGCCGTAGATTCAAACGTTCGAATCCGATTCGTCGGAGCTTATAACACATTAAGTATAACAACACAGCGGAAGAAAAATGAATATATCATTGATATAAAACATTCGATACAACCACGATATAATTGAATATCAAATATCAGAGCCAAGAGATATACAATAGCATAATACAACACAAGCAGATGGTCTAGACTTTGCAACCATCGATAGCGGAAAGATAACGTCTTCAATTGCCCAAGCTCCAAAGATTCCAATCCATAAGCTCGAACCATCACCAAGCTGAATTAAGCAAACTCAATCCCCAACGCGATTGCCAAACCAAAAACTTCAAAGACCAAATACTGAAGAAGATTTCCAAATGCTACCAAACCAAAGACTTCGAAGGCAATCGAATCTACACCTACTATTTGAATATCTGAAAAACCCAACTCTGGACCGCCTGTGTGGAAAATTGTGGGCAACCAGAGTTTTGGAAGGGAACAATAAACTCCAAGTCAGTCATAGGACTGGTATGAGCAAACAAAAATAGTTTATCTTTAACAAAAGCAAACAAAAGAATTTAAAAGAAATTCGCAATGCTTTTTGGAAAATGAAACTACCATAAGGCCTCCTGGCACGCACACAATGCAATCGCACACTTGGAGGAGATTTCTCCTTATGATAGTCAAACATGTTTGACGAAATTCTTTTTGCTATTATCATTAGTGCATAGTGCAGAAAAAATTTCGAAAGTGTAATATTAATCTTATCCAACATAGGTACCATTATATTATGCATGCTATATCTACCATCTTAGAATGGTAGGTTATACAACTGCAATTGTAAAGGGCACGTATTGGTGATTGGATTTCCAATAAATGGTCAGGCTAAGGATCTTCCTGGGCCACATGGGTACGCATCTGGAGGGACGCCCCAAGTACCTAACCGAATCTTTGCCAACATAAGGCCGGGTTACCTCTGTAACTTGGTAACTAACTGTCACGAGTATGCCACCCCCTGGTCGTAATCAAACTTTATCCTAGGATTCACCAACAACACAAAGTAATAAATTTGCAGCAACCACATAGGTTAAGTATTTAGACTCCATACGATGATACCACCTCTATCCAGAAGGAAATGGACATACCCTCAGGGGGCGCTACCCTCAATTAACCTTGCTGCATTCTTCCTGTTTCGACCATTTCGGGTTATGAGGCTCGACGAAGTCTCGTCCACAAAGCTACTCTTTTCACAAAATCGATGCTTTAATCAACAAATGATCAGCAGCACTTCGTATGCCACATTACCAAATTGGAAATGTATTACTAGTAACCATCAACTACATAACCTCTGAGCTCGTACGTCTCAGAGAAGGGTGTTAAGCTAAGATAATAAATTCTCCGCCACCAAATAGAAATGTATTTGATAGAAACCATCTTTACAACTCAAAGTGTAACGTCAAACATACATCCATACAAGTCTATTACGGGCACGAACAGAACCAAAGGCACTTCAGAAAAAGCCCTTGCGATCCGGATAATCCCTAATCACGTCCGGACTCCCCGTCACAAAAGGTGATCAAATCTCTATACCAGGGCCATTCGGTGCAAAGACATTCGACAGGTCATCCTTTCGCTTTCGAAAATATCCGGTCTTCACCACTGGTTTTCAAATTCTATCCATTTCGTCGTACCATTATTCGAAAAGGGTTTTATGACACAAAGGTCCTCTCCCGGCTAAATTAAATAACGAGCGCATAATTTAAAACCATATGAATATTAGGATCTTAATTAATTCACAACACATTTTTCCCAAAACCATTTCTTTTAAATGGATTGAACAAATTCCATTGTTATTTTTTAAAACCATAAGATTCACCATTAAGATCCTTTTCAACTTGAAACAAAGTTTGCCAATCTTTCACAAAGATTCATTCACAATATTTAAACAAAGGATTTATCTTTGTAATCCTTTTAGTTTGAAACAAAGTTCACTCGATCTTTAGCAAAGATCCTTTTATAGTTTTCAAACAATTTCCTTTTCAAAAGTGATTCACCTATCCATACCTTTATCAAAACTCAATTTATAGCTTTCAAAATGATTTCCATTTCAAATGTGATTTAAATCATAGTTTGGAAGTCCTTTCAATAAAACTGGAAAATTCCTCTTTTATATGAAAGCTATTATAATTTGAAAACGAATGTTTTCATTTTGGAACAATCCAATTCAATTTGCTTAAGTTATATCCCTTTCAAGTCAAATTTGGAAAATCAACGAATCTGTCGTACTTAGGCAGATTCTATTTAAGTTGAATTCTCAAAACAATTCCTTTAAAATATTTTGAAAATGGTTTTAAAACCCATACATATACATATTATAGCTTAAATACTTCTTTCAAACCATAGTTTCCAAAGTTTAAATCAATCGTTTAAAACAATACTTTAAATAATTATTTCTCAAAAAGTTCCAAAGCTTTCAGAATCAGTTTAACCATATTGGAAAGAATTTCCAATTAAAACTTATAAAATTTAACTTCTATATTTTGAATTCAAATTCAATTTTAATTTCAAATTTTAATAAACCATATTATATGCAAAATGGTTAAATTTCAAAATCTTCCTTTTTCCAAAAGTTTTTTTCATTAAAAACCAATTTGAATTCAACATTAAATTTCCAAAACCTTCACCATTTCAAATTGCTACAACTTAATCAATATCATATGATATCCACATTTGTGTGTGTGTGTTTGTGTAGCCCAAGGGTTTTACACAATAGTGCCATAACATCAATCACAAATTCAAGCACAGAAATATTGATAAGCGGTATAATCTATAACACTTATCTTTCATTCACAAATACACAGATGATATTTAAATTTATCGCAGATAAAAAAATTACATTTCGCAGCTCAATCATATCACAGAACATCACTCATTAGGGATATCACACAATTTATAGCATTCTATACAATTCAAACATCCATAACTAAGATCAATTAGTCATTTGATTAATTTAAACCAGATTAATTACTTATGTATAAATCACTAATCTTGGTTAATTAACATTAATTAATTATAAATCATTTTGATTAATTATTCTTTAATCATTTATTAATTAACCATTAATAATAAATTAATCAACCTTTAATTTTTTATTAATCAACCTTTAATCATTAAATGATTATCCTTTAATTAATTTATTATCCTTTAATTAATTATTCTTAATTAATTACATTGATTAAGTACTTCTCAATTAATTATCATTCCTTAATCACCTTTATTAATTAATTTACCTTTAATTAATTAATTATCCTTAATTAATTAGCCTTTAGTTAATTTTTAACCAATCATCCTTTAATTAATTAACTCTTAATTAATTTAATTAATTAAGTAATTATTCTTTAACTACCCACATTAATTAATCCTTCTTTACTTAATTAAGTGATTAATCCTTAATAACTTAATCATCCTTTTATTAAGCAATTATCTTTAATTACTTAAATTAATCAAAGATAAACCCTTTATCTTACTTAATCGACATTTAAATCTTATTAGATTGAAATGCTTGAAAACAATTATACAAATCATTTGAGAACTTTGATTAATTAAGTTATAAACAAAATCCTTAATCACTTCTTAGTTTAAACATTATCTTATTTTATTTTGAAACACTTGCAAATTAATTACAAAAGTTCCTAATGTATAATTATTCTATAACAAACCAAATTTCTTTTAATGACATTTAATCTTTAAAGTTTTAACCTTTGAAAACTTGTTTGAAAATAATCCTCGAAATTATTTATCATAAATTAACTTATGACCCCAAAGGTTAAATAATATTTAAAATCATTCCAACTATTTATTTTCATTACTTAGACTTATTTAAATAACTTAAGAATTAAAATAATAGGTATATAATAAAATACCTTAAACTTCATTAAGTTAAAGTAATTTTATTTTAATCCGTAATCTAAATCCCAAACTAAATATTTATTATTTTTAAAAGGATGATTCAAAAAGTTGTTTAAACTTAATTAAAATTTGAAAACCTGTTTAAAACACTCATGTGAAACTCACGAACCCGAGCAAAAGTTCGAAATTCCCTAGTATAAAACTGAGTTTTCTTCACATTCCCCCATCTTCAAGTCAAAACGCCTACAATCCCGAGCTCGCCCCGAAAAAAACGTTTCTTCCCAAATCAAAACTAAAATAAGATATTAATGATATATGGTGCACGTGCACCGTCGATTGCCTGTGTTCTGGCCATCGTTGACGTCGCCTGCATATCGACTTCGACCATGCTAAGAAAACCAAACATTCAGATCTACAACCATGGCATAGAATTAAAATCGAGCTTCTCGATTTAAACTAGAGCCAATGCCAACCACCTTAAATGCCTCGCCCCGATCATCTCGACCACTAGACACCAAGTCATCATGTCCACAGCTTCACCACAACCTCCAGAATCGATCCCCTTCGGACCAAACAACTCCGATCAACCCACGTTGCTACATGAGCACGATGAACAACATCGACCAAATTGGGTTCTTAAACCCTAAAATCTCGTCGTGCTGCCTCCCCAGTGATCGAAAAAATCACTGATCATTTTTCCCAGCCTCGTCAACCTCCCGAGTATCCTCAGCCACGACCTCGACCCACAAATCGCCATTGATCACCAGAATTTGCCAAAAGATTGAATCCTGTTCAACTCAATTTTTCTCATCAATCCCATCATTAAAAATCAAGATATTTATACCAAAATACATCATTTGATAACACTGACCGATTATGGGATCAAAACACGAAATTAAATTTATTGATTCCTTGACTTAAAAATGAGTTTACTGTAAATTCTATATTTTTGAAATGATTATTCAATGTAAATCTTTAAAACCATTTTCAAACTTTGTGTTACTTTGTTACAATCATCTTCCTTTCAGAGATTATAGCTTGAATTCGATTAATGGAAGAGATATTGAATTTTAAATCTTGATTTTAGAACCTGTAAACTAAAAACAGAATTATATATATATATATATATATATATATATATATATCAGACATACAACCACTTCATATATATATGTGCATATATAAACACATTCACATTCATGCAACTATCTTGCTTCAGGAATCAATCACAGGCATTTTAGTTATAGATTAAAGGTTTTAAAATAAAAATTTGCTCACCTTTTATTATTGAACAAAGCCTGCAATTTGAATCATCTTCTGGATTTTTTTGTTTGTTTTGGTTACTGAACTTTGATGTTGATCTGCTTGATTTTAATCTGAGAACTTGAATTTTAGTCTGATCTTAGCTTTGAATCATTGATGTTGAATTTATTGCTTGATCTAGTCTTTGATTTCCAGGCTTGCTACTTTGAATCTGAATCTTGAGCTAATCCAAAATTGAAGCCTGATTTATCCTTTGATCTCTATTTTGTTTTTTTCTTTTAAATCTGGAATCTTTATTTTTATTTAATCTGGAATCTTGCTTTTGCAGCTTTGTTTTGATAAAATCTTCATTGTTTCCAGGTTGAGATGTTTTGAAAATAGGCTGTAGCTTTTGTTTTGATATTGAGATAAATATTTGATTTCGATTTTCAGGTTTGTAAAGTATGAAGAGGATAATGATTAGCCTATTTTCTTTTAATTATATTTGTAAATTAAAATTAGTGTTCCACTTGTTATTATTAAGTTACACTTGTAAGTTTATATTCTATTTATTAAACATTTGTCACAACATGATTTTAAAATTTTTACACTTGTTAAAATTAAGTAAATTTATATTTAAATCCTTTTCTTTATTTTATTTATAAATTATGTTTTAACCCTTTCACTTGTTAATATTTCATAAATTTATATATTATGTTTTTCTTAAATGTTTATATCCTTAAATATATTTATATCTTATTAATTTTAAAAGATACATATGTACATATATGTTTTTATTAACTTAAGTATTATGTTTACGAATGTGTGTGTATATATATATATATTTGTCTTTAACTATGTTTATGAATAAATAAACTGTTTGTTAGGCCTTTTATATTTACATATATTAAGACTATATTTGTCTTATACTAGCATTCATACATTTATATATTTTATACCTTTACAATTTTTTAAGGAAATGATTTCTAAACTCTAATTATGCATTCAAAAATAATCACATATACATACATACATACATATATATTAATTTCTTAAAGTATAAATCTTTTAAATTCTAATTCATTTATTAAATCAAATTTTTATTTATAAGATTTTTATCCTTGAATTTTAAACCAAAATTCTATTTACAATATATATATATATGTATATATTATTTTAATTCTTCAATTCCCAATCCAAATTTACTTTCACAATCTACTATATATATTTATCCCTAAATATTCAAATTAATTCTCAACTAATTCACAATTTAACCAAATTTTATATAAATTACTAATTTTATCTTGGCCTAAAAACCGGGAATGTTACAGAAAAGCTGCAATTGTCAGATTACATACAATTTATCAGAGTTACAACCATTTACAAATAAATTGGACAGTTATACAACATGTGCCAGACTACTAACAATTCAATTCTATTACACAATGGAAGACTGCGTACGTTTCTGTAATCCAGCTCGCTTTCTGAGCTCCAAAACGTCCTCACCTGAAAATCTGTAATACTCGGTCTGACCCGAGCATTACAACAAAGTAACACCCGGGTCAGGCTGGAAACCAGCGTGAGTGAACCCATCTAATCATGAAATACTAACGCATAAAACTTATTTAAACTTGGGGTAACCCGTAACTCACTACGAGTTCATAACCGGTTATAGCCAACACTTATTTTACAAATCTATATCTAAGTACCAACAACTTAGTTTAAATGGTCCAATTACTCAATTTATTTCATTTCAAACCTATTTGATTCACATATCAAATCTATAAATAATTATTGTAGATTACAAATCGAAGTGGTTTCGGGTATTTACTGGTACCTGACCCGGTCTCTTCGAATCCAATTGCATCTTAACCCAAGTTATTCAAGTGAATACAATTCAATTTAAAATACAGGAGGTCACTTTTACACAGCAATTCATCATCGATAAATAACTACATTATCACTGTTCAACCCAAACATATCATATCACAAAACATTTCATATCAGAGATTTCAACCAATTCAAGGCATTGAATATAACCTAATCATCCATAAGAAGGGTTAATTAATCACACAAATAATTTAAACTAAATAAATTAATTACCTAACCCTGCTTAATTAATATTAGTTACACCATTCTTTAATTATCAATCTAAATTAATTATCCATAATTACTTCATCAAGTAATTAACCCATTGGTTAATTATCCTTAGTTAGTTAACCTCAATTATTAATTAGTTATCCACTAATTACTAATTAAATTCCTTTACAAATTAATCCTTTAATTACTTACAATTAAGTAATTATCATTAAAGTAATTTAATTATCTCTTAATTATTTCCATCCAGTAATTATCCCATAATCACTTAAATTAAATTAATTAACCCTTAATCACTCTCATTAGTTAATTATCTATAACTAATTATATTCAATTATTAACCTTTAATTAATCACATTAAGTAATCAACTATCTTCTAATTATTACATTCGGTATTATTCTTTAATTACTTATACTAAGTAATTAACTATCCTTTAATTACTTTAAGAAATTATATTTCAACTTGTAAAATCTTAAATAACTAAAATACCCCATATACTTTAATGAATTACTTGTTATCATCATAAAAAAACAAATCAATTTATTTCCAGCAAAAAATTAATTTAACTTTAACATTTCACTTGGAAAACTTTTTCAATACTTATGGCTTTGAAAATTTTGTTCATTTCTAATTTAAAACTAGTTACAAATTTTCCTTTGTTTTTTTAAACCTTTAAAATTTTAAGCAAACCCTATCCCAAAATGAAATTACCCGAGCCATTTTTCAAAATTCTCGAGTCAAACCCGAGTTCAACCCTAGCCCATTTTTTTAAGAAAACTTAGTTATAGTTTATAACAGCTGGTTAATTAAAACACACACACGAACAACACGAGACCAACCCGAGCCATCACCAACATCTTCCCCCTTTTTCCCCCAAGACCACTCTATTTACCTCTCGAAAATAAACCGACACACAACTACCACCGTGCATGTGCACACGACATCGGTGCCACTCCGACCAACTCCGACGCCAATCCCAAGTTGCCGCTGATATCCCCGTTCCACCCAACTGCTTAGATCCCCACGAACCACCTTGAAATCAAAACGATAGTTTCGGTCATCACTAGGAAAACCCAGTCACCAAAACTCTTTGCTCTGCCCCCTTTCGACCACCGAAGAACTCACAACCCCGTCCAACCTTTCGCCTTGCTCACGTTCTCCTAATCCCCCTAGTCCGATCCACTCAATTTCGCCAACGACGACGAAATTATCACTCAACCCATCGATGACCAAACCCTACCTTAAACCCTATTATCACCTCGCCATGCCACCTCAGCGAATGCTAACCCCTCCGTCCATTTTCCTACTGCCTTCAACCCTCGAACTACCTCCGGCAGGAACACCGACCTCACCAAGCCTTGCATTCACTTGAAATCTAATGAAGTTCCAATTTCAGTCAACTCGACATCATGTACAAATTTAAAAATATATATTTATATATCAAAAATCATCATTTTCCAATTCGATTTAGTTTATATAATTAAATCTTGATATTTGGATACTAGATTTTCTGACAATAATTGATCGTGACTGTAAATTTATCATTTTCGAATCAATTACTTATTATATATACTTGAAATTATTTTGAGAATTGATGTTACATTCATACTAACACTTTTCATTTAGAGATTATAACCAGAATTACATTGAAGAAGGAGGATTGGGTTTTTTAAATCAAGTTTGATCTGTTAAAATCAATAGAGCTTGAATATATATCCAGTCACGCACAGGTTTCTCCCATATTAATATACATATAAATATTTTAATTCATCCATGCAAAGCTGTTTCACAATATCTCATCTATAATCCATTACATGCATCATGATAATCACAAGTTTAAGCTTTTAAAGACAAGTTTACTCACTGATTTAAAAGCAGAGACATGAATTTTGCTGTGAACTTGATACTTGAACTAGAATACTTTGATCTGGGAACTTGTACTTGATTCTGAAACTGATACTTTGAATTTGCTTGTGATGATTGCTTTAGGTTGAGTTTGATTTTGCTGCTAGCTTTTTTCTTGAATCAGATTTTATTTTATTTTCTGGTTTTCAATTGTTTTCTTTTACAGGCTTGCTTTTGATAATGTAGATCAGAGAAAAAATGAAAGGAAGGGATGGAGATGTTTATATAACCTATATTATCTTTATTTAATCATTTAAAAAAAATAAAAAGAAATTAAGGACACTTGTTGAAATAACTCATATTTGTCATTAGCCTACTATATTTAATTTACACTTGAAATTGAATCAATTTAAATGGAAGTGGAAATTGAAAATTGATTGGAAATGGAGATTGGGAATTGAACAGTTTGCTCTGATACCAAAATGTAACGACTCAAGATTCCAACCTCGAAAATTCGATACTAATACGTTCACTTTAGAAGTGCCGAACAATCAAACGTCGAAAATCCCAGATTGTTAGAGAAAGAAGAAAGATGGAAGAAGAACAAAAAATAACGGCATCTCACATTCGTAGCGGATCAAATATAATAACAAATAACAGCATTTACACAAAGAAAAGATGTAATTGTCAGATTACATATAATTTATCAGAGTTACAACCATTTACAAATAAATTGGAAAGTTATACAACATGTCCCAGACTATTAACAATTCAATTCTATTATACAGTGGAAAACTCTGTACGTTCCTGCCATCCGGCTCGCTTCCTGAGCTCCAGAATGTCCTCACCTGAAAATCTGTAATACTCGGTCTGACTCGGGTGTTACTTTGATGTAATGCTTGGGTCAGACCGAGTATTATAGATTTTCAGGTGGAGACGTTTTGGAGCTCAGGAAGCGAGCTGGATGGCAGGAATGTACAGAGTTTTCCGTTGTGTAATAGAATTGAATTGTTAGTAGTCTGGGACATGTTGTATAACTGTCCAATTTATTTGTAAATGGTTATAACTTTGATAAATTGTATGTAATCTAACAATTACAACTTTTCTTTGTGTAAATGCTATTATTTGTTATTATATTTGATCCGCTGCGAATGTGAGATGCTATTATTTTCTGTTCTTCTTCTTCCTTCTTTCTTCTTTCTCTGACAATCTAGAATTTCTGGCGTTCGATTGTTCGACACTTATATAGTGAACGTATTAGTATCGAATTTTTGAGGTCGGAATTTTGGGTCGTTACACAACTGTGACGACCTGACTTTCGTTTCACAGAAAGACGCATCATCGATAAGAAAGAAATAGATAGAAAAAGAATAGATAGAAGAAAGAACTAAACAATATCAGAATCTCACAGTGGAAATGGAATAAAATATAATATATCACATAACTATTACATAGTCTTTACACAGCAGAGTTACACAGTTACACAACATCATCATATTAGACAGTCATAAGGACCTGTCTATCCATTACATCCCAAAATACAACAGACAAAAGACACAACACAGCGGAAGGACAGATAGATACGTTTGGACTCATGCTCCAAGCTTCTCGAAAATTCGTCAAGGCAAACCTGATCACTTGGCTACTCATAAAAATTTGAGTACCCAAGAGTTTAATAAAAACAGAATAAACTCCAGGTCAGACATGGGACTGGTGTGAGTAAACGGTTAAGTTGTTTAACTTGAAAAACCTTTGAAAAAAAGGTATCACGTAAGACTCTCCACAAATAAACACGGACAAGTTTTTCCCTTACGGTAACCAAAACATTTAATAAAAAATCCAGTTATATTATAATAGTGTCTAGGGTTTTATAAATATTCACATAGCCGAAATTGTTACATTCATTAAATTCCAGCATACTAGACACAAAGCGGGTTATACAATCAAAACCGTAAAGGGCACGTAGGGATAATGGGTTTCCATCAATGGCAGGGCTACTGGGGTACCGCCTGTCACAGTACGTGGCCAAGATCACCGTAACAAGGACCCACCCTGATCCCCTACATCACAAAGCCGGAGCTACCCCTTACTGGATAGTCTGAATAAGACAACCCCACGGTTGTGGCTTACAACCGCCCACACAGCCGAATAAAAGGGACCTCTGGACAGGGGAAAATCTTATCCTACTTGAGTGCTACCCACTTAGCCTTGCGTGCACCTCACTTGTTTTAGCCATTCTCAGTTAATGAGGCTTGAGGCTATGATTACCTTTAGAGAACACTTAACTTGGAATGCTCATCGTCCTCCATTGACGATGGTCTGATAGCATTCATCCATACAATTTCGTTCCGGGTTCGAACGAAACAGAAGGCATTATATCGTTACACTCATTTTGGAATCACCCTCAGAGTTAACGAAAATAATCCTTGCACTCTGAAGCTTCATCTAGATCTTCACTTGTGATTTCACGACCTATCGTTTAACTTGGATCGATGTGGTTTTCATATACCAAATTTGATATCCGATCCCGGTCTCATCAAAATCCAAACGTCATTTTAAAGGTCAAGTTGTTTAAGGTTTAAACAATTCAATTGACTATTTTGAACTCGCACGACATTTATCTCAAATAGATAACACACATTTATCATACATACATCCAATATCACATCACAGAATATCATAGATAATCAAACTATAGATATCAATCAATCCAGACATTCTACTCAAATAATCATCCACAAGCAAGAAATATTAATCCATATTATAATTAATTTATTAACTTTAAATTAAATTAATTACTTAAGAATTAATCACTTAACCCTGCTTAATCAATCATTAATTAATTACAATCCATTTTAAATATTAATCATTCTTTAACTACCTTATAAATCAATTAATTAATCTTTAATTATAGAATAATTAATCTTTTAATTATTGATTAATAAACTTTATTACTAGTTAATAAAACTTAATTACAATTAATTAATCTTTAATCACCAGTTATTCAATCCTTAATTACCAATCGATTAATCTCTAAATACTTAATTAATTAATGCTTAATTATACTTAATTAATCTTTAATTAATTAATTAATTAATCTTGAATTAATTAATTAATTAATCTCTAATTATAAATTAATAATCTCTAATTATCTAATTAATAATACTTAATTAAAATTAATTACCCCCTAATTAATTTACTTATAACCCTTAATTATAAATTAATTAATCCTTAATCATTTATTAATTAAATTAATTAATTACTCTTTAATTACCTTATAAATTTAATTAATCTTAAATTATTAAAACCTTAATTAACTTTTAAGATAAATCATTTATCTTATTAATTCCTTAATTATCATTATCATATAAATTTTAAAAACATTTTATCTTGATTAACACTTAATTATATTACTAAATTAAGTTTAAAAATAACATAAAAATAATTTTAACTTAATAAATTTAAGTTAACAAATCATATAACTTTAAATAATTTAAAAACATTTATCATATAATAGTTTAAACTAGGTTTAATTTAAATTTAAAATTTGCTTTATATTAAAACTTAAAACTTTTTAAATCTTTACTTCGGGTTCGACCCATCCTCACCCGTGACCTACCCCGAGTTTTTTTTCTTTTTTCTCTTTAAAAACTTTGTTAGTTTAAAATTTAAACCTGAAACATGATTTCACTCACGTTCCTACTTGAGTCCATACTCGAGACACCAGGCAACTGCTTCGAGTCCTCACCCGAGTCGAATGCTTCCCTCTCCAAACACAACATCATTGACACCACCAACATGTGTGCACATGCACAGGCCAATGGTGATGCTCCAATCACCTATGCTACCGCCGCCGAGTCGACGATGACCAACCCCTTTGTTTCCGACCACCCAAAGTTCATCTGGAACTCAAAATCGAAATCGAAGAAATTCTATTAACTTGGAACCAGACCATCGCCTAAAAACCCCTCCAACTGCCGACGCCGACCACTAGAACTCCTGGAACTCCGGCCACACCCACTCTGGCCATCCACGCAGCCTTTCCTCCTGGTCCCACGAAACCCGATCCACCAGAGACGCCGCAGTGACCTCATTTCCAGCCTTGACCTAACTTAGGGCTAAAACCCTACTACGACCTATCTCCGCTGCCACGGTGGATGATAAATCCACTTGGCATTTTTCTCGAGCTCGCCTAACTTCCCTCTACCTCCAGTCGAAAGCCTGACCACCCCGAGTTCACCCATCACCAGAAAAACCCCGAGGTTCACCTTCTAGTCATCATCGAAATGCTCACTCGGTTCCACACTAAAAATCGTGATTTTCTTTTCAAAAATCATATTTTTCAAAGTCGATTCAAGTTATATACTTGAATCAGCAAATCAAAAGGTTATATTTTAACATGTTCTTAAGTTTTTCCACATTCTTCTTGATTTCCATAAAATTACAAACTTAATTTACTTAAATATATTTTTAAACCTTGATTTATGTCTAAACAAACATATTGTGTTTGAAAACAAAGGCCTATCAGTGAATAGATGAAGTGATATTGAATTTTGATTTATTTTCAAATTCTGTAACTAAGGAAACAGAGATATACACAGTACACAGACATGCACACTTCAACACATTCATATACACAGGAATCATACTTATATATATATATATATATATAAATGCATAGCATACTTCATTCCAGGAATTCTCATGCAATCAGATTTTCACTTATTTAATCTTTTTAAAAGAATGTTTACTCACTAGTTGATGGACAGAGAGCCTTTGAAACAGTTTTGAAATTTGAAAACTGATATGCTTCTTTGATTTTGAAACCGAATGTTATGATCTGGAAAGATGCTTGAATGCTTGAAAAATGAGATGATTTTTGAAGCAGGAAAGCTGGTTGTTGAAATGATCTTGCTTAAATCTGAGATGATTTTGCCTTTCAAACTGAATTGAAGTTGCTTAGGTATATTTTCTGGTTTTAGAAAGTTTACAGGCTTATGCTTTGATTTGGTTTGAAATGTTACAGGTTTGTTTTGAATTTTCTCTGATTTGTATAATGTTTATAGGGTTTTGATTTTGAGTTTTTGAAATGAAGATAGGAAAAAGAAATGGAAGAGAAGAGACAGGTGTTTATATAGACTAAATTATGATTTATTAAAAATATAAAATAAAATAAATTAATAGTGACACTTGTTAAATTTCTTAACATTTGTCATTTACATTAGTTAATCACCTTACACTTGTTATTAAAAAGATATATAGACTAACACTTGTAATATGCATGTTTAAATAAATTTTAAAATGGTTTATAAGCTTTTATATCAAATTTCCTAATTAGTAAATAAATTTCTTAATTTATATAATTAAAATCCTTTAAAGAAAATAATATAAAACCAATAATATTCTTAATAAAATTATGTATAATATATTTTTAAATCCAAAATATCTTAAGATATCTATCTTTTTAAATTTCAAATTTAAATCCAAATTCAAATTCAATTTAAAATCCAATTTAAAATCAACTTAAATAAATATATATATATATTTAAACAAACACAAATTCAATTAGTAAATAATAATTCTATTTTAAAATCTACTTATAAAAACAACACATTACTACTATTATTTGAAAATAAATTTTTTTCCAATTATAAATAATTTATAAAGGAGATTATCACATTTTAAATTGATTGAAATTTCGGGATATCACATTCCTCCCTCCTTAAAGAATTTCGTCCCCGAAATTTAAAACAAAAAATAATCCAAAACTTTTATTTTATTTCAACAATCCAAGCATATATATCATTCATTCACTAACAACCAAACAAACAATTCATCGAAACAAACATTACTAGCTATCTAGATACAGATCTGGAGAAGCTTTCCTAAACTATCTAGAGTTTCCTAGGTACAATCTCTGGGATCCTCACTCCACTGCACGTTAACCAGCTTTACCACCTTGCTCCTGAGTTGCTTCTCATCTTGATCAACGATCTGGACAGGATGCCTGACAACAGATAAGTCCGGTTCGATCTCTAAGTTTTCTTGCATTGCTGGCTCCACAATAAGAGATGGATCGTCACGTATTTCCTTGGATGAGATACGTGAAAAGCAATATGAATTGCAGCCATCCGGACTGGCAATTCAACCCTATAGGCCACAACACCAATCCTCTCAAGCACTCGGAACAGTGTATAAAGGAATAAAGAATTTGTTTTAAAATTCAAGGTTTAAATTTATTGTAAAGGATAAAGAAGGAATTTGGAAAAGTATGAAATCGGTATTTTTAAGTGAAATAAGATTTTAAATCATAATTAAGAAGTAAAAAAATCTGAAGTTAATGTGTTTTGAAATAAAAATGGAGTAAGTGAAGGAATTTTTTTAAAATGGAGTAAAATCTGAAAATCGATTTGGGAATTGGTTTAGAGTTTGAAATGGTGTTTTTTTTAAAAAAAGATGAGATGTGACTATGGAATTTATAAATTGGGTTTATAAAGTGAAATAAGATATCAGTGGATATTTGGAAGGATAAATTCACGGTGGGAATTTATAAAGGAATGGGTAAATTTGTTTTAAAAATAAATAGTGGTTTGTTTTTAAAAAAGGTGTGAAAGAGAAGTGTATTTCACTGGAAAGCCAAGTACGTTCTCAAAGCAAATTTTTAAGTATAAGTTAAAAGTTTTAAAGTTGTTCAAAGGAATTTTTTTAAGAAATAACTTTTAGGATTGTTAAAATTTTTAAAGGTAAAGATTTGTTAAATTAGTTTTAGCGGTAATTATTTTTAAAAAAGTTAATGGATATTATGTTTTAAAAATAATAATTATTGATATTTATATTTTATAAAATAGTTTTAGTAATGATAGTTTTGTTAAAGTTTATTTGAAAACTTGTATAGAATTTCATAACTCTTATTTTTAAATTTAGTTTGGCTTAACTTTTATTTTAGAATTAGTTTTATATTTTATAAAGTAGTTTTATTTAATTTAAAGTATATATTTTTAGAATAAAGTGTGTTAAAGTATTTTAAAATCTAAAGTATTTGTATTTGGTGATGATTTCTTAAATGCTAGCTTTTTTCTTGAATCAGATTTTGTTTTGTTTTCTGGTTTTCAATTTTTTTCTTTTACAGGCTTTGCTTTGATAATGTATATCAGAGAAAAAATGAAAGGAAGGGATGGAGATGTTTATATAACCTACATTATCTTTATTTAATCATTCTAAAATAACAAAAAAAAATTTGGAACTAGTTTTAAATTAGAAATGAACTAAAGTTTCAAAGCTATAAGTATTGAAAAAGTTTTCCAAGTGAAGTTTCCAAGATTTAAATGTTAAAGTTAAATTTTTTTTGTTGGAAATAAAATGATTTTTTGTGTGATGATAACAAGTAATTAATTAAAGTATATGGGGTATTTTAATTATTTAAGATTTTACAAGTTGAAATATAATTTCTTAAAGTAATTAAAGGATAGTTAATTACTTAGTATAAGTAATTAAAGAATAATACCGAACGTAATTAATTAGAAGATAGTTGATTACTTAATGTGATTAATTAAAGGTTAATAAATGAATATAATTAGTTAAAGATAATAAACTAATGAGAGTGATTAAGGGTTAATTAATTTAACTTAAGTGGTTATGGGATAATTACTGGATGGAAATAATTAAGAATAATTAAATTACTTTAATGATAACTACTTAATTGTAAGTAATTAAAGGATTAATTTGTTAAGGAATTTAATTAGTAATTAGTGGATAACTAATTAATAATTGAGGTTCACTAATTAAGGATAATTAACTAATGGGTTAATTACTTGATGAAGTAATTATGGATAATTAATTTAGATTGATAATTAAAGAACGGTGTAATTAATATTAATTAAGCAGGGTTAGATAATTAATTTATTTAGTTTAAATTAATTGTGTGATTAATTAACCTTGCTTATGGATGATTAGGTTATATTCAATGCCTTGAATTGGTTGAAATCTCTGATATGAAATGTTTTGTGATATGATATGTTTGGGTTGAACAGTGATAATGTAGTTATCTATCGATGATGAACTGCTGTGTAAAAGTGACCTCCTATATTTTAAATTGAATTGAATTCACTTGAATAACTTGGGTTAAGATGACATTGGACTCGAAGAGACCGGGTCGGGTACCGGTAAATACCCGAAACCACTTCGATTTGTAAGCTATAATAATTCTTTATAGATTTGATATGGGAAATCAAATAGGCTGAAAATGAAATAAATTGAGTAACCAGACCATTTAAACTAAGTTGTTGGTACTTTGATATAGATTTGTAAAATAAGTGTTGGCTATAACAGGTCATGAACTCGTAGTGAGTTACGGGTTACCCAGGTTTAAATAAGTTTTATGCATTAGTATTTCATGATTAGATTGGTTTACTCACTTTGGTTTCCAACCTGACCCGGGTGTTACTTTGTTGTAATGCTCTGGTCAGACCGAGTATTATAGATTTTCAGGTGAGGATGTTCTGGAGCTCAGAAAGCGAGCTGAATGGCATGAACGTACGGAGTTTTCCACTGTGTAATAGAATTGAAATGTTAGTAGTCTGGGACATGTTGTATAACTGTCGAATTTATTTGTAATGGTTGTAACTCTGATAAATTGTATGCAATCTGACAATTACAGCTTTTTTTTTGTGTAAATGCTATTATTTGTTATTATATTTGATCCGCTACGAATGTGAGATATTGTTGTTTTTTGTTCTTCTTCTTCCTTCTTTCTTCTTTGTAAGAACCCGCATATTTTACGATTGTATATTTAAATATTTTATTTAAATATAGCATCGTTAGTCGGATTTAAGTCCGAAAGGCTACTTTTTGCAAACAGTCGAATTAGGACTCGAGACCACTTCCATTGAGTCCAAAATGCCGATCGCGACCTTTTTGAGTATAAACATCGATATGTTTGGAGTTAGCTAGAATTTTGACATTTTCATTTAGGGCTTTGGGTATTGGGTTTTAGCCCAATAGCCTAACATAAGACCCTAGTTCCACTCCCTCTCCTCTTCATTCCTTCATAATATTTCCTAACACTCAAGATTTAGCAAAAATGGGGGAGAAGATTGAAAATTAAAACCCTAAGCACTAGTTTCTTTTGCAAATACAAGTTCTAGCTCCAAAATCCAAGAGAAGCTTAGATAAGCATCCTTTTCATCTTCTCTAACTCAATCCCTCTTCCATTTTCAGAAATTCCTAAACCCTAACTTATGAAATATTTTCTTATGAGCTAAGATTGAAGCCCCTTGAGTTGGAATTGAAGAGGAATTGATCTTGCCTTGTTTTAAAAGCTTCTCCTTTGTTGTTTTTGAGAAAAAGTGAGTTTTTGAACTCACATCTATGTCTATATCTTTGATAGTTGTTAGGTAGTGATTCCTAACATCTATTCCTTGTCCATTTGCTTTGGATTGAATTGATTTTATGAATATTACAATTTTTGGTGTTTTGAAGTTAAATCTTTAAAAATCCTAGCTTTGATGTTTGATCATGCTTTTGGTGGCGTATCGAAA
This sequence comes from Allium cepa, assembly GCA_030765085.1. NCBI lineage: Eukaryota > Viridiplantae > Streptophyta > Magnoliopsida > Asparagales > Amaryllidaceae > Allium > Allium cepa. Next base: position 209,600,319 of record CM060943.1, read on the forward strand.
AGCCTATAGGGCTGGGATGCCGATTGACGTAAACCTCTAGCGCCCATCGCTTGTCCGATCACAAATTGTTGGGATTTTCCCCCTTGGGGGCTAGGTTGAGCATACTGGAATTTCCAGTTCAGTCGACTGAACTAGAAGGTCAGTCGACAGAACTGAACCCAGGAATTTTCCTAGGCTAGTATCAGTCGCTGACCACTTTGGGTCAGTCGACTGAGCCTGGAAACCGAAAGTTTCCAGGCATGATTTAGTCGAATGACCACCCTGGTCTAGCCGAATGAATCTGCTGTCTCTGCCTATTTTGCCTTTTGTGTTTGAATTTCCAATTTTTAATCGATTCTTGTTGCTCCAATTTGTCGTTATCACCTTTGTTGACTTTGATAACTTCTTTTTCGAGATTTTTGGGGAATATCCATTTTGATGGATTTGGTATCGATTTCTATGGATTTGATTCACGTCTTCGTATGTGAATATTTGATGGTTGATTGTTTCTATGATCATTTTTGTGACTTGTCACTTTGAAATACAAAGGTCTCTATACTAGTAGTAAATATCAAAACTCTTTCATTAAAATGATTTCAACTCTATTTTTAATACAAAGCTCGTTTATCAAACCGTTTTCCAACCTATAAGTATATACAAACCTTTCCCTCATTCGTTCGACAAATCCAATTAAACGATTTAGCAAAATAAGTGGTATGAAACGCTTGCGTTTACTTTGTTGGTTAATTCTTAGACTTGTTCGATTGAAACTCTTGTGGCAACTTTTGAGCGGAGATCTACACTTTGTTCGTAAATATTTAAGTTAAGCCAGTGGTTATGGGAAATGAAGCTAAACTCATTTATTTATTAGATTAGTGTAATTGACACTTCTTGATGACTGATGATGATCATTTTTGTGGTTTAGAATAGCGATGTGCGATGTCTCTTTGTCCACATGGGGGACTGTACCTCGTTTTATTGAGCTTCGTCTCATTTCTTTTATAGGACAGTGACCCATGTTCTTCTATTGGAGTTCGGTTCACCGGGCGTAAGATGTATTACGTCGTTGTTCCGTATTATTGAATGTTCGGTTCATCGGGCGTAACGCTGTACTATGTCGTTGTTCCGTATTGTTGGATGTTCGGTTCATCGGGTGTATTGCTGTACTACATCATCGTTCCATATTATTGGATGTTTGGTTCGTCGGGCCTAACGCTGTACTATGTCGTTGTTCCGTATTATTGGAGTTCAGTTCATCGGGCGTAATGTTGTACTACTTCGTTGTTCCGTATTATTGGAGTTCGGTTCATTAGGCGTAACGCTGTACTACGTCGTTTTACCGGATTATTGGAGTTTCAGGTTCATCGGGCATAACACTGTACTACGTCATTGCACCGGCTCTATGGTTAGAGACCATGGAATAGCGTTCCGTTTGTGATGCACGTGTTGGTGAGTTTTCATACTCCCGTTTGTGATACGCCTCCCCCTTTTATGACTTCTGGATTTCTAATTTGATGATTCTAGAATTTGTGTTTCACCAATTTTGTGGTTGGCATTAATATATTTGTCAATATTTGTGGTTTGGTGAATAAAATAAAGAATATGACATTCTTTTTGATGTTATGAGATTTTTGAGATATTGTATGATTTTGGTTGATTTTCTAATGTATACTTTTCACAGTATGACATTATTGTTATCATATGTTTTATCGTATCTCTTATTTTATCTCAATTTTTTCTGATATGTATAGCTAGACTGATCCATTTATTATTTTCTTATTAAATAATACTCGGGTCATACCGAGATATTACAGGTGCTTCTGCTTGACTTCTTATCAGGGGCTGTCGCCTGATTTTTGGCTAACTACTTTAGATTAGTAGTTTTTGTTTTATACATTCAAGATAGAGACTCCTTGATGTATACTTATTCTTTTGTCTAGCACTTGTATCTATTCTTTTGTGATGTTGTGGATCTTGTATGACCACTATTCTGATGTACATTTCTACGTGTAATATTTATATTTATTTTCGCCTTTGTGATATGAATATCTGTGACTGATTTATGTTATATTTATTTCTATATTTGTTTTCGAAGACCACATAGCCATTGTGTAGTAGCTTTGAGTTTGTATCGGTATGTTGGATTTCCTCTTGAAATGAAATGCATGTTATACTATCGGACATATCGGTGCTCGCACAAAGCAATTACATGGATGGTCGCTCCTCAACAGCCTTATTCTTCGTGCTAGTTGACGGCATTACTCCGTAGTGTCCTTGGCTAGCGTGGTATAGAGGTGGGGCGTCACAGCTTGGTATTAGAGCCAAACTTCGAAACAATGTAGAATAATCTAGCGAGGATCATTGTCCTAAGTCCTTCTTAGGAGTCGTGCCTTAGGATTTATCCGAGTCTTAGGACCCGTTCTATCCTATTTTCTTTTATGATGCCTTGTTTTATCAATCACGATTGTTTGATATTCATTTTGAGAATAACCTTTTTCTTCTTTCTTTCTTTCTTTCTTAAAGAAGAGAAATGGTTAGGCCAGGCCATTCCAGCGCCGGTCAATCTAGTGCTGCTCCCAGGATGGAGTATTCATGTCTGCCCAGCAGCTTTTAGATCTTGTAAAGAATGCTCAAGCTGTTGGACCCATGCCAGAGCCTACTCATCCTAGATCTGGATTTGCATGCTTGTGTAGAGACTATACCAATTTGGGTGGAAGGCCATTGATCCGAAAGTGTTATAGAAATCCAAGCTTGGCTTAGATCATGCGATCCCATCTTTTCTCGCATGAATCTTGTTGATCTCCATCGAGTCCAAGTGGCTTCTAGCATGCTCCAAGAAAGAGCGTTAGATTGGTATGAGCTTTTGGTTTCGAAGATTATTGAAGTGGATCTTACTTGGGAGCAATTATGAGAAAGGTTCGAGTTAAAGTTTGTGTCGGAAGCTAAAAAAGTAACTTTGGCCCGGCGTTTTATTGACCTTTTTTAAGGTGAATCTTCTGTGACGGATTACGTCGCATCTTTCGAATCTCGCTCTAACTATGGGGTCGAGTATATTAATACCCCATTGAAGAAAAATAAGAGGTTTGTCTATGGGTTGAATAAGAACCTTAAAAAGCCATTACTTTTGAAACTAGAAGTTTCTTTTGATCGGCTTATTGATATCGCTCTTCGACTTGAAGAGGCTAATAATGAAAGTGATGTTGAAGTTGTAGGTACCAAACAGAACTTCAAAAATAACATGAAGAGGCCTATTAAATTCAAAAGCCGCAATCCCAACAAGAATGGGAAGCCACAAACACTAGTACCAAAGACTCCTACCTCTAGTCATGGAAACTGCTACAACTGTGGTTCCACGGACCATTATGCTAATAAGTGTCTGAAACTTCTCTTTTGTCGTTATTGCAAAAGTTCGGGTCATCTTATATCTACATGTCCCATACTTCAAAGTAGAAGAGAAGGAGAGATGAATGTTGTGCAAGCTCCTAGTGATACATCTCTTAGTCAAGGTATTTCTCATCTAGTCCTTGATGACATTTGTTTTTTGATTATCCTATTCGAGTTCTTACGATATGAGTTCATCTCATAATTCTTATCAAAAGAACTTGTTGATTCTTTTTCTTTAAAATATTTCGGGCTTGATGACTTCACTCAGATTTGCTAATCCGGTTGGTGGATCCACAACGCTCGGTTTTCTTTGTAAAAATGTCGAGATTATTTTATGTGATTATGCTTTTCGATCCGATTTGCATGTTATCTGCTACTTAGGTTTCAGAATTGATTTTTGTGAAAGGATTGGCTTAATCATTATAAAGCCATATCCTAGGTCCCGAGTGGACTATCCATCTTCAACATTTTCAATCTGTTAAGCAGAATTCTATTTTTCTAAATGATTTTGATTCCAATTTGGTGGCATCATTTTATTTTCTAGACCCACTTGTTGAGGAAAATGTTATTTCTCTCGTTCAAGTAGTTTATGAATTTTTCGGTGTTTTTGAGCTTGTCTTAGGATTATCGCCTAAGCAATCTTTTGTGTGGTGCAAGGGTCTTTTTAGCTCGACCTTGCCACCAGTTTTCATCAGCTATGAGTTGCGGATGATAGCTTTCCCCTTTATCGCATTCCGCACTCGTTATGACTCTTATGAATGACTCATGATGTCATTCGGTTTGTCCAGGTTATTTCGTCCATCTTATGAATCGAGTATTCTATGAATATTTCGATGAGCCCATCCTTATATTCTTTGGTTATGGATGAAAACCGCAATCTAAAATTTTTAAATCTTTTTAATAAGATATTTATAAGTATAATTAGATTTTTTTCTTAAAATGAGCAAAGAATATTCATAAAGTTTTGAGAGACATATTTATCATATAGAAGATGATTGTGTGTTGTTTTTCCCATTGAGTGCTTTAAGAACTCTTGTCGATGCGCTTGATCAACGTTATCAGTAGGAATTTCCTAAACGCTATGATGAGACAATCAAACACAGTAAACTGACTTGGAATAAATAAATTTTTCTAGAAAGATGATTACATAAAGTTAATTGTAATTTTGAAAGTCTTAGCTTTTCGGGAAAGAGGATCAATTAAAAGAACTCTTTTTCGATACTCCTATTCTTGTGATTCCCGAAGGGAACCAAGACTTCACGGTTTGTACCGATGCTAGTCATATTGGTTTGTGTGCCATTCTCTTACAAAAGAGGACGTTATATCACTTATGCTTCTATACAATTAAAGCCTATCGAGACTTCGTATGCCACTCATGATCTAGTGCTCGCGGCTATTGTTTTCGCTTTTAGAAATTGGCATCATTATTTTTGGGAGAGAAATTTGTTCTCTACACTGATCATAAATCTTTGGAGTATTTATTTTCTCAAAAGGGACTTAATTTGCGTTAACAATGTTGGCTCGAGTTCCTTGCATCTTATGATCTTGATATTCTTTATACTCCCGGAAAGGGGAATCGTGTTGCTGATGCACTTAGTCGTAAACAACAAATGGTTGTTTCTTTGATGATGTCTGAATGTAATTATCTTTTTGACAGGTACATCGGACGTACTGTTATTATACTACGTCGTTGTTCCAAATTATTCGGGCATACCGTTATTGAATTTTGTCGTTTCACCGACTCGATTTTCTACTATTCATGACATTTTTCCACGTCTCTCAACTATGGAAATGCCTTATGGATTCCGATTCTATTCTTGAGCCCGGTGTTATTAAAAATTGAAGTTTCACCTAATTTGACTTGTAAACAACTTGCTCTCTCGTGTTCTTTAGGGTGAACTTCTTACTTCAAATTTGCTTTTGTGTTGATATGCTTTTATGTTTGTTACCTTTTATTTTCTTCTTAAATATTGCGAGGACGCAATTTCTTTATGGAGGGGAATATGTAACAACCCACATATTTCACGATTGTATATTTAAATATTTTATTTAAATATAGCATCGTTAGTCTAAGTCCAAAAAGCTACTTCTTTCAAACAGTCGAATAAGGACTCGAGACTACTTCCATTGAGTCCAAAATGCCATTTGCAACCTTTTTGAGTATAAACATCAATATGTTTGGAGTTAGCTAGAATTTCGACATTTTCATTTAGGGCTTTGGGTATTGGGTTTCAGCCCAATAGCCTAACATAAGACCCTAGCTATAGCATTCCTGAATTTTAACCAACATAATTTGATAATTAATTTTGTTTTTGAAATTAATTTGTGAATTTATTCATGAATTAATTAGAAATTTCTAGAATAAATAAATTTTTTAGATTATAGATAGAATTTTGATTTGAAATTTAAGGATAAGTTTTTTACAAATAAATATTTAATTTAAAGATAAAATAGAAATTAGAAGCTTTAAGATAAATGAAAGATGTTTTCTAAATTTTAAATATATTAATATTTGAAAGATGTATTAATTTTCAAAAGATTATTTCTAAGATTGAATTCTCTTATATATATACATATATGAATGAATGTGATCATTTGTTAATATGTAATCAAGATTTTGAAATCATTCTTTTCTTTTAAAAGTTGTACAAAAAAATAAATGATAAGAAATGTATGAATGTAAAAAATATATAAAAATATATGTATATGAATATATTGAACTAAATTATGATCGTAATGTGAAAAATAATTGGGATAAGGTTTTATTTGTGCAAATGTAAAAATATTAAGGATGAAAACATTTAAAATAAAAACATATGTTGGCATATGAAATTTTATATACATGAAGGGTTAAAATAAAGTTTACCAAATAATTTGAATTAAGGGTATAAACACAAAAATGCTACATATGAACATTTGTAAGAAGATAAGCAAATGTAAATTACAAGTGTGACAAAATTGGACAAGTGGCAAGATAATTTGATTCTTTTGAGTTTAATTTTGAAAGCATGCAAAAGAAAGAACAAGAGTCAGGTTGTGTTCATTCTTCACAAAATTTTCTCATGCCTGAGAAACCAAGAAATCAAAGTCATCTTCAACTCTAAAAATTCGAAATCCATCCTCTTCAAAAATATGAAACAAAAATTCAAAATCTTCTCCCAAACTAAATTCCTAAAAACAAAGCTTAAAAAAAACCAAAAAAAAGAGACAGCCTGTAAGCAAGTTTTCAAAAGTCTGGGAATTTGAAACCAAAGCAAACAAATTCAAGCCACACAAATTCGAACCAAAATCAAAAGGCAATTCAACTGGATTCATCAACAAAATCATCAAGTTCCATAATCAACAACCAATTGCCAGTTCACAAATTCCAGTATTCGAGCTTCCTGTCCTCTGTTCCTCTCTGTCAAACAACATAGTGAGTAAACTCACTTATTTGACCCTGGATATATTTGATTTTTGTTTGGTTTGCATTGGATCTGAAGTTATGGATAAAAAAATTATGCTTGAATGGTTGTGTAATGTGCCTGTATGCATGAATATCCTGAGCATATCTCTGGTAACAGGAAATAGGTCCCTGTTATAAAAAATTTCAGGTTATATCTTAGTTCAAAATTAAATTCTAATTGCTTTGATCACTTTTAGCCAATGATGTAAAAACAAAATATGTTCAAAATCATCAGAACCTAATTTTAAAAATATAATTTCAATATAATATGAATAGTTTTGCCTGGAAGTTAAATACATTATAAATTAAATTTTTTATCCAATTTTCGATTTGCATGAATTCAAAATTGAATTACATCATCTAAATCGATTTCGAAAGCAAGGATTTTAAAACAAAAATTATAATTTTTAGTTGCGAATTGGGGTTGCACTTATTGGTTGAACGGGAAATGGGTTATAGCGATTTTCTGGTGATCGAGCAAGAATCGGACTTCGGGATTGTGGAAGTGGATGCTGGAATGATCGATAATCATGGGAAAAATACGAAGTGAATTTTGAATTCAATGTGGACGATGGTTTGAAGCAATTTAGGGTTTAATCTTGTGTTTATCTGGTCGAAGTCGTGAGTAAATTGAGTCGTCGCCACGGCGATTCAGGCGATCGCACTTGCGGCGATGGGTTCATGGTGGGTCGAAGTACCCTTGGCCAGTAGGGCGTGGCTTCTGATGGCATGTAGCGGCGAAGGGAAGGGTTTTCAGATGAGCATGTGGTTCCAGGAAATGATATTTGGTTCGAAATGAGCTCGATTTTGATTTTATAGTGATTTCATGTTTTGGGTTATTTGAATCGACTCTGGTGATCAACGATGGTGTTCTGGTGGCCTCGACATCGATCGACGATGGTCAACGAGCTTGTGCACGTACACGTGCAACATTCGCGTATCAGTTTTTTTCGAGTGGTTGGGGAAGCAGGTTTTGATCTCGGGTTGTTCTCAAGTTTTTTAGTGGGTTTGCTTGAAGCAGGTGAGTGTTCGCGTGAGTGATTCGAGCGTTTGGTCGAGATGGTTGGGATGGGCTCGGGTTAGTTGTGTTTCTGGTTATAAAAGAAGTTTGTACTAGGTTGTTATGATAAAGTTTCAAGTTTTAAGGCATTGTGTTAATAAAGTTTTTTTTAATAACCAAGTTTTTAAAATATAAAACATGAACAGTTTTATAAACAAAATGTTTTAAACAAATTTTAAGTTTTTAAAGGTTATTAAATGATTTGTTTTCAAAAGAAAATGTAGCCATGCTCAAAAGTGAATTTAAAATGAATATGTTTTAAAGAAGTATAAATCAAGTTTAAAGGTAAAGCAAAATGTTTGCATCAAGTTTTAAATTTAAATTTAATCTAGTTTAAACTATTATATGATAAAGGTTTTAAATTAATTAATGAAAGTAATTAAGAATAATTAATTAATGATTAAAATTGATTAATCAAGTGATTAAAGAAAAATTTAATCAAATGATAATTAATTTATGCGATTAATTAATTAAAGTAATTAATTTGAGAATAATTAATTAATTAAAGGATAATTAAATAATTAAAGATTAATTATTTAATGATTTAAGGTTGGATAATTAATAATTAAGGGTTGATTAATTTATTATTAAAGGTTAATTAATAATTAATTAAGGATAATTAATTAATATGGTTTGTAATTAATTAATGTTAATTAACTAGGATTTGTAAATTATTTATAAGTAATTAATCTGATTTAAATTAATCAGATGATTAAATTGATCGTACTTATGGATGTTTGAATTCTATTGAATATTGAATTGTTTGATATCTCTGTTATGTGCTTATGAAGCTATGTAAAATGAGTTGCTTTGTGCTGAGCTATGATATCTGTAATGAATATACTGCTGCATAAATTTGAAAACCCCTTGGCCTGTAAAACGACATTTAAATTTCGATGCGACATGGAGTCGGATTCCAATTGGTTATCCGAAACCCACATCGAATCGTAATGATGAATCTTTGTGATCGATAAATTGACTTTATCTATGAGTCTATGAATGAAGATAAGCGTTATGGTTATACCGCTTATCAATATTGATATGATTGAATCTATGACGATTGAAGTTGTCGCACTATTGTGTAAAACCCCTGGACCACACTCATACACACACAAATATGGATTTCACGAGGAAATCGGTTAAGTCACAGATATTTGAAATGGTTTTGGAAATGATTTTGGGTTAAATGTGAAATTTTTTTGAAAAGGAGTTTTAAAGATAAAATTATTTTAAATAACTTGATAAAGTTTTGAAATTTAAACAATTTAAATTGAATTTGAATTCAAAATTTAAAATTGAATTCTATGTTTGGAAATTATGATTTAAAAAGGTTATACAAGTTATAAATGTGTTTATATAGGTTTTAAGCCATTTTAAAATATTGTTTTGGGAATTTGAATTTAACCCAAGTTTTATATTTAAAAGGCTTTAACTTGTGCAAACATAATCAGATTTTCCCAAAACAAAATTTATTTGTTTTTAAATAATAATAGCTTTCATATAAAGAAAGGATTTCCAATTGGTGTTGAAAGGATTTCAAGTTTGAATGATAATGGTTTTTCAAGTTATGAATGAATCTTTGGAAATGGTTTTGAAAGCTATGAATTGAGTTTTTAATTTAAAGATTGGATGAGTGAATCCAATTTGAAAGGAAATTTGTTTTGAAAAGGCTATGAATGAATCTTTGTTAAAGATTGGTGAATTTGTTTTTCAAATTGAAAAGGGATCTTAAAAGTGTATCTTTTGTATAAAAGGTTTGAATTGGAAAAATATTAATGAATCTTTGTGAAAGATGGGTGAACTTTATCTTTTTTAAAGAAATTAAAATGGTAATTTTTCTAACCATTTAAAGAAAGGTTTTTGGGTAATAAGTTGTGACTTAACTGAGATCCCAATATCCATATGTTTTTAAATATTACACTCATTATTCGGTTTAGCCTGGAGAGGACTTTGTGTCATATAACCCATTCCGAATAGTGATACGATGAAATGGATAGCATTTGAAGGCCGATCGTGAAGACCGGGTGTTTACAAGAACGATATACTTCAAATATGATAACAAAGATGATCAAACCTTCGATGGTTGATTTCTTCCTTAGTCAAAGATGATCAGACCAACAATCCAGAAGGCATTAACAATAAAGATAATGAAGATTGAGATGCCATCAAAACAATCCAATCTTTGGATCTAATGGTTTGTTTGAAGTTCCAAGGAATGTCTAATTATTGGGTTTGTTTTTAAATAATAAATAAGTATGTAACTTATTATTAATTTCTGTAAATTGATATTCTTATGTTTGGATTTACTTGTTTTGATATTTTAATTTGTTTGTTTTTGGTTTGATTATATGTATGAATTAATAGTGTGATTTGAACAAATGGATTTGAATTAATGAATATAATTTATGTTACCATTATTATATCATATGTCTAGTTTTAATTATCATTATATAATCATCATATATCACAATCATATCATATTGCATCATTATATATGCTTTAATTGTGTAGTACCAAACATTATTGATTTTGACTTCATATTCCACAAAAGTATTTTATTTAGCGGAAGTTCTATTTTTCAACCATTTTTATCGATGAAAAAAGGGGGAAAAAATACAAAATATACACATGCATATATTCAGGGGAAGTTATGAAACTCAGAGGGAGTTATATAATATTTTGTATACATGAATATTTAGTGATTGTCATCATCAAAAAGAGGGAGATTGTTAATACCCCAGTTATTGATTTTGATGATAACAACCTTATACAATCATATAAAATATAAATACTAAAGTTTCACCAAGTTATAGTATATAACGTAGAATATTACATGAGGTTGAACCGAAGACTGTACAGTATAAAGACTCAAGAGATAAACATGAAGACTCATGAGTTCAAAGACTAAGATATGAAAATTTCAAGATTATAATTTAGTATATAGAGTCATAGCATATATTGCTAACCTTGATAGCTATCTTTGATCTTTATCTCCAATTTTCTAATTTTTTATATTTTTAACCAAAATATATTTCAAAATATTTTATAATTTTTTTCAAAGTTCAAAATGTTTATAAACTATGTTCAAACTACTTTACAAAGTATCAAATTATTTTACGAAGTATATGATTTTCAAAACATTTTAAAACAAATAAGTTTTCAAAATAGTCTAGCATTTGTCGACATATATAAACAGGGTATGTCAACATACATACCGCCAATTGTTTTTTTTAATTTTGAAATGAAGTGTCTATTCGTCGCAACTCTTCATGAACGCACACATCCGTTCATTTACTATATAAAGGGGAGTGCGAACAAATTTTTCGATGCCAATTACTAACTTTATTTTTGAAAATTCCATTGAAAAATATACTCTATTCTCTTTAAAATCACATAGAATCAATTCATATTTCTTTGTATTGATTCAGTACTACTTTTTTGCTATTTTGGAAACATCTCTCTCTTAATTCAAAGATCAAAGTGCTATCCAGGAGACTGTAGGATCCATCGTATCCAAAGTTCAAGAAATTGTCTTTGGAAAAACTACCAACTTTATTTGTATTTACTTGGATGTGCTTGTAACCCATTCAAATCAAGTGGGTGTGCTTAGTAGCCTAGAAATTTAGTGGATGTGCTTATAGCGCGACCAAATCAAGCGAGTCCACCCTAAGCTCAGAAATTTAGGAAAGTGTGTCTCGCAGTTTCAAAATCGAGATTGCATTTAGGTTTCCTTCAGTCCAGTTAAAGATTGGCACTTGAAAAAAATTATGTCCAAGCAACTGTACATGACTAGATGTAGGAGAAGTCCGAACCGGTATAAAATCCCTGGTGTCATCTCTCTATCTCTCCATTTTACTTTTTTGTTCTTATTTTTATCCGTGATTACATCTATGATTGGTTGTTGGTATATTTTTGTGTTGATAATCTATGATTTGATATTAATCTTGAAAGATTTTTTTTTACATAAGTTAGAAAACACTATTCACCCTCCTTTAGTTTTTAATTAGCCTTAAGATCCATAATTCTGAAACCCATACTTGGAAGTTGATGGTACCTGGTAAAGGTTCTCCTACGTTAGCCAACTTTGTTATTTGTTTTGCCTTGGAATAGGTCATTTTTATTGATTTTGGTAGGTAATGGCTTGGAAATTTGGTTTCTTTTTTTTCTACAAACGTATCTTCAGGTTGTATTTAAAGAATATGTTGTCCAGGAAAGTGTGTGGCGATGCTACTTGATGCAAGTGGTTATGGGCAATGGCCATAGATGGTAACTTCTTTATTTAGTTTTGAATGTATTTGTATGGAAGCGCCCTGCATAGTGTTTATATTGTGTATGCGACTACTTATATAGCTTGTTAAACTTGTTTTGCTCTGTGCATGGTGCTTGAGTAAGTTATCATTTTTGATAGCTTAGTTAGCAGCTGAGGACTTTTTTCCTCATAATTGTAAAAGTGGTACGACCACTATAATCCGGCTTATCTACGTAAAATAATAATACTTTGGTTTGCTTGCAAAACAAAACTTGTCTACCTCCCTATCCGGAACCATGTCCATGTCTTCTTCAAAGGCCATGGTCGCCTATAATCCCTTTCGAATGTAACACCCCAAATTTTTATGAAAAGTAAATAAGAAATTAAAATTAAAAAGTTAAGAATGAACTTAAAAGTAAAATTTTCATAAATATCTGAATTGGCCTTCAAGACTTGTACTATTGTGCCCATGGCAATCTTCTAGACAATTTTCATATATAACTTATCATGATCCGAGTTAATATGAGAGAGTTATGAAAATGAGGAGATTGAAAAAATTGTTAAAAAAGGGGGGCAGGGGAGGAGAGGCCAGGTCAATCCTTACTAGGTTTAGGTCGACCATGAGCGGTCGACCCAACCCAAGGAAAAAATGCAGGGTGCGATCCTGCATGTCGCTTCGTTTTACAGTCCAGATTAGTTGCACGATGGCCAAGTTTAAAGAGTATGGGCCGGATTGAATAGGGTTTTCATTTGATGGTTGAGAGTGGTGAGTTTTCCCTATAAACAAACAGATAGGTTATCCTAAATCACTAGTTTTCCACCCTTGTAGTGAAGCTCTTTTAAAAATCTGAACTTAACTCTAACTCCTCTCTAAATCCTAATTCCCAAATTTAATCCTATTTCTCAAATCAAACCCAATTATCAACTAGAACTAAATCAAAGAGGAAATGAAACAATTGGAGGGTAAGCTAATCAAGATCTAAAGGGAGAATATGTTGATTAGAGACTAGATCCGAAGCTTAGGACAGAGGTGATTTGGCACAGATTTGATTAAATGGTTAATCAATTAGTTTTAGATTTATTTTAAGTTGATTTGATTGTTAAACACCCAAATCTAAACCGTTGATCTAAATCTAAGATCTATCATCTTGTGCACCTAATTAATCAAACCCTAATATACTATTTGTTAGCACCAGAATTGGTCACTAACACCCTTAAGAGAGATTATGTAGAGAGATTAATGAAGAAAGTAAATGTAAACAGTGAACAGAATGCTAAACTTAATGTAGAGAATAAGAACACCAGATTTATAGTGGTTCGGCGTAATTGCCGACGTCCACTTCGAGGTTAATCTTTATTGCTTTACTTATCCACTGGTTACAGATACAATCCGTATACCAACTATTTGATTACAATTGTTAAGCAAAGAAGATAAGTCTTGAATGAGTCTTGAATGCGGCAGAGTCTACCCGGTGTTCTCGAAAAATAAGGTCCCTTTCACTGTGCTCCTGCCTCTCTATTTATAGATGAAGATGGGTTGGACGTCCCTAATGGGCCTAGTAGCAAGATACATCGGCCCAAAACAAGTAACTCATGTGTGCTGATCCATAAATACCGAACGTCCCTAGATGCCGAACGAGCATGAATGCCGGTCGACCCAGTTGTATCGAATAACAAGGCTGTGCCGAACGTTCCTAGATGCCGAACGGGCTCTATGCCGAACGAGGTTGAATGCCGAACGACTATGCTACGCCGAACGACCCTCAATGCCGAACGGGGTCAGGATGCCGAGCAGTGTGGAATGCCGAACAACCCAGTTGTGCCGAACGACAATATTGTACCGAACGTCCTTAGATGCCGAACGATCTTGTATGCCGATCGGCCCAGTTGTGCCGAACGAGAATGAATGCCGAACGCCTCCGGATGCCGAACAATCTCGAATGCCGAACGAGATTGGATGCTAAACATCCCTGGATGTCGAACGGTCTTGTATGCCGAGTGCCTAGTTGCCTGGTCAAACCTCCAGGTAACACTTGCCCCCCAAAGTTCATCATGTGGTCGAACGTGATGCGCTTTGAATCACGAGTCCTCCGTGCTTTGCTTCGAGCCTTGGCTTAGTCTTCTCGATAGCATCTTCTCTTGAATACCGAGTGAGGCAATGCATGCCGAACGACATACAAATGCCGAACGACATAGCCGAGGCCGAATGATCTGGATGCCGAACGGCATAGCCGATGCCGAACGATCTGCATGCCGAATCGAGGGATGCGCTTTGACCAGTTCTACCGGTCATTGTCCCTTCGACTTCCTTTCTTCCCTCTATAAAGGTCGGCACTTCACTTCTTCTTCTCCTTTTTATTTTTCACCTTCGCATTTCAAGAACTAAGAACTTGTCTCCCTTCAGACTCTTCCAATAATTCGGCTTTTCTGACTCCCAAATCCCACTCGTCACCTTTCGAATGCTCTCAACCACAATCTTGAGAAGATTCTACTTCCAAACCAAGCATATCACCGAAACACTACCCTCTTCTTTAGGTACAAGCTAGGACAAGATTTGAATTCACAACCTTCTTTTAACCTATGAATTACGATAGTCGTGTAGATTAAGAAGGCTAAACAGGCTTTGGGATTAAACGAAGAGGAAGATGGAAGAAGGCGTTGGCTGTCTGATGATGGTGAGGGTTAGGTTGCCTGGTTGCAGGTGGTGTGCGAGTTGAAGTGGTGGTCGACCGGCCACCTTGTAGGATATTTAGGTTAAGGATGGAGTTGAAAGATGATGTATAAATGTGGCTTGGCATGATTTCTTAATGTCGAACGATTAAAAGGGAGCATGGGAGTGGATTTGGGGTTAAGGCCTAGTGTGCCGAGTGGTGTGGCTTGGCACAACCATAGTTTGGCATGATCTCTCCATGCCGAACGAGGTTGGAGGGAAAAAAACAGAAAGGAAAAAGGAATTGGGCAGGATGCCGATCGGCATGGTTCGGCATGACTTGCCGAAGGACTCGACTATGCCGGTCGGGAGAGATGGAGGGAAAGAGGAAAAGTAATGTTAAGGGCAGAATGCCGAGCGATGTGGCTCGGCACAAGCATGGTTCGACATGATTTGTCGCGTGCCGAACGGCGAAGAGGAAGGGTTGGAAGAGTGACGTGCCGAACCGTATTGAGGCCGAGCGTCATTTAGACCGAACGGCATTTAAGCCGAACAACATTTAGACCGTGTGGTTCATGTGTCGCTTGGCCTTGACCTTTGATGAATAGATAACAACAGTCGAAATCATTCCAACTTGAACATAACCCTCCTCGAATTCACTTATTTCCCATGCCTAATCATATGACAAAAACAAGGACAAGGACTTAAGCAAACCAACATATCGAACTAATCCGGACTGATAACTCCCTAGTTTCAACAATCATAAGTCTGAATTTAAATCGATAAAAATAGATAATAGCCTTCGACATATAGTGCCAATGTCCGAGTCTAGATTATAAACCGTCTAACAATAAGCTAGCGTAGAAGGTCAATGATGACGGTCTTCGAAGACGACAGTCCAAAGCTTAAACTTATTTCATTAATCCAATGTCTTTTCACCGCTTGGCACTTATATTTGAATGATTGCATTAGTTCACACACCACACAGGGGAATATTTATGCTGTTAAGTCTAACGTTGATTATTTTTCAAGTATAGTTTAAACAGGTACTCTGTTAGATTCAATCTTCATTAGAGATGTCTAAAAAATCTAGCTCGGCTACGATCTCAGATAGACCTGGGCCATCCTCTCGACAAGAAGTTGTAGATACTTCTCATCTGTCAACTACCCCTGCTCAAAACTTACCGAACCCAGCGACTACATCCGTCGACTTGGCCCCTGACGATCTAGAGGCAGCTATTTTTCAAGACAACCCAATCGATTCTCAGGCTTCAAAGATTAACGAAAGTACGCTCTGTTGGATTTGTTCTATCCACGGAATCCCCTTTGACGATGTATTAGTTCCATTGGGGCATGATAGTCCACACTTGCCCCCAGTCGGATACACAGCTTGCAACAAATTCATGTGCTGGGTTGGCAACGTGCCACCGTTCAACTCATTTCTTCGAGACGTGTTGCTGTATGTCGACATCGCTCCATCGCAACTATATCCAAACAGCCACGCGTTCATTTACGGTACATGCATCCTTATCATGAGTGTCCTTTCTAGGCTTCTGACTCCGGGCGATATCCGATACATATATTGCATCAAGAGACGAAGGAACAACCCATCTTTCATGTTTCTCGAGCCGCATAGCAGATGTCAAATTTTAACTGGGGCATGGAGCAAGTTTGCCCTGTACAAACAGGAATGGTTTTATGTGCGCTGTCCTCTCAGTTTTGTAAGGAGATGGGTGGAAGGAAGTAAGTCTTTTTCCTGGATCGATACTCATGTTCGATCGAAGCTATACCTTTCCTAACTCTCTTCCATCTTTTCAGGTATTGACCCGTGTCTCGAGGGCCCTGTATATTCTGAAGCCATCGAAGCTGTTCGAGCCATTCCCGCGAAAGACCAGGATATCAGAACTCTCATTTCAAATGAGACGCTTACAAAGTTCGGGCTGTTGGCAGAAGGTCACAGGATAAGCCTCCCTCAGGGCGTTACCATACCCAGGCTTGCTTCTGGCAAAGAGAAAAAACAAGCTAAGTCTTCAGCATGCAACGCCCCTGACACACTAGAAAAGAGGGAAATTAATGAAACTGAAACGCCTGAGGTGCAAGATGAGAACGTTAGTCCCACTCGGGATCCGATAGTCGAAGTGCATGACATCGAGATGTTGTCTTCCCCTTCGAAGGGGAAAAAGAAATTAACATATAGGCCGAGGAAGAAAATAGTTGGTGGTACTTCTAAAGTTACTCTTGTTTCCGTGGAGAAAGAAGCCTCCTAACAGCAATTAGAAAGTTCCCTAAAAGGCCTGTCAAACCTTTCCATCCTCGCAAAGAAGTTAGGTTAACTCTTTCTTTTGGTACACCTGATGATCTGCTCAACTACGACTTTGATGATCCAGAGGCCCTTAAGCTTCATTCGCCCGCGAGAGGTGATGCAAGCGTTCAAGCCCAAAATCAGGGAGAAAAAACTCCTACTAGTAAAGAAACTAGTCCATCGGGGGGAAACACTAGGACACACACAAACACATGCACTTCACCCTGCACTTAAATTTCCATTGTCACCCTATTCTTTGCTAACTCATCGTTACTTAAACTTTGTGTAGGTGAGACGAGGAGCATGCATGGACTTGACCGCCTTCGCGGTTCATCGATATTTTATCAGTCAGGATGGGATTTAGGTTCTGGAAGACGCCGAGATAGGGATGATGATGGCGATAGGGATTATCATTCCAGAGATTCATCGCCTTGGAAGAAATCTTATTATCAGCCCAAATACTATCATAATCCCCCTTCTCACTCGAGGCAAGGTAGAGACAAGCATGGCCATAAGGGGTCGCAATCCGATGTCCCTCGTGATCAACACACCGATTCTTCTACCACACGACAGTCCCGGGATCCTTACAAGAGAACTGAACTTTCAAAGCCATATCCTCCTATTCCCGTAACAGATCCAACGATATCAGAGAGACCGACAGAGCTTAAGGCTAAATTCTCAAAAATCTGCTTTGATGGCCTGAAATTCCTCCCGGCGATCCGTCATATTCTTGGACATGTCAAACAGAGCGCTATCGCCTACAACAACGACGTCTATGTTCAACATGACGCGATCGTTCATCTTGCTAAGAAAGTGTCAAAAGTCTCCATAGAGCGCCAACATGAGATTGATCGCCTGAAGCTTGAGGCCATCCATGACAAAGATATTATTAAAGCTCAGGATGAAGAATTTACTTCTTACAACTCTCAGCTAGAAGCCGCCCAACAGAGCGCCAAAGATACCATCGAAGCCGTGACTCGTCTGGAATCAACCCATAAAAAAGAAATCGATGAGGCGGTCCAGCGCTATGGGGCTCTAGCTTAGGAGAAAGACTCAGTGCAGAAGGAGAGGGACGACTTTGCCCTCCGAGTTAAGGAGCTAGAGGAGCAACTCCGCAAAGAAAAGGAGGAGAAGACCGCTGTCTAAGAAGAATCGAAACAATATTGCGATGAGATCGTTGCCACACGACTTCTGAAGGGGAAGCTTGAGGATGAACTCTTTAAGGTTGAGATGCTAAAGAATGAAGCCCGTGAAGAGGGCAAGAAAATAGCGTCTACGGAGGTCGACTCTCGCCTTGAGGCGGCTAAAGAAGCGGGTAGGGAGGAGGTCAAAAGCATGTTCGACCCACTAGTTGCAGAGTTCAATTCCCGCGTCCTCATGCACCGAGACTTAACTTTTTAGGGTGAGGGCTACCTCGAATCTTTAGCTGAGGCGTGGGAGACCTTAATAGAAATCAGGAAGGCAGAACATCGTATCGAGGAGGTTGATGAAGGAGCTTTGATAAAAGAATTTCTTAAGGGAAACGAGCCTTCAGATCCATCTGCGGCAAAAGCTCTTTACTGCAAAGGCTCTCCCTCAACGAAAGGGAAAGAGGTTATTGCCGGTCCATCCGAATCGAGTCTCAATCTCATGCGCCCACTCATCCGGCCGGTCGGCCGATACTTGATCCCTTTAAGCAGCATGTTGGCTATGATCCGAAGGATCCCGGCCTCAGCGTCCACATTTTGTCTCCTATTCCAAAGGGTGAGACCCCTCTGATGGCTAAGAGTCAGCCGGAACCTGGTAGATAACTCTTCATTTTAACATTTCAAAAGTCATCGTTTTTTACCAGGAGCTATCGTATACTAATGCTTGTTTTTCATGATTTTGTGCAGGCCGTTCTGATCCCGATCCCACTCCTAGGAGCGATGTCGCCAAGGAGGTAAAGGAAAAGACAAGTGAGGCCACTCACGCAAGAGAGGCTTTCGGTCTAGATGCTTAGGTGATTGGAGCGCTTGATGAGGATAAATCCGAGACTTCCTCTCCCATCGATGGGAGTTATGAAATCGAAATTACAGGTGCCTCTGAACACACATCTAAACTGAGCATGAAGGAGCAGCTTGAGAAGGAGAAGTAAAAGACGGTCGAGATCAAAGTTGAGCCTCAAGCTGTGGACCTGGACGATCCTTCGAGTAAGCCGTTGAAAATCATCCTTCCTGGCGGGTCCAAGCCCATGGAAGTTCCCCGTACTTCTTCTGTTGTCACTCCCCCGTCAAAGAAAGTTATCAAGGGTAAACACATGGGAGAGTAGTCGTATGGAAAAAGGTCGAAGAAGTTGAAGAAGTAATCGTCGCTCTCGTTCAACGAGAGTTAGTTTAGATTATGTAATTATTTTTATTTATCTTCGTAGTTCATGTAAATAAACTTTTGACTCTGAGCTTCAGAGGAGTTGTAGTAGAAACTTACTTTTAATGAATAAAACTTAGTTTTTTTGTTTTTCAGAAGACTTCTGTTGTTTGGTTTTCTGTGTAACCGCGGTCAAAACCTAAGCTATTGCGAGCTACATGAACTTCTCGATTCATCTTCAAATAAGTTGATAATTTTTTGGCATTGCTCATTCTTTATTCCATGCTTCGGTTACTTAGAATATTTTTCAGTCCGCACGCCAAGGGTTCGATGACTTCAATTCACTTGTATCCAGTCCACCCTCAAAGGACTTGGACATTTAAATCGTTTATCCTCTAGTCCACGCTTTGGAGACTTAGAGTATTCCAGTCCGCACTCTGGTGACTTAGAGTACTCCAGTCCGCACTCCGGGGACTTAAAGATTTTGAGTCATTCAAACTTTGGGCCGCACTCTGGGGACTCAGAGTACTCCAGTTCGCACTTTGGGGACTTGGAGATTTTGAGTCATTTATACTCTGGTCCGCACTTTGGGGACTTAGAGTACTCCAGTCCGCACTCCGAGGACTTGGAGATTTTAAGTCATTTATACTCTGTCTGCACACCGGGGACTCAGAGTACTCCAGTCCGCACTCCGAGGACTTGGAGATTTTGAGTCGTTTATACTCTGGTCCGCACTCTGGGGACACAGAGTACTCCAGTCCGCACTTCGGGGACTTGGAGAGTTTGAGTCGTTTATACTCTGGTCCGCACTCTGGGGACTCAGAGTACTCCAGTCCGCACTCTGGGGACTTGGAGATTTTGAGTCATTTATACCCCGGTCCGCACTCTGGGGATTCAGAGTACTCCATCCCGCACTACGAGGACTTGGAGATTTTGGTTGTTTATGCGCGTTCGTACGTCAAACAGAATAATGTATCTCTTAGTTATTCGTTACAGCGTTATCATACACAGAAACATCGACAATTCATGGAGAAAATGGCTTCAAGCCTTTATTAATGCAAACAAGCTAAATTATCTTATTACATATCGTAAAGTAGGAATAAAAACTTGCTGGAAATAAATGCAACTGAAATATGAAAGAAATGAACTAAGTGTAATAATGCCGCAAATGCTCGCTATTCCATGCTCGGGGGAGTGTCGCACCATCAACGGTCGCTAGCTTGAAAGTTCCTTCTCCAAGCTTCCGTTCAATGACGTATGGACCTTCCCATGCAGGGCACATATGTGATGGAACTGGGAAAACTCGTTTCAAAACGAAATCCTCCACGCCAAAGATTCTCGTCGGACTTTTTCATTATAATATCGAGCGACTCGGTGCCTGTACGTGGCCGCTCTTAAATTAGCTTCTTCGCGCTTTTCATCAATGAAGTCCAATGATTCCAGCAAAAGATCTTGATTTGTCCCAGGGTCATAATAAGTTACCCGATGTGATGGAACTTCAAGTTCTACGGGTATGACAGCTTTCATGCCATATGCCAATGCGAATGGAGTGTGGCTAGCCGCGGACTTGTGTGTGGTTCTGTAAGCCCAAAGCGCTGTTGGAAGCTCATCCACCCACTTGCCTCTAGCCTTTTCCAAACGCTTTTTCAATATGGATTTGATTATTTTGTTTACGGCTTTCACTTGTCCATTGGCTTTCAGGTAAGCAACTGCTGCAAACTTTTCTCAATACCATATTTTTGCCAAAATTCTTTGAACTCTTTGCTCTCGAATTGAGTTCCGTTGTCTGTAATGATGGTTCATGGAAGGCCAAAACGACATATAATATTTCGTACAACGAAATTGATGACCTTTTTGGTAGTGATAGTGGCCAAAGGCTCCGCTTATACCCACTTGGTAAAGTAATCGACCGCTACTATTGCCTATTTAGCACCACCTTTGGATAGGGGTAAGGAACTGACTATATCGATCCCCCACATCGCACATGGCCAGGAACTAACCATTTGTGTGAGTTCCATTGGCGGAGCTCTCGAGATTTTCGCATATTTCTAACATTTGTCACATCTTATCACATAGTCTGCGGCATCCCGAGTTACAGTCGGCCAACAGTATCCATAGCAGAGGATTTTCTTTGTTAACGTCTGCCCCCAGTATGGTTGCCACATTCACCTTCATGGACTTCCTTCAGTACTCGTTTTTTCTCATCATGGGCAATGCACCAGAGTAAGGGGGTCGAGAATCCCCTTCGATACGTTACTCCATCTTGCATTACATAACATGAAGCCTTACGAATGACTTGTCGTCTTTCGCTCTTTCTTTCGAGCACGACCCCATGTAACAAGTACTGCTTGAATGGGGTCATCCATGATTCCTTCTCGATTTCTGTTTCTAACATGAAATCTACCTCCATCATATTTATGCCCGGAACATGTAAGGTTTCGATGGGAAACAATCCCATCTACTGCGCATTGCCAGTGCTTGCAAATTTTTCCAATGAATCGGCTGCTCTGTTTTGCTCACGCGGGACATGTGAAATATCATAATACTCGAGATTGCTAGTAGCCCTTGAACTCGGACCAAATACGGGACAAGTCTCTGCCCCTTTGCTTAATAGTCTCCCTGCATTTGGTACACCACCAGTTGCGAGTCACAAAAGATTTCAACCGATCTTACTCCCAGTTCTTTGATAAGTCTTAAGCCGGCAATCAATGCTTCATACTCGGCTTCGTTATTTGTTGTTGTGAATTCGAGCTTCAAAGCGTAGCAAACTGCTCAGTTCTCAGGAGTTACAAAAACTATGCCAACCCCGGAACAACGGTCGTTAGATGCCCCATCGGTGTACATCCTCCATCGAACGGGAGGTATGACATAGCAGCCATTTGATTCGTCTATCATGGTGAATTCGGCAATAAAATCTGCTAGCGCTTTCCCCTGTATGGCCCTTCACGGAAGGCATGTAATATTGAACCGACTCAACTCGATATTCCATTTTAACATCCTTCCAGAAGTTTTCGGTCGTTGGAGTACCTGTCGCAAGTGTTGATCGATGTAAACACTGATCGAGTGTGCCTGAAAGTATGGACGAAGCTTGCGTGATGCAATCACCAGGAAATAAGCTAATTTCTCAATCCTGGGATAATTTCTTTCTGCCCCCGTCAAACATTTACTGACATAATATACCAGCCTTTGAACTCGGTCCTCCTCACGAACCAAAGCCGTACTAATAGCATGTTGGGATACTGCCAGGTATACATACAGCATTTCATGGTCAATTGGTTTTGATAGCACCGAGGGACTTTCTAGATGTCTAACCAGAGCTCAGAATGCATCCTCACAGTCAGATGTCCACTCAAAATTCCTCTTACCTTTCTTTATCACATCAAAAAAAGGAATGCACTTATCCGTGGCTCTAGATATGAATTGACTCAGCGCGGCCACCTTTCCATTCAAGCTTTGTACTTGCTTTATAGTTCTGGGCACTTGTGTGTCCCGAATAGCCTGAATCTTTTTCGGGTTAGCTTCAATTCCATGTGCGTTCACAATGAAACCCAAGAACTTCCCTGATACAACGCCAAAAGAACACTTTAATGGGTTGATCTTCATCCCGTAATGCCTGAGTATATCAAACATCTCTGCTAAATCTCAAATGTGGTCGTTTGATTGCCATGACTTCCCGAGCATGTCATCCACATAGACTTCCATCGTTCTATCAATCTGGTCTTTAAACATTCGATTCACCAGACGCTGATAAGTTGCTCCTACGTTTTTCAATCCAAAAGGAATTACTACATAGCAATATAGCCCCACATCTGTGAAAAAGCTGGTGTGTTCTTGGTCTGGAATGTGCATCGGGATCTGATTGTATCCCGAATACGCATCCATAAATGACAAAAATTCATGTCCGGCGGTAGAGTCGACGAGCTGGTCAATCCTAGGTAAATGGAAGCTATCCTTCGGGCATGCTTTATTCAGATCGGAGTAATCAACACAAGTTCTCCGCTTTCCATTCGCTTTTCTTACCAGCACAGGGTTAGATACCCATTCGGGGTAGAGGGCGTCGTGGACGAACCCATTGCCTTTGAGTTTGTCTACCTTCTCTTTGAGAGCAGCGAACCTCTCCGGGTCCATGCCTCTCCTTTTCTGTTTCACAGGAACGTATTTTGGGTCTATGTTCAACATATGACTCGCAATAGTGGGAGAAATCCCACACATATCAGAGTGTGTCCAAGCGAAAACATCCAGATTCGCTCGGAGGAAATCAGTAAGGTCCTCGGCCACTGAAGGGTCGAGTTATAATCCAATCTTAAGAACTTGTGATGGGTCATCCCGGCTGACTGGAATGTCGATCCTCAGCTCAACCGGTGCTGCGTTCGTTTCCCTGGGTTCCCCATCATCATCTCTCGGATCTGTGTCTCTAAGGATCCGAGAATGTCGCCCAAGCCAAGGTTCGGGCACTACTTGTCAATCATCAGTATTTAGGATGCGGACGGAGCTATCCACAACCTTCCCTTTTTCTCTCCACTGAGCTTCTCTCAGCTCTGCCACATAACATGCGCGACCGGTCGCCTGATCGCCATGTACAACTCCAACACCCTTGTCAGTCGAAAATTTCAACGTCAACACCATAGGGCCAAGGCTGCCCTAAACTACGCCAGGGTCGGACGACCCAGAAATACATTGTATGGAGAGTCAACATCCATCACTATGAACGGTAGGATTCACACTCTCCTACGCTCACCTTCTCCCAGTTCAACTGGTAACTCGATATACCCCATTGCGTCAGTTGCGGCACCATTAAAGCCGTGGATACGGGCTTTGCATGGCTTCAAGTCTTTTGTTTCCATCTTCATTTGGTCATAAGCCTTCTTGAAGATGATGTTGACAGAGCTTCCACAATCAATCAAAATCCTTTTGATGTAAGCTGGCCTGATCGTTGCTGATATGACCATCGGGTCGATAGTAGGAGCCTCCACCTTGTCTGCATCTCGACTCCTAAACACTATATCGTCTGTCATCATGTGTTGTTGTTTTGCGGGGGTTCCATCTGCCACATTCGAACAACATTCATAATTCGCATGCCTCAAGGAGGTAGCATATCGTTCCATCTCCTGCCAATTCTTGTCTGTAGGATGAGGTCCTCCGACTATAGTGTTTATGATCAACCTACCTACGATCCAGGTAGGTTCCTCTGGGAGGCGTGCAGCCGGCCCACTTCCTGGTTCTGACGTGTAACAACCCGCATATTTATCGATTGTATATTTAAATATTTTATTTAAATATTTCATCGTTCGTCGGATTTTAGTCTGAAAAGCTACTTTCTGCAAACAGTAGAATTGAGACTCAAGACCACTTCCATTGAGTTCAAAATGTCGTTTTCAATCTTTTTGAGTATAAACTTCGATATGTTTGGAGTAAGTCAAATTTTGCTACTTTTCTATTGGGTTTTGAGTTTGGGTTCAGCCCACTAGCTAACTTAATACCCTAACTCAGCCCTCTCCTCTCCATTCACTCATTCCCACTCCTCAAACTCAAGATAAAACTGAAAAATGGTGGAAAAGAAAAAGAATTGAAATCCTAAGCCCTAGTTTCCATTTGCAAATCAAGTTCTAGCTCCAAATTCAAAGAGAAGCATTGGTAACTATCATCTCCTTCTTCTCCAACTCATTCTCTCTTTGATTTCAGAAAATTCCTAAACCTAATTTGGGAAATATTTCTCTTTTAAGCTTAGATTCAAGCTTCTTGTGTTGAGATTGAAGTGTGGTTGATCTTCCCTTGTCTTCATGCTTCTCATTCATTGTTTTTGAGTTCAAAGGTGAGATTTTTATCTCACATCTATGACTATAATTATCTTTGGTTGTTAGGTATGAATTCCTAACACTTATTCATATGCATTTGCTTTTGGTTTGGGTTGAATTGGTGAATATTCCAATTTTTAGTCTTTTGGGTTCAAATCTTTAAAATCCTAACTTTGATGTCTTGATCATGTTTTGGTGATGCATCGAGGAGCATATGGGGCCGGGTTGCCTATTGGCATAAACCCTTAGAGCCAATGTTTGTCCGATTGCATTTTGGAAGAGTTTGCTCTTCATTTGGATAGGCTGAAAAACAGCCCAGGCATGATTTAGGCGACTGAATTCTCTGTTTAGTTGATTGAATCTGGAACCTGAAAGTTCCCAGGCAGAATTCAGTCAACTGAAAATATCTGTTTTCAACTAAATTTGTTGTTTAGTCGACTGAATTCTCTGTTTAGTAGACTGAACCTGGAAACAGAATGTTTCCAGGAAGAATTCAGTCAACTGAAAATCTCTATTTAGTCAACTGAATTTGTTGTTTAGTCAACTGAAATCTTTGTTTAGTCAACTGAATTTGTTGTTTCAGCCCACTTTGCCTTTTGGGATTGAATTTCCAATTTGAATCGATTCGTGATGATCCTATTTGTTGTTATCATTTATTACGACTTTGATGACTCCTTTTTAGGGATTTTTGAATATCCATTTCGATGGATTCTTTATCAGTTTCTTTGGATTTGATTCATGTCTTCGTATGTGGATATTAATGATTGATTGTTTCTACAATCATTTTTATGGTTTGTCACTTTAAAAATATAAAGGTTTTCAGTGCTAGTAGTAAATATCAAAACTCTTTCATCAAAATGATTTCAAAACTATTTTATTACAAAGCTCGTTTCTTAAACCATTTTCCAATCTACTAGTATATACAAACCTTTACCTCACTCGTATGAGAAATCTAATTAAACGACTTAGTAAAACAAGTGGTATGAAACGCTTGCGTTTACTTTGTCGGTTAATTCTTAGACTTGTTCGATTGAATCTCTTGTGACAATTTTCTAGTGGAGATCTACAATTTGTTCATAAATATTTAAGTTAAGCTAGTGGTTATGGGACATGAAGCTAAGCTCATGTATTTACTAGCTTAGTGTAATTTACACTTATCGATCAATGATGATCATTTTGTGATTTAGACTAGCAATGTGCGATGTCTCTTTGTCCACGTCGAGGACGATACTTCATTTTGTGGAGATTCGGCTCGTTTGGAGGAGATTAGGCACGTTTGGTGGAGCTTCGGCTCGTTTGGAGGAGCTTCGGCTCGTTTGGAGGAGCTTCGGCTCGTTTGGAGGAGCTTCGGCTCGTTTTGCGATACACGTGTTGGGAGTTTTCATGCTCCCGTTCTTGTGATAGGCCTCTTTCCCCCTTTTTTTAAGATTTCTGGATTTCTATTGACGATTTCTGGAATTTGTGTTTCACCAATTTTTGTTGTTTCATTGATAAGTTTTACCACTATTTGTGCATTGGTGAATTTGCGTGTCATTAACTTTTGTGATTGGCTTTGATATAATTGTCAATATTTATGGTTTAGTAAATGAAATAAAGAGTATGACAATCCTTTTTATCTTTGAGAAGATTCTTGTGATATTGATTAATCTCTTGTTGATTTTTAATTACATACTTATCGCAGTATGGCATTTTGGTTATTATACGTTTTTGTCATATCTCTCATTCTATATCTTTTCATCTGATAATTATAGCTAGACTGATCCGTTTATTATTTTCTTCTTAAATGATACTTGGGTCAGACTGAGATTTTACAGGTGCTTCTGCTTGACTCCTTATCGGACCATCATCTGATCTTTTGGCTAACTACTTTAGTTTGGTAGTTTTTGTTGTATACATCTAAGTTATTGACTCCTTGACGTACACATATTCGTCTGTCTTGCACTTGTATCTATTCTTTTGTGATATTGTGGATCTTGTTAGACCACTACTCTGATATACACCTTTATGTGTAATATTCATATCTGTTTCCGCCTTTGTGATATGAATTATCCGTGACTGATTTATGTTATGCTTATTTCTATATTTGTTTTCGAAGATATTATATCCACTATGTAGTAGCTTTGAGTTTGTATCGGTATGTCGGATTTCCTCTCGAAATGAATTGCATGTTATTCTATCTAACATATCGGTGCTCGCACAAAGCAATTACACGGATGGTCGCTCCTCAACAGCCTTATTCTCCATGCTAGTTGACGGCATTACCCCGTAGTGTCCTTGGCTAGTGTGGGTATAGAGGTGGGGCGTCACAACTTGGTATCAAAGCCAAACTTCGGAACAGTGTAGAATAATCTAGCAAGGATCATCGTCCTAAGTCTTTCTTAGGAGTCGTGCTTTAGGATTTAATTCGAGTCTTTGTACCAATTCATCCTATTTTCTTTATGATTCCTTGTTTTATCTATCAAGATTGCTTAATATTTATTTGAGAGTAACTTTTCTTCTTCTTTCTTTTTTAAAGAAGAGAAATGGTTAGATCAAATCGTCCCAGTGCCGGACAATCTAGTGCTACTCCCCAGGATGGAGTATTTATGTCTGACCAACAGCTTCTTGATCTAGTAAAGAACGCTCAAGCAGCCGGACCCATTCCAGAGCCTACTCATCCTACATCTGGTTTTGCATGCTTGTGCAGTGACTATACCGATTTAGGTGGAAGGCCATTCAGGGGATCCGAGAGTGTTATTGAAATTCAAGCTTGGATCAAATCATGTGATCGCATCTTTTCTCGCATGAACCATATTGATCTACATCGAGTCCAAGTGGCTTCTAGCATGCTCCAAGAAAGAGCATTAGATTGGTATGAGCTTTTGGTTTCCGAAATCGTTGAAGCAGATCTTACTTGGAAGCAATTCCGAGAAAGATTCGAATTGAAATTTGTGCCGGAGGCCGAAAAAGTAACTTTGGCCCGGCGTTTTATTGACCTTGTTCAAGGTGAATCTTCTGTGATGGATTACGTCGCATCTTTCGAATCTCTCTCTAAGTATGGGGTCGAGTATATTAATACCCCATTGAAGAAAAATCAGAGATTTGTTTATGGCTTGAATAAGAATCTTAAGAAGCCATTACTCTTGAAACTAGATGTTTCATTTGATCAGCTTATTGATATCGCTCTTCGTCTTGAAGAGGCCGATAAAGAAAGTGATGTCGAGGTTTGGAGTGCCAAACCGAGCTCCAACAACAACAAGAAGAGGCATCCCTTTATTAGGTTTGAATGTCCTAATCCTAGCAAGAGGGTGAAGCAAGTGACTTCTATAGCAAAGACTCCCATCCCTATTCGTGGAGAATGCTACAATTGTGGCTCTAGGGACCACTATATAAATAGGTGTCCAAGGCCTATTTCTTGCCGCTATTGCAAAAGTGTGGATCATTATATATCTTCGTGTCCTAAGCGTCAAAGCAAGGGAGAAGGGAAGCTGCAAGCCCCTAGCAACTCTTCTCTTGGTCAAGGTATTTCCTAATCAATCCTTGATTTCATTTGTTTTGTGATTATCCTTTTTCGAGTTATTGTTGATATGAGTCCATCTCATTATTTTGTATCAAAAGAACTTGTTGATTTCTTTTCTTTAAAATATTTTGGGCTTGATGACTTCTTTGAGGATTGCGAACCCGGATTGGTGGATCCGCAACACTCAATTTGCTTTTTATTGATGTCGAAATTATTTTATGTGATTTTTCTTTCCGAGCCGATTTTTACTTATGATTCGGAATTGACTTTTGCAAGGATTGGCTTAATTATTATGAAGCCATATCCTTTGTCCCATGTGGACTATTCATCTTCGACATTTTCAATCTGTTAAGTAGATTTCTATTTTTCCTTTGTGATTTTGATTCCAATTTGATGGCATCATTTTATTCTTTAAGCTCACATGATGAGGAAAATGTTATTTCTCTCATTTATATAGTTTGAGATTTTTTTGGCATTTTTGAGCTTGTCTTAGGATTATCACCTAAGCAATCTTTTGAGTGGTGTTAAGGTCTTTTTAGCTCGACCTTGCCACTGATTTTTATTTGCTACGAGTCGCAGGAGTTAGCATTCTATTTACCACATTCCGCACTCGTTATGATACTTATGAATGAATTATTATGTCATTCAGTTTGTCCAGCTTATTTCATCCATGTTATGTGTCGAGTATTCTACGAATATCTCGACGACTCCATTCTTGTATTTATTGATTTTGGATGAACAACAATTTAAAATTTTTACAAATCTTTTTCATAAGATTTATTTATAAGTATAGTTAGATTTTGTTCTTGAAAGGAACAAAGAATATTCGTAAAGATTTTAAGAGATATTTTTATCATATAGAAGATGATTTTGTGATTGTATTGCCAATTTAGTGTTTTAAGAATTTTGGTCGTTGCGCTTGATCAACATTATCGATAGGAATTTCCTAAATGCTTTGATGAGACAGTCAAACACAGTAAATTTCACTTGAATAAGTAAAATTTTCTAGAAAAATGATTACATAAGTTAATTGTAATTTTGAAATTTTTAGCTTTTCGGGAAAGTAGATTATTTAAAAGAACTCTTTTTCGATACTCTTATTCTTGTGATTCCCGAAGGGAATCAAGACTTTATCTTTTGTACTGATGCTTATCGTATTGGTTTGAATGTCGTTCTCTTGCAAAAGAGAACGTGCTATCATTTATGTTTCTAAATCATTAAAGCTTATCGAGAGTAGATATGCCATTCCTGACCTAGTGCTCACGGCTATTGATTTCACTTTTAGACTTTGGCATCATCGTTTTTGGATGAGAAATTTGTTCTCTACCCCGATCATAAATCTTTGGAATATTTATTTTCTCATAAGGATCATAATGCTGGCTAGAGTTCCTTGCATCTTATGATCTTAATATTCTTTGTATACTCCCGGAAGGTAAATCATGTTGGCAATGCCCTTAGTTGTAAGCAACAAGTGGTTGTCTTTTTGAAGATGTCCGAATGGAATGATCTTTTACCAAGTTCATCGGACGTTTCGATGTACCTTGTTTTATTGAGCTTCGTCTCATTTCTTTTATGGGCTTGCGTCCGATGTTCTTTTATGGTGTTCGGTTCATTGGACGCACCGTTTTTGTACTGCGTCGGTGTTCCAAATTATTTGAGCTTCGGTTCATTGGACGTACCATTTTTGTACTGCGTCGATGTTCCGAATTATTTGAGCTTTGGTTCATCTGGCGTACTGTCATTGTACTACGCCGTTGTTCCAAATTATTCGAGTTTCTAGTTTCTCGGGCGTACTGTTATTATACTACGTCGTTGCACCAGCTCAATTTTCTGTTATTCATGACGTTTTCTCACGTCTTTCTACTACGGAAATGCCTTAGGGATTTCGATTTTTATTCTTGAGCCCGGTGTTATTGAGGAAATTGAAGTTTTACCAGATTTGACTTATAAGCAACATTCCATTCGCATCATTGCTTCGGAGGTTGAGCGCCTTCGGAATAAAGATGTTCTTCTTATGAAAGTTCAATGGTTCTCAGATCCTAAGGATTGCTCTTGGGAATCCTGGGAATTCATCGAGCGATCCCATTCAGGCTTATTCTTTCATGCTCTTTATGCTGAACTTCCTATTTCAAATTTCTTTTGTGTTGATACGCTTTTATGGTTGTTACTCTTTATTTTCTTCTTAAGTATAGCGAGGACGCAATTTCTTTAAGGAGGGGAGTCTGTAATAACCCGTATATTTATCGATTGTATATTTAAATATTTTATTTAAATATTTCATCGTTCGTCGGATTTTAGTCCAAAAAGATACTTTCTGCAAACGGTAGAACTGAGACTCAAGACCACTTCCATTGAGTTCAAAATATCGTTTGCGCTCTTTTTGAGTATAAACTTCGATATGTTTGGAGTAAATCGAATTTTGCTACTTTTTCTATTGGGTTTTGGGTTTGGGTTCAGCCCACTAGCTAACTTAATTCCCTAACTCAGCCCTCTCCTCTCCATTCACTCATTCCCACTCCTCAAACTCAAGCTAAAACTGAAAATGGTGGAAAAGAAAAAGAATTAAAATCCTAAGTCCTAGTTTCCATTTGCAAATCAAGTTATAGCTCCAAATTCAAAGAGAAGCATTGGTAACTATCATCTTCTTCATCTCCAACTCATTCTCTCTTTGATTTCAGAAAATTCCTAAACCTAATTTGGGAAATATTTCTCTTTTAAGCTTAGATTCAAGCTTCTTATGTTGAGATTGAAGTGTGGTTGATCTTCCCTTGTCTTCAAGCTTCTCATTCATTGTTTTTGAGTTCAAAGGTGAGATTTTTATCTCACATCTATGACTATAATTATCTTTGGTTGTTATGTATGAATTCCTAACACTTATTCATGTGCATTTTCTTTTGGTTTGGGTTGAATTGGTGAATGTTCCAATTTTTAGTGTTTTGGGTTCAAATCTTTAAAATCCTAACTTTGATGTTTTGATCATGTTTTGGTGATGCATCGAGGAGCATATAGGGCCGGGTTGCCTATTGGCATAAACCCTTAGAGCCAATGTTCGTCCGATTGCATTTTGGAAGAGTTTTCTCTTCATTTGGATAGGCTGAAAAACAGCCCAGGCATGATTTAGTCGACTGAATCTGGAACCCAAAAGTTTCCAGACAGAATTCAGTCAACTGAAAATCTCTGTTTAGTCAACTGAATTTGTTGTTTAGTCGACTGAATTCTCTGTTTAGTCGACTGAACATGGAAACAGAATGTTTCCAGGCAGAATTCAGTCAACTGAAAATCTCTGTTTAGTCAACTGAATTTGTTGTTTAGTCAACTGAAATCATTGTTTAGTCAACTGAATTTGTTGTTTTAGCCCACTTTGCCTTTTGGGATTGAATTTCCAATTTGAATCGATTCGTGATGATCTTATTTGTTGTCATCATTTATTACGACTTTGATGACTCCTTTTTAGGGATTTTTGAATATCCATTTTGATGGATTCTTTATCGGTTTCTTTGGATTTGATTCACGTCTTCGTATGTAGATATTAATGATTAGTTGTTTCTACAATCATTTTTATGGTTTGTCACTTTAAAAATATAAAGGTTTTCAATGCTAGTAGTAAATATCAAAACTCTTTCATCAAAATGATTTCAAAACTATTTTATTACAAAGCTCGTTTGTTAAACCATTTTCCAATATACTAGTATATACAAACCTTTACCTCACTCGTATGAGAAATCTAATTATACGACTTAGTAAAACAAGTGGTATGAGACGCTTGCGTTTACTTCGTCGCTTAATTCTTAGAGTTGTTCGATTGAATCTCTTGTGACAATTTTCTAGTGGAGATCTACAATTTGTTCGTAAATATTTAAGTTAAGCTAGTGGTTATGGGACATGATGCTAAGCTCATGTATTTACTAGCTTAGTGTTATTTACACTTATCGATCAATGATGATCATTTTGTGATTTAGACTGGCAATGTGCGATGTCTCTTTGTCCATGTCGAGGACGATACTTCATTTTGTGGAGATTCGGCTCATTTGGAGGAGCTTAGGCTCGTTTGGTGGAGCTTCGGCTCGTTTGGAGGAGCTTCGGCTCGTTTGGAGGAGCTTCGACTCGTTTGGAGGAGCTTCGGCTCGTTTTGCGATAACGTGCTGGGAGTTTTCATGCTCTCGTTCTTGTGATAGGCCTCTTTCCCTTTTTTTTTAAGATTTCTGGATTTCTATTGATGATTTTTGGAATTTGAGTTTCACCAATTTTTATGGTTTCATTGATAAGTTTTACCAATATTTGTGCATTGGTGAATTTCTGTGTCATTAACTTTTGTGATTGGCTTTGATATAATTGTCAATATTTATAGTTTAGTAAATGAAATAAAGAGTATGACAATCCTTTTTATCTTTATGAAGATTCTTGTGATGTTGATTAATCTCTTGTTGATTTTTAATTACATACTTATCGCAGTATGGCATTTTGGTTATTATACGTTTTTGTCATATCTCTCATTTTATATCTTTTCATTTGATAATTATAGCTAGACTATTCCGTTTATTATTTTCTTCTTAAATAATACTCGGGTCAGACTGAGGTTTTACAGGTGCTTCTGCTTGACTCCTTATCGGACCATCATCTGATTTTTTGGCTAACTACTTTAGTTTGGTAGTTTTTGTTGTATACATCTAAGTTATTGACTCCTTGATGTACACATATTCGTTTGTCTTGCACTTGTATCTATTCTTTTGTGATATTGTGGATCTTGTTAGACCACTACTCTAATATACACTTTTATGTGTAATATTCATATCTGTTTCCGCCTTTGTGATATGAATTATCTATGACTGATTTATGTTATGCTTATTTCTATATTTGTTTTCGAAGATATTACAACCACTGTGTCGTAGCTTTGAGTTTGTATCAGTATGTCGTATTTCCTCTCGAAATGAATTGCATGTTATTCTATCTGACATATCGGTGCTCGCACAAAGCAATTACATGGATGGTCACTCCTCAACAGCCTTATTCTCCGTGCTAGTTGACGGCATTACCTCGTAGTGTCCTTGACTAGCGTGAGTATAGAGGTGGGGCGTCACATGACGTTCCTTGCCTACCCTCTGGTGGGTTCTTAACAAACTCCTACAGCTTTTTCTGCCTGATTAATCTTTCTGTGGCGTCATGGAGCTGTCTACACTCCTCAGTATTGTGCCCGTTGGTCTCATGGAAGCGACATTACTTCCCCATCCGTTTCTGTTCTTCAGTGGACTCCTTTGGACGCGGCTTTCTGTATTGGAAGGTGTTACAGGTAGACAGGTAAATGTTTTCAAGAGACGTACTCAGGGGGGGGGGGTATTCGTTGTAGATCGGAATCCTCGACTTCCATTTCCTTATCTCTTTTTCCTTTTCGGGATTTCCACCTCCGGATCCTTTAGACTTCCTAGGCTTGTTTTAGACGTTGACTTGAACTTTTCCCGAACTGTCGCCGGATTGCTTCACGGTGATGTTACTTTTCACAGTGTCCTAAATAGGCCCTGGTGCCTTATCTCGTCTCATCCATCGAGCTTCCTCCCTCCTTATGAACAGGTGAGATTTGGAATAGAATCGCTCCAATGTAGTTGGGGGCTTTCTCGCCAACCAATCTCCAAACTCCGAGTCTAGATCTACACCTCGCATTACCGCCATCAAGATTGCGTGGTCATTAGGGTTGCTAACTTCAGTGGCGGCAACATGAAACCTCTGCAAGTATGCTTTCAAAGACTCTCCCAGAGCATGAATCAAGCTTGATAAGGACATCACGTCCTTTGGACGAGTAGCATGTATCCTAAATTGTTCAACAAATGTCATCGCCAACTCGTCGAAGATGGATATAGACCGTGGAGGAAGTCGAGTAAACCACATAGTGGCGATCTCGGATAAAGTGATTGGGAAGCACCTACACTTAGTTATGTCATTCGCCCTTGTAGAATCCATCATCCATTCGTACCTCATCATGTGTTGCCTAGGGTCAGTCTTCCCTTCGTAGGCTGGGATAGTCGGCATACTGAATTTCTTAGGATACTCAGCTTGTAGAATAATGTCTGTGAAGGGAGTATGACTTCTGGACACTCCCCAATCTTCATTGGTCAAGCCTTGGTTCTCTCCCATCAACTGCCTGACCATGGCTATTAAGTCTGGAGTTTGTATGGAGGATGGGAGGTTGGGTTCCGTTCTAGGGGACCATGCAGGTTGATGTCTCGCCTGCTGGCGGTCGGCCAAATGTGCGTCCAGAAGGCCAGCTTGATTTGGGTCTTGGTGACCCGGGCGTTCGGTCTCATGTGCCTGATCCCTGGCGGATCGATCATTGGAACCTGCCTGTGCAGCTTCAATCTTACGACGTCTACGCCTAGGAGGTTCATCAGCTGAGGTCGAGCTATTAGACGAAGAATAAGGAGCAGGACTACTTCCAGCATTCTGATGCTGCTGCTGGGCAAGCTGAGTCATGTGATTAGTGTTGGCTTGAATCTGCTCAGCCAGTTGCCTTCTACTTTCCCTGAGTTCTCTTATCAAGTCGTTGAACTTTGTTTGGGAAACGACTTCCGTTTGATTTTGGGTAGAGGGCCCTGAGCCTTGAATTGCTTGTTGGTTGCTAGGTCCAACTTGTTGCACTCTAGCGGTCTCGTGGACGTCCGCATTGTGAGAGGCTGATCGAGTGCGTGGTCTTCCCATAGTAGAGTTGTCGGCTAGAACTCTGAATAGATTCAACGGGCATCCAACAAATAAGTCGGATCTCCTTCGGGGGATTTTTCAATCCAGTAACTATAAAGTAGATCCTGTCGACCTGACAATTCGATTTCTCAGTGAAAGCACCAAAATGTTAGCACCAAAATTGGTCACTAACACCCTTAAGAGAGATTATGTAGAGATATTAGTGAAGAAAGTAAATATAAACAATGAACATAATGCTAAACTTAATGCAGAGAATAAGAACACCAGATTTATAGTGGTTCGGCGTAATTGCCTACGTCCACTTTGAGGTTAATCTTTATTTCTTTACTTATCCACTGGTTACAGATATAATCCGCATACCAACTATTTGATTACAATTGTTAAGCAAAGAAGATAAGTCTTGAATGCGGCAGAGTCTCCCCGTGTTCTCGAAAAATAAGGCCCCTTTCACTGTGCCCTTACCTCTCTATTTATAGACGAAGATGGGTCGGACGTCCCTGACGGGCCTAGTAGCAAGATACCTCGGCCCAAAACAACTAACTCCTGTGTGTCGATCCATAAATGTCGAACGACATATGCCGAACGCCCCTAGATGCCGAACTAGCTTGAATGCCGGTCGGCCCAGTTGTACTGAACAACAAGGCTGTGCCGAACGTTCCTAGATGCCGGGCGGGCTTTATGCCGAACAAGGTTGAATGCCGAACGACTATGCTGTGTCGAACGACCCTTAATGCCGAACGGGGTCTGGATGCCAAGCAGTGTGGAATGCTGAACAACCCAACTGTGTCGAACAACAATACTGTGCCGAACGTCCCCGGATGCCGAACGATCTTGTATGTCGATCGACCCAGTTGTGCCGAACGAGAATAAATGCCGAACGCCTCCGGATGCCAAACAATCTCGTATGCCGAACGAGATTGGATGCCAAACATCCCTGGATGTCGAACGGTCTTGTATCCCGAGTGCCTAGTTGCCTGGTCAAACCTCCAGGTAACACTATTAAAATTGTGAGACCCTAATATAAACCCCAAATTGAACTATAATTGTTATGTAAAATTATGGATTAGGCTAGAATTAAAAATTAAACTAATTACTGCTGCTAATTACATCTGGATCGATTAATTTGAATTAGTTTAATGAGAAAATTAAGCATGAACAAGAAGAACCCAAACCCTAAAAAGATGACTTAGACGATTTGCCATGAGGTTCCCAGGCCAACTGTGGGTGGTTGACCGTGGACCTTCTAGGTCGACCGTCCATCTCATTTAATGAAGGAATTGGACTTTTGGGCTTAAGACCCGTTTAGTGAATGAATTTGATGAACTGTAAAACCACGTATTTTGATTATTTGTGAGAGATTAGGGAATTTAGTTTTCTATCTAAGTTGTAGGGCGGATTTACTTTGCTAAGTGGATAAGATCCAGGAGACCCGTAAAAATAGGCAATCGGGTGATCCATTAGACAGATGTAGAAACTGGATTTGGTAAGACGAGGGCGATTTATTCGCATTATTTTAGGGAGGGTTATGTATGGGTGGGTGCACATTAGCTGGAACGCTTTCTAAGGGGCCCGATCCTAAAAGGAGATTCAAGTACGACATGTCTTCTTATGTAACGTGCTACCAGTGGATGCTGGAGCTGGACAATAAGTGACCATAGGATTCGAGAAGGTACTAGGTGGAGCCTGTTCCTAGCAGTGATTCGCACGCGATGAACACCGTAGTAGACAATAAGAGGAGTTTGTCACTACGATTGAGAGATGAGCACGGGGAGTGTTCGATGAAATTCTTTACGAGAGTGCATTTCATGTTCTCCCTCTCCAGGCGTAGTGGAGTAGATAAGGGATAGTAGAACCCAGTTTGGCCGATCGATAGTATGAGATTGACTTGTAGATTTGATCCAGTGAGTTAGATAAATATCCTTAGATATATGACCTTAGGAATACAGTGACACTTTATGTACACTCTATGACACAGAGTAGATTTTGGACTAACTGCATTTAATCATTTTACCAATCTTATTCTCATTCACCAGACAAATATCCGACCCATTCCATTTTCCCATTTCCCCCCACCATAGGTGGATAAGACAACAAGTGACTGGCTCATCATTGCTTTCATACTATCTTGCTTGGAGTCTAGCTTTTCATCTTTGTCCTTTATCATGTATTTTTTCTATCAGTACATTTATTTCAGTATTTGCTTCTGAAGGATTACTTTTATGATATACTCTGATTTTGGGATTTTAAATTGATATCTTATGGGATTATGATATTATGATGTTGTGAAGCTATTATTACTACTTTTCTGAGATTATTTATGTCTAATTGTTATTACGTTTCCGCTTTGATGTCGTTTGGATTAGATAGTTTATTTCTTTTTGATATCTTATTCTCTGTGATACTATTTTTACAATAAACGGACGATATCCATTTCTTAATGTGATGATATTTAACCATGTTAAGAGGTGTGGGTTGCCACATGTGGTATCAGAGCCTAGGGGTTTCGATATTCCTTGGATTAGTAGCGTATTTGACCCGTATGTGTGTGTGTATGGTACTTTTTTCTTTAGATAAAAATGAAGGGTTTTCAAAAATGTTTTCATAGTGGATTTTCAAAATGAATATATTTGTATATATAGGTATTTTCAAAAATTAATAAAATAATCCCTCATATTTTGGGCCTAAGTCTATCTTAATTCTTCCTTGTATTAACTCTTCTCTTAATCTTGTTTGAGCTATCTGTGGAAGTAGCTAATTGAATCTTTACTATCCACAAATAGAGATGGCTGATCCCATAGGATCAAGCTCTACCAACATCCCTCTTAGCGTAAACATACCCAATTGGTTATGCCTCTACTTACAAGCTTGGAGATAGGCTGAGCATCCAGCTAAAGAGCCTGCGGATGCGGCGGCTGGTAGA
Organism: Allium cepa; assembly: GCA_030765085.1. Classification (NCBI taxonomy): domain Eukaryota; kingdom Viridiplantae; phylum Streptophyta; class Magnoliopsida; order Asparagales; family Amaryllidaceae; genus Allium; species Allium cepa. The sequence continues at coordinate 209,638,614 of CM060943.1, forward strand.
ATTCCTACCCATCCACCTATCGCTCTTGACTTCGCAAAGCTATGCAAGGACTTTTCTAGTTTGGGAGGCAAGCCTGGAAACAGAGTCTTATGTTGATTCCAGTGCTTGGATCTGAAATTGTGAGTGGATAATTGAACTTATGGGTTTAGAAAATGGAGTTATAATGTAGCTTGCTACTTGGCAGCTGAAGGGGGATGCTTTATTTTGGTGGGAGGTTCTTGAGGCTGAGGCTGATGGGGGAGAGATGACTTGGGAAGAGTTTCATAGGAGATATAAGAGGAAATTTCCGTCACAGGCGGAGGAGGGTTTTTAGTTAAAGAAGTTTATTAATCATAGGCAGGGTGATATGTCAGTTAAGGAATATGTGAATCAATTTAATGACCTTGCAAGATTTGGGATGTAACTGATTAGTACTCCACATAAGAAGGCACTTAAGTTTGCTAAGGGTCTGAATAAGCTGCTTCAGGATTTAGCTGTAGGTCATATTTCGATGGGAGATGCTTTTGAGGGACTTGTTGAGATAGCTTTGCTTACTTCTGTTGCTAAGAAGGAGGTGAAAGAAGAGGCCCTAAAGGATGAAGTGAAGAATTTTTAGAAGGGTAAGAAGAAGGGAGAATTTGGGCCAAAAGGAAAGATTAAGAAGAAGGATTTGAAATGCCATAAGTGTGGTAGACCCAGTCATTTTTCTAAGGATTTCAAGGTAAAGCGTCTCGGAATGAAGTGCTACAATTGTGATCAGATTGGGCATGTTAAGCGAGCTTGTCCAGCACCATCTAGAACTCCTTCTCAAGCTTCTACTCAGTGGTCCAGGCTTACTCTCTTGATGTTGTTCGTACTTCCAGTATGAAACCGGCACTAGAAAAGGGGAAGAAGATGGCTACAGAAGGCGTGCCATCTCTTTCCGGCCTTTTGTTCATACTTTATTTGATTCAGGGGCTTCTCATTCTTTTATCTCTAGTAGACATGTTGTGGACTTACACCTAGACACTAGTATTGTGACAAACCTTACAGTTGTCTCAACCCGTGGGAGGATCGATCTATTTTTCCATGATGTATTGGGGTTTGAAATTGATGACATTGGGAGTCGAATTTGATTGTGATGCCCACTTATTGGGATTTTTCAAATTTGGGTTGATTTTAGGTATGGATTGGTTATCCATGTATGGGGATATATTGGATTGTGATGGGAATGTTGCTAGGTTTGGGCACTTGTAATGGGCATAGCTTAGAGGTTTTATGTGATCCGCGAGGGTCAGTTATGTTAAGCTACCTTTACCTTAGACCCTATCATTAGATGATCTTGGTTTTGTACCGGTAGTTAGAGATTTTTCGAATGTATTTGTTGAGGTTACCAGTCTCCAGCCCCAGAGAGAGATCAAGTTTAGGATATATCTTGTTGAGAATGCTCGACTAGTTGTCTTAACTCTAAGACATATGGCTCCAAGAGAAAGATGTGAGTTAAATAAGCAAGCGAATGAGTTATCAAAGAAGGGTTTTATTAGGAGAAGTATTTCTAAATGGGAAGCACCAGTCTTCTATGCCATCAAGGTGGATGGTTTTCTTAGACTCTACATCAACTACGAGAAGTTGAATAAACCGACAAAGAAGAGTCGTTTTTCCTTGCCTCGCATAGATGATCTCCCGGTTGGTTGGATCTAGAGTGTTTTCCCAACTTGATTCAGCCATAGGTTTTCATCTATTGAGAGTAGCCGAGGACAATATCCAGAAAACATCATTTAGGACCATTGATGGGTTGTATAAGTGGTTGGTCATACCCTTCGGACTAACCAATGCACCCTCCTATTTTGTTGATTTGATGAGCCGACTGTTTAAGGGGTTGCTGAATAAGTTTATGGTGGTCTTTGTAGATGATATCTTGGTATACTCAAGGAGTAGAGAGGAGCATATTTTGCATTTAGAGGAGGTGCTTCGGACACTCCGAGCACATAAGTTTAAGGGTAAGTTTTCTAAGTGCCCCTTTTGGGGAGAGGATGTTGTCTTTTTGGGACACATTATCTCAGAGAGTGGCTTAGCGGTGGATTCGAGTAAAGTGACAGTAGTTCAGGATTGGTAGGTTTGAAAGAATGCCATGGAGGTGCGGAGCTTTCTTGGTCACGTGGGTTAGTATAGGAAGTTCATTAAGGATTTTACAAGGGTTTCTGCTCCACTAACTCGCCTTACCAACAATTTTTTTGTCTTTCATGGGATGTTATGTTAGCATTGCTAGATGGGACTAACCCCTTTATACTTTTTACTGATGCTTGTGGTACGGGATTAGGAGCAATCTTGATGCAAGAGGGTAGAGTAGTGTGTTATCCGAGTAGGAAGTTGAAGACCGATGAAAGGAACTACTTGACACATGATCTTGAGTTGGCAGCTATAGTTTTTCCCTTAAGTCTTGGAGGCATTATCTTCTAGGGGAGAGACTTGAGCTATTTACCAATCACAAGTCCTTGAAGTATTTATTCTACCAGAAGGACTTGAACTTGAGACAACAGAGATGGATGGAGCTCTTGGCATCTTATGACTTTGAGATTTATTATATCTCAGTCAAGTGTAATGTTGTAGCGGATACTTTTTGAGTAGACAAAGAGTGGAATTAAGTCCTCTATTTTTAGAGTGGAGACATTCGAAGTATATTTCTACTTTCGACTTAGGACCAACGTCGAATATTATGCTTGGATTACTGGAAGTTTTGGATGTGCAACCGACTTTGATGGAGAAAATTGGGTGTAGGTAGAGAGAGGATGTTGAGCTTGAAGACATCTTAGATAGGATGGGAAGAGGAAAGTCATCGAGTCATCTGAGACATTACATCGTAGACTCGGGAGGGTGGTTGCTAAGAGATGGTATGATTTGTGTTCCATGTGGTGTAGATTTGGTAGATGTGGTACTAGCAGAGTCTCACCATACTAGGATGACCGTTTATCCCGGGGGATATAAGATGTATTACGATATGAGAATAGTTTTCTTTTGGTCTAGAATGAAAAAGCAAGTGACAAAGTACATAGCTAAATGTATGACTTGCCAGAGAGTAAAGGTGGAGAAGAAGAAGCCTGGAGGGTTGTTACATCCATTATACATTCTGCAGTGGAAGTTTGAGAGCATTTCCATGGATTTTGTTAATGGATTACCTAGGGCTAGGAGAGGAATGATAGGATTTGGGTCATTGTGGACATATTGACTAAGTGCGCTCATTTCATACTAGGGAGGAGCACTAGGATAGCAGCATCATTAGTGGCTATGTGAGAGAGGTTATTAGACTTCACGCAGTTTCTACTAGTATAATTAGTGACCAAGACACACTTTTTACTAACGAGTTTTGGAGGAGTCTACAGGAGGATTTAGGGACTGAGTTGAATTTGAGCATAGCATACCATCCACAGACTGATGGACAAAAAGACATAGAGGGTAAATCGGGTTTTAGAGGTTTTGCTTAGAATGCGTATCACCGACTATGGAAGTTCTTGGGAGGAACATTTACCGCTGGTTTAGTTTGCATACAATAATAGCTACCAGGATAGCATAGGGATTGCACCATTTGAGGCTTTGTACGACAGATCATGTAGATCACCACCGTGTTGGTGGGACATGAATGGATAGGATCATTCTCGGACCTGATATTTCTAGAGAGACATCTGAGAGAGTATATCTGATTCAGAGGAGGATGAAGACGACTTAGGATAGACATAAGTCTTATGTAGATAGGAGGTGCTCAGATTTCGAGTTTTAAGTGGGGAACATGGTGTTTTTGAAATTTTTACCCTTGAGGCATGTGATGATGTTTTGTAGGACAAGGAAGTTAGCACCTTGGTTTGTTAGACCTTTTCCGATTTTGGCTATGATTGGGAAGTTGGCATATAGAGTGGAGCTTCCTGAGAATTTGGCTGGAGGACATGATGTTTTCCATGTTTCACACTTGAGGAAGTGCTTACATGATTTTGTTGTTGTGGTTGAACCTAGTCAGTTGGAAGAGGTTGAGGTGGTGCGTGTGTCACTCATTCGCCATGCTCCTACCTTCGTTTTAGAGTATGGCAGGAAGCGACATGGTGATAATGAGATTAGACTTGTTAAGGTCTAGTGGGAAGACGATCCAACAGAGAGCATATAGAAGCCCAAGGAGAAGATTCGACCTTCCCACCCATAACTCTTCTCTGGTACATCTAAATTTCAACCATTCTCCGGTTAGAACCCTTTGATAAAACTTGAAGGAGGGTATACTATCTTAGGTAGAGACCTTTGGATGATAGGTATGTTTGTAAACATGTCAATAAGACATGTTATGGGTGATGGATGCTAATGGATGTTCATGGATGCGAATGGTTGCATTTCTATACACTATGGTATTGAGTCCTTTAGGCACACATTAGAATTATCATCCATATAGGTACACACACTTATATCATGTACATATGGTTTCTTGATTGGTAGCTACATATGGATGTTATGCACGTGGATGTCACATATGATTGTATGGTTGAGCCTACATGTGGAATTATCTGTCTATCATTAGGATCTTGCATACATTTGGATGCATAACATAGGCATACTTGCATAAATAGGAGGTCGTTTGAATCAGTAAACCGACTACTTTTTGTATTAGTTTAGGTTCATATGCATTCCACATTGCATAAATACATAATTTCATTAGAAACATTAGGGATTGTGGTTGCCGTGAATGATGGATGTAGACTTTTGTTGTTGGTTGCATTTTTTTCCATCCTTAGAGATTTCAGGGACAAGATCCTTTAAGGTGGGAGAATGTAACACCTCGGAATTTTTTTTTAAAAATAAAAAATTAAATTAAAAAATTAAGAATGAACTTAAAGGTAAATTTTTTACAAATGCTTGAATTTGCCTACGAGACTTGCACTATTGTATCTGTGGTAATTTTCCAGATAATTTTCATGCATAACTTATCGCGATCAAATTAATGTGAGAGACTTATGAAAATGACGAGGTTGAAAAAATTATTAAAAAAAGAGGAAGGGGGTCCAGGTCGACCCTTTCTGGGTCGACCATGACCTAAGGCGGTCGACCCGACCCAAGGCTAAAACACAGGGTGCAATCCTACATGTCGCTTCATTTTATGGTCCATATTGGTTGCGTGATCGCTAAGTTTAGAGCATTTGGGCTGGATTGAATAGGGTTTTGATCTGATGGATGAGAGTGGTGAGTTTTCCCTATAATCAAACGGCTAGGGTTTTCCTAAATCAGCAGTTTTCCACCATTGTAGTGAAACTTTGCCAAAATCTAAACTTAACTCTAACTCCTTTCTAAAATCTAATTCCGAAATAAAATCCTATTTCTCAAATTAAACCTAATTCTCAACCAAAACTAAATCAAAGAGGAAATTAAACAATTGGAGGGGAAGCTAATCAAGATCTAAGAAGGGAATATGCGGATTATAAACAAGATCTGAAGCTTAGGATAGAGGTGAGTGGGCACAAATTTGATTAAATGGTTAAACCAATTGGTTTTAAATTTATTTTAAGTTGATTATATTGCTAAACACCCCAATCTAAACTGTAAATCTAAAACTAAGATTTATCATCTTGTGCACCCAATTAATCAAACCCTAATCTACTATTAAAATCGTTGGACCCTACTGTAGACCCCGAATTGAACTATAATTGTTATGCTAAAATATGGATTAGGCTAGAATTAAAAATTAAACTAATTACTGCCGCTGATCACAACTGGATTAATTAAATTGAATTAGTTTAATGATAAAAATAAGCACGCGCGGGAAGACTAGAACCTGAAAAAACCGACCTGGACGGTTTACCATGAGGTTCCTAGGGCAACCATGGGTGGTTGACCGTGGGCCTTCCAGGTCGATTTTCCAGCCTATTTAATGAAGGAATTGGACTTTGGGCTTGCCCTTTATTGAATGAATTTGATGAAATGTAAAACCGCACATTGCACTGTTTTGAGGTATGTGTGAGAGAGTAGGGAATTTAATTTCCCATTTGAGTTGTAGGGTGGATTTAGTTTGCTAAGTGGATAATATCCAGAGGATTTATAAATGTAGTAAATTATGTGGTTGTTAGGACAATGTAGAAACTGGATTTGGTAAGATGAGTGCGATTCATTCGCATTAGTTCCAGGGAGTGTTACGTAAGGGTGGGCGTAGCACTGGCGGGAACACTTCCTAAGGGAGCGCCCAGTCCTAATAGTAGCTCCTACTACAGCACATCTTCTTCGCAATGTGGTACCAATGGAAGATGAAGCTGGACAATAAATGGCAATATGATTTGAGATCGTACTATGTAGAGCCCGGTCTTGGCGGTGATTCGCACGTGGTGAACACGGGAGTAGGCAATAAGAGGCAGTTTTCCATTATGATCGAGAGAAGAGCACAGGGTGTATTCAATAAAATTCTTTACGAGTTGCATTTCATGTTCTACCTCTCCAGGCTTATTGGAGTCGATAAGGGACAGTAGATCCCAGTTTGGCTGATCAATAGTGTGAGGTTGACTTGTATATTTGAGCCATTGAGTTAGATAAATATCCTTAGGTATATGACCTTAGGAATGCACTGGCACAGTATATACACTCTATGACACTTAAAGCAGATTTGGGACTAATAACATTTAATCATTTTATTGGCCTTATTCTCATTCACTAGACATATGTCTGACCCATTCCATTTTCTCCTTTTCCCACCACAGGTGGACAGGACAGTAGGTGACTGGCGCATCATTGCTCTCAAATTATCTTGCTTGGAGTCTATCTTTTAAGATTTATCCTTTATTATGTATTTCCTACAGTAAATTTATTTCAGTATTTTCTTCTGAGGGATTACTTTTATGATATACTTTGATTTTGGGATTTTAAATTGATATCTTATGAGGTTGTGATATTATGATGTTGTGAAACTATTATTACTGCTTTTCTGGGATTATTTATGTCCATCTGTTATTATGTTTCCACTTTGATGTCGTTTGGATTAGATAGTTTATCTCCTTTTGATATCTTAGTCTTGTGATACTATTTTTACAGCAAAAGGACGATCCATATTTCTCAATGTGGTGATGAGGTATGGGTTGTTACATTGGATATCACCTCCTAACTCCTCTTTGAGTTGCTCTTCATCTTGTCTACAAATGCCCAAGCCGACCATGAAATGCCAACTCCCAAGTTCACCATTCCATTCATGGGTCCTGTTCATACCTTTCTCCATTCATCATCGACCACATCCCTTACCCTCTTTATTTTGTCATATATGGAAAGAAATTTGATGAAAGCTCTTGGTCTCCCTTATAGAAAAAGTCGACGAACCCGTACCGTTCCTTTAAAAAAAGCACCATGACTATACTTTCCATCTGTCAAAAGCACTATTGTTCCATAACCACTCTTTGTGCTTCACTAACCCTCTGGCCAAAATGTCACTTTAAAACAACCATTCTCCACAACAAACTGCTCCTCTAACATAGGCATGTTGCAATACAACCAACCAGCTAGCACGCATATAAACCATTCCATCCGAGTGGTGTTCAAGCTGGCCACATCTGGACCGCAAATCAAAATTGATGGCTCTAGATAAACTTGATATCCAAGTCATCAATTCAACACCTTCAAGTATGACCTCCACTTCGATAAATACATAGCTCATGGACTAACGCATGGATTGAATTCTATTCATTTAGGACAAACATTCTTGCTAGTTTTATCTTGTAATAGCCATTAAATCTCCCTTATAACCGAAAACCCTTGAAACAATAAGAAATAAGACACAATGGATGTAGACTTATCCTGAATCGAACTACTCTAAGTTGTCTGTCATTGTCCACTTTCACCATATTTTACTCTCATTTCCTCCTCACTTTACATTTCTAGTACCATTTTTAGCGAGTAATCACATTAAAGACCCTACCATCAACTATTTCGAGATTAGTTAGAAATCTAATTAATAGTTCAATGAAGGGTGCCTTCAAAAACAGTACAAAAAGAAGAATCAATTATAATATTCTCTTTAGATCTCAAATCAGATATTTTCATATTCTATGGGATGCAAGTAAAAAATTTATATATGAAAGAGATTTCGCTCACTTTTAGTACGGATTTAAAGTTTCAACAGGGGAAAAGTGAAAAAGAATTTTGAGAAAAAGAGGAAAGAATTGAGAATCAGTAAAACAAGATTTTTTTTGGGCTACAAGATGTATTTCCAATACCATTTCAAAAGTACAAAAAATATCCTCACTCAAACTACTATATTTTTCTCCTTTCAAATTGTCCTCCTTTGCTGCTATCATTACCCCTTACTCATGTTTCAACCCACATAAACACAATCTTTATGGCTTATTTTACTTATCGGATCCCAAAACAAAAACAACATTTTACTTTCTTCATCCTTCAAAAAGGTCCGGCCAATATCATTGAAGCACAACCATACACAACAACTCCACCATCTCTAACAATCACCTCAGTTATAAATCAGAGCATTTAACAATCAGCAACCATTCATATCATTAAACGACCAAATATTGATAAGACTGAAACTATAAGAATATCACACTTCACACAATTCTCTAAGAAAACTCCTTCTTTAATTCAATGCAAACATAGGCTTAAATAGCCTTACAAGAATAATAAATTTGGAAATCAAATACTACGCCTACAAAAGTGGCTACTATTCAAAAAGACTAAATCAAACAAATTAAACAATCCTATTAAATATGACTTATTGACAGAAATAGTAAAATAATTCCTGAATCATGCAAACTTCCTCAACAAGGCTTTGAATTCATCAACAATTTCCTCCCCTAAATTGATTCACACCTTGCAAGCAGTTTATATTTGGTACTTCACACACTCCAAGCCGCCTTCTCAATTTCTCAAACGTCTCAAGCTTTAAAGCTTTAGTCATGATGTCAGCAATCTGACTTTCAGTTGTGCAATGAACAAGCTTAATAATTCCGTTCTTAGTTAGATCACGAAAGAAGTGGTACCTCACATCTATATGTTTTCTCCTCCCATATAGCACAGCATTCTTTGAAAGTTTGATGGTAGAACTGTTGTCGTAGTACACTACTGTGCTTTCTCTTTGGGGATGACCAATTATATTAAGAATCCTTCCCATCAAAACTCCTTGGCATGCGCATGAAGTTGTTGCCACGAACTCAGCCTCTATAGTAGTCAAAGTAAAAATTGGTTGTTCTTTGACGACCAAGCTACAGCTCCATCACAAAGTAAAAATACATAACCTGAAGTACTCTTCCGATCATCGAGATCACCTACATAATCACTGTCCGTGTATCCAATCAAATTTCCAGCTCCAGCTCTTCTATAAAATATCCCAAACTAAGTGCCCCTTTCACATACCCAAGCACCCTCTTAGTAGCTTGAAGATGAAGATCTGTGGGATTTCCATATGCCTGCTAACTAACCCAACAATGAATATTAAATCGGGCCTTGTCACCATCAAATATCTAAGGCCGCCAACTATCTTCTTAAAAGTTGTGGCATTAACTCTCACTCCCATCTCATCTTTCATTAACTTCGACCCCGGAACAATAGGATTCTTAACCAAGTTACTTTTCAACATTCCAAATCTCTTAAGCACATCAATTGCATACTTGTTCTGACTGATATAAATTCCATCTTCATTCTGTAACACTTCAACTCCAAGAAAATATTTCATCTTCCCAAAATCTGTCATTTCGAACTCTTGCATCATAGACCCTTTAAAACTCTCAAACATCTCTATATTATTCCCAGTAAATAGAAGGTCATCTACATATAGACTAACCACAAGAATGCTACCACCATAATTAGATTTAATAAATAAAGTATGTTCTAAAGAGCAACTTTCAAAACCTTCCCTTGCAAAGTATGATTCAATACGACTGTACCATGCCCTTGGAGCTTGCTTGAGTCCATATAAGGCCTTTCAATCGATACACTTTGTGCTCCTCTCCTATCTTCTCAAATCCCAGTGGCTGATCGACGAACACTTGTTCAAGTAACTCTCCATGAAGGAAAGCACTCTTAACATCTAACTGGAAAATGCTCTAGCCCTTATATGCTGCAAGAGCGATTACTAATCTTATCGTGTCCCATCTCGCAATCGGTGCAAACACTTCGTCATAGTCGATTCCATGTTCTTGCGCATATCCCTTCGCTATAAGCCGTGCTTTGTACTTATCCACTACCCCAAGCTAATTAAATTTTGTTTAAAAACCCACTTGACTCCAATCTTCTTTGCACCGGCGGGCAACATGGTCAGCTCCCATGTTTCGTTTTTTCTATAGCCTTGATTTCTTGACTCATAGCTTCCCGCCATTTTTCACTCTTTACTGCTTCTCGAAATGAAATAGGATCGGTAGCAGCAAACAATGCAATATTATTAACTTCATCTTCCTCCTCCGAAAGACCTAAGCCACCTCTACTAACATAGTCTTCTAACCAACCAGGAGTTCTTTTTATCCTCCCTTCATTATTATCCAATGGTAGAAGCTCTTCTACCTCAGGTGTTCTTCGATCAGGTTGCCTTCTAGATGATGAGCTTGAAGGTTGAGCAGATTCCGGTGTTTGAGATTGTTCTATAGATGCTGGTTCTATGGATGATTGATCGATTTCTTCAACGTCTTCCTCCTCTCGCTCACTATTGTTATTTTCACTTTCTGTGTTTTCTTTTTCATCATCTCCCCATTCTAATAAATCATATTCCACGTCTGCCACACTCATACCCCAATCCCAGCATTCATTCTCCTCAAAAACAACGTCTCTACTCATCACAGTACGCTTGGAAATAGGGCCATACATTCTGTATGCTTTAGACTCAGAACTTACCCCAGGTAACACATAACGAATGCTTTTGTCGTCCACCTTTTTTCTTTTGCTATCCAGTACATGTACATTCCCCACACATCCAAATACACGAAAATAGTTCACTGCTGGTTTGTTACCGCTCCAAGACTCTTCTGGTGTTTTATCTTTTACATTAGCAGTTGGACTTCTATTCATCACATGCGCATACCAATTAACTGCCTCTGGCCAGAACAACTTGGGAACTTTCTTCTCTGACAACATACTTCGAACTGAGTTCATAATGGTCATGTTCCTACGCTCAGCTACACCATTTTGTTGAGGTGTATAAGCCATTCTCAACTGCCTTTTAATACCTTTATTCTTGCAGAAATTGTTAAACTCGAAAGAGGTGAATTCCCCTCCTCTATCTGTACGCAAGCATGCTATAAGATCGACACTTTCTTTCTCAACAAGCTGTTTAAATTTTTGAATACTCCCAATGCTTCTGATTTTTCACATAAAAAATAAATCCAGATTTTTCGACTAAAGTCATCAATGAAGCTAAGAAAGTACTTTTTACCACTACTTGATATTGGTGTGATCGGACCATATATATCGGCATGAACCACTATGTGATGCCCGCCATGAATTTTTCTTTAGGATACTTTCACGGTGCTACTTCCCGATTAGACAATGTGTGCACAACTTGCTTGGGGTCTTAAGAACAGACATGCCTTTCACCATCTTCTTATATTGCAGAGTTTTCAAACTTTTTAAATTTAAAAGTCCAAACCTACAATGCCAAAGGTGTGATGCATCTTCAGTAATAGTTTGAAAGCAAGAAGAGGTATGAAGATCTGGAGAATTTTTAGGCACTACTGACGCTAGTAATACAAACATCCAATTTAAATTCATTGGTGTTTGTATAATCAGTCCCCTTCTCGGAAGATACAATCTACATTCTCCTCCCTGCATCAAAACAGTGAGCCCTTTTTCTTGGAATTGGCCAATACTAAAAAGATTGTTCTTGTGCTCTGGAATATAATACACTTCTGTTATCACTTGTGTAAGCCCTCCAATCTCCAGCCTTATATTTCCTTTTCCAGTGACCACCAACTTTGTATTATCTCCTAGATTAACTAGTAGTTGGAAACTCTCATCTAGATGTGAAAACCATTTTTTGTTTTCGCACATATGATTAGAGCACCCCGAATCCAAAAACCACACATCCTCCCTTCTCGAATGTGCGACGCAACATGTATTATCAATACCAACTCTTCTTCCTTGTCCAATTCAGTATAATTGGCTTTCTTCTCCCAACTAGGACACTCATATTGAAAGTACCCTAGATGTGACACTTATAGCACTCTACTATTGCTTTGTTAAAAGGATGCCTTCCTCTACCTTGTCCTCTTCCCCTGAAGGCTGCATGTCCTCTTCCTCTACCACCAACTCTTTCTTGAAAAGACACTGTCAATGCTTGTTCCTCACTGCCACGATCATGCCCTCTCATACTTTGTTCATGTACAAGAAGACCATCAATAGTGAGTTGTTCTAAGTCTTTTGACTCCTCCACAGAACACACCACATAATCCCACATTGAGGTCAATGATCGCAATATCCTTTCAATAATGACTACTTAGGTCAGAGTCTCACCATGCATCTTCATCTTGTTAGCTATTACCAGGGTGCATGCAAAATAAGCATCGACCCCTTCTCCTTCCTTCATCTGCAAAACCTTAAACTCCCTTCCCAAAGCCTGCAACTGAGCCCTTCTTACTTTTGTAGACCCTTGATATTTTTGCTTCATTGAATCCCAGATTGCTTTGGCTGTGCTTCTGTCTAGAATTGTCTCCATAATTTCTCAATCGATGGCCTGAAAGAGAAAGTTCTTGATCTTTAAATCCTTGAGTTTTGCATCTTCTACTATCTTGCGTTGTGCCTCAGTTGCAACAACTGCTCCTTCACTTGGCAACACAGGAATTCCTTCCTCCACAAGAGTCCAGTACTCTTTCTATCTTAAGAAGTTTTCCATAATCATAGACCAATGGTCATAGTGACCATCAAATCCAGGAATGCTAGCTTGAAAGAATCTTTCCTGAGATGAAGTCGACATCCTTTTCTTCTCACACTCCTTTCTCATAACAAAATTAGGCCCCTGAGTGGTGGCTCTGATACCAAATTGATAAGACTGAAACTATAAGTATCACACTTCACACAAATATTGCACCGATTTTTTCATTCATCTTGTTCACACATCAACATCCATGATTATCATCGACAACATGGATTATTAACATCATCATTACAACTGACCAAATAACTCAGTTCATCAATATCAGTAATATGGTCGACCATAGAAACACAGATCTCTCAATAGAGCAAAACAAAGATACTAACACAATCAATTTCAAAGCAAACAAAGATTTTTCAAAAAAAATTATACACCATTTTTAACTTTGCCCACACGCTACTTTTTTCTATTATACCCCTGAACTAACTTTGCCGTTCAATTTCTCACTTTTTCACTCACTCAGAATCCTAATCCCTTTTTCAGTCGATCAACGAACAAATCAAAAGAACTCGGCGTGAAGATTCTAAGTCGAAGCCAACATCAAAGCCTTCGTCTAAGGTGGAGGGTTCGTCATCTTTCTCTGGTATGAACTTTTCCTTTTCTAAATATCGATGATGTCTCAATTTTTCCAAACTCGTAGAAAGATTATGTGATTTTTTTTAATCACGGAGGTATTCTACGCGAGATTCATTTTTCCTTGCACTATCTATACGTTGTTTTTATTTTTATTTTTTTGAACTGTTCATAAGGGAAAAAGATTAAATATTTTCGATGTTACTTAATTTTCAAGTATTGATTGTACATTTTTATATCTTTGTCTTTGTATGTATGTTTGGAGGTCTTCTACGAAGGTTGCCCGCATCATTAAGAAGTAACCGAGAAGGAAGTGCAGCCGAGGGGAATGAAGAAGAATTTTAAACTGTTGATATTATCTGTTCCATTAGCATATTATATGTATTTTGCAACTCAAATCTACACATAATAGAAGATTCTTTCCAACCGAATTTTGACTAATTTGACCAAATAGAATAAATTTTTTCTTTTAGAAAAAAATTCTGTTATTATGACCTATATATTTTCTTTCCACTCTAAGCGAAATGATAATTGATTGTTCAAAGAGATCTTGCTAATATTGAAAAATATAATCATGTTTTTTAGGAGAGACAACTGTTTACATGTATCAATTATGGCTATAAACTTTTAAAATGGGAAATATCAGGAAATGCAACGAATTTTAGAAACTATATAGAAGCTTCGGGTTTGTTTTCTGTTGTACGGACTAGCTATCACAGTGTGAGCAAAAAACTTATATCTACTTTTGTAGAACGATGGCGACCTATAAAAAATACTTTTATATCATGTTTCGTGAAATGACGATAAGTTTAGATGATGTAGCTAGTTTGTTACACATTCTCGTAGAAGGAAAACCAATTGATGTTCATTTATTCCTTATGAACGATGCTATTGACATAACACTTAAATTGCTACGTATGAATAGGAATGATGCTAGAGCTGATATAAATGAGAGTGTTGGTTATAAACTAAGTCTCACTAAGCTTCGTTAGATATTCCAAAATGTCAATGATGAATGAAATGATAGAAAAATTTGACATGCCGTGAGGGCTTATTTGTTATATATAGGTACTTGGCAATACACTATTTGCTAATAAAAGCAAATCTCATGTTTATTTGTCACTCTTGAAGCCATTAGCATCAATGCAGCATATCACAACATATTCCTGGGGATCGGCTGCTCTTCATTTTTTGTATATACAACTTAGCTTAGTTAGTAGAGTTCAAGTAAAAAAAATTATAGGTTATCTTTGTTTGCTTGAGACTTGGATTTTCGAATATTTCCTATGTTTCCATGCTTCTACATGGCTATACGTGAAAAATATGCCTGGAGCGGCGTGTTGGAATCCATCATCAGATAATATTATGTCTGTACCAACAATACAAATTTTCCTTGATAACATTGAGGTTGATTAGGTAATTGTTAATTTGTCAAATAAAGTATTTTTACAAAGAAAATATTGTCATTAATTTAATTATTTTTTGCTGTTGTATATTAGGTCATATTTGATCTGTATGCTGGTGCTTGTGCATTCCATAGCGCAAGCATATCATCCCACAACTGTGTTAGGACAATTTGGAAGAGTGTAAAATATTCCTACGCCCCCAATTCCTCCCATAAACACTAGCACATGACGGGGTCCGAGTTATACATCTTATACTAAAGTTATTATCAAGTCTTTGAAAGTATGCGAGAGGATGCATAATCATGTAGCCGTTGATAGATATAGATCAACACCCCTAGTATCTTCACATTTAAGTTACACAAACCACTATTTAGATTGGTTTAGGCCTTGAACCGTCATACATGTTCAAAATCCAAGAAATCTTCCAAAAATGTTATCCAAAGCCCAAATTTTTATCAGCCAACATATAATTAGTTGTACATGGTATATTTTTAAGAATTAATTCCATATTACATATTCTAATCATAGTGACTACTATACTTGCTCAATTTCTTTTCAAAGTCTAACAAATGCTCATGGCTTGCTGGATGCAGCATACATGCATACTAATTCACCATTGTGAAATACTATTGATGTGATGTCCCGGAAATTTGAGCAATATTTATTTAATAATTTCCATTATTAATTATTTTAAAATGTGAAATGTTGATTTAATAATCTAATTCAAACAGAAATTATCTTTTGAAAACTAATAATTATTTAATTTGACAAATATTATCTTTTTAAAATTTATAATAATGATAATGTTAATTTAATTTGGGAATATTATTCTTTTCAAAGTTAAAAATATTTAAATGATAAAATTTATCTTTCTAAGCTAATTTAAAAGATATAATATTTATAATGTATATATGTGTACACATTGTAAATAGGGGGTTTGGTTTTAATTTAAATTTAATTTTAATAAGAATGTTTTCAAATTTATATATATATATATATATATATATGTATGTATGTATGTATGTATGTATTTATGTATGTATGTATGTATGTATTGTGAATGGAAGATTTGATTGAATTAATATAGAAACTTTTCAAAAGCTTATTTTAAAAATCTATCTGATATTTTCAAAAGAAATTAAAATAAATATTTATTTTGTTTAAAAATATAATAGTTTAAATTGTATATTACAATAAAAGTTTATTTCTGTGTTCTTTTAAAAGATTGGTTTTTGAAATAAATTCAGTATATACATTGAAGTACAATGTTTTTAAACTTTGAAAATAAGGCATAATTCAATATCCTTTTCTTTTTAAATTTTCTTTCTTGAAAATTTAGCTTTGAAATTATATTTTTAAAAGATACAAATAAACACTAAAATATGTAATTGTATAAAAGAAATTTATATGTAAACATTTAAAGGCTAAGTGGAAATAAACATTTAAAAACAAGTTAAAATAAATAAGAAATTGATGTAGAAGAATTTTTAAACACTTATAAAATTAAGTAATTATTTTAATACTAAGTTATAACAAGTGTAAGGTTATTATACATGAGAAAGACACTTGTAAATCATTCTACAACCTAATGTAACAAGTGGCATTTGTTTTATTTATTTTTGAAAACATTTTATTAAAAATGTATTAAGTAGAAAACTTGGCAATTCATTTTAGTTCAAACATTCTCTTCAAAAGAAAACTGGAAATCATATTTAAAGAAAAATTCAAAACCAAATACAAACTAAGCTCAAAAATCTGCAATCATTTTTCAAGTTTCAACTTCAAAATGAAGATCAACTCCAACTCTAAAGCAAAAGGAAAATGGGGGTCAGCTGCAAAAATTTAAATCAACTACAACAGTAAGTAATTCAACTTCAGGATTAAACTCTAACAATAGAAATTCAACAGCAAGCAGATTCAAAACTCCAGATTCATAATCTAGAGCAAAATCAGTTCCAGGAAAATGAAAATGCAATAGAGTTGCTATCTGCTTCTTCATATGTGAGTAAACTTCTGTTTTTAAAAACAGTTCTTTCTTTTTAAAATCAAAG
Organism: Allium cepa; assembly: GCA_030765085.1. Lineage (NCBI taxonomy): Eukaryota > Viridiplantae > Streptophyta > Magnoliopsida > Asparagales > Amaryllidaceae > Allium > Allium cepa. The sequence continues at coordinate 209,655,473 of CM060943.1, forward strand.
CTAAAGAAAATTCCAGAACTCAAGTTTCAAATTCAAACTGCTTTTCAAATCAAAACAGCTATAAATAAACAGCTCTGTCTTCATTTTAAGAAGAGTAACTTCACAATTTAAAAAGCTTAAATATATCTGTTGCATGTGGATTAATAGAAATAAGTATGCTTTCTATGACTGTATTGTGATGAATCTTCTGTGTGTATACATATACAAATATATATATATATATATATGTGTGTGTGTGTGTGTGTTGCCAGGTATCTGTATACCTGTTCTTGTTTTTAAAACTAAGATTTTAATAGAGATCCATTACCACTTGATTTGATCTCAGTTAGGATTTGAGATGTAAACAAAAGTTGTTTGTTTAGTATGGATTTATGTTTATAAATTATAATTAAGATAAGTTAAGAATCTGGTTGTCTTTGTAAATTATAAGAACAGTCATTGTTTAAAATAAGCAAATTCTCAAATATCTTAAAATATTAAATCATCTTTATACTTGAATGCTTATATGAAATCATGATTTTTAAAACTAAAATCACATTTTTTAGTTAAGTATTGAATGAGCATTACTGGGTTGACCAGGAAATGGGTTTTGGGGTTTATCTGATGATCTAGTGGATTTGGAATTTTGTAGTTCTTCCTGGAGGTGGAGGAATGATTGGTGAGTGGAGGAAAAATGGAAGGTGGATGGTTAGAGATAGGTGGCGATAGTGGTTGCTAATTTTAGTTTCTAAACCTAGTTTCCTGGTGGTCGGAATTTTGATGCTTCTCGATTCCTCTGGTGCATCGACTGTTGCAGGGTTTTGGGGATTGGAAGAGGGGATGTAGGTGAAGGTTTGGCCGAAGTTGCAAGTGCTCTGATGGTTGGAGATGAGTTGACGAGGTGTTGACAGGTTTGGGCATTTGTTTGCAGAGTCAAGTTCCAGGTTGATTTGGCTAACTCGATTTTGATTTTCGAGCTACTGTGTGAATTCTGATGGTCATGATCATGTTTAGAGATGGTCGGTGATGTGATGAAGGTGGTGATGATGGCTGGAGGTTGCCAGAGCCACGGTGAATGTGCACCGTGCATATTATAATTCTGGTGAACTTTTGGGTTGAGCAGAGAATGGAACTCGAGTTTTACTCGAGTAGTTCGAGTATTTTACTCAAAGCATTTAGGGTTTTGTCTCTATGCATTGGTAGGTGGTCTCGGGTCAATGGTTGGTTTCAGGTTTTATAACCCGACAGTGTTAAGTTTTCAAAATTTAAATGAAATTTAAATTTAAAGCAGGATTTAAAACAGGGGTTTTAAATTCAAAGTTTAAGTTTGGATTCAAATGAACTTTTGAATCCTAAGTTTTAAAATAAAATTTTTAAATTTAAAGCAAGATTTAAATCAAGTCTAAATATTGATTCAAGTTTACTATGAATCCAAATCTTGAATTTAAATCGGTTTTGTAAATTTAAATGTCGAACAAGTTTAAATGTTTTAAAGTAGATTTTAAAAGTGAATTTGTTTTCAAATAAATGTTTAAACTTGATAAAATTCATTATAAAGGTTTCCTTTAATATTTGAATGAAAAGTTATGAAGTGTTTAACTTAAATTTGGAAGTTAAATAATCAATTTATTTTAAAGCTTGATTTCTTTTAATAAAATTTAGTAAATTAGTTTAAACTTTTTCTTATACAAGTATCTTATATAAGTAATGAATGTTCTTTACATTTATTTTAAGGTTTATAAAATTTATTTAAATTTGGATAAATGTTTAAATGGTTAAACATTTTGAATCTTAAATTCAAAATGGATTTTGAATTTAAAATTTAGAATGTTTTAAATACACTTGAATGTTAATGAAGTCATTAATAAAGTAAATGAATTATCTTAGAAATAATTAAGATAATAAAAGAATTTAATTTATAAGAGAATTAAGGAAGGACTTATTTATTTGATTTTAAATTAATAATTTAAATTAATTTATAATTAGAGATGATTAATAATGATTAATCGAAGATAACTTTCTTAAGAAAGTAATTAAAGAAAATGTTATTAGTTAATAAAGATAATTATCTAAGGATTATTAAGTAATTAATTTATGTGATTAATTTTGATAATTAATTAGATTAATTAATTGAAGATAATTAATTATAAATTGTTAAGCATAATTACTTGATAAAAGTAATTAAGGGATTAATTACTTATTATAATTAATTATGATAATGTGATTAGTTTAAGTTAATTAATTTAGTTTAATTAATTTAAGAAAATCATTTGATGATTTAATAAGAGTAATTAGTTAATGTAATTAATGGAGCATAATTACATAGGGAAGTAATAAATGATAATTACTGGAATGTAATTAGTGAAAGATGATTTATAATGAAGTAATTTGGGTAATTACTTTTATAATTAATCAAGGGATTAATTAATGAAGATAATTAATTATGGAATAATTAATTTGTTAATGAGTAATTAAGGGTAGGTAATTACTGGATTGACATTAATCAAGGGTGATTAATAATTGTATTTTAAATTTTAGATTAATTACTAAATGTAATTAATTTAAATAAAGTAATTAATTTAAATATAAATTAGAGATCATTAATTAATATAATTAATGATGTAATTAAGAATTGTTTAATTAAGGAATAATTAATAATAAAGTGATAAATTAATGTAATTAATTAAGGATAAATGTAATGAATAATAGTTAATTAATAGATGAAGTAATTAAATGTTAATTACTAAATGATTAAGGTTAATTAGTTTATGAAATTAATTAAAAACTAATTACTTATTGTAATTAGAGAATGATTAATCAAATGTGTTTAATCAAGATGAATGCTTAGAGAATGATTAATTAACTAAATTATAATTAATTAACGGATATATAAGCAGGATTTATAGATGTAGTAATTAATTTAATTTTCTTTAAATAAATTAGAGATAGAAGTAATTAATTTAGTTCATTTTAAATTAATTATAGATGGTGGTTAATAAATCATTGCTTATGAATGATATTGATATTTCATTGAATGGTTGTAATCTCAGTAATGAGATGAGTAATATTTATATGATATGGATGCTTACTTAACGTATGATAATACGGATTATCTGTTTGTGATGATTATCTGTTTGTGATGATAATACGCATTATCTATTTATGATGAAAAGGTGATTATCTATTGTGATATGTGAATTATCTATCTGTATGTATATAGATAATGATGAATTGAATTACTTGTTCAAACTAAAATCACTTGGACATTAAGATGGCGTTTGGATTTCGATGAGACCGGGATCAGGTTTCCAAATTTGGAATTTCGAAAACCACATCGATCCAAATTAAACGTTAGGTCGTAAATCTCAAGTGAAGAGTGAAGACTCGAGGTGTAAGGACTATTTGTATTAATACTCTGAGGGTGATTCCAATACGAGTTTAACGGGGGTAGTACTTTCAGGTTCAAGATGCAGATTCAGAGTGCAAGGGCTATTGTTGTTAACTCTAAGGGTGATTCCAAAATGAGTGTAGCGAGATAGTGCCTTCGGTTTCGTTCGAACCCGGAACGAACTTGTATGGATTGAATGCTTTCAGAACATCGTCAGGTGGACGATGAGCATTATAAGATTGATGTGTCCTATAAAGGTAATCGTAGCCTCAAGCCTCATCAACCGGGAATGGCTAAAAGATGGGAGGTGCAGCAAGGCTAAGTGGGTCATGCCCAAGTAGGACGAGATTTACCCCTGTCTAGAGGTCCCTTTTTATTTCGGCTGCGTGGGCAGTTGGCGACGGCCACCTGCGGGGTTGTCTTGTTCGAGACTGCCCAGTAAGGGATGGTTCCGGCTTTGTGTTGCAGGGGATTGGGAGTAATCCTTGGTACGGTGATCTAGGCCGCATACTGTGACGGGCGGTGCCCCAGTAGCCCTGCCATTGTATGGAATCCAAACTCCAATAAGTGCCTGTACGGTTTTGATTGTGCCCAACTATGTTGGAACGTGAGATGTAAGCATTCCAGTTATTTCTAAATTTTATTTTGAAAACCCTAGACCCCATTATAATATCACTGGATTTCCTATCAAATGTTTTGGTTAGCGTAAGTTAAAAACTTTTCCATGTTTATTTGTGGGAAGTCTTACGTGATACCTTTGTTTTCAAAGGATTTACAAACTTAAGCAACTTTAAACCCGTTTACTCACACCAGACCCATGTCTGACCCAAGTGTTAGTTTTCTGTTTTATTAAACTCTTGGGTACTCATATTATGTATGAGTAGTCAAGAGATTTAGGATTGCTTTGACGAGTTCTGGAGGAGAAATGGAGCAGGAGGCTTCAGCGTGTAGATATATATAGAGTTTCTGCTGTGCTAGTATCATATCTGTTTTCTATGATGTACTTGAATTGTAATAACTAGACAGGTGTTTATAACTGTCTAGTTTGTGTCGTATTAGCCGTATAACTTTGATGTATATGATACTATGAAATATTTTATGTGATATAATATAATTTATTCGTTCCACTATGAGATTCTGATGTTGTTTGTTTCTTTCTTTTCTATCTTTTCTCTTTTCTATCCCTTTCTTTCTTCTTAATGATGCGTCTTTCTATGGAATGAAAGGCGGGTCGTTACATTGTGGTATCAGAGCGCTAGGTTGAGCGAATACGTAGGCTCTGGAGTGGCGTCTGTCTTGAGAGAGCGTATTTGTAATTTTGAATATATATATATATATATATATATATATATATATATATATATTTCTACCTATTTGATTGGGTTACCTGTTCGGGTTTTCCAATATAAGTTCTAGAGGTAGATAGGGTAGTGGTGTGTGAAACACAACTACCAATGGTTGGAGTCCGAGCGTTTGAGGTTGGAAGTGAACCTTCTAGGGCAGTATTGGGCATCTTGAGTAGTTTTGCAGTTTGGTGTGAAGGATTTCACCGATCTTTGAAGGAAACCTTTTCAAGGTTCAGAGTTCATCTTTGGAATGTAAGCTTGGTTGCACTCGTACAAGTGGATTTTCTAGAGTTTGGATCAGTCGGAAGTGTTGAGGCAGTGATGGTATCCTGGCAACCTTAGGAAGGAGTTCTGTGTGTATTGGAGTTTGAGACTCAGTTTGATAAGATATTTGTGCTTGGTTTGAGGTCGAGTTTCATGAGAGATATCTGTCTATTTTGAAGGCTATATTATGGAAGTGGCTGATGTAGCTTTGTGATTCGATGAGCATTTGGATAAGAAAGTATTTGGTAGCAGTAGCAGCTCGGAGGTGATGAGTGTGCTATCAGGATAGTCTTTTGGCTTAGCAGTATTCTAAAAGGTGGAGTCCGGAAGCAGTAGAGTGGCCTGTTTCTTCATTGGTTCAAGAGTTCCTATGATTCTTCTGTCAATAGACCAGGAAATAGTGAAGCTTGCCCATTTCTTCTGGAAGCTCAGCTGGGTGTGATGTTTGTGGTTGAAGGTGGACCACTAGTTTCTTCTTTTGGTTAGAAGGCTTAAGCTATTCTGATTTATGAAGAGAGAATGGTTTCTTGGAATCTGAACTGAGTAGAATGGCAAAAGTGACTTGTGATGGTTCGGAAGTTCTCTTAGTAATCTTTATTTGGATTGAAGAATCTCTAGAGGATGTTAGAGTTATCGAAGTGGTTTGAGATTTTTCTGGATATCTTCGAAGAAGTCAAGATTTGCATCCGCATTGGGAGATTGAGTTCTGTTTCGACTTGGTTCTTGGAGCTTTACCGATGGTTCAGCCTAATAGGAGGGCTCCTTGAGAGAGGCCTTTGTGAAGCAGTCAGGATTGATCGGATCTAGTTTTCTGGCTGAATTTTTGCTGATGTATTTGTGACTGAATCGTATAGGTCACAAGGATTTTATGGAATTCGATGAACAATGTTTCCGAAATGGATTGATCAAGTTTGTACTTGTGTTCATCAACAGCATTCTCAAATCAGAGTTGTGCAGCGAAAGCATAGTGGCAGCTGTTCCGGAATAGAAGCAACCCCGGATTCAATGGAAATTTGTGTTTGGTCTTGGATCAAAGGATTTCTACAGGAAATTCATTTGGATCTGGAGGCTTGGTTGTCTTGTGCATCTGTTCTGTTTTCCAAATAGGAGTAGTATGTTTGAAGTCTTCTGATATTTGTGTAGTAGAGTTTGTGTGGTGGATTTTGATGGATCTTAGGAGAACCATCTTGTTGAGTAGGATCTAGAGATCGTTTATTTCTTTATCCAGAATTGTTCCGAGAGGCATCTACGAAGATTGGATCGACTAAGAAGGTTGAAGGCAGCCCAGGATCGACATGAGAGATTTGTGGATAAGAGACAAAGGAATTCAAAATTTGATGTCGGAGATTTAGATTTCAAAAATTTGGAAATTTAATTTTGGATAAGTTTTCTTCGATCGTAAGAGCTATAAGATTGGGTAAGGCTGGATGCTAGCTCAGAAGTGTATTATATCTTTCTGCATTCTCTTAAGGGTCAAGTATTTGGTCTACAAGATTGAATTGCCAGTTCAGACGGCTGGAATTCGTTATGTTTTTCACGCATCTTTGAGGGAGTACGTGTATGGTCTATCATTGGTTTTAGAACCAGTAGTTTTGGGAGATTTGGAAGTTGATCAGGACTTGTCTGTGGTCCAGTATCCTATTTAGATTTGTAGATCTAGATACATATGAGCTCTAGATCTGAGTGGTGTGGCTGTTTAGATTCTGTAGAGCGAGTATTCCGGTGTTTGTATCTAGGAAACTCTAGGGAATCCTATCCAGAATTATGTCTGGATAGTTAGAATTGTTTGTTTGAATTGGTTGCTATGGTTGCTAGTATTTGGTTGATAGCATATCCTTGCTATTTTAAAATTAAAATCTGTATAGGATTATTAAATTATCTTTGCTTTTAAATTTCAGGGAGGAAATTCTTTTAAGGGGGAGGAATGTGATGTCCCGGAAATTTGGACAATATTTATTTAATAATTTCCATTAATAATTATGTTAAAATGTGCAATGTTGATTTAATAATCTAATTCAAACAGAAATTATCTTTTGAAAACTAATAATTATTTAATTTGACAAATGTTATCTTTTCAAAATTTGTAATAATGATAATGATAATTTAATCTGGGAATCTTATTCTTTTCAAAGTTAAAAATATTTAAATGATAAAATTTATCTTTCTAAGCTAATTTAAAAGATATTCTATTTATATTGTATATATGTGTATACATTGTAAATAGGGGGGTTTGTTTTTAATTTAAATTTAAATTTAATAAGAATGTTTTCAAATTTATATATATATATATATATATGTATGTATATATTGTGAATGGAAGATTTGATTGAACTAATATAGAAACTTTTCAAAAGCTTATTTTAAAAATCTATCTGATATTTTCAAAAGAAATTAAAATAAATATTTATTTTGTTTAAAAATATAATAGTTTAAACTGTATATTACAATAAAAGTTTATTTCCGTTTTCTTTTAAAAGATTGGTTTTTGAAATAAATTTAGTATATACATTGAAGTACAATGTTTTTAAACTTTGAAAATAAGGCATAATTCAATATCTTTTTCTTTTTAAATTTTCTTTATTGAAAATTTAGCTTTGAAATTATATTTTTAAAAGATACAAATAAACATTAAAATATGTAATTGTATAAAGGAAATTTATATGTAAACATTTAAAGGCTAAGTCGAAATAAACATTTAAAAACAGGTTAAAATAAATAAGAAATTGATTTACAAGAATTTTTAAACACTTATAAAATTAAGTAATTATTTTAATATTAAGTTATAACAAGTGTAAGGTTATTATACATGAGAAAGACACTTGTAAATCATTCTACAACCTAATGTAACAAGTGGTATTTGTTTTATTTATTTTTGAAAACATTTTATTAAAAATGTATTAAGTAGAAAACTTGGAAATTCATTTTAGTTCAAACATTCTCTTCGAAAGAAAACTGGAAATCATATTTAAAGAAAAATTCAAAACCAAATACAAACTAAGCTCAAAAATCTGCAATCATTTTTCAAGTTTCAACTTCAAAATGAAGATCAACTCCAACTCTAAAGCAAAAGGAAAATGGGGGTCAGCTGCAAAAATTTAAATCAACTACAACAGTAAGTAATTCAACTTCAAGATTAAACTCCAACAATAGAAATTCAACAGCAAGCAGATTCAAAACTCCAGATTCATAATCTAGAGCAAAATCAGTTCCAGGAAAATGAAAATGCAATAGAGTTGCTATCTGCTTCTTCATATGTGAGTAAACTTATGTTTTTAAAAACTGTTCTTTCTTTGTAAAATCAAAGCTAATGAAAATTCCAGAACTCAAGTTTCAAATTCAAACTGCTTCTCAAAAATCAAAACAGCTGTAAATAAACAGCTCTGTCTTCATTTTAAGATGAGTAACTTCACAATTTAAAAAGCTTGAATATATCTGTTGCATGTGGATTAATAGAAATAAGTATGCTTTGTATGATTGTATTGTGATGAATCTTCTATGTGTATATATATATATACAAATACACACACACACACACACACACACACACACACATATATATATATATATATATATTTGTGTGTGTGTGTGTGTTGCCAGGTATCTGTATACCTGTTCTTGTTTTTAAAACTAAGATTTTAATAGAGATCCATTACCACTTGATTTGATCTCAGTTAGGATTTGAGATGTAAACAAAAGTTGTTTGTTTAGTATGGATTTATGTTTACAAATTATAATTAAGATAAGTTAAGAATCTGGTTGTCTTTGTAAATTATAAGAACAGCCATTGTTTAAAATAAGCAAATTCTCAAACATCTTAAAATATTAAATCAGGTTTATAACTTGAATGCTTATATGAAATCATGATTTTTAAAACTACAACCACATTTTTTAGTTAAGTATTGAATGAGCATTACGGGGTTGACCAGGAAATTGGTTTTGGGGTTTATCTGATGATCTAGTGGATCTGGAATGTTGTAGTTCTTCCTGAAGGTGGAGGAATGATTGGTGAGTGGACGAAAAATGGCAGGTGGATGGTTAGAGATAGGTGGCGACAGTGGTTGCTCATTTTAGTTCCTAAACCTAGTTTTTTGGTGGTCGGAATTTTGATGCTTCTCGATTCCTCTGGTGCATCGAGTGTTGCAGGGTTTTGGGGATTGGAAGAGGGGATGTAGGCGAAGGTTTGGCCGGAGTCGCAGGTGCTCTGACGGTCGGAGATGAGTTGACGAGGTGTTGACAGGTTTGGGCATTTGTTTGTAGAGTCGAGTTCCAGGTTGATTTGGCTAATTCGATTTTGATTTCGAGCTATTGTGTGAATTCTGATGGTCGTGATCATGTTTGGGGATGGTCGGCGATGTGATAAAGGTGGTGATGATGGCTGGAGGTTGCCAGAGCCATGGTGCATGTGCACCGTGCATATTATAGTTCTGGTGAACTTTTGGGTTGAGTAGAGAATGGAACTCGAGTTTTACTCGAGTAGTTCGTGTATTTTACTCGAAACATTTAGGGTTTTGTCTCGAAGCATTGGTAGGTGGTCTTGGGTCAATGGTTGGTTTCAGGTTTTATAACCCGACAGTGTTAAGTTTTTAAAATTTAAATTTAAAGCAGGATTTAAAACAGGGGTTTTAAATTCAAAGTTTAAGTTTGGATTCAAATGAACTTTTGAATCCTTAGTTTTAAAATAAAATTTTTAAATTTAAAGCAAGATTTAAATCAAGTCTAAATATGGATTCAAGTTTACTATGAATCCGAATCTTGAATTTAAATCAGTTTTGTAAATTTAAATGTTGAACAAGTTTAAATGTTTTAAAGTAGATTTTAAAAGTGAATTTGTTTTCAAACAAATGTTTAAACTTGATAAAATTCTTTATAAAGGTTCCCTTTAATATTTGAATGAAAAGTTATGAAGTGTTTAACTTAAATTTGGAAGTTAAATAATCAATTTATTTTAAAGCTTGATTTCTTTTAATAAAATTTAGTAATTTAGTTTAAACTTTTTCTTATACAGGTATCTTATATAAGTAATGAATGTTCTTTACATTTATTTTAAGGTTTATAAAATTTATTTAAATTTGGATAAATGTTTAAGTGGTTAAACATTTTGAATCTCAAATTCAAAATGGAATTTGAATTTAAAATTTAAATGGAATTTGAATTTAAAATTTAGAAGTGTAATGTTTTAAATGCACTTGAATATTAATGAAGTCATTAATAAAGTAAATGAATTATCTAACAAATAATTAAGATAATAAAAGAATTTAAATTATAAGAGAATTAAGGAATGACTTACTTATTTGATTTTAAATTAATGATTTAGATTAACTCATAATTAGAGATGATTAATAATGATTAATCTAAGATAAATTTCTTAAGAAAGTAATTAAAGAAAATGTTATTAGTTAATAAAGATAATTATCTAAGGATTATTAAGTAATTAATTAATGTGATTAATTTTGATAATTAATTAGATTAATCAATTGAAGATAATCAATTATAAATTGTTAAGCATAATTACTTGATAAAAGTAATTAAGGGATTAATTACTTATTGTAATTAATTATGATAATGTGATTAGTTTAAGTTAATTAATTTAGTTTAATTAATTTAAGAAAATCATTTGATGATTTAATAAGAGTAATTAGTTAATGTAATTAATGGAGCATAATTACTTAGGGAAGTAATAAATGATAATTAATGGAATGTAATTAGTGAAAGATGATTTATAATGAAGTAATTTGGGTAATTACTTTTGTAATTAATCAAGGGATTAATTAATGAAGATAATTAATTTGTTAATGAGTAATTAAGGGTAGTTAATTACTGGATTGATATTAATCAAGGGTGATTAATAATTGTATTTTAAATTTTAGATTAATTACTAAATGTAATTAATTTAAATAAAGTATTTAATTTAAATATAAATTATAGATCATTAATTAATATAATTAATGATGTAATTAAGAATTGTTTAATTTAGGAATAATTAATAATAAAGTGATTAATTAATGTAATTAATTAAGGATAAATGTAATTAATTATAGTTAATTAATAAATGAAGTAATTAAATGTTAATTACTAAATGATTAAGGTTAATTAATTTGTGAAATTAATTAAAAACTAATTACTTATTGTAATTAGAGAATGGTTAATCAAATGTGTTTAATCAAGATGAATACTTAGAGAATGATTAATTAACTAGATTATAATTAATGGATATATAAGCAGGATTTATAGATGTAGTAATTAATTTAATTTACTTTAAATTAATTAGGGATAGAAGTAATTAATTTAATTCATTTTAAATTAATTATAGATGGTGGTTAATAAATCTTTGCTTATGGATGATATTGATATTTCGTTGAATGGCTGTGATCTCAGTAATGAGATGAGAAAAATCACTTGGACATTAAGATGGCGTTTGGATTTCGATGAGACCGGGATCGGGTTTCTAAATTTGGAATTCCGAAAACCACATCGATCCAAATTAAACGTTAGGTCGTGAATCTCAAGTGAAGAGTGATGACTCGAGGTGTAAGGACTATCCGTGTTAATACTCTGAGGGTGATTCCAATACGAGTTTAACGGGGGTAGTACTTTCAGGTTCGAGATGAAGATTCAGAGTGCAAGGGCTATTGTCGTTAACTCTAAGGGTGATTCCAAAATGAGTGTAGCGAGATAGTGCCTTCAGTTTCGTTTGAACCCGAAACGAACTTGTATGGATTGAATGCTTTCAGAACATCATCAGGTGGACGATGATCATTCTAAGATTGATGTGTCCTATAAAGGTAATCGTAGCCTCAAGCCTCATCAACCGGGAATGGCTAAAACAGGGGAGGTGAAGCAAGGCTAAGTGGGTCATGCCCAAGTAGGACGAGATTTACCCCTGTCTAGAGGTCCCTTTTTATTTCAGCTGTGTGGGCAGTTGGCGACGGCCACCTGCGGGGTTGTCTTGTTCAGGACTGTCCAGTAAGGGATGGTTCCGGCTTTGTGTTGAAGGGGATTGGGAGTAATCCTCGGTACGGTGATCTAGGCAGTCTAATGTTTGCACCTGTATGTTTCACCTTAAGAAGTTCCGAATGAAGTAACTCTAAAGAAACCGTTAAGACTACGCTCCATAGTTTTTTGAATTCTTTTATATGATAAACATGAACAACTTTTGTTAAACTTTTTTCAAATGAGGACTTTAGCTCTATGAATGAAAATGTTTAATAATAGTTGCAATAACTTTGGTGTCACACTTTTTTGGTATCAATGTGAACTACCAAAAGCGCCTCTCTATATATTATCAAATCTTAATCATTTAAAAATAGAATCTTATATTAAACTTCTTTTACAAATTCAAACGCCTCTAACAGTCTAACAACTAAACATGCTTTATAAATTCAAAACGCTTCTAAATGATAGGATCTAAATTAAACTTCCTTTGCAAATTCAAATTCCCTCTTTACAAATATAAAAATATTAATATCACTTGAAAATAAAAATAAAAATTTGGTTGATTTAAACATATACAATTTATAAGGAAAACAATTCACGCGCGAAATGCGTGCCGTAACACTCGTTCTAATAACGAATGCATCATTGTTCAAGCTTAATCAAAGTTACAATGACAAGTTGCTAATTTATTGTTCAATTTTGAATGTTCTGCCTCAACCCTATAATAAGAATGAATTTTAAACAAATTAATAGATTTGATTATTAAAGTAACATGAATTAACATAGTATCAAAAATTATTACATATTTGAAGTTTAATTACCAAAATGCATGTGTTCATCAATCCATGCATGAACAAAACTTTCTTTCCATGGATCCAACCAACTCTCGTGACACGAGCTTTGTATATGCACCATATTGTTCATGCAACACTTGTAAATTTTGGTTATAGAGTATAACATTCTAAGTTTACAACCTTGTTCCAATCATTTAAAAGTGACTAGTTTCATGCAGATCCATTGCTTTTACTATTCCTTTTATGAATGTAAGAACATTGCTTTTAATATGCCACTTACATAACATATGTGTAGATTGAGGAAACACAATTTGAATGGAATTTAGTAACGCAATTTCTCTATCTATAATAATAATACTACGAATATATATATATATATATATATATATATATATATATATATATATATGACAACCAATCATAATAGATTTTAAACTTTCCAAAGCCCAAAGATAGTTTTCTTCGCGTTCTGCATCTAAATATATGGTGGTAATAAAAAAAGTATGATTTGTTGATGTCACACCAGAAATTTCAAGCAATGGCATTTAATATTTATTTGTATTGTACGTATAATCCATAACAATAACATGAGGAAATATACGTAAAAATTCTAAGCTAGTTAGATAAGCCCAATAAATATCCTGAACGATATCTTGGCCATCTAAATCCCTCTACTGCCATTCGAAATATCCAAAATCTTATAGCTTACAAAATAAATATTGTACTTAAGATTGTCCAGCTCTTTCAACCTTATTTTGAGCTCGTATGACATTATAAATTGTCCAATTGTCGTACAATTTGTTGGGTCATTTATTTTCTAGGTATGCAAAATTTCTTCTGGTTTAGCTAATTTTTTTATGAATATCAATAATTAATTTATCCTTACTCAATCAACCAACAAAGGAATGGCCCTCTTTAGTTTTTATCTTAGCATGATTATGAACCCTATTCACCATTACTAAACTCAATTCATTAATATTTGAAAATTTAAACACCTTCAAGCTTAAATGTATAATTGCATTTTTTTGGTGTTGAAGTAATTTTCTTTGATTTGGCTCCCTTAAACACCCCACTGCCTTCACATCGAAAGAAAATTCGCAATTTAGACCGAGATTCAGTCACATCAGAACGTAATATACTGAGCATAAAACCAAGCCGTTTTTCAGTATTCTGCACCCATTCCACTAGCTTTTCTCTGCTTGCAAATATCTGCACAGTACCATATTATTAATTAACAACCAAATTAACACAAACATATATAAAAGAATAATGCAATCCTACGTACATCGTGTTTTGTAAATTCATTACTGATGTCAATTACTAACTCTGTATGGCCAACATCATCTTCACTGTTATTGTCAGAATTAAGCCGTGGAGAAAAATAGTTAGTGAACATAACACTAGGAGACGAACTGCATGGAAAAATTAAAACCTAGTAGGCCAAGTGCGAGGAAAAATTAATATCGAAGTGGTCCTTTTGCGCGGTTACCTAGAGAACCTCGCACCATCGTCGTGTTTGTTGTCAATTTCAGTTCCCCACCCCGCCTGCTATACAAACAAAAATAATTAACCTCATCTGCAGATTCTGCTCCAAAACACAATTTTCTCTTATTTCTACATCAAAATTATAAGATTTTATTGATTCCAACCCTAGATCGATCTCTTCTTCAATAATTTCCATTACTGAAAATTAAAATTTGGATTTTGTACCTTTAACTAGATTAATTGGTGTTTTAGGGTTTAAAGTAGTATAAAATAAAATTATTACAACATATAATTTACTGCTATTATATGTAAGGGTATATTTGTCCTTAATTTTTTCAATAATAACACGGTGTAAGAAAAGTAAATTTAGGTGTACAAATAGAATTAGCTTTTTTAAAGGGGGAGATGTCTTGAATGGTATCTGGTTAAAGAAGGGAGCATAGGTGATGAATAAAATTAAAAAGGGAATTTTTACGAATCCCCTTCTCTCTTTGATTTGTTTACACGTACGTATTGAATTTTTTATAGGGACATTGTTTTTTATTTTTGTATTTTTTCTTTTCAACTTTGAACTCTAGAATTATTTTCTAGGTCTGAGCTATATGGATTGTAGTTAAGAGTTTCTTAACTTGGGTATAAAATTGAGACAAATTTCCTAAGCATATGATTTGTATATTCAAATTAGCAGTGAGTGTGAATTTATTGGTGTTCTAAGCATTCAAATAAATAATTCAAGTAGTAACTTTGATGCAGCAGTAAACAATAACGAGTTAGTGGCAGAAGCATGGTATATATATATGTCATTTATTTTTCGCATTTACTTTTTTGCACTTTATTTTATCTGTTTGTCTTCGAATCTTTTACATACCATTTTCACCCTCCTCTAGGGTATGTTACACAGTCCAAACAAGTTCTATCAGAGCGGGTCGTTAAGAAAAATTTGATATAGTTTCTCATTCTAGTTGTAGATTTAGTGAGAGTTAGTCCATTGTCAGTCCATCCATTTTTGACAGAACAATTATTTTAATTTGGAAGTCAAAAAATAGAATTTTGTTTAAAATCTATTAATTTTAAATTATGGGATATTGTCGAAAATGGCTCTAACTTGGTAGGTATGAATAATATTTCTTTTAATACTAAAGTTGTGAATATTTTTATCTCATTGATTGATAGAAATAAAGTTAGCCATATCTCTCATTGTTTAACTGTATGGGAATCTGAAACACGTTCGATGCAAAATATGGTGGAAAAGTCAAAAGTAGCAAAGAACACCCTAAAGCCGATACGAGAGTAGAGTTATATTTGATGGGGTTCACAAAAGGAGATTCAAAAAATGACAATGAAGATTGACGATGGTGACTCAACAGATGATGAGATAAGTGAATTTTTATTTGAAGATTAGTTCCCATGTGTAATAACTAAAATTATTAATGATTTTGAACCGAAAAATAACAAATTAAAAAATGAAAATTTTAAACTACGTTAGAAAAATGATAAATTGGAAGAGGAGCTTGAAAACTTTAAGAAAATCGATAATTTTAGTTGGGAATAAGGTTTGAACTACAAAAAAGATTTGTTCGCTTCAATGAAATTTTTTAAAAGCTTGAAAATGAAATTTTGATTTTGAAAGGAAATGGAACTTAGTTGATTCGCAAGAATAATGCTATGAAAAAAGAAGTGGAGAATTTTAAAATTTTTAAAAATTCCAAATATTGAAAATGTAGGGAATTTGAAAAAAAATTGATTGAAATTAAAGAAAATTTCAAAACTCATGAAAATGAAAACTTAATTTTGGAAAACAGCATAATTGAAATTACCCGAACAAATCACAACTTGGAAAAAGAGATTGAAAAGATCAAGGATTTTAAAAGATTTGAATTTGAAAAATGCCAACATTTTGAAATCAAGATGCTTGAAATCAAGATGCTTGAAATCAAGACCAAAATAATAAAGAGCTCGAAAACAAAAATAAGATCTTAAAAAGAGATGATTTTGAAAAGAGAGAAATTGCTATTCAAAACTAATAAACGAGTACAATTTTTTAAAACCCAAAGTCAATAAACTTGAGTTAATCTTTGAAAATTTTCCACTAGAGAAAAATTGTTTAATATGTTACTCGAAAATCATCTCTTTGTGACCAATAGAAGAAGATTTGGATTTGAAAAGGTGCCAGTTTATAAAGAAACAATTAGTAACACTGCTAAGGGGAGAAGCATGTTTCTCAAATGGGTGAAATGTGGCAATATTGGATATAGTTATAATAATTGTCAAAATATGAACATAAATAAACGAGTCAAACAAATTTTGGTTTCTGACGGTACAGTTGTTAATATAAACGTCTACTATGCAAAAAAATTGGGTACCAATGATTTCAAATGTAAACAAATGTGGTCCTACATCTTTTTCAAGGCTACTCACTTCTTCAAATGTATAGGTCCAAAGATGGGCTAAAGAGCAACTACGACGGAAGCACGCTTCTATGGGTTGTAGAAATTATGGATCTTAAGGCAAATTGAACACTAAAGGATGGGGAATAGTGTTTTCTAACTTATGTAAATCCTTTTAAATTTCTTTCACGATTAATATTAAATCATAGATTATGAACACAGAAATATACCAACGGTCAATCAAAGATAAAAATAAAAAAAATAAATAGAGAGTTAGAGAGATGACCCCAGAGATTTTATACTGGTTTGGATTTCTTCTACATCTAGTCCCCTACAATTTCTTGTACAGATTTTTTTTCAAATGCCAACCTTTAATCTGGCAGAAGGCAATTCCAAATACAATCTTGATTTCAGGTCTTTAACCGATCAGTCCCTTTTCAAATACCAATCTTTAACCGGATAGTTTCTTTGTAGATAACCAGCTCATCGTAGTTGTAATATCTAATTGTAATTCCAGTTCCAAGAGTCTTGTTTTCAGGCCTTCAATTTTTTTTCATCTTTTTATACTTCAGGAAATTTTGAAATTTCTGGTCATGAAAGCAATTTCTTCATCGTTGTCATCGTGTGAATCCTGATAGTCAATTATTCCATCGAAAGCGATGGATTTCTTTTCTATTTCCTTGCTTTCTCTTCTTCCCTACAATTGTGCTTCATAGGATATTAAATTCCTTATTAGCTCTTCAATTTTTAGAATACTAATGTTATTAGCCTTTTCAATTGTTTGTATCTTTTGATCCTGCACTAAAGAGAGTGAATTGAGGATTTTTCTATCTTAGTGCTCTTCAAAAAAGTTTTTATCTAATGCTACTAAAGAATGCACTATATTCTGAAATCTACAATATATATCAGAAATAAATTCTTTTGGATTCATTTTAAACAACTGAAATGATTAGTTAATGTGGAAATTTTGGTCTGTTTAACTTTATTAGTGCCCCCATGTGTAACTTGCAGTATTATCTAAATTTCATATGCAAACATACAAATAGTGACTTTAATTCATTTTTATCTAGTGAGCAAAATAAAATATTCATGATTTTAGAATTATTTTGTGCAAGTGTCTTTTGGTCGGCGGTCCATTGCGCAAAGTTAGTCTAGGTTTCTGTGTACTCATTCTGTGTAATATTCCAAATATCCAAACCATTAGACTATAAATAAATCTTCATCCTACTTGACCACTCAGTGTAATTACTGCTATTAAAAAGTGAGGGTCTAGCAGTAGATTCTCCTTCAATAAAGTGTTAATAAGTATACTAACATGTTGCTAGCCATTTAAAGTTTTCAAAAATCAAATTATGAGTTTTTGAAAACCTATCGCTTCGATACCTAATGTGAGTTGCAGAATGTTGGATCTTAAGGCTAATTAAACACCATAGGGGGTGAATAGTATTTTCTAACTTATGTAAATCCTTTTAAATTTCTTTCAAGGTTAATATTAAATTACAAATTATCAATACAAAAATATACCAACAATCAATCAAAGATGCATCACAGATAAAATAAAAACAATAAAATAAAGTGGAGAGTTAGAGAGATGAGACCAAGGATTTTATACTAGTTTGGATTTCACCTACATCCAGCCATGTACAATTGCTTGTATAGATTTCTTTAAAAATGCCAATCTTTAACCGAGCAGAAGGCAAACATAAATATACTCCCAATTTTGAGGCAATGAGACACACCATTCTGAATTTTCGAGCTCAGGGTAGACTCTCTTAATCTGATTGGGCTACAAGCACACTCACTAGATTTTTGGGCTACTAAGCACGTCCATTTGATTTGAACGAGTTACAAGCATACCCAATGCAAATATAAATAGTGTTGATAGTTTCTCCAAAGACAATTTCTTTAACTTTGAATATAATGGATCCTATAGCCTTTTAGACAGCATTTTGATCTTTGAATTGAAAGAGAGATATTTCCAAAACAGTAAGAAAGTTGTATGGAATTAATATAATGTCTACGTGATTTTGAAGAGAGTAGAGTATATTTTTCTATGGGGTTTTCAAGAGAGTAAGAGGAAGGAAGAAAGTAAATAATTAGTTATTAAAAAATGCGTTTGCACACTCCTTTTTATAGCAAATTAGCAGTTGTGTCCATTCGTGAAGATTTGCGACGAATAAACACTTCATTTTATAATTTGAAAAGCTAATTAGCGGCATGTATGTCGTCATACCCTATTCCTATATGTTGACATATGATAGTGTATTTTGGAAACTTATTTTTTTTTAAATATTTTGAAGATCCTATACTTTGTAAAATAATACGATACTTTGTAAAGTAGTTTGAACATAGCTTATAAATGTTTTGGAACTTTGAAAAACTTTTATGAAATATTTTGAAATATATTTTGGTTAAAAATATAAACGATTAGAAAATTGGAAATAAAGATCAAAGATTGATATCAAAGACTTTAACAATGTATGCTATGACTTATACACTAAATTATAATCTTGAAATCTTTATATCTTAGTCTTTGAACTAATGAGTCTTCATATCTATCTCTTGAATCTTTATACTATATAGTCTTCGATTCAACAGCTGTGTAATATTCTACACTATATACTATATAACTTGGTAAAACATCAGTATCTATATTTTATATGATTGTATAAGGTTGTTATCAAGGTTGTTATTATCAAAATCATTAACTGTTGTATTAACAGCTTCGAGCTGTGTAACATGTTTGATGAGCGATAATTACAAATATTCCTTAGCCTAGGAAAACAAGGTGGAGGTCCACGCACTTTGGATAACAATGATGAATACGAATGCTATTTCAAAGGTAAGTGTAGAAATGATCTCTAAACCCTACTTTCCCTATTTTCTCCCCTTGCTTGAATTATATTTTTCTGACACTATTATAGTAAAATGTCAAAACTTAAACTTTGAAAATCAGATTTGCAAAATTCAATACGTTATGGAAAATAGACAAAAAAAAACCTGTAGGTTTTAAGTTGTGATCTTTTTTAGATTATGATCTTAAATGATTGAAAATTGCAAATAATTCGGTACAATGTTTGTAACATGTTATAGAACTACTTGACACGGTTATAGTATTTTGACCATAAATTTTTCTCTAATATTCTGATTTATAAAATTGTAAATGTTTTGAAAATCTTCAAAAAATGTTACAATTTCATTCTTGAAATTTTTGATGATTCTTTCAGAAATCGTTGAGAAAATGCTTTAATGTCATAATTATGGTTAAAAATCATGCCAGAATTGTTTTAACACAACTATAAATAATCGACCATAACTTGAGCACTGTAACTTCGAATTCAAAATTCCTGAAGCTTTGGAAAGGACACAGATAACTCTATGACTTTCATGTTCTCATATTTATGCAAATTTAGTTTACAAAATCTTAAAAAAGAGTAAACAAGTTAGCACATTGTTTGATATGAGTTTCACACAACACCAAACAGTCCATTTTGTCACACTTTTCCGCTTCAAATTTCTAACGGTTATAACCGTTACCAATTTATTACGGTTATTTCCGTTACAACCACTTATAATGCTTATTACCGTGGCTAAATTTGGTGATTTCGTAATAAATTTAAAGTGATAAGGATAAATTTGTAATTTACGTGCTTTTACCCTTAAAACATCTCTCACGGTTCTTTCATTCCTCATTTGACTTTTCACGTCTCTTTCTCCATTAAGCTAGGGTTTCACTACTCGCAATCCATATCAGGGTTTCGTTCTCGAAAATCAATACTAAGGTGTCGTTCTCCACCTCGATCAATATTAGGGTTTTGGTATTCGCCTCAATCAATATCATGGTGTTGTTCCCTGCCTCAATCAATAGTCGGGTTTCACTGTCTGCCTCGATCAATATCTTAGGTAGTTATTTCTTAAATCAAATAGTTATATAGTAGTTGAATTCGTATGTTGTTTTAGAGAGTAGTTTATGTATGTAAAATTAAAATTGCTCATTTCTTATTTGAATCCAATTTAGGGTTTCTTTTCTTCAGATTCGTTTCTAATTCGTAGATTGAATTCGGTTGGAACTATTGGATATTTATTTCTTATTTGAACAGAAAAATTGAATTTCCTAACCCCAGTGAAGATGTAAGCGCAAAATTTATTTATATGGCCAAAAACGCAGATATTCCTTTATTTTTTCTTCATGCTACACTACCACTTTATTCAGTTTTCTTCTCCGATTGTATAGTCTAATTAATTACTATTCCGATTCTAGTCTCAATGTGATATTCTAAAGATCCATTCGAGGAGGATGAACTTGATGCGTGGGATTGATCTGAAGAAAATTGCTGGAAAAATGAATGGTGCCTCTGGTGCAGAACTTAAGGTGAGTCTACTCTAAATCCAATATCGACAATGTTTATATAATTAAGTACTTTGGAAATGCATAAAAAATATTATCGGCAAAAGATGAATTTATTTAAATAATCAATCATTGTCTGCATAGTTCTATGTCTCTATTGTTATTGTTGGTGAAGATAAATGTGAAATAATTATAATACTGAATATGTGAATGAAAAATAAAACTTTGAAAAATATTTATTTTGGAAAAGGTACAAATTAATATTTGTGATACAATAGGCATAAAGAAACTGAACAAAATATATAAAGAAAAAGATGTAATTTTTTTGTCCACATTAGTTAGTATTTGAACATATGACGTCATTTTTATGTAAAAAATTGTTCCAGTTATGAATTAAAAGTAATAATTGCCGGGATTGAAATCCAAACCTGCGAACTCATGTGTGTGTTTTATGAAGTTTGCAATTTTATTTTTTGGTATTACAATTATTATTAAAAATTAATATTCATATTTAAACTGAACCTATTATTACCATGACATTCTTCGCAGACTTTCTTGCTGATTCTCTAGTTACAAGATGCCTATATATACCTTACACTTGTTGATTGACAGTGGAAATGAAACTCATTTACATTGATTATCAAATTGAGTTATTAAACTTGCATTAATTATTAAGAGGATGTGTGATTAAACTAGGCTTTGGGGATCTCAAATTGAAATTAAATTCAAACATTATATTGTTTCAGGCTGTGTGCACGAAAGCAGGAATGTTTTGAGGGAGAGAAGAGTCCATGTAAATCAAGAAGATTTTGAGATGGCTGTGGGCAAAGTAATGTTTAGAGAACAAATTTAAATATGTTTTGTACAAGTTTCAAAATTCAACAGTCATCTTAAATAAATTTTTACAGTTATATTTTCCATGAATGTTGTGTGTACACGGCTGTATGCTTAAAGTTTCTCATATCTTCATTGTTTTTTACTTTTGGCAGAGTTGTAATATCTTGAAGGAAAGTTGCAATAGTCTGAATCCTATGGAGGTTCCAGTGAAGGAAATTGTTGTGAGTTATTTTATTGGAACAAATATAATTTATGTTCAGTTGTCATCAAATGAAGTGGCCAATGTAGTAGGAACAACCATATTTTAGTTGTACTCTGATTCTTTTCATTTTCCTTTTGGAACTAAAATATTTACTATCAAGGGCCAAAGAGGAATTCAGTAAATTAGAGTCTCAAATGCAGAATGACATAGCACAATTAGGTAAATTTCTTTTTATGCACTTAGTAGCGCATATATAGCTTTAATGTGTGTCACTTAGGAGTATATGCAGATAACTTGTGTATGCATTGAGTGATTATTTTAAGTTGTTTTAGGAAGCGTGATGGTAGGGCTCTCCTCTATTGCCACTGGATACAATATTTATACAATATGGATGAAGATCTAAGGGGTTTGTGTTGCCTAATTGAACAATATTTTCCGATTTAGTTTTAATAATCTTCCCAAGTTTTAATCTTTAAAATAACTATACACCTCAGGAAATATTCGAGTATTCTGCAGAATCAGATCAAACTTCAAGTCAAAGACAAAAACTTCCATCGATTACATCGGAAGTGATGGCTTCTTGATAGTTCTTGATCCACTTAAGCCATAAAATGGTCGTAGAATGTTCCAGTTTAACAAATTCTTTGGCCCTGCTTCTTCGTAAGGTGCATATAATATGCATGATTTGCATAAATAGTAAAAAAGAAGTATGATATGTTTATATATTTTAGCAATTAAATTATGCAGAGGATGTTTACAAGGGAACAGTCTCTTGTTCGATCTATCATGGGTGGATATAATGTATGCATATTTGCTTACAGTCAGACAGGATCAGGAAAAACTCATACAATGGTAAGATTCACACATTCATTCATAGTAAATTCATGTTCTTCCTATTCATCTATTAAAAAATTTAAATAGCTACACTGAAAGTACATGCTAACTTTGTAGTAGTTAATTGATTTTCAGCCTTATGGTCTGGAAGTGGTCAGGTGCACTGTGAATAGAGGGGGTTATGCAGGTGGAGCAGGGGTAATGATGGCTTGAGGAGCAAGGGTAGGTTTATGAATGTTTGCAGACAGAGAGATAGGAGGTTACGGTGAGGGAGGTGGCTGATGCAAGTTTTGATGTAAGCAAGTATGGCTGGAGCAACACTGCAACACAGCAAGCTTGTTTATGTGCAAGAATGGGTTATGTGGGGTAGTGGATCAGTGAGTATGGCACTATGCACAGTGTGTGCATTGTAGTGATCAAGTTGAGAGATGGACTGTTGATGTACAGGGTGGATGTTCGATAGTTAGAAGATGATAAGGGATACGGTAGTTGATATGAAATGGTGTTGTAGTTTGTATGGTGAAGTGATGTTGGTAATGAAGGGGACGACAATTGATGTTCGTAATGACATCACCGTGGTTTATGGTTTTGAAGCACAGTGGAAGGTGGTATGTGGAGGTTATGGCAGTAAGGGATGTGAAGGTTGGATGGGGTACACTGTTGTATTGTGATGAATGTCGTGGCTTCTTATGGCAGCAGTTGTTTGTATGTGCAGTTGGAAGTTGTGTAAGTATGGTTTGCAAAAAGTTGTTATGGCAGGGGTTTGGGTAATGGAACAGTGGTAAACGGTGGAGATGTTGGATATAGGAGGATGTTAGATGACAGTTTTCAGGCTGGTCATGGAATTGGTGAGACAGGGGAGTTTTGATGAGTGAACAGTGAATGAAAGCATAGTGAAGTATGCACAGTTGACACTGGTAACGGAACAGGGTTGTAATGTGTATATGAAGTGAGGCAGTGCACAGTTGAGTTGTAGTTGTAGGAGTGTGTAGAGGACGACAAGGGGGATGTTTGCAGTGGTGAAAAATGCAATGTTGTAAGAAAGTTGATATAAATAGTGGTGACAACTGCAAAGTTTCCTGTGAAGTTGCAAGATTTCAGTGTGGGATGGCCTGTAGTTGTTGAAGTTGGTGGCTAATCTGTTGGTTATAGTAATGAAATGGTGGGGAGGATACAACACTGTTTGGTGGTAAAGTAAGTGAAGGTAGTAGTCTGGTCAGAGGTATGTGTAGAGGAAGTGACGGTTTGTTGCTGACTGTTGGATGGTTTTAACTGTGGTAGGGGGACAAGGCTGAGGAGATTCACAATGTACAGTGAATAGAAGTGCGATGTTGTAGGATAGAAGTGCACCGTTTGGGGTATGTGGCATGGAGCTGATGATGTTACGCAAGAGGGATGCACGGTTTTGATAAATTGGTGGCAGATGCAGATGCACTGGTGGATTTGGAACTTGTTTGAAGTGTTAGAAGAAAGGTAGAGAAGTGATAGAGAAGTATGAATGGTCTTTGGTTTAGTGATGCTTTGTTGTGCTGCAATGGCCTAGTAAGTGTGTGATGTGATCTGTTGAATGTTGCAAATGTGCACAATTTTGAATGAATAGTGTATGTGACTTGGCCCGAGTATCGTTTACGTTATTAGCAAGTTACTAAACACTATGTAGTTATATTCTAAAACTGTGTTTTAAAGTTTGTTATATATACTATGCTTGTATGCTATAATTTGTGGTGTTGGTATGAAGTATCCTTTGTGGTGTTTGTATGAAACATAAATGTTTGGTGTTGTTCTAATTATTGATCATATGTTTTCTTAATGTTAAGACTATATATTTTTTGTATAGATTTTTCGTAATGGTTATAACTGTGATATAATTTGCATTTGTCACGGTTATAAGTGTTAGGGTATCCTTTTTGGTAATGGTTATAAATGTTAGAAACTATTGTTCTGTCACGGTTATAAGTGTGAGAAATTACTATTTTGTCACGGTTATAGCCGTGAGTAAATACTATTCTGTCACGGTTGTAAGTGTGAGAAATTACTATTTTGTCACGGTTATAACCGTGAGTAAATACTGTTCTGACACGATTATAAGCGTGAGAAATTACTATTTTTGTCACGGTTATAACCGTGAGCAAAAGTGTGACTGAATTTGCCCACGGTACCTATTTTCACGGTTATAACCGTGACAAATTAGTTTTGTCACGCTTATAACCGTGAGGAAATTGCCTTTCTGGTGTTGTGTCAGAGTTATTCGAACAAGCTATACAATTTTAGGCATGACTTTTGATTTTTTTTGATATTTTCACTTAAATCTAATTTTTTTATATTAACAATTTTAGATATCTGAAACTTTCATGTTTTGTGCTTAATCGAATTATGGACTTAAAATTTTAAATAATGGTTTCAAAACAGATTGACAATCCAAAACAGCAATGCTCGATGATTGAAAAATGAGGATAATATTTTGATATACATATGGTTATGATTTCTTTTTGATGGTACTGTGTTTCTTACTTTGGATGATGACTAATAAAACCTTTCATTGAGATTTTTTCTGGTTTGTTTATGCTTTCATTTGACATAGATGATTTGACCAAAAAAATTGAATGTTGGAGCCAATTCGATTAAAATTGTGAAGTATGCAGCACACTTGTTTGATGAAGCTTATCTTTAACGCTTGACATTGATGATGAGAGTTTCAGAGACCGGATGACAAATAGAGTATGAGGTACCATTGTTCTTCGTCACCGACAAATCAAGAGTAACAAGTAGTATTATTGTTCGGCACTATGGGCAACCTAGATAACAAGTGTATTATGATGGCGTAAATTGTCTTTGCAATTTAGAATATCTGATATGACTTTTAACTTTTATGATTCATCCAGTCTAGTATTTTTATTATCTCATTTGTCACACAGATTAAATGATATTTCATATATTTTATATCATGCACATGTGAAGAGCTCACATTTTAAAGCTTTTTTAGGATTTCTTTCCCTTCTCTCTCCATATTTATTCATGAAGTGAATATATTGAAATGTGACTGTTACACCCAAAATTCCAAAAACGGATTGACAAAAGAAAATGTTATCGCGTGCTGACCTAAATAGCTATTGTGTGTTGATTAAAAGTTATTGTGTGTGACGAACAATTGAACTATCAAAGGGAGATGCACCATGATTGTCGCATGATGGGTGATGGTCTATCTTTTTTACACCCAAAGACGAGACCAAATACATCCCTAGTATCTGTGTCCAATCATACAAGTGTCTGAAAGACAATCGTGGAGTAAAGAAAATAGAGGAAAAGGAGAAACAAACACAGATTTTTCCCACAACGTCAAAGACACATACATCAACACAAAATAGTATATAAGGATACTACAAAATGTTACATCAAATTTATAAGCGGTACTATTCCAACAAGGGATGACTATACTAGCCAGCCCATACTACGAATACATAATGTACAGATACATCGGAAATAAACATAATTTCTAGACATAGATGAAAACTCCTGCTCCATACTGCTTTCCAAAATGCTCCATAGAACCTGACTACTCGGTTATTCATAAAAGTTTAAGTACCGAAGGTTTAAAGGAAATAAATAAAACTCTGGGCAGGACATGGTTCTGATATTAGTAAAGTATGAACTTCTAACTTTATAAAGACCTTCAAAAACAAGGTATCTCATAAGACCACATCGTACATAAACACGAACCGTTTTTTACCTTAGGATAACCAAAACATTTCCATATAAAATCCTCTGATATCATCATAATTTCTAGTATTTAAAATAAAGATGGAATCATAGCCAAAATTGTTACATTAATTAAATTCCAGCATAATACGTTTACAACTAAGTCTGTAATGGCACGTATTGGAGAATGGATTCCATCAACGATAAGGCACCAGGGTACTCCCTATCACAGTGCATACCTAAGTAAAATACACCAAGGTCAACAAGAGCATCTTGTAACCCTACTACATAGAACTAGCCTACCCTGGCTAGATAGTACCGAATACGTTCATCTTGATTTTGATCAACAACCAAAATGGGCCTCGAAGCATCATATAAGGAAGGATATCAAATATTAATAAGGGAAGACCATACCCTTATGGGTGTGACGCACATAGCCCTGCTGCATATCCCCTAATTTTAGTAATTCTCGAGTGTGAGGCTTGAGGTTATAGTTACCTTCCCCATAGCAGACCATCTTGGAATGTTATCAATGCCCTCCAGGCAATAATGTAATGATACCATTCATTCATACAAGTTGTTTAGAGATCGAACAAACAATAACATTTATTATCTTCCATTTCGAAATCACACTCAGGATAGCTCTACAGCATACTTCATAAATGATCCATCACAAACGTTATTACTTTGAAGTGATTCAAATGAATCATACTTATCCAAAAACGATGTCTCCAAACTAGGCACTAATTTCCTACTAACTCAATTCCGGTTCTTTTGGAAGTATGCAACAAGTATTCAAGTGTCCATTGGGCAACTCGACTATACAATCATACTTCCTGAGTATAAAATGGGTTAAGTTATAAATAGTGGACAATCCACTATTTTGAGTAATTAGACAGAGTTCCGCATATGGATAACCATATACTTAATATAAACAGGATCCATTAACACTCCCATATTTATCGCATTTTTGGTATTTCGGCCTTCTCTATTCCTCGCATAGAAATGAATTCTAGATCTCACAGACAGAGGATCGGCCTACTTACCAGTTTTAGTGCTAACTATGGTCTTCCCATAAATGTGTTACCGCATTAACTTTGATTTCATATTTATTTGAGGTTACTTAAGGGTAACCAACAAAGAAATCCCTTGATTCAAAACACATTTGAAAAAGAAAACAAATTTTAAACAAAACCGATATTTAGAACTAAACCGATTTTTAAAATTAAAACCCTTTTTAATTCATTAAATAATAAAGTAAACCCTTATAAAATAATAATTAAATCTTAACTAAATACTAATTGAATTCTTAATTAAATTTAACTTAATCAGTAATTAATTAATAATTAAACCTCTTTTTAGATAAATAAGTAATTAATATTTAATCTTTAATAAATAATTACACAATAATTAATCCCTTATTAATAATTAAATAATAATAAACATTTAATTAATTAAATAATTATAGTTAACTTACTTGGTTATCACTTAAGTACTAATTACCTTTGTTAAATAAATAATAATTTCTTTTTAATTAATTAAATTTGTTAGAAAACACATTTCTAAAAGATCTTAAGTGAAACGCTATTTAGATTTTTAAAACTAATTGATTTACGAACTGAATGCATAGCTACTATCCCTATACGATTCGTAATTTTCAAAGCTTGTCTACACTTCCAAATAGGTTTTAAAAAAATTTCCTTTTATATTTAAACCTACTTTATAACCTTGTATGAAGTTTTTTAATCCAAATAAAAGAAAAGTTAACACTTATGAAAACTTTTATGAAATCACACAAGAAAAGCACGTTTTAAACAAGCAAAGGATTTCGATGTCGTGACATATCCACCAACTCAAGTGATAACTTTTCCTTAGCAGATAAAACACATAATATAGCATAACATTACCACAACATAAGCCAAATTTCTAAGGTATATACATGCCAAAATTTATATAACCAAGCTCAGAACAGATTTTGTATACTAACGTAACCTTTTTTAACTCATATTTAAAACTATATGTCGTCGTAACTAAGCACATATAATTACATCCAAGTCAACACTATTACCACAAAAACAAACATCGTATTTACAGTAAGATAAATATATATACAAATTTAGAAAACTTAGCTTAAGCAAGAAACTTTACTCACCAAAAGTCGATGAAACTAAGCGAACTTTCACTATGGTTTGAACATGGCCTAAAACTTCGCTTTGTCTTAGGAAAAATGAAGTCTTTGGTTGCTTAAGGGTGGAAAAGTGCTCGGCCAAGGAGGGTTTAGGTTCGGCCAAGAGGAGGTGAATGTAGTGTTGACTTATTTCTGTGAAGGAGGAGTGCTGAAATGAGAAAGGAAATGTTTAAACAAGGTTTTTGTGTTTTAAAAAGTGGATGAACTAAGGCTTTTAGCTTTAGAGTTTTAAGAAGCCATTAGAGCTTTTCTGAAAAGCTTGGAGGAAGGTTTATAAAGAAGGAATGACATGAGAAAATGAGTTTTTTTAGGAATTTGTATATATACAAAGTGAATAAACTAAATTCCAACTAGCCTTAGGGTACATAACCTCCCCTTATATTTTGCCATCTCACTCTCCTTGTTCCCTCCTCCCTTTTCCCATGTAAATTTGGTCCCCCATTTTATATGTTGAGCCAACATGCATTAATAACCAAGTTACTTTATGTTTAAAAAGAAATGATAATTATGTCACTTTATTTTGCATTTTAAATTTTGTTTTAAATTTATATAAAAAGTCATGTCACCTTATTATATTAAGTAAACATGTATGTATATATAAATATCTATTATTTAAAATATGATAACTTATTTCTAAATGAAGGTGAATATTTAATTCAAATGTGCACAATGTTTTCGGACAATTTTTAGATACCAAAAAGTCAAAAATTCAGAAAATGATTTTCGGACACATCTTTTATTTTTATTTGAACTAATTATTTTTATAAACAAATTTTGAAAATTATTTCACCATTGTCAGCTATTATTTAAAAGAAGTTTATTTTTGTTATAAAATCCATTATTTAATTATTAAAAATATATTTCAGTATTCATATTTTAAAGTGATTAAATCCTGGGTCATTACACTCTCCTCCATTAAAAGAATTTCATCACGAAATTAGAAAACAAGGAGATAACTCATAATTACTCAAATTGTCATATATTATATATCAAGAGATCCATACAAAGGACATACACCAAACATCCATAACATCAACTTTGCATACGTAATATATACAAACAAACAAACAACTATCCAAATATCAATTCCGGATAGGCCACCCTCATATAATCCACCATCTCTCAAGTACAATCTCTGGGATCCTCACTCCATCGAATCTTCACTAATTTCACCACCTTATTTTGCAACCTCTTCTCATCCTAATCGACAATATGAACAGGATGTATGATGATTATCAAGTTTGATTCTATCTGTAAATCCTCTTTAACATATGACTCTATAATCAACGATGGATCATGAACATACTTAGTTAAATAGGACACGTGGAAAACATTATGGACCCCCAACAACCTTTCTGCCAACTCAACTCTGTAAGCGAGCGGTCTAATCCTTTTAATAACTTTAAAAGGTTCAATATACCTGGGTAGCTGCTTCCCAACCCTTCTGAATCGAATAACTCCTCTTATTGGGGGCAATCTTTACAAATACAGAGTCTCCGACTTCAAATTCCAAATCCCTTCTCCTTTTATCGGCATAACTCTTTTGTTGATCTTAGGCTTCTTTAATCCTTCTCTTGATCACCACAACCTTTTCCATAGCTTCTCAAATCTTGTCTGATCTAAGTACCTATCTCCAGTCTCAACCCAACATGCTAGTGACTAACATTGACGTCCATAAAGTGCTCTGTAAGGTGCCATGCCAAAGTTCACTTGATAACTATTATTGTAAAAGAATTCCATTGACTGAAGATGATCTTCCCACGATCCTCCAAAATCCAAAATACAATCCCTTAAAAGATCTACCAGAATTCGGTTTACACTTTTCGTTTGTCCATTTGTTTGAGGGTGATATGTTGTGCATAAGCTTAGCTTTGTTCCTAAAGCTACTTGTAATGCCTCTTAAAAATTACTAGTAAAGATGGGATCTTGATCACTTACAATACTTACCGAAACTCTATGCAATCTAAAAATCTCCCTCATATAAATTTCTACCAAAGAAGCTAAAGTTCTTGTCGGATTTACCGAAATAAAATGAGCACTCTGCGTTAGTTGATCTATAATAACCCACGCACCTTCATTCCCTTTTCTTGTCCTGGGTAATCCATTTTATAAAATCCATTGATATCATCAGCCATTTCCAATTTGGAATTTCTAAGTGTTAAAATAAACCACCTTCTTTTGGTGATCACCTTTTATCTGTTGACATATCAAACGCTTGCTGACGTATATTGAGACATCCCTCTTCATCCCTTTCCACCAAAAAATCTACTTCATATCTCGATGCATCTTTGAAACACACAGATGGATAATCAATTTGGATCGATTGCATTCTGATAAATCTTCTTGTCTAAGGACATTGACATTAGGGATGCAAATCCTTCCATTTATATGCAAAAGTTCACAATTATTCATCTCAAAACTTTGACACTACACTTCCTCAACATCCCAAATGATCTTCAAGCAGTTGTTTTCCCTTTCTTTACTAGCAATTATTTCCAATAGAGTCAAAGCTTCAAAGAGGGCCAAGACTGCATTCCAACTTAAAGCATCTACTACCACATTCTCTTTCCTTGGCATATAGAGAATATCCAACTCATAAACCGCCAGAAACTCCAACCATCGATGTTGCCTCTGGTTTAGATCCTTTTGAGATAAAAGATACTTTAAGGACTTATGATCCATGAAAAGCTCGAACTTTTCACCTATTTAAAGAAGGAAATCAGTATTAGAATCCTTAAAGATTAGAAATAAAGCAAAGAGGAATAGAAGGTTTCTTACATAGCAAGTAATGCCTCCATATTTTCATGCAAATACTATGGCTAACAGCTCCAAGTCACGTGCCGCATCATTCTTTTCATGAGGCTTTAACCATTTACTTGCATAGGCTATAACCTTCCCACTCCGCATTAACACTGCACCCAAACCAACTCCGCATGTGTCCGTATAAACAGTTAACCCATCTCCTCCATCTATAATAGCCAAAACTAGGGCACTGGTCAATCTTTCTTCAATTCGATGAATTCACGCTTATGTTTCGGAGTCCATTCAAATTTAATATTTTTATTCATCAGCTTGGTTAGATGAGAGGAGATCTTAGAATTATTATTGATAAACTTCTAATAATATCATGCCATCCCTAAGAAGCTTCTTACTTCTATAGGAGTTTGGGGTCTTTTCAAATCTTGACAGCAGCTACCTAGTTGGATCAACTGAAATGCCATCTCCCAACACAATATGTCCTAGGTATCTTATCTATGATTGCCCAAAGTGGCACTTAGAAAACTTAGCCTTCAAAAGTTTTTCCTTAACGTTTCTTGCACCCCTTCCAAATGGTGTTTGTACTCTTCCTCGATCTTTGTGTATAAGAATGTCATCAATGAAACCAGCATGAATTTATTTAGGACCTTCCTAAAAACTCAATTCATAAGATCAAAAAAAATTGCAGATGTGTTGGTCAACCCAAAGGGCATAATCAATGTAAAGACCCGTTTTCCCGTACCCTTTGAATCGATAATAAACCACACATGTCTAACTCAAATTGCACGAAAAGACGGATCTTTAAGGGTGATAAAGAAAAGTAGACAGAACAGAATCTCACACGAATGGAATAACATATAATATTGAACAAATATTTTTACGGTGGAAAACTTTTAAATACATATATCAGAGTCTAACCTAAATTCAGCTTGGACAGTTATGAAATCTTCCCTTACAATTGTTGACAAACATCAAACAAAATACACTAAGTACAACGGATAATAGAATATGCTCATACGTCGATGAATATATCCAGCTCTCCTCTGGAAACACCAACCATCTTCGACTATCCTGAAACTACTCGGATATATGACAGTGTCATATATCAGCTTTTGGATAAAATCCTTCGAAATAAAGAGTATCTCATAAGACCACGCCGACACATAAACATGGACGGGTTTTTACCTTATGATAACTAAAACACTTTTATATCAAAACATTTGATATTATTTCTAATGACATCTCTTTCAAAACATTTGCAAATAAACTTATTAATCTTAGCCGAAATTGTTATATTGATTAAATTCCAGCATAATAGGTTTACAATCTAGTCCGTAGGTTCTTATTGGAGAATGGATTTCCATAAAAATGACCAGGCGCTGGATCTACCTCCGAAATGGGTACACCTCTAGATGGATGTCTTGAGGCACAAAACATCTGTCTTCTACCAACACAAGACGGCCTACCTCTGTAACTAGATAGTACCGAATATGTCATCCCTCGGTCGTTACCGACCTTTATTCGAGAGCTCTCTTTCCATACACCACATAAATTAACATCCTGAACGTCATAGCGGAAAGAAATATATCTAGAAGGGGATGATCATACCCTAATTGGGAATGACCCACTTAGCCTTGCCGCATCTAATCCTGTTTCGGTCATTTTTGGTTTGATGAGGCTTGAGGCAACGATTACCATTTCACATAGCACATATCACATCTTTGAATGCCACATTGCCATTTCCGTTTAACTACTAATTGCCTTCCACAAAAATACAACCCTTGAGCTCGTACGTCTCAAGGAGGGTGTTAAGCTAAGAGAAGTTGCCTTCTCCTCCACCACTGATGTACGTTTGTAGAAACCAATGTACGTAATCGTTAGAAATGCAATATCAGACAAACGTCCATACAAGTTGTCCAGGAATAGGATAAACTGAAGGCACTCTCCTACTACCACTAGTAGCGAGTAGTCCTTGCAATCTGAAAAATCTCCATCACGAGGAGACCACTGCTATAAATAACTCTATAATTGGGAGCTACCCAGAGCATGTTCAACAAGCAGTCTTCACGCTATAAAGATCCAAGGTCTTCAATCATCTTCAACGTGTCTTCACATTCGAACGTATACATTGGTTCGAAGAGGTTTTTGGATAGGAATTACCCAAATCCATCCCCGGTTCCTTCGAAATCCAATTATCGATAAAAAATGAATAACATAGGATTTATTATGTCCCTTTTCACTTTAATTCTTTTCGGATGATTTCGAAATTTCTTTCTTTTAACTTAGGATAATTCTAAGTAATTCATTCTTTTGCTTTGGAAAATATCTCAGATTTCCTTACTTAATTCTTGATCCAAATTTCTTTACTTTTAAGCGGGTCAAAAACAATGTTATTTAAGACATCGTTTACGATAAACCCTAAATCAATCTTAACAAAAAACATTTTTGAGTAAATAGGAACATAGAAATCAATCATTTAGGAGATTGCTTAACATTTGGATAATACCAATCTTCTTTTAATTCAAAAACTTAATACAGTCTTTTTATTTAAGAGCATCCAGGGTTTCCTTTCGATCTGTTACACCCCTCACCTAAGAAAAGAGAACATAGGCCAGGTAAGTTCAGGACACTGGTTGCTCCATCCCTAACCTTAGTTAAACACCTTATTTTATCTTCCCAGATCTCACAAGCGGGACAAATGTACTAGTCGTTTCTGCATACTCATATTTTCAACTTTATTTTGGAATTGCTTATAAATATCCCAAATTATCTTTCAAAACGCTTAATTATACTTATTAAAACATTCATAATTTATTCTGGGAAATGTCGTTACATTTAACTCATATTCCAAAAGTTATAGAATTCGCAGCAGAAAAGTGCTACGGTAAGTGCCATATAGGCTTATTTGAATTTAAACAACTTTTAAATATATGAAAATTAATATTTTTCGATCCAAATCTCTTTTAAATTATATACATAGATTTATCAAATTTATTCCATATTTTTCGCAAGTAAAATCGTTCATTTAAACAAATTTCTTGTTACGGTCACTAAACTGCACTAGCACGATTTTTCTAGAAAATTGATTTGGTCTTAATTCAAAATCTACTTATCGAAACTTTGATTTAATTTCTTCGTTTAGAAGATATGGATATAATAGTCTGGAATTTTCTTATCTCGAAGAATTCCGAGCCATATTCCACTCTACACATTCATTTGAACTTTTCGACGAGAAATCGCGAACTACCATTGCGCGACGCGTCTAGTTTTAACTTATTTTTCAATACTTGAAATAATTTATTCAAATTGATTTCAACATTTATAAAATCATTACAAATCATTTTAAATAAATATTTTTATTTTTTAAAGTATTTAAAATATATTTTCACTATTACCATATTATAATATTATTGTATCCCCTTTTTTTTAATATTAAATTTTAAATTCCAATTTCAATTCAATTTCAATTCTAATCTTGAATTAAACACATTTAAAACTTATATTTCAAATCTAATTTCAATTTAAACTTCAATTCAATCTCAAACTAAACTTTACTTTTTCAAAATCCATTTCAATTTCAATTTCACTATTCATCTCAATTTCAATCCCTAATTAACTACCTTTTTCAAATCCATTTTACTTCAAATTTCAAATTCTCTTTCATTTTAACTTTAATTTCACTTCTAGATGAAAAGAGACTTATTTTTTCACAATATCTCATATTACTAAAATATGGTCCTTTTAAATAAAGGGATTAATAAATTAATAGAAATTTGATGTCCAAATTATCATCACAACCATACAACAATCATATAACACTAACATATTCAATACGGTAAATGTCATAACATTACTACGGATTATCCAACATATTCAAACAATCAATCAAACATCCATATCACCAAATAGTGATTATCTAACATAACAATTAAGCATGATAATCAATATAATTCAAAAAGCGGTGAGAATTTCTCACCTTCATATCCACTCCGTCAAACTTTAACGTAGATTTCCGTCTCTCGCTAACGTGCTATTTCCAACGTCTCGCCTTTTGCCATTTCCTTTCCGAACGCTTTTGTTTTCCTTTTCTTCTCTTTTCTTTTGTTTTTTTATATAGAAGAGAGGGAGTACGGCCTTGGTGTGGACGAGGGTGTGGCCTTGGGTATGGCGTGTAGGATGTGTAGGAGTCGTGTTTTTGGTGTGTGGTGCTCAGGTTTGGAGTGTAGGGGCTCGGCTTGGCTAGGGTGGCTCGGGTTTGTGGTGTGTGGGCTCGGCCTTGGGGTGTACGGCATGGGTAGGTGGAAGCTAGGCTCGATTTTGGTGTGTAGGGTGATTTTGGACGAGGGTGGAGAGGGTTTTGGTATTTTGGAGGAGAAGTATAAGTGGTAGAAGGTGAATTATTTAGAGGTAGAAGGAAAATGGAGGTGGAAAGCCATGGAAATGGAGGTGAAGAGGAGGGAGAAAATGAAGAAGAAGGTAGAGAATGAAGCGTGAAAAATGAAAGGTATGGATGCATATTTATACTTGAGCTTTGGATGGCAAATGACTAAAATACCCTTCTCTACTTTTTGACTTTTTAATTTACCTTTCTACCCTTGATTTGGCCCATGCTTAATGGAGAAGAAATGGTATGAATTGAATTTGTACTTAATAAATGATGTTTACCTCTTTTTCTTACACTTTAAAATGTTAAATAACATTTGCTCCTTTTCCACAAGTGTTGTTGTAACGACCCGAAATCTTGGGTCGCTAGATTTGAATATTTAATTCATTTTAAATGTCAAATATGGATTATAATTTGATTTTGAAATAAAATTATTTTGATTAAATCAATAGAATTAGCTAAATTTCAAATACGGGAATTTAATTGAAATTTGAATAATAATAATTTAATATTAGAATTGGATAATTGGTGATTCTGGGTGTAAATAGATATAAAAATAGATTCTAAACTTTATTTTAAGTATATTTGGATTTGAATTATAATATTGGGCCATTGGATGGAATTAAAAGTCGATAGGTTGAATTTGGAATTTTATATTAATTTAAATATGGAATTTAATAATATAATAATGCAAATAATTAGATTTTGGTTCGAAATGTATGAAAATGATTTCTAATGAGAACAAAAGTTCTATTTGATTTATAATTAAGTTAGTAAAATTTTAAAAGTGAAATTTTAAGTGATTTCGACGATTTTGAAAATTGCTCGAATTTGTCGACGAGTTAAATAGCCTTCCGGGGCACAGTCTCGGAATTCGACGAAACCAGTTCCATTGGATCCGTAATAGTTAGTTATTGTCAGATTTCAATTTTCGTAGCAATCGGAGTTGTCATTTGACCCTGGTAGCTCAAAACGCATAGAAACTATTTTAATCGATTTAATCTAAAATTGATCGTTTATTTCCGTAACTCGCACATATGATCGAATTAGCTTCTGAAACACGTTCCATTGTGTTCGGAATGCGGGTAAAACATTATGATCGCCTTTCGGCACGCGTCATTTGGAGATCGTGTAAAAAGTTGCTTTAAATGGATTTAATATTAAAATAATAATTATTAATGTTTATATATTCAAGTTTATCATCAAACCCTAGATCTAATATCACGGCCGTCGTCCCAAGCATTTCATGGCCGAAAACGATTCCCTTTTCTTCCTCAATTTTCAATCAAACCACGTGATAATTTCGAAAACTTTCAACTAGTAAATCAAAGAGCATGACGTATGCTTCACATCCGTACGGTAGGTCGCCTCAAACCTCGATGAATTGGCGGCAGTTCGATGTTGAAGCTAGGCCGTACGCGCGTGTTTTCCGACGAAAAGGAGGGGCCGAGCTTCGTGATACTTGGTGTGAAGGTTGAGGCAATGAAGGGTTTCGAGGTGAAGGCATTTGATCGTAGTCTCGGCGATCGATGGCGAAGCTGTGGTTAGGGTTTTCGCGGCGGCCCATGGGTTTTTCAATGCTGGGTGCATGCGTGTTGGGGAAGACAATGTTGACGGCCTAGATTTGTTTCTTTAAATCGACGGTCTGATGGTATAATAATAATAAAAAAGAAATTTGTTTTAATTTGGTATCTGAACTTTGAAAATTCATATCTATTACATACGTTATCAGATTTCAACGAGACTGGCGACGCCGGAATGGTAGAGACGAGTACTACGCAGTGGAGCAATTATGGAATCATTCCGAGCAAGTAAAAATTTAGGTTAAAACGAACGCCATTCGATTTAATTTAAATTTGAGCGCTCGTCGAAAACCCAAGGTGAGTTAATCTCACTCACATCTGGATACCAGTATTTTAAATAGTTAATATTTAAATGTTTGATTGGTTGATTAGCTGAATATGAAAATTATTAAATAGATATTTATTTGTTGTGCTAACATCTGTGGATGTAGGGAAACAGGTTGGAGGGATCCAACTTGATTCTTCACAAATAGAAATTTATTTATACTTTGTGATATATCTCATTTACATTCTGTGATAAATTGTTTTAGATCTTGTTATGCTGTGCTCTATTTATATACTGTGATAGATTTAGTTGAAAATTAAATTGTGTTGAGCTATGATTGGGTGAATACAACCTGGGAATTTTAAATATAAATAAGATTAATTAGATTTAAAGGAAATAAAAGAAATTCTTAAGCAAAGAATTTAAAAGGGATTAAATTCAAGAAATTGGTTGGTAAATTTGAAGTGTTTGAAATTGTGAATTTAAAGGGAAATGTGGATTGTTTAAAATAATAGCGAGATTTATTTTTAAAGGATGGGAAGTGTGCTTTCTCCTGGAAACTTTGGTATGTTTTTAAGAAAAGCTTTCAAAATATAAATTTGCAGTTTAAATATGTTTAGAATATTTTAAAAAGAAACATTATTTTAAATCGTTTAAGTGAAGTAAGTATTTATTTAAGTAATTATGGTAATTAATTAATTTAAAAAGTAAAGTAGTATTAAGTTTTCAAAAGGAAATTATAATATAAATATTTAATTTAATGACTTTATTTTAAAGGTTAAATTTGACTTAAAGTACTTAGGAAACCTCTATATATTTCCTTAAGTATTATTTTCAATTAAATAATTTCTACAAGCTTTATTTTAAATATTTTAAACATATATTTGAAAGTGATTTCCAGGAAATAGCAATGGGCTTAAAAATAAAAGGGAATTTATTTTTAAAGTATGGAAAGGAATTTATGGGATGAATGTAAAATTGAATTGTAATAAATCGTGTAGGATTTATAAAAATAATTCTTTGGGTTATCCTAAAATGAAAATGTATTTCCCTGAAAGCCAAGTATGTTTTTAAAGTAGATTTTTGAATGGTTAGAAGCTTTGAAGTTATATTAAAGAATGGTTTCAAGAAATTGTTTAAATGGTAAGAATTTTAAAGGTGAACATTTATCAAATTAGTTATAGAAGTAATTGTTTAAAAGGGTAATTAATATTATGTTTTTAAAGAATATTATTAATATTTATATAATATAAAAGGGTTTTATTTAAAAGATAATCAATCAAAGTATTATTTGAAACTTTTATAGGATTTCATAGCTTTATTTTAAAATTTAGTATGACTTAACTGTATTTTAAAGAAAATAGTTTATATTTTATAAAGAAGTTTTATTCGGAATATTTTTAAAAGGGCATATGTATTTTGAATTAAGTATGTAAGTAGATTTAATATAAATGTTTTAATGTATTTTCAAGAATAAAGAATTTAAATTATTTTAAACCTTAAATATTGGTACTTGGATGTTTTCAGAGGAAGTATAGATTTCAAAATCTTGAAGGGTGTTTCAAAGGGATTTTGAAAATGGAAATAGATCTTGCAAAGATATTTTTGAGGAAACTAAATAATGTGGAAATTATTTATTGTGTAATGGATGTTTGTGAATTTTAATTGATAGTTAAATCACCGACTATCAATATTGGACAAATGCGTTGATCGTTTCGAAGAGACCGGGATCGGGATTAATTTCTCAAAAACCACTTTGATCCGGTTTGTACGTTTTCGCGCGAAAAACGAGTTCGGAGTCGAAGATGGAGCAGTGAAGTGCAAGGGCTAGTTGCTACTAATCCTGAGGATATTTCCAAAATGGATGTAGTAGGAGTAGTGCCTTCGGTTCCGTTCGAACCCAGGACGGACTTGTGTGGACGAATGCTTTCGGAACATCGTCGGGTGGACGATTGGCATTCTAAGTGAAATGTTCTAAAAGGTAACGCTTAGCCTCAAGCCTCATCAACCCGGAATGACTGAAAATCAGGGGTTATGCAGCAAGGCCAGGTGGGTAGCACCCATTCAGGGTGAGGTCATCCCTGTCTAGATGTCCCTTTTTATTCGGCTTAGTGGTGCGGTTGCTGACACCAACTGTGGGGTGATCTTACTCGGGATTATCCAGTAAGGGGTAGTCCCGGTCTTGTGTTGCAGGGGATCGGGAGTGGTCCTCGGTACACTGATGTTGACCAGATACTGTGACAGGTGGTACCCCAGTGCCTAGTCATTAGTTGGAAATCCATTCTCCCTACGCGCCTTTTACGAGTTTTTTTTATATTACCCACTTTGTGGCTAGTAGCTGGAATTTAATAGATGTAACAATTTCGGCTATTTTATAAGTATTTGTATATAGACCCTATTATAATATCAGAGGATTTTTATAAAAAGTGTTTTAGCTATCGTAAGGTAAAAACCCGACATGTTTATTTGTGGCGTGGTCTTACGAGATGCTTTTGTTTCCAAAGGATTTTTGAAACTTTAATAATCAATTTGGGTGCATTATTATAAGCTGGTATTCCAGACTGACTCGGGTGTTATTTCATTATAATGCTCGGGTCAGACCGAGTATTATATGTTTAGGATAGGATGCTATGGAGCTCAGGAGAGGAGCTAGAGTCCGAGACGTATTATCCGTACTTGTATATCTGCTGCTGTGATTGTTTGAGATTGTCTGACTGGTAATTCTTGTTTGCTTGAGATACTCTGATGATATATTGTATAAAACAGATATAGTTTTCATTTTGTGCAAAGATCTGATATTATATATTATATTTTATTCCGCTGCGATTGTGAGATTCTGATATTGTTTAGTTCCTTCTTTCTTCTACCTTCTTTCTTTTTCCTTAACAATCTTTCTTTTCCGGCACTTGATCATCGGCATATCATACTATGGGGTATTTTGTGTCGATTTTCGAGGGTCGAGAAGGGCGGGTCGTCACACTTGGTATCAGAGCTTAGGTTGGCGACAACCTAGGCTTTGGTGGGGAAATTACTCATCAAACAGAGTCAATAGTACTCTATAATGAGTTGAGAGTATAAATAGCTATGAGAGCATACTTGTTAGTGAATATAAAAATTGTTTTTATACCGTGTTGACTTATCGGTTGAGTTTTATGATTTCTGGTCGGTACGGGAAGTACAACCGTATCGATAGGGGTTTCTAAACTCTTAAACAAGATAAACCAACATAGTATTGTTTTTAAAGTGGGTAAATGAAATAATTTTACCCAAAATTATATTTTTATATAAAAGAAATAATTTTCTGAAATAATTATGTTTTTTATTGTTTGGATGTGAATATCTTAATCAAATAAAAATTTAAAATTGATCTAAAATTTGAAATGGTTATAATCAAATAAAATTATATAAGTATAAATTATACAAAAGAAGAATAACTAAATTTGAATTAAACCAAAATTTAAATCCTGGAAATTTTAAAAAAAATGTTTTAAATGTAATGAAAACAAGAGTTAGAGGAAATTTAAAATCTTAAGGATGTTTGGGAATGTTGTCCAAAGATTTGAAGGTGGTGATGGAGTA
Source organism: Allium cepa (assembly GCA_030765085.1). NCBI lineage: Eukaryota > Viridiplantae > Streptophyta > Magnoliopsida > Asparagales > Amaryllidaceae > Allium > Allium cepa. Next base: position 209,696,722 of record CM060943.1, read on the forward strand.
TTATTTTGGGTAATATGTTTGAATGGAAATTGTTTTGAAATGAATTTGTGAAAGTAAGGAAGCACTGAACTCATTTCAGTCGCTGGAAAATAATCCTGATGATGATGGCCACATCATTAGAATTCATTTTCGAGTTTCTAAAGTGATGGATTGCTTCCATAGTAACTGGATATGATTTCTGTTTAGATTTGTTTGGTATACAAGGTGTTTTAGAAATCTCAAAGGAGGAAATTTGTTTTGGTATAAACAAGTTATTTGGAATCCGGAGATTTGATTGATATACCAAATGGGTATGTATTGATTATTATTTCAAAATGGTTTTGAAATAAAACCGGGCAATTGAATTCTGGAAAATGCTATTTAAATAATGTGTAAAGTTAAAATGAATCAACCATTGAACTTATTAAGAGAAGTTGGTATTAATAAGAAGGAAATGAAAATTTTAATCTTGGAATTAAAATTTAACTTGAGTAAATGGAAGTGAATAAAATATATTGAAGTGAACAGAAAATTTGAACTTAACTTGGGATAGGTTAAATAAATTGGGCTTAGAATTAAATTGATTTGGATTAAATTGAAATGTAAAATGACTTTGTAATTGTGGGTCATTGTGTAATGAATTGTACCCATAAGCTATTAAGTGTTATATAGATAAAATTTGGAATTATGTTTATAAGTTGTAAGTGGATTAAAATGAGCAATATAAGCTTTTAAATAAATAAGTTGGTGAACTTAAGATTAGGAAATGAAAATTTTAAAATCAAGATAAAATGGTTGGTACTTTATGGGAAATTTAATATTAAATCTCAAATGAAATGTGAATTGAAATAAGGTAAAGAAAATATAGAAGACAAAAGGGTGAATGAACTTAAGTCGGTAATTAAATTTTGAACTTGTATATGGAGAATTAAAATTGGATTGAATTGGATTTAACTTCGATTAAATGGAATTGAGTTGAATTTGGATTGAATTAAAATCAAAATTCAGTTGTGTTACAAATAATTTTGAATAAAATTAAATTATTATTTAAAATAGTAAAAGAAATGGAATGAATTCAAGTTGGCAAAATAAAACTCAGTTAATTTTAATTAAATTCGGGAAAAAGAATTGAATTAAGTGGAATTTAAGTTAAGTAAGAGTGACATTGAATGAATTAAATTCTCAATCAACTAAATCCAAAGGAATTGTTTGAGAATGAATTTAGCGTAAGCTAAATTAAATAAAGAGAAGCTTGAAAATGAATTAGTGTAAACTAAATTAAATGGATTTGTATTGGCATGGATGATTTTTGGTGGTTTGTTAAGAAAATTTTGAAAAGAAAAATAAAAACCCAGTTCTAGTATGAGATTTAGTTTTGGCAATAAAAAGCTGAGAGTGTGAATGAATAATGGAATTAGATTATAATAGTGATGGTTTGAATTGTAAATAAATTCAAACGAGTGAAATAATTTAAAGTGGTCTCGTTGTTAATAAAATAAATTTAAAATGGATTGAATAAATAAACAAATTGAATTAAAATTTCTAAATGGATTGGAATTTGAGTGGATGAAAATCAAATTAAAATAAAATAAAATTGATATAAGAAGAAATGGAAATATTATGAAATTGAAAGAACTTAAGCAAATTGGAAAATGACCGTAGTCGAGCTTTATAAGTGATTTTGAGTGAAATTTGTTTAGGTAATAAACATTGAAATGCAAGTGAAAAGATTTTAATTAAATATTGTGATGAAACAAGAATGTATGAGTTAAACAATACAGAATGGAATGATATCAATATAAATTTAAGTTAGATGATGAACTTAAAGTGAGAATAAGTATTTGATTTAAAAATTGCAAGGAAATAAGAATATTTGGGTTGTGAATAATTCCGAATGGAATAAGATTAATATAAATTTAAACTGGAATTAATTTTAATGGTTATAAGCTTAAGTGATGGTTATTTGCTTGAATGACATGAAAATTTGCATAAGAATTGGTTGTTTTGTTGTATTCAGAATTGAATTGGTTTAAAGAAGCAAATGAAATTGGTTTTTGAATCAATTAGAATGGATTGAAATTTTATTAAGTGATTTTGTATATAAATACAAGTGAATCATAAAGGAAATGCAAGTATATCAAATTTAAAAATAAAAATTTGATTGTGAATCAATTTGGATTTGAATTGAAGTAAAGAGATGTAACCAAGGCATATGTTAATCATATTGAAGTGGAATTGAATTGATTGTAATAAATATGACTTATATGTAGTCAATTTATACGTAAATTATTAGTGTGAAACAAAGTGAAGTTTGGATTTGTAAAGAGGATTAAAATGGAGTTGAACTTGTGAATTGCTTATAAAGGAAGTTAACATGCATAATTATGAAGTTTGCTTGTTTAAACTATGAAATTGATGTGTTTGGCTAGTTTAATGAATAGAATGTTAATAAATTCTTATATTATTGAAAACTGATGTGTTTGTTTAAGTAAGTACAGGTACGGGAGGCAGTAGATAGAGTTGGAGTGCGTTTATGCAATATTATTTAGCCGCTTGCTTTTAAAATGCTAATAAAAGGTACGCCCACGCAATAAAAATGGGAAATGTAATGACCTGTAAATTTAGAGAATTAAACTCGTTAATTTAATAAGACTTTTGTAACTAAATTTAAGAAGAAAAAAAACCTTTATAATTTATAATGAAGTGAGTGGTAACTAAATGTTTTTGGATATTATCATAATATCTGTTGTTATACCCATTCCGTAAAAATAATGAAAGGGGAAATTTGTAACATATTAAAGTGGTTAATTAATTATGTTAATTGGGTAGGTTATGACATGCAAATCGTGTTGGTGGAATATTGTCAATTTTGACATATTGATTATGTTAGTGGTGAACATTGTTAAAAAATTTAAAACAATAAAACTTGCAATCAATTTATTTGATGAATCTACCTTATTCCTAGTTAGCAATTCAAAACTTGAATAAAGGCATATACTGATATTTTAAAATAGAGTTAATGACAATTAATAGGAAAATTAATTGTAAAATTTCAGTAGTTGACCAGAATTAATTTATTTAATAATTAATGCAAGTTAATTAAATTGATGAAAGATAAATAAGTAAATTCTTTTGGTTAATGGCATGAGGACGCGAGGTTAATCCCCATTTTGTAGGAGAAATCTGCCCGTGTAACCAGTCCGGCTACCAGTGCCTGCAAAGTGGACGGATTAATGTGAGACGTCGCAGGATTGATAATTAAACCAAAAGAGTTAATTAACTAATTAACTTAGTAACTAAATTTGAATATGTAATTAAAGGAGATTGATTGACATGAAGGAATATGGTAATTAATTGAAATCAATTAAGGAGGATAATTAATTGGTAATATGGTAATTAATTGAAATCAATTAAGGTGGTTAATTAAAAGGGATAAGGTAATCAATTGAAATCAATTAAAGGCAATTAAAGGGGAATTAATTGATTAGAAGAATATGGAAATCAATTAGAGGGAATTAACTAATTTAAAAATATTAGTTAGGGAATTGGGGCTAGATTGCTAGATGTCCCAATGGTAGAAATCAAAAAGTGGAAACCCATAGGGTAAATTGAAAACTTAACAAGTGGAATTAATAGAAATAAAACACATTTCCATAAATTTATGACGTTTTCTTCCACTTAAATCAACGCCATCTAAATATTTAGTGCTTGCCACTTTCTTTCCTTGAATCAACGCATTCACTCCCAATTTAGTTTGAACGTACGTTATTCCTTGCAAAATTTTATCACTTGATTTACGCCCCTTTTTAATGCAGCAAAATTTGTTATTTTCCTTTACTGTTTCAGAGTCTAATTTTCTTTAAATTTGATTTAAATCATGGTCTAATAAAACTTTACCGTTTCTTTATAAATCAATGCTATCTGTAAATTGATTGCCATTTCCTTTTCCAAAAGCAATACGTGATATCTTCTTTACACTAAAAGTTCAAACTCATAAAATCAATGCTGATTATTAAAATTCAAATCCACGTACAACTTCATTGGGTTAATAGGTATATAATCAGTTATTTCCATTAACCGTTCAAAGAAAAATGATTTCTTGCCGTTTTGTTCCAAATATAAATCACTCAGCCTATTAAAGATTCACGCAAGACTTATCCATATATACCAAAAACGTTCTAAAATCTGGAAAAAAAAAATCTTCCTTGCCTTTAGGAACAAATTACTTAAACTCAAAGAATTAATCCATGCAATTACCTGTTCATTCGAAAATAGTGCCTACCTATTTTGTCCCCAAAATTTTTGCAACCTTCATCTGGTTTTATTATTTCTTAACCGGTTAACCTCCTTGATTTATGCAACCTATCTGCTTAAATACCAAAACACGTTCAAAGAAAATTGATTGCGTGCCTACCTGTTACCCTTAATCAACGATTTTCTCTTTGTAACGTTCGAATAACAAATCAAAATTGCTTGTCGTCTATAGAGTTCAATCAACAAATCTAATGCATGCCGTTTTATTTTCCCCTCAGTTAGTAATGCAAGATTTATTTTTTGCTAAATTTTATAATGTATAAAATATTTTTCCATATTCCCTTCATTGAAAGAAAAGACTTACCGTTTCATATCTTTTCTGCAATTGATTTTTTTTCCCAAAACAAACAAGATTCTTGCCCAAATTTCTATTCATACCTAAATTATCGAAACTCGTCTCTTATATAAATCAAACCCACACCACAAAGTTTCACCACCTCAACATTGTCCATTTGCATTGTTCCAGTTGCTTGCGTGAAAAACTTCTTCAGGTAAATGGCCAAACCTTGCTTTCATTTATTTTATTCTTCTTCTTGTTTCATTTGGTCCGATGTCCACACTACTCGGCTGCTCCACCACCTGTCCTTGCCACATCTCCTTTTTCCCTCTCTGATCCATTTTGACATACATGTCAGATTGTTGTAGGAAGTCAAGCTTAATATCCTTTTGCACTCTGTAGAAAAATGCATGCGCCCCAGTAGTTGTGGCCACTTGAACTTCTTGCGTGAGTCATTTTTTCTAAAGTATGAATTGCTAAAGTGTGTCATCTTTGGAAAAAAATGGTAACAAACAAAACTAATATCCTTCATTTTGCATGCACTCACACGTGCAAAATCACGTTTGTTTCAGCAGATAGGTAGAACTTTTTATTACCTAAATTTTCCAAAATATGCAGTGGCTTGTATATTTTGAGTCACATGTTTACGGGGTTTAAAATAGGCAAGGAGACCGTGCCATTTATTTTGATTGTATCACCTTGTTTTGTGAATTCATGCATGAGTCATTTTAATAAAATGTAAAAAAAAAAGAGAAATTCATGTTTTAAAAGATGAGGTAGGAGTGGCTGTGCTATGTTGCGCGTTCAAGTTTTGGGAACCAACATGCTTCACTTTTATGCAACGTGATTATTTATACAGAGAAAGAAAAAAAGAAAAAAAAAGGGGGGGATATATTAGTTGCAAATTTCACTATTTTCAATTCTGAAGAATTTTAGTGTACGCCACCTGTTCGCATAAAGGGAATAACATATTGTGTCCACCTTTTTCTTTCCAGCTTTTTCCTAAAACTTTCCACTATAATTTTCATGGGTACGTAAATAGTTAAGATTTCACTGCCTGGCCTTGAGAACGTGGGCGATTCGAGTAGTGGGAGTGGTCGAGTCAAGTCAAATTCTATTCGTTCCAGTTGTTTCGAAAATTTTGCTTTGACCTTAATTTTAAAGTCGCGTATTTGGTATTTGGATCTTATTATAGATTTGAATCAAGGCGTGGCATTCGTGGAAATCTAATCGTGCCATTTGTACGTTCCTTTATCAAGTGGTACAATCGTTTGAATCTGATTATCTGCAGTTTTAAGGTGAGTATTTCTCAACAGACAAACATACCTATATATCTGTGAATTTATCACAAGTGTAATTGTAAAATTTATTTTATTTAATTTTATCTGCCTGTGATATAAACGTATGATGTTAAACCCCATTATTTATGAACACATCATCAGTTGTTTATTTATTGAAGTATTATTGCAGTTATACTTTTTGATGCTTATTTACTGTTAATCACACTGCAAGTTCCCTGTAAATTTAGGATCGTTATAGGCTGAAATGATAGGCCTGAACGATAATTATTTACCCGTTTATTTATTTAATTGTTTAATTTTTTTTTTAACTTGGGATTGCGGGTTTGAAATGATAGAACCCGGGTTTTTGTAAATTACGGATTGAAATGATATATATCCGTATCACTTGACCTAGGCTAGAAAACTATATACAGACCCGTGGTTTATATAATATTTTATGAAATGTTTTAAAAATATTTTAAATAGAAAGTTTATGATATTCTGGCTTAAATGTGTTTAAAGGATTTTATGAAATTTATAATGATTTTTGAATGAGTCAAAATGTTAAATAAATGGAAGTTTAAGTAAAATTTTGGAATATAACTTATTCCGAATTTTTGTTAAAAGTGAGATTTTAGTTATGTAAAATAATTGATAATAAGTTATATTTGGGAATTTAAAATTAATCGTTAAGTTAATAATTTATTTCAGCACTTAAATGCTGTCTTTTGTAAATGAACTGTTTTAACCTATGACTTTAGGTAGCATTTTATAAGTGCTACGGAAACTGAATTTTGATTGTTTTAATAAAAGAATTTAATGGAAATAATCTTTGGGAAAAAGCTTAAATTTTGGAATTTAATATGTAATTAATAAAAATAAGGAATTGACTTTAAATGGTTTTGAATGGAAGAATTTAACTTTTAAATGTGAGTTGAAAGGCAACTAATTCCTAAATAAATTGAATAGATTTAAATGGTATTTTATAAAAATGACTGATGTTTAAAAATGATATTATGATATTGAAGGTATTTGAAATTTATTTTGATTCTTAAAGTATAAATACCATTTTTAAAAGTTGTAACCATGGGTTAAAATAACGTTTGATTGTTAAAGAGGCCGGGATCGGATATCTGGCATACTCTCTGTTTATACCGAAAACCACTTTGACAACCGTGTATGCGGTGGAGATTCCAGAATGAAGTAGGATGGTCGTGACGTTTTCTTTAAGGTAAATACGTGGACCCGACTCCCGTGAGTTGGTATAAGGTGGCTAAAACAGGAGCGATTCTCGGATTAATGAGGTAGCACCTCTGATCGGGCGCACTTCTTCGTATGCCATTCTATTACTTTTGTGATTGTTTTGGTGCGCACCTTTGATTTGGGAGTGTTGTCCGAGGTGGGCGGTAGCTGCGCGCTATGCGTTTCCATCGGTCCGGATGCGTAATTGGTATATCTACCCTGACATTGCCTAGTTGTGCCGTGTCACCTACCATAGCGAGCCTTATACGATTTTGGTTTTATATCATACCTATGGAGTGCCCTCTGACGACGCCCGGTACGGGGGAGATTATGGTACTGTATAGACTATGTGAATATATTATGTGTTAAGGGCTATATGGGTAACCCCTTAACGCTATTTAAAAGTAAGTTTATTTTAATATAGACACTATTATAATAGCGAAATATTATTACATAGTAAATAGTTTAACGGATCCTTAGAGGATGGGCGGTCCCAAGCATCCTTTAAGTTACTTGCTCTATATTGCGGTACACTTGAATTAACTTACACTATATTAGTATGTATGTCCTGACTCGAGTGTTGTGTTTATTTCTTACGCTCGGGTCAGCCTGAATTGCAGTTCAGTTTTCATCCCGGAGCTAGGATTTCTGTAGATCACCTTCAAGCTGCTGGCAAACTTCCTTTCCAGTTCTTTATCTAAAATTTTGAAATCAAGACTTGTGGACATTTGGATTGTTCTACTGATGATTTAAAACTATATTTGGATTAAAGACTATGTAATTTTTATTTGATTGAGACTATTTATAGTGGCTTCATAAACCACTAAGTATTTTTAAATTCCGCTGCGAGTATTCTGATTCTATGTCTGTGATTCTGTGATTAATTATTTACTGTATATCTTGAGATTTGCCAAATTTTATTTACAAAGCGGTATTTTGAACAATTCAAGTCCGACATGTGCGGATGCGAATGGTTGAAAATATCGGGTCGTTACAGTTGGTATCGGAGCTTTGGCTCTAGGCAAAACTTAGAATGTATGGTAAATTTGATTTACAGTATCACTTTCATTCGAGCTTGAATCTCTTCCTTTTCGAATTTTGGAACGTTCCCTGCGGTTCCGAAGTTCATTCGTGTTCCTCACTATTCACTTTCTATCGATTCTGGAGTATCCCATAACTCCACTTAGGATGATCTTTATAGTGAATTGGCGGTCTCGCCAATATTCTAATAAAGGGGTGAAACTCCTTTACAATTAGCATTGATTCACCAGAGATTTATATTTATCCTCGGTTTAGATACTAGTATCTTTGGTTATTCTGAACTCTATTTCTTCAGATCGAATGTAGATTTACCCTAGAAAATCCACATCGATCTTATTCTTTAAGTCACGGTTGACCCGGTTAAGGTCGCCCGCGATTTATATAAACTTATCCGGTTCCTTATTCTGTTATTTAATCATCGGATCTTCTGATTCCAACTTATCTTTAAATCAAAATTCTCTTTAATTTGAGTCCTTCAAATTTGAATCTCTATACTTGTTTTGAAAAAAATTATTCCTATATTTGGGAAAAATCTAATATTATATATATAAGTATAATTATTAGAATTTAACTAGTGGTTTAGAGATAATAGTGTTTGATTTTATTTATGGTTTTGTAAACCATTGGTTTTGTCTTATATAAATAATTGAATTATAAACAATGGTTATAAAATAATTTGGAATATATATATATATATATATATATATATATATATGAATTTAAAACCAGAAATTTAGAATTTAATTTCTGATAGTTTCCAACTTTGTGTTTAAAGTCTTAAAAGGATATATTATTTGAAAGGACATATTATTTAAAGTATTTTCGAATAGAAATTTGTTTCCAAAGAATTTTAAAAGTTTTAAAAATTAGTGCTCTTCTCTTTGTCGCTGGAAAATAATTTCGGTGATGACTGCCGCATCATCGACATTCATTTTCGAGTATCGAAGTGAAGAGACCACGTCGTAGTTTTGCTTCAAAAATTTAATTGATTGAATTTCTAAAATATGACTTAATTTATATATATATATATATATATATATATATAATTTAAATTTGATTTGACATATACTATATGTATGTATTTATTTATCTCTAAAGTGTTTGAAGTTAATTGGAAATTTAATTCATAAATTTATGTTAAAAGGTGATTCTAATGATAAAATAAATTTTGAATGAATGTTTAAAATTGAATAATAGAATTGGAAAAAAAAATTACTTGTATAATTGCATGCCAATATAACTTACCTAAATCATTCAGAAATTAACTATGCAATTGGATAATGTACAATATAAAAGGATTTTTTTAAATAAAATTTAAGTGGTTATAATAAATGTTGTACACTTACATTTTCAGTTACAAAAAGACAAATAGAGGTAAATAGAATAAAAAATTAGTTGAATAATATACAATATCAAATGGTGTTAAAGGAAATTTAGAAATAAATTGGAATATTTATAATAAATGTAATCTACTTAATATGTGCGATAAGATATATTAAGTAGAATATATTTAATAATAATCTGGAATAAAGAAGAATTAAATTTGTTGAATAAAAGATGATTAATATAAATGACTATACAAATTTATGATTTTAGAAATTGTTAATTTCAAAATAATTGGATAATAAGATAACTAATTTGGAAAAGGTTAAGATTGATTTATCTTCAGTAAAAATCAAATGAATTAAATCAATTATTGAATATTAATTAATTTAAATTGAATTTATATGGTTTAAATAAATGACTCCATTTTGAGTTTCAATTTAGTTTTCTTTCAGGGTGTTTCTATTCTCCTACCTCCTTCCTTTTCGGGGACGAAAAGTTTTGAGCGGGGGAGAGTGTAATGACCTGTAAATTTAGAGAATTAAACTCGTTGATTTAATAAGACTTTTGTAACTAAATTTAAGAAGAAAAAAAAACCTTTATAATTTATAATAAAGTGAGTGGTAACTAAATGTTTTTGGATATTATCATAATATCTGTTGTTATACCCATTCCCTAAAAATAATGAAAGGGGAAAATTTGTAACATATTAAAGTGGTTAATTAATTATGTTAATTGGGTAGGTTATGACATGCAAATCATGTTGGTGGAATATTGTCAATTTTGACATATTAATTATGTTAGTGGTGAACATTGTTAAGCAATTTAAAACAATGAAACTTGCAATCAATTTATTTGATGAATCTACCTTATTCCTAGTTAGCAATTCAAAACTTGAATAAAGGCATATACATATATTTTAAAATAGAGTTAATGGCAATTAATAGGGAAATTAATTGTAAAATTTCAGTAGTTGACCAGAATTAATTTATTTAATAATTAATGCAAGTTAATTAAATTGATGAAAGATAAATAAGTAAATTCTTTTGGTTAATGGCATGAGGACGCGAGGTTAATCCCCATTTTGTAGGAGAAATCTGCCGGTGTAACCAGTCCGGCTACCAGTGCCTACAAAGTGGACGGATTAATGTGAGACGTCGCAGGATTGATAATTAAACCAAAAGGGTTAATTAACTAATTAAGTTAGTAACCAAATTTGAATATGTAATTAAAGGAGATTGATTGACATGAAGGAATATGGTAATTAATTAAAATCAATTAAGGAGGATAATTAGTTGGTTATATGGTAATTAATTGAAATCAATTAAGGAGGTTAATTAAAAGGGATAAGGTAATCAATTGAAATCAATTAAAGGCAATTAAAGGGGAATTAATTGATTAGAAGAATATGGAAATCAATTAGAGGGAATTAACTAATTTAAAAATATTAGTTAGGGAATTGGGGCTAGATTGCTAGATGTCCCAATGGTAGAAATCAAAAAGTGGAAACCCATAGGGTAAACTGAAAACTTAACAAGTGGAATTAATAGAAATAAAACACATTTGTTTAAAAACGTTCAAACCATAAATTTGTGACGTTTTCTTCCACTTAAATCAATGCCATCTAAATATTTAGTGCTTGCCACTTTCTTTCCATGAATCAACGCATTCACTCCCAATTTAGTTTGAACGTACGTTATTCCTTGCAAAATTTTATCACTTGATTTACGCCCCTTTTTGGTGCAGCAAAATTTGTTATTTTCCTTTACTGTTTCAGAGTCTAATTTTCTTTAAATTTGATTTAAATCATGGTCTAATAAAACTTTACTGTTTCTTTATAAATCAATGCTATCTATAAATCGATTGCCATTTCCTTTACCAAAAGCAATACGTGATATCCTCTTTACACTAAAAGTTCAAACTCATGAAATCAATGCTAGTTATAAATATTCAAATCCATGTACAACTTCATTTGGTTAATAGGTATATAATCTGTTATTTCCATTTAACATTCAAAGAAAAATGATTTCTTGCCGTTTCGTTCCAAATATAAATCACTCAGCCTATTAAAGATTCACGCAAGACTTATCCATATATACCAAAAACGTTCTAAAATCTGAAGAAAAAAAAATCTTCCTTGCCTTTAGGAACAAATTACTTAAAACTCAAAGAATTAATCCATGCAATTACCTGTTCATTCGAAAATAGTGCCTACCTATTTTGTCCCCAAAATTTTTGCAACCTTCATCTGGTTTTATTATTTCTTAACCGGTTAACCTCCTTGATTCATGCAACCTATCTGCTTAAATACCAAAACACGTTCAAAGAAAATTGATTGCGTGCCTACCTGTTACCCTTAATCAACGATTTTCTCTTTGTAACGTTCGAATAACAAATCAAAATTGCTTGCCGTCTATATAGTTCAATCAACAAATCTAATGCATGCCGTTTTATTTTCCCCTCAGTTAGTAACGCAAGATTTATTTTCTGCTAAATTTTATAACGTATAAAATATTTTTCCATATTCCCTTCATTGAAAGAAAAGACTTGCCGTTTCATATCTTTTCTGCAATTGATTTTTTTTCCCAAAACAAACAAGATTCTTGCCCAAATTTCTATTCATACCTAAATTATCGCAACTCGTCTCTTATATAAATCAAACCCACACCACAAAGTTTCACCACCTCAACATTGTCCATTTGCATTGTTCCAGTTGCTTGCGTGAAAAACTTCTTCAGGTAAATGGCCAAACCTTGCTTTCATGTATTTTGTTCTTCTTCTTGTTTCATTTGGTCTGATGTCCACACTTCTCGGCTGCTCCACCACCTGTCCTTGCCACATCTCCTTTTACCCTCTCTGATTCATTTTGACATACATGTCAGATTGTTGTAGGAAGTCAAGCTTAATATCCTTTTGCACTCTGTAGAAAAATGCATGCGCCCCAGTAGTTGTGGCCACTTGAACTTCTTGCGTGAGTCATTTTTTCTAAAGTATGAATTGCTAAAGTGTGTCATCTTTGGAAAAAAAATAGTAACAAACAAAACTAATATCCTTCATTTTGCATACACTCACACGTGCAAAATCACGTTTGTTTCAGCAGATAGGTAGAACTTTTTATTACCTAAATTATTTCCAAAATATGCAGTGACTTGTATATTTTTTGTGCATGTTTACGGGGTTTAAAATAGGCAAGGAGACCGTGCCATTTATTTAGATTGTATCACCTTGTTTTGTGAATTCATGCATGAGTCATTTTAATAAAATGTAAAAAAGAAAAAGAAAAGAGAAATGCATGTTTTAAAAGATGAGGTAGGAGTGGCTGTGCTATGTTGCGTGTTCAAGTTTTGGGAACCAACATGCTTCACTTTTATGCAACGTGATTATTTATACAGAGAAGGAAAAAAAGAAAAGAAAAAGAAAAAAAAGGGGATATATTAGTTGCAAATTTCACTGTTTTCAATTCTGAAGAATTTTAGTGTACGCCACCTGTTTGTAAAAGGGGAATAACGTATTGTGTCCACCTTTTTCTTTCCAGCTTTTGCCTAAAACTTTCCGCTATAATTTTCATGGGTACGTAAATAGTTAAGATTTCACTGCCTGGCCTTGAGAACGTGGGCGAGTCGAGTAGTTGGAGTGGTCGAGTCAAGTCAAATTCTATTCGTTCCAGTTGTTTTGAAAATTTTGCTTTGACCGTAATTTTAAATTCGCGTATTTGGTATTTGGATCTTATTATAGATTTGAATCAAGGCGTGGCATCTGCAGAAATCTAATCGTGCCATTTGCACGTTCCTTTATCAAGTGGTACAATCGTTTGAATCTGATTATCTGCAGTTTTAAGGTGAGTATTTCTCACTAGACAAACATACCTATATATCTGTGAATTTATCACAAGTGTAATTGTAAAATTTATTTTATTTAATTTTATCTGTCTGTGATATAAACGTATGATGTTAAACCCCATTATTTATTGACACATCATCAGTTGTTTATTTATTGAAGTATTATTACAGTTATACTATTTAATGCTTATTTACTGTTAATCACACTGCAAGTTCACTGTAAATTTGGGATCGTTATAGGATGAAATGATAGGCCTGAACGATAATTATTTACCCGTTTATTTATTTAATTGTTTAATTTTTTTTAACTTGGGATTGCGGGTTTGAAATGATAGAACCCGGGTTTTTGTAAATTGCGGATTGAAATGATATATATCCGTATCACTTGACCTAGGCTAGAAAACTATATACAGACCCGTGGTTTATATAATATTTTATGAAATGTTTTAAAAATATTTTAAATAGAAAGTTTATGATATTCTGGCTTAAATGTGTTTAAAGGATTTTATGAAATTTATAATGATTTTTGAATGAGTCAAAATGTTAAATAAATGGAAGTTTAAGTAAAATTTTGGAATATAACTTATTCCGAATTTTTGTTAAAAGTGAGATTTTAGTTAAGTAAAATAATTGATAATAAGTTATATTTGGGAATTTAAGATTAATTGTTAAGTTAATAATTTATTTCAGCACTTAAATGCTGTCTTTTGTAAATGAACTGTTTTAACCTATGACTTTAGGTAGCATTTTATAAGTGCTACGGAAACTGAATTTTGATTGTTTTAATAAAAGAATTTAATGGAAATAATCTTTGGGAAAAAGCTTAAATTTTGGAATTTAATATGTAATTAATAAAAATAAGGAATTGACTTTAAATGGTTTTGAATGGAAGAATTTAACTTTTAAATGTGAGTTGAAAGGCAATTAATTCCTAAATAAATTGAATAGATTTAAATGGTATTTTATAAAAATGACTGATGTTTAAAAATGATATTATGATATTGAAGGTATTTGAAATTTATTTTGATTTTTAAAGTATAAATACCATTTTAAAAGTTGTAACCACGGGTTAAAATAACGTTTGGTTGTTAAAGAGACCGGGATCGGATATCTGACATACTCTCTGTCGATACCGAAAACCACTTTGACAACCGTGTTTGCGGTGGAGATTCCAGAATGAAGTAGGATGGTGGCGACGTTTTCTTTAAGGTAAATACGTGGACCCGACTCCCGTGAGTTGGCATAAGGTGGGTTAAACAGGAGCGATTCTCAGATTAATGAGGTAGCACCTCTGATCGGACGCACTTCTTCGTATGCCATTCTATTACTTTTGTGATTGTTTTGGTACACACCTTTGATTTGGGAGTGTTGTCCGAGGTGGGCGGTAGCTGCGCGCTACGCGTTTCCATCGGTCCGGATGCGTAATTTGTATATCTACCATGGCATTGCCTAGTTGTGCCGTGTCACCTACTATAGCGAGCCTTATACGATTTTGGTTTTGTACCATACCTATGGAGTGCCCTCTGACGACGCCCAGTACGGGGGAGATTAGGTATTGTATAGACTATGGGAATATATTATGTGTTAAGGGCTATATGGGTAACCCCTTAACGCTATTTAAAAGTAAGTTTATTTTAATATAGACACTATTATAATAGCGAAATATTATTACATAGTAAATAGTTTAACGGATCCTTAGAGGATGGGCGGTCCCAAGCATCCTTTAAGTTACTTGCTCTATATTGCGGTACACTTGAATTAACTTACACTATATAAGTATGTATGTCCTGACTCGAGTGTTGTGTTTATTTCTTACGCTCGGGTCAGCCTGAATTGCAGTTCAGTTTTTATCCCGGAGCTAGGATTTCTGTAGATCACCTTCAAGCTGTTGGCAAACTTCCTTTCCAGTTCTTTATCTAAAATTTTGAAATCAAGACTAGTGGACATTTGGATTGTTCTACTGATGATTTAAAACTATATTTGGATTAAAGACTATGTAATTTTTATTTGATTGAGACTATTTATAGTGGCTTCATGAACCACTAAGTATTTTTAAATTCCGCTACGAGTGTTCTGATTCTGTGCCTGTGATTCTGTGATAATTATTTACTGTATATTTTGAGATTTGCCAAATTTTATTTACAACGTGGTATTTTGAACAATTCAAGTCCGACATGTGCGGATGCGAATGGTTGAAAATATCGGGTCGTTATAGGAAATATGAACTGTTTTTGGTTTTCCGACCATGTGGGTCAATGTATATATATTTATATCTATCGTGATATTGCAAAAGCTCCTCCGTACAAGGGAGACTCTGCTAAAATTTTCCGAAAATTTTGGGAGTCAGAAAATTTTTGAAATTTTTTTTGGAAACATTTCGTTAATGACAAATTGATTTCAAATTAAAATTAAATAAAAAGAAATTTTGAAATAGGAATCAAAACTAGCAGTTTTGATTTGAAACTAAAGAGTTTAGGAAAAGTAAAATTGAGATTTTCACTAAGTAGGTTTTGCTATTGGGTTTGGAACATTCTTCTATCTTAGCAAATTTCGAGGACGAAATTTTTATAAGGGGGGAGGAATGTAACGAACCGTAATTTTGGGTCGCTAGATTTGAACATTTAATTTATTTTAAATGTCGAATATGGATTATAATTTGATTACGAAATAAAAATATTTTGATTAAATTAAAAGAATTAGCTAAATTTCAAATATGGGAATTTAATTGAAATTTGAATAATAATAATTTAATATTAGAATTGGATAATTGGTGATTCTGGGTGTAAATAGATATAAAAATAGATTCTAAAATTTATTTTAAGTCTATTTGGATTTGAATTATAATATTGGGCCATTGGACGGAATTAAAAGTCGATAGGTTGAATTTGGAATTTTATATTAATTTAAATATGGAATTTAATAATATAATAATGAAAATAATTAGATTTTGCTTCGAAATGAATCAGAATGATTTCTAATGAGAATATAAGTTCTATTTGATTTATAATTAAGTTAGTAAAATTTTAAACGTGAAATTTTAAATGATTTCGACGATTTTGAAAATCGCTCGAATTTATCGACGAGTTAAAATAGCCTTCCGGGGCACAGTCTCGGAATTCGACGAAACAAGTTCCATTGGATCTGTAATAGTTAGTTTTTATCGGATTTCAATTTTCATAGCAATCGGAGTTGTCGTTTGACCTTGGCAGCTCAAAACGCATAGAAACTATTTTAATCGATTTAATTTAAAATCGATCGTTTATTTCCGTAACTCGCACATAAGATCGAATTAGCTTCTGAAACACGTTCCATTGTGTTCGAAATGCGGGTAAAACATTATAATCGCCTTTTGGCACGCGTCGTTTGGAGATCGTGTGAAAAAGTTGCTTTAAATGGATTTAATATTAAAATAATAATTATTAACGTTTATATATTCACGTTTATCAGCAAACCCTAGATCCAATATCACATCCGCCGTCCCAAACATTTCATGGCCGAAAACGCTTCCCTTTTCTTCCACAATTTTCAATCAATCCACGCGATAATTTCGAAAACTTTCAACTAGTAAATCGAAGAGCATGACGTAGGCTTCACATCCATACGGTAGGTCGACTCAAACCTCGATGAATTGCCGGCAGTTCGATGTTGAAGGTAGGCCGTTCGCGCGCGTTTTTCGGCGAGAAGGAGGGGCCGAGCTTCGTGATACTTGGTGTGAAGGTTGAGGCGATGAAGGGCTTCGAGGTGGAGGCATTTGATCGTAGTCTCGGCGATTGATGGCGAAGCTGTGGTTAGGGTTTTCGCGGCGGCCCATGTGTTTTTCGATGCTGGGTGCGTGCGCATTGGGGAAGACGATGTTGACGACCTTGATTTCTTTCTTTAAATCGATGGTCTGATGGTATAATAAAAAAATAAAAAAAATTGTTTTTAAATTGGTAATTGAACTTTGAAAATTCATATCTATTACATACGTTATCAGATTTCGATGAGACTGGCGGCACCGGAATCGTAGAGACGAGTACTACGCAGTGGAGCAATTCTAGAATCATTCCGAGCAAGTAAAAATTTAGGTTAAAATGAACGCCGTTCGATTTAATTTAAATTTGAACGCTTGTCGAAAACCCAAGGTGAGTTAATCTCACTCACATCTGCATACCAGTATTTTAAATAGTTAATATTTAAATGTTTGATTGGTTGATTAGCTGAATATGATAATTATTAAATAGATATTTATTTGTTGTGATAACATCTGTGGATGCAGGGAAACAGGTTGGAGGGATCCAACTGGATTCCTCACAAATAGAAATTTATTTATATTCTGCGATATATCTCATTTACATTCTGTGATAAATTGTTTTAGATCCTGTTATGCTCTGCTCTATTTATATACCGTGGTAGATTTAGTTGCAAATTAAATTGTGTTGTGCTATGATTGGGTGTACAACCTGGGAATTTTAAATATAAATAAGATGAATTGGATTTAAAGGAAATAAAAGAAATTCTTAAGCAAAGAATTTAAAAGGGATTAAATTCAAGAAATCGGTTGGTAAATTTGAAGTGTTTGAAATTGTGAATTTAAAAGGAAATGTGGATTATTTAAAATAATAGCGAGATTTATTTTTAAAGGATGGGAAGTGTGCTTTCTCCTGAAAACTTTGGTATGTTTTTAAGAAAAGCTTTCAAAATATAAATTTGCAGTTTAAATATGTTTAGAATATTTTAAAAAGAAACATTATTTTAAATCGTTTAAGTGAACTAAGTATTTATTTAAGTAATTTTGGTAATTAATTAATTTAAAAAGTAAAGTAGTATTAAGTTTTCAAAAGGAAATTATAATATAAATATTTAATTTAATGACTTTATTTTAAAGGTTAAATTTGACTTAAAGTACTTAGGAAACCTCTATATATTTCCTTAAGTATTATTTTCAATTAAATAATTTCTAGAAGCTTTATTTTAAATATTTTAAACATATATTTGAAAGTAATTTCCAGGAAATAGCAATGGGCTTAAAAATAAAAGGGAGTTTAGTTTTAAAGTATGGAAAGGAATATACGGGATGAACGTAAAATTGAATTGGAATAAATCGTGTAGGATTTATAAAAAGAATTCTTTGGATTATCCTAAAATGGAAATGTATTTCCCTAAAAGCCAAGTACGTTTTTAACGTAGATTTTTGAATGGTTAGAAGCTTTGAAGTTATATTAAAGAATGGTTAGAAGCTTTGAAGTTATATTAAAGAATGATCCGCGAGCATAGCTCAGCTGGTTGAGGACTACCTTGCAACTATGGAACAAAGTTCCTGGAGGTTGCGGGTTCAAGTCCCGCAGCTAAGATATGTTTCCCTTAAGGCCTTGAGCGGTCTATCCTCAACAAAGCCGAAAATGGTAGAGGATTAATGCTCTTGGCTGGGCTGGCTAAAAAAAGGGGGTCAGTGTGGTGGACAGCTGTATCCCCTAGCTCTATTCTCCGGAGTAGGGTTTTTTTAAAAAAAAAGGTGAACATTTATCAAATTAGTTATAGAACTAATTGTTTAAAAGGGTAATTAGTATTATGTTTTTAAAGAATATTATTAATATTTGTACATTATAAAATGATTTTATTTAAAAGATAATCAATCAAAGTATTATTTGAAACTTGTATAGGATTTCATAGCTTTATTTTAAAATTTAGTATGACTTAACTTTATTTTAAAGAAAATAGTTTATATTTTATAAAGAAGTTTTATTCGGAATATTTTTAAAAGGGTATATATATTTTGAATTAAGTATGTAAGTAGATTTAATATAATTTTTTTAATGTATTTTCAAGAATAAAGAATTTAAATTATGTTAAACCTTAAATAGTGGTACTTGGATGTTTTTAGAGGAAGTAAAGATTTGGAAATCTATTCCGTGAGAAGAATTGGGTTTGAAGGGTGTTTCAAAGGGATTTTGAAAATGGAAATAGATCTTGCAAAGATATTTTTGAGGAAATTAAATAATGTGGAAATTATTTATTGTGTGATGGATGTTTGTGAATGTTAATTGATAGTTAAATCACCGACTATCAATATTGAACAAATGCATTGATCGTTTTGAAGAGACGGGGATCGGGATTAATTTCTCGAAAACCACATCAATCCAGTTTGTACGCTTTCGTGCGAAAAACGAGTTCGGAGTCGAAGATGGAGCAGTGAAGTGGAAGGGCTAGTCACTACCAGTCCTAAGGATATTTCCAAAATGGACGTAATAGGAGTAGTGCCTTCGGTTCCGTTCGAACCCGGGACGGACTTGTATGGACGAATGCTTTTGGAACATCGTCAGGTGGACGATGGGCATTCTAAGTGAAATGTTCTAAAAGGTAACGCTTAGCCTCAAGCCTCATCAACCGAGAATGACCGAAAATCAGGGGTTATGCAGCAAGGCTAGGTGGGTAGCACCCATTCAGGGTGAGGTCATCCCTGTCTCGATGTCCCTTTTTATTCGGCTTAGTGGTGTGGTTGTTGATCCCAATCGTGGGATGATCTTACTGAGGATTATCCAGTAAGCGGTAGTCCCGGCCTTGTGTTGCAGGGGATCGGGAGTGGTCCTCGGTACACTGATCTAGACCAGGTACTGTGACAGGTGGTACCCCGGTGCCTAGTCATTACTTGGAAATCCATTCTCCCTACGCGCCTTTTACGAGTTTTGTTTATATTACCCACTTTGTGGCTGGTAGCTGAAATTTAATAGATGTAACAATTTCGGCTATTTTATAAGTATTTGTATATAGACCCTATTATAATATCAGAGGATTTTTATAAAAAGTGTTTTAGCTATCGTAAGGTAAAACCCGACATGTTTATTTGTGGCGTGGTCTTACGAGATGCTTTTGTTTTCAAAGGATTTTTGTAACTTTAATAATCAGTTTAGGTGCATTATTATCAGCTGGTATTCCAGACTGACTCGGGTGTTATTTCATTATAATGCTCGGGTCGGACCGAGTATTATATATTAGGATAGGATGCTATGGAGCTCAGGAGAGGAGATGGAGTCCGAGACGTATTATCCGTACTTGTATATCCGCTGCTGTGATTGTTTGAGATTGTCTGACTGGTAATTGTTGTTTGCTTGAGATATTCCGATGCTATATTGTATAAAACAGATATAGTTTTCATTTTGTGCAAATATCTGATATTATATATTTTATTTTATTTCGCTGCGATTGTGAGATTCTGATATTGTTTAGTTCCTTCTTTCTTCTACCTTCTTTCTTTTTCCTTAACAATCTGTCTTTTCCGGCACTTGATCGTCGGCATATCATACTGTGGGGTATTTTGTGTCGATTTTCGATGGTCGAGAAGGGCGGGTCGTCACAGATGTGATTTAAGCATTAATGGTGATGTTAAAGGTAGAAATGATTACTTTCTTAAATTTTGCATTTTAAAGAGAAGACTTTGTATTGATTTGATTTGCATTAAATGCATGAATGTATGTGTCATTAATTCCTTAAGTTAGCTTTCATTTCACTTTTCCATTTGCTCCTTTTCTATGCATAAGCATAACATCTCATTAATGAAATGAGAATTAAGGTAATGATGTTGTTTTATAAAAGCTTTAATTATTTTTAAATATGTCAAATCATACTTTTCACTTTTTATACATTTATTTGAACTTTTCAAAAGTAAACTCCTTTTGTCTTTTAGTGCTAAATGTAAAGTTTTTAAATATTTTTAAACTTGTATTTATAAGTTATAAAATGTATCAAGTTGCAACAACTTGTCGACAAGTTGTTTTGGTTAAAAACGGCGTTTTTGATAACAAATTTTACTGTCAAAATTTGACGTTTTTATTAATCTATATATTGAAGTAAACCAAACTTTAAAATGAACTTTTTAATTCTTTAAACAAATTAAAACAAGTTTCTTTATATTTTAAAATTATCTTTAATTAATATCAAAATCTCTAATTTTACAGTGTATGTAAAACTGACAAAATGCGACAAATTTGGTTATTTTTGTAAAAAGATTATTAACATACTTTTAAATATATAAATTTACTTTTATTATTTATATTAGATTTTTTAAATAAGATTTACCTTTTTAAATAAATATTTAAATTCATTTATTTAAGCCTTTATTTATTATTAACAAAACTTAACTTTTGTCGATTTGTTCAAAAATCCAAATTTATACTTCTTAATTTTTTATCTATAAGAATAAATAATTTCTTTATTATATACAACATTTTTATTTAACATTTAAACTCCTTTTTAAATTTAAAACGAATGAAATTTCTCATTTTCGAAGTAGCGAAATTACGGATCGTTACATTCTCCCCTACTTAAAAGCATTTCGTCCTCGAAATAAAAGTTAGATAAAAGAATCTATCTCATACTCATATCCTCAAATAATTTGACTTATTTCTACTGATGATAGAAAAGAAGAAGGTCGATATAATAGTAACACTAAAACAAATGATGCCAAACATGCATACAAAGATTCCCCACATTAACCTGAGTATTTATCACGTCCTTATGGTTATATATACATCAAGTCAAACTTTTATCCTACTCATCCTAGTGCATAATGCATACTTAAGGTAGAATATACAACAACCAAACAAGACTATACATCCAAAAACAACCCCACTGATACTATATCAACATAAATGAATACATCCACATAACTCAAAATATAAGTCCAACCACTATATCTTAGTGCCTACTTTTAAAGATAACTATCCAACTACTAAGTAGACAGACCCAAAACATCATACTATATGTGACCTTTGATTCGATCTATTATTCAAATCAACAACTTTACCTCCGAACTAGTAAAAATCCTCCAATTTTCTAGTGCGGACTTTGATCAGACTTTTTGATCACAAACCCTTGCTTTCCTTGCATAGCTCTCTACTATGATAGAAAACTCGTGTACATAATCATAAACTCTCACCAATGTTCGCCGTCAAGAATCGAGTAATAAATCCTTTTTCGGATTGGTGTAAACACCTCAAAGTTCTGTACTCAAAACTTAGATCAAAATTTATGTGCCAAAATGATCTACGTTTAACTTATGTACTTATTCACATTCATCTTTACCTAACACATTTTTTCAAAACTTCTATTAATCCAAATTTATTTCACAACCATTTCTTCCTCCTAAATATATTATTACTTAAGCATACAAATATGACTTAAACTTGTATAATATACCTTTACTTCCTAAGAGTATATATGCATATCCTTAATCTTCAAACCATCGTTACTTCAACTAAGGTTTTTAACAAATGTGGAACTCTACTATTATCTCAAATTAATAAGTCATAAAACTCAATCCTTAGTTTTCTTTACTAAAAGTTTCCATTTAGCTAATATTATATATCCAATCCATATATTAATAAGACAACTTTACTAAGTGTACACCTTTTCTCCCTGATTCTATTATTAACTACTTAACTTATTTACCTATCCATTTTCTAAATCAAATTTCTTAACCTTAAATCCATCAAATATTTTATTGTCAAATTGTGAAACTTAATTCACATGGTATTTGTTACTTAAACATTTTCATCCAATAATCAGACTACTAACCATATTATTCAAAAATATCCAATTCTAATCTTACTTCATTTTGAATTACAAATGTTACCCAAAATGTATCACTAAATCAAAGTTTTTATATTAGGATGATTTTTCTTATATCTCTTATTCCTAAATTTTACTTTGACTTTTAACCTAATTAAAGTGTCTAAATTTCAAATTAACTTAACTCCTTTATAAGTTATACAACTTATCTTTTTATATTATATTTAGTAAAAAGTCCCAATTTAGTTTTATCTTTTTCTATCTTACTGATAAGAATTTTTTTTCTAAGTATGCATTTTTTCTTTACTTTCTCCAATTAAACTTCTAGCCTCAGTATTATCATCAAATATCTTATAATCAAATTGTGAATTTTACTTCACAAGATATTCGTACTTAGCTTTTAAACTTATCCATTATGATAATCACTTGATCATTATTATCTATTAATATCAAATACCTAAGGGTATATGATTAAAGTTCTAAATTCTAGCTTTCAACATGTTGATTCTATATGGAATACCTTATAGAAAAATTGTGCAATTCTAATCACAAGATATTCATATTTAAGTTTTACTAAGCTAAATTACAAACAATCATTAATTTCTAACCCAAAAATAATAATATCCCCTTTGATATTTATAATATAAACCCAAGGTAAAATTATTTCATTTACCAATTTCTTTAAAACAAAATAATTTTTATAAAATTAACAAATACATGCTCGTATATATAATTCTCTAATAACACGTTCTAGGGTGTTGCTAACCCCTTCTCTAATCAGTTACTCATCCTAGGATATTACTAATCCTATCTTCGATGAGACTTTATCCATAGTTGAGCCAAGGTTCTCGCTTAACCTTCAGCTCTGATACCAAATGTAAAGACCCGTTTTTCGTACCCTTTGAATCGACAATAAACCACACATGTCTAACTCAAATTGCACGAAAAGACGGATCTTTAAGGGTGATAAAGAAAAGTAGACAGAACAGAATCTGACACGAATGGAATAACATATAATATTAAACAAATATTTTTATAGCAGAAAACTTTTAAATACATATATCATAGTCTAACCTAAATTCAGCTTGGACAATTATAAAATCTGCCCTTACAATTGTTGACAAACATCAAACAAAATACACTAAGTACAACGGATAATAGAATATGCTCATACGTCGATGAATATCTCTAGCTCTCCTTTGGAAACTCCAACCGTCTTCGACTATCCTGAAACTACTCGGATCCGACCCGAGTATTGAAAATACTCGGATCAGGCTTGATAAACCAACGTGAGAAAAACTCAATAATAAATGACAGTGTCATATATCAGCTTTTGGATAAAATCCTTTGAAATAAAGAGTATCTCATAAGACCACACCCACACATAAAAACGGATGGGGTTTTACCTTATGATAACTAAAACACTTTTATATCAAAACATTTGATATTATTTCTAATGACGTCTCTTTGAAAACATTTGCAAATAAACTTATTAATCTTAGCCGAAATTGTTACATTGATTAAGTTCCAGCATAATAGGCTTACAATCAAGTCCGTAGGTTCTTATTGAAGAATGGATTTCCATACAAATGACCAGGCGTAGGATCTACCTTTCGAAATGGGTACACCCCTAGATGGATGTCCCGAGGCATAGAACATCTTCCCTCTACCAACACAAGACCAGCCTACCTTTGTAACTAGATAGTACCGAATATGTCATCCCCCGGTTGTTACCGACCTTTATTCAAGAGCTCTCTCTCCAAACACCACATAAATTAACATCCCAACATCATAGCGGGAAGAAATTAATTTAGAAGGGGATAATCATACCCTAATTGGGAATGACCTACTTAGCCTTGCCGCATCTAATCCTGTTTCGGTCATTTCCGGTTTGATGAGGCTAGAGGCAACGATTACCTTTTCACATAGCACATATCACATCTTTGAATGCCACATTGCCATTTCCGTTTAACTACTAATTGCCTTTCAAAAAAATACAACCCTTGAGCTCGTACGTCTCAAGGAGGGTGTTAAGCTAAGAGAAGTTGCCTTCTCCGCCACCATCGATGTACGTTTGTAGATACTAATGTACGTAATCGTTAGAAATGCAATGTTAGACAAAGTCCATACAAGTTGTCCAGGAACATGACAAATCGAAGGCACTCACCCACTACCACTAGTAGTGAGTAGTCCTTGCAATCTGAAAATCTCCATCACGAGGATACCACTGCTATAAATAACTCTATAATTTTGAGCTACCCAGAGCATGTTCCACAAGCAGTCTTCACGCTATGAAGATCCACGGTCTTCAATCATCTTCAACATGTCTTCATATTCGAACGTATGCATTTGTTCGAAGTGGTTTTCGGATAGGAATTACTCAAATCCGACCCCGGTTCCTTCGAAATCCAATTATCGACAAAAAGTGAATATGAGTATATAGAATTTATTAAGTCTCTTTTCACTTTAAACTTTTTTGGATGATTTCGAAATCTCTTTCTTTTAACTTAGGATAATTCTAAGTAATTTATTCTTTTACTTTGGAAAATATCTCAGATTTCCTTACTTAATTCTTGATCCAAATTTCTTTACTTTTAGGCGGGTCAAAAACAATGTTATTTAAGACATCATTTACGATAAACCCTAAATCAATCTTAACAAAAACATTTTTGAGTAAATAGGATCATAAAAATCATTCATTTAGGAGATTGCTTAACATTTGGATAATACCAATCTTCTTTTAATTCAAAAACTTAATACAGTCTTTTTATTTAAGAGCATCCGGGCTTTCCTTTCGATCTGTTCCACTCCTGCCTAAGAAAAGAAAACATAGACCAGTTAAGTTCAGGGCACTGGTTGCTCCATTCCTAACCTTAGTTAAACATCTTTTTTTATCTTCCCAGATCTCATAGGCGGGACAAATGTACTAGTCATTTTCGCATACTCAGATTTTCAACTTTATTTTGGAATTGCTTATAAATATCCTAAATTATCTTTCAAAACGCTTAATTATCCTTTTTAAAACATTCAAAATTTATTCTGGGAAACGTCGTTACACAAATATTACAAAAGTTATAGAATTCGCAGCAGAAAAGTGCTATGGAAAGTGCCATATAAGCTTATTTGAATTTAAACAACTTTTACATATTTGAAAATTCATATTTTTCGATCCAAATCTCTTTTAAATTATTTAAATAGATTTATCAAATTTATTCTATAATTTTTTGTAATTAAAATCGTTCATTTAAACAAATTTCTTGTTATGGTCATGAAACTGCACTAACGCGATTTTTCTAGAAAATTGATTTAGTCTTAATTCAAAATCTATTTGTCGAAACTTTAACTTTCTTTCTTTGTTTAAAAGATATGGATATAATAGTCCGGAATTTTCTTATCTCGAAGAATTCCGAGCCATATTCCACTCTACACATTCATTTGAACTTTTCGACGCGAAATCGCGAACTACCGTTGCGCGACGCGTCTAGTTCTAACTTATTTTTTAATACTTGAAATAATTTATTCAAATTGGATTTCAACACTTATAAAATCATTGCAAATCATTTTAAATCAATATTTTCACCTTTTAAAGTATTTAAAATATATTTTCACTATTACCATATTATAATATTATTATATTCGCATTTTTTTAATATTAAATTTTAAATTCCAATTTCAATTCATTTTCAATTCTAATCTTGAATTAAACACATTTAAAACTTAGATTTCAAATCTAATTTCAATTTAAACTTCAATTCAATTTCAAACTAAACATTACTTTTTCAAAATCCATTTCAATTTCAATTTCACTATTCATCTCAATTTCAATTCCTAATTAACTACCCTTTTCAAATCCGTTTTACTTCAAATTTCAAATTCTCTTTCATTTTAACTTTAATTTCACTTCTAAATGAAAAGAGATTTATTTTTCCACAATATCTCATATTACTAAAATATGGTCTTTTTAAATAAAGGGATTACTAAATTAATTGAAATTTGATGTCCAAATTATCATCACAACCATACAACAATCATATAGCACTAACATATTCAATACGGTAAATGTCATAACATTAATACGGATTATCCAACATATTCAAACAATCAATCAAACATCCATATCATCAAATAGTGATTATCTAACATACAATTAAGCATGATAATCAATATAATTCAAAAAGCGGTGAGAATTTCTCACCTTTATATCCACTCCGTCAAACTTTAACTTAAGATTTCTGTCTCTCACTAACGTGCTATTTCCAACATCTCGCCTTTTGCCGTTTCCTTTCCGAACGCTTTTGTTTTCCTTTTATTTTCCTTCTCTTCTCTTTTCTTTTGTTTTTTTATATGGAAGAGAGGGAGCACGGCCTTGGTGTGGAGGGGGGTGTGGCCTTGGGTATGGCGTGTAGGATGTGTAGGAGTGTATGGGTTGGCTTTTTGGTGTGTGGTGCTCGGGTTTGGAGTGTAGGGGCTCGGCTTGGCTAGGGTGGCTCGGGTTTGTGGTGTGTGGGCCCAGCCTTGGTGTGTAAGGGGAACTTAGGCTCGATTTTGGTGTGTAGAGTGATTTTGGCCGAGGGTGGAGAGGGTTTTGGTATTTTGGAGGAGGAATATAAGTGGTAGAAGGTGAATGGTTTAGAGGTAGGAGGAAAATGGAGGTAAGAAGCCATGAAAATGGAGGTGAAGAGGAAGGAGAAAATGAAGAAGAAGGTAGAGAATGAAGTGTGAAAAATGAAAGGTATGGATACATATTTATACTTGAGCTTTGGATGACAAATGACTAAAATACCCTTCTCTACTTTTTGACTTTTTAATTTACCTTTCTACCCTTAATTTGACCTTTGCTTAATGGGGAAGAAATGGTTTGATTTGAATTTGTACTTAAGAAATGATGTTTACCTCTTTTTCTTACACTTTAAAATGTTAAAATAACATTTGCTCCTTTTCCATAAGTGATGTGACTTAAGTATTAATGGTGATGTTAAAGACAGAAATGATTACTTTCTTAAATTTTTCATTTTAAAGAGAAGACTTTGTATTGATTTGATTTGCGCTAAATGCAAGGATGTATGTATCATTAATTCCTTAAGTTAGCTTTCTTTTCACTTTTCCATTTGCTCCTTTTCTATGCATAAGCATAACATCTCATTAATGAGATGAGAAGTAAGGTAATGATGTTGTTTTATAAAAGCTTTAATTATTTTTAAATATGTCAGATAATAATTTTCACTTTTTATACATTTATTTAAACTTTTCAAAAGTAAACTACTTTTTTCTTTTAGTACTAAATGTAAAGTGTTTGAATAGTTTGTAAACTTGTATTTATAAGTTAGAAAATGTATCAAGTTGCAACAACTTGTCGACAACTTGTTTTGGTTAAAAAGGGCTTTTTGACGACAAATTTTACAGTCAAAATTTGACCTTTTTATTAAGCTATATGTTGAAGTAAACCGAACTTTAAAATGAAATTTTTACTTCTTTAAATAAATTAAAACAAGTTTTTTTATATTTTAAAATTATCTTTAATTAATATCAAAATCTCTAATTTTACAGTGCATGTAAAACTGACAAAATGCGACAAATTTTGGTTATTTTTGTAAAACGATTATTAACATACTTTTAAATATATAAATTTACTTTTATTATCTTTATTAGTTGTTTTAAATAAGATTTACCTTTTTAAATAAATATTCAAATTAATTTATTTAAGCCTTTATTTATTATTAACAAAACTTAACTTTTGTCGATTTGTTCAAAAATCCAAATTTATACTTTTCAATTTATTATCTATAAGAATAAATAATTTCTTTATTATATATAACATTTTTATTTAAGATTTAAACTCCTTTTTAAATTTAAAACGAACGAAATCTCTCATTTTCGAAGTAGCGAAATTATGGGTCATTACAATCAACCACTTATAGAAAACGTTCGGCCCTCTAAAAACAATTAAAGGTATACTATTCTCTGCTACCCTTAACTGATGGAAACCCATAGCAAGGTCTAATTGGAAGAATATTCTAACTGCATAAAGACTGTCAAATATATCATCTATGCGGGGAAACAAATACTTATTCTTAATGGTCTGCTTCTTTAATTCCCTATAACAATGCACAATCTTAAGGAACTATCGGACTTAGTAATAAATACTATCGCTGATCTCCAGCTTGAATGGCTCGGCTTAATCAATCCTCTTCTTAACAAATCATCGATTTGATCCTTTAACTCATGCCTCTCTCTTGGGGCCATTTTAAGCAGGGGTTAAATAACAGGTCTAGTGTCGGAACTAAATTCAGTACAAAATTCATTTTCCCGATGGGGAGGCAAACTGTTAACTGGCTCAAAAATA
The DNA here is from genome assembly GCA_030765085.1 of Allium cepa. Taxonomy (NCBI): domain Eukaryota; kingdom Viridiplantae; phylum Streptophyta; class Magnoliopsida; order Asparagales; family Amaryllidaceae; genus Allium; species Allium cepa. The sequence goes on from CM060943.1 coordinate 209,725,906, forward strand.
TCAAAGAAATCTTTAACAACTTCTATCGATTTTAACTCTTCCTGGAATGATTCGAATGAAAGAAATTATTCATATGTTTGTACCGGTCATCACATGACAGTTTGAAAAATTCTCCAAGTTCCATCTTTAAGGATAATGTTCTTCCAATAAATTTAAAATGGCTCCATTCCTAGATAACGGTCCTTATGGAGTATAACGTCGAAACACTTAAAATCCCAAACATACAAGTCCCAAAAGAAAGAGTGGATAAGATAGAAGATTTGCAATCAAGCATAGATTAGTTACACTACCTATGGGGTTAGGTATGCAGATAGGGGTTTCTACATATTTAGGGGAAAGTCTTAATGTATCTACCAATTCTTTGGAGATAAAACTACGAGAAGCTTCGGTATCAAACAAAACTCTAACAAAAACGCCATTAATAAGCAAACTACCTTCCAAGACCCCCTTCCCTTTAACATCTTCAGAGGTTGAGGGTTCGTCCTTAATAACATAAACTTTAGCTTGCTCTCCCTTTTCATTAATGGGCAATCCTTAATCACGTGCCTAAGCTAGTGGAAATTGTAACAAAGTGTCTTCTAAACCATTGGAGGGATAGCCTTCACCTGTTGAGCCTTTAGATTCCTATAGAACTTTGTGGTGTGGCCCTTCTCCTTATAATTATGAAAAAAATAATCCTTGAAACTATTCCCCTGATTTCCACCATTTGACTTTCCCTTTCCTTGCTTCTTACAGTTCAGATTAAATTTCCTCGTTTGAATTATTGGCATACCCACTGGGTGTTTCTACGGTTAGCTTCTTCTTCAAAAGTGGTTCATGTCTTAATGCCATGTCTACCAAATCCGTAAATGATTCCTTCATATGAACCATCATCTTTTCATATAACTCCTCTCCCATACCCGATACAAACATCTCGTTTTTCTTAATAGGCACGTCTATAAGTCCAGGGCCAAGATAGGACAACTCATTAAACTTTGTCTCATATTTTTCCACCAATAAGTCTTCTTGCTTGAGATCAATGAAACTTCTATACAAGCGAGTTTTTCCTGCAGCTGGCATGTATTGGTCTTTGAATACTTCTTTGAATCTAGCCCATGAGTAATCATATTTTGAAACATCTGCGATAACAAAATCCCACCATACCGCTACCTCCTATTGCAATTGCCATGATGCCAAGAAGTGTTTTTGATCATCAAAAATATCCAAACCTTTGAAAATCTTCTCATATGAGTATAGCCAAGATTGTACTTTAATGATAGATTCTGTACCCTTGAAAGGTTGTCCTCCTAGATTTGTGAAATCCTTGCACAGAGCTACGAATTTTACTTAAGCTGCACTGGAACCGCTTCTTCCATTATTCCAACCTTTCTAACATTTGCGGTTCTACCATTTGTGGTTGTTGTACTACTGTTTCCCCTTCCTTGTACCCTTCTCGTACTCAATCTTACTACCTGAATAAAGTAAGATATCTTTAAAATAAATAGACAAGATCACCTCAGGGAAAAAGAGCATAAATAAACATATAAATGCTGATCAGAACAACACGGAAACACGCTCTCAAAGACTGAGCTCATTCTAGGGTACCACTAATCATATCTCTAATAAGTTAACCCCAACCAAAGCATAACTGTTTGATCAGCCTAAGCTCTAATACCAAGTGTGAAAGTTTAGCTTTCTTACACCCGAAGACAACACTTAATACATCATCGGTATCCATGTGCCAATCATCTAAGTTTCTGAAAGACATGCCATGTGATAAAGAAAATAAAAGGCAAGGATAAACAAACACAGATTTTTCTCACAATGTCAGAGGTACATACATCATCACATAATAGTACATAAGGTTACTTCAAAATGTTACATCAAAGTTACAAGAGGTATTATTCCAACCAAGGATGGCTATACTTGCTAGCCTATACTACTAATACATAATGTACAAATACATCAGAAAAAAACATAACTTCTAGTTATAGATGAAAGCTCCTATTCCATATTGCTTACCAAAATGCTCTATAGAACCTGACTACTCGGCTACTCATAAAAATTTGAGTATGCAAAAGTTTAAGGGTAGAAATAAGGGTAAGATATAGATCCAGTGTGAGTAAAGTATAAACTTTTAACTGTATAAAACCTTTAAAAACAAGGTATCTCTAAGACACCTCACATACACATGGATGAGTTTTTATCTTATGATATCCAAAACGTCTCCATATAAAATCCTCTAATATTATCATAATGTCTAGAGTCTAAATAAATATGGAATCATAGCCAAAAGTATTACATTGATTAAATTCCAGCATAATGAGTTTACAACTAAGTCCTTAATGGTATGTATTGGAGAATGGATTCCACCAATAAGAAGGTACTGGAGTATTTTCTGTCACGGTGCATTTCTAGATAAAATACACTAAGGTCAATTAGAACACTTGCACCCCTACTACATAGAACCGGCCTACCCCTGACTAGATAATACCGAATACGATCATCCCTTGGTTGTGGTCAACAACCAAAATGGGCCTCAAAGATCACATATAAGAAATGATATCAAATCTAGATAAGGGATGACCATACCCTAATGGGTGAGACTTACATAGTTCTGTTGTATATCCTCTGATTTTAGTCATTCTTGAGTATGAGGCTTGAGGTTACGTTTATCATCCCTCATAGCAGGCCATCTTAGAATGCTATCATTGTCCTCCGGGGAACAATGCAATGATAGCATTCATCTATACAAGTTCTTTTGGGATCGAACAAACATTAACATCCATTATCTTTCATTTTGGAATCACAGAGTAGTATAGCTTCATAACAAACTTCATAAAAACTCCATCATAAACATTATTAGTTTAGAGTGTTCAGATAAATCATACTTATTTGAAAATAGTGTCTCCAAACTAGGCGATAATTTTCGGCTAACTCGATTCTGGTTCTTTTGGAAGTATGCAATAAGTATTCGAGTCCTCACTGAAGAACTCGACTATACAATCATACTTCCTATGTATAAAACAGGTCAACGGACAATCCGCTATTTAGGGTAATTATACAGAGCTCCACATATGGATAACCATATACTTAATTTAAACAGGAACCATTGATAGAAATTGACCCTCCCATATCTATCATGTTTCCAATATTTTGGCCTTACTCTATCCCTCGCCTAGAAATGTATTCTAGATCCCTACATAGAGGATCAACCTACTCATTGGCTTTAGTGCTAACTATGGGATGACTTACTTCCCACAAATGTGTCACCACATTAACTTTTGTATCATATTTGTTTGAGTTTACTCAAGGGTAAACGATAAAGAAATTCCTTGATTTAAAGCACTTTTTAAAAAGAAAATAGATTTTAACCTATTATCCAGTCTTTTGGCCTGGTAATATTCGGACAGGTTAGACGAACCAAACTAGGAGTTATCGATGCAGGAAGCCCAGGGAGAAAGCTCAGAGTCGAGAAAACAAGAAAAGATAGAATTGTAAGGTAAAGGCCAAAGCACCCCAGATCAATGCAACCACCAATTGACCAAGCTTAGGGGTTGGTACCGACTCCACCCTATAGGTCGGTACCAAGTCTTACCTCCACTGATCCTATCTTCTACCTATGCTTCGTATATGATATCTCAAGCTTATTTTCCATGTTGGTTTATTGTTTCAATCCAATTCTCCTTTGATCTCTATGAGTACTTAAAGCTTCAACTCTATTCTTCCACAACTCCATCATTTGGACCTAGCAACATGCTAATATTAGTGCAAACAACCATGGAATCATGAAGTTAACCACAAGACAAGCCAAGATGAAGACTTGAAGACAGCCAATATGGTCATCTTAGATACCGACCCCTACCTATGGTTTGATACGAACCATGCTTCTTGGTGAGTTGGCATCTACTTTCTTGGAAGAACTGGTTTAAATCATGTACAATGGCTTGGAGATGTTTGGTGCAAGATATTAGGCGCCCTGCCTCTATAAATAGGAAGGTAGCGCTCATTTTTCAAAATCCTTTGGGTTTTAGTTTGTCCTAATGCTATATTTCTGTAATTCTGAAAATCTAAGTGTTGGAATTGTACCGACCCCTAAGAACTTCTACCTCCAAGTCAGAAATAAGCAATAAAAGATTAAAGTGGACATTGACCTTGCTTTGCCGAACCACTATAAATTATTGTGTGTTTCTCTTTCCCTTGTTTTTCATTTTACTTTCTTCATATTTTATTCCCTACATAAACTCTTGGGTGTTTGTATTATTTTTGGTTCAAAAATCTTGGTGCTTTCATTGAGAGTTGAACATAGGATATTTAGATCCATCATCTGCTATTGGATTTCCCATATCCAAGAGATAGATCCAATTTATCAACCTTTTAGCTCTACAACTCATATTTGCGAAGATCTACTAAAAGCTTTCTGCCACGGAACATCAAGAAGAGACCTTCTACAACTTCAAAACTACTATCGAAGCTAAGATTCAAAATTCTTAGTAAGGGGATGGAGTTGTTTAACCCGCTCAAACGAAGGTCTAGACTCTAACTAATGTTGTGTCCAGGATGGAGAGGCATATGAACACGAAGTAGATGGAAGATTGGTTCCTACTAGTCAAAAGGACATGAATCAGACGATGCAACAGAGCTTAAGACCGTTGAATGAGCTAACTCAGAACAGCCGCAAAAGGAGTAGGAGGGACCCTAATTCTTCATCTAAAACTTCCTTATCATCTAAACAAAGACGAAGTGGTATGAAGCAAAAGAGGATTCAAAGCGCTGCAGCGACATTGTACCAAGGAATAGGACGAGCCCTAGGCAAGAGTTTGGGGATCGGTACTGAGCCAGCATTAAGGGTCGGTACTGACTCCTCCAATGGTGGGCTCAGAGCCCCATCCTCTAGAAGGTGGTGTGGACTTGGCTTTAGGATGCGCTGCTAGTGGTCAGAATCTAGAGAATCCTGTTGATGATGATGATATTTCTCATGCAAATCAAATAGGGGGACTGCTGGATGAATTGATCTCCCCGAGGATGGAGAATCAAGGTATCGAGATCTAAACTGAGAGTGTTTGCTTTGCCGAACATTCTGAGCGAAGCACCATTATCGTCGTTCAGTCGAACTAGTTGACCAATCTACTTAGAGGATATGGTCAAGGGACTTGTTAGAAAGAATCATTTCAGGGCTAACGATGAATGAGGTACCTTTACCAACTAGAATCCATTTACGAAGAACATTCTATGTGCGAGATACCCATAGAGATTTGCAATGCCAACTATGCCATTGTATGGAAGAATGACAGACCCTAGGCAGCATGTAACATCCCGGAATTTTTGACAATATCAATTTAATAATCTGTAGTTAAACTTAAATTGATATTGATAATCTGTTAATAATTATTCAGATAAATTTAATAATCTTCTTCAGTAAATATTTAAAATTGTTTATTTTATCTTTTAAAATAATAAATTGATTTCTATTTTCAATATAAATATTTGGTTTATATTTTAAATAAATTGGTATTGTTTTAAATTTAGAATAAATTTAACAAATTGGTTTTATGGCTTAATAAAATGAATATTTTGAAAAATGATTTTAATTTAATAAAAGAGATTTATAAAAACAATATTGTATTGTATTTTTAAATAAATTTTGAATAAGAATTTGTAGCTTTTATTTCAAATTGAATTTTTATTTATAACTTAATTTGAAATTGTTTGATTTTGAATTTAGTTTGAATTTAAATTCCAAAGTATAAAATCTTCATTGTTTTAATTTTTATTTGTATAAGTTTATAAACATGATTTGTTTTTGTTTTCATTTATAAATTTATACATAAAAACTAACAACTTAATTTAAGCTAATGTAACATACATTTGTAATTATAAATTCTAATCATTTTTAAAAGAGATAACATGTGTTAAATACTTATGCATTCATTTGACAAGTGTTAAAAATAATTGATAAGTGTAAGATTTAGTTTTTCTTTTTCTTTTCTTTTAATAAAATCTGAAATACATTTGTATAGTTGCATCTTCATTTCCATATTGCATTTGCATTTTCCTGAACCAAAGAAATTTGCATTTTCTCAAAATTCAGCAACCTACATACCTCAAATCCATTAACAAGCCACAAACCTGCATACCACAAAAATCTGCATATACCAATTTATAAAAACCCTGTACAAATTCATCAAGTTCAAATCTGCATACTCCCCTCATCAAAGATCAGAATACTGCATTTCCTCTTCAAATTCAAAGATGAAGCCTGCACATGCTTGTTTCTGCATAAATGAACATCTGCATGCTAGCATTTGGGTCAGGAAATATAGGCAAAACTGCATCTACATCTACATGCAAGTGACTAGGGAGGGAGCATGAGCAACAGAGTCAAGTCTGCATGTTCATTTGTCTACAAATTTTCAAATGAGCAACAACAGTGGGAGTCAAGCCTGCATGTGTTCTGCAAATTCAAAATAGGAGCTCTGCAATTGTTTTCTGCATTCATCAATTAAGTGAGTAACATTTAAATTTTTAACTGTAATCAGGTTGCTTGAGTAAAATTTTGTTTGTGTGTTTGATTGTGATTATGTATGCATGTTTATTATATACTGCAGTATACCCAGATCATCTTCCAATTAAAGAATCCCCTATAATTGATCTAGTTTGAGATAGTATTTGGGTGCTAGAATGATCAAAAGAAGTTTGCTTCTCAGAAATTAGAATTCAGATTTGTAAAGTAATGTGTTTTTATTTTTTTTAAGTTAAGTTTTAAGTTTTTAGGTGAGTTAAATACAGGGTATTATCTCTGTAAACACATGAAATCCCATTATATGTTGATCTTGATCAAAAGCAAATCATATTAATTCTTATATCCAGTTTCAGAAATTAAAAAACATTTACTGGAAAATGTTTTTTTAAATCAAGTATTAATATTCTTAGGTGTTTGATAGAGTAACAGATTGTTCTTAAACCAAAAATATGAATTTGAGCAATACTTGCAATCTGATACATGAGAAATCATAAAATTCTTCTGTGTTGTAGTAAAAGAACATAGATCCATAGAAAAATCTGAAATGAGTATTATGATTACAAGATTGATTGCAGTTGGGCAGTTTTTGGTTTGAACCCTAGTTAATTTGAACAGGGGGTTAAAGATTGGGACAGAGAGAGTGGAAGAGTGGATCGAGTGATGTAATAAATGGTGACTGTGTAGTTGAGGGGTGAAGGAGCTAGAGGCCGGAAGGATTGGGTGTCAGATGGTCGCGATGGTGAACTGTCGCCGTTGACAGGATGGAGCTGAAGCCTGTAATTAATTTCCAGGTTTAGAATTTAGGGGGAGGTGTAGGTAGAAAACTCGAAGTGAATGAGAGGATTACTCGTAGTAATGAGGCATTTGACCCGAAGTAGGAATTGGGTTTTCCCGGGTCACTGTGATTTCCAGGTTACTGTAAAACTGTGATTTTTTTTTAAATCTGGGTTTTAAACTTTTTAAAATCTGTAGTTATAGGTTTTAAATAAGGTTTAGGTTTAAAACTAAATTTTAAAACTTAATTCAAGTTTGAATTACTTTGAATTTAAATTCCAGGTTTGAGTTGAAACCTGTTTTTCTGTTTTCTGCAAATCTGGATTTAAACTTTATTTTAAATCTGCAGTTTTCTGTTTTGAGAAAAAAATTTAAGTTCAAATTTTAATGCAAGTTTAATTTCTCATTTGAATTTAAATTCCAGTTTTTAAAATAGAAACTTAAGTTAAAAATTTAACTTTATTAACTATATCATGTTGATAAGATAGTTTAAACATTATTAATAATAAGATTTTAAAAATGTGAGTAGATTTAAAGTTATTTAAAATCTGGGAATTATAAGGTTTAATTTGAATTTCAGTATTAAATTTTAAAGGAGGTTTAAATTGAAATTTTAAATTAAAATGGAAATTTAAGTTATCAAAAGTTTTGAAATGAATTTAACTTTAAAAAATTTTATAACATTTGTTTGATTTGCAACTTAAAAAGTTTTAAATTATTTAAAACTTTGATAAGTTTAAAATTCATTCTATTTTAAACTTGAATTTAAATTGAAATTTAAAGGTAATTTCAAAAGTACTTTGTTTTGAATCAAATTGTTTAAACATAATCAAGTTATGTTTTATTTTGAAATTTTGATTAAGATTTATGTTTTAGAATTAATTAATAAGGTAATTAAGATTAATTAATTAATTTAATTAATTAATTGATTTTGAAATTAATAATTGATTAATGATTAATCAATTTGGAATTAAGATCATTAATTAAGTTATTAATTAATGATAAATGAATATTAATTATGTAATTAAGTTTTAATTTAAGGTTAATTAGTTTAATAATTAACTTTAATTAATGAATGATTAAAGATAATTTAAATTGTAATTAATTTAAGTTAATTACTTTATAAAATAATTTGAGGATGGTTAATGAAGGTCATTAACCATGATTATTTAACAATTAATTAATGTAGTTAATTTTTATAATTAATTAGATTAATTAATTTGATAATAATCAATTATGAATGGGTTGAGTAATTACTTAGTAAAGCAATTAAGGAATTAATTACTTAATGTAATTAATGTAGTTTAATAAGATTGTTTATTTTAATTAATTAAGTTTAATTAATTATAAACACTTGAGTTTTATAAATAATTACTTTATGTAATTAATGATTTGGAAATTACTTAGTTAAGTAATTGTTTAATAATTATAGATTGTAATTAAGGAGATGTTTAAGAATGAGTAATCTGGATTAATTATTTAGTAATTAATCAAGGTATTAATTAAGAAATTAATTTAAGGATAATTAATTTGGTTTAATATAGTAATTAAGTTAGTTAATTACTTTGAGTAATTAATTTAAGAAATAATTAAGGATCATTAATTATTTTAATTAATGATGTAATTAAAGATGATTAATTATGATTAATTAATCAATAATAGGTAATTAATTAGTTTAATTAATTAAGGATTAAGATAATTAATTATGATTAATTAATTGAGGTAATTAAAGGTTAATTACTGTTTAGTTGGATAATTAATTTGTGAAATTAATTAAGGATAATTACATAAGTGTAATTGTGGATAATTAATCAAAAAGTGATTAATTAAGGTAATTAATAATGAATGATTAATTGATTGTAATCAATTAAATGATTGAGTAAGCAAGATTTGTATTGATGAAGTAAGTAATTTAATTTATTTTAAATTAATTATAGATGAGTAATTAATTTAATTCATTTTAAATTAATTAGAGATAGTTAATTTAATTCATTTTAAATTAATTATATTATGGTAGGAGTGAATCTTTGCTTATGTATGAATGGATGTCATTGATTGTCTTGGATGCTGTGATCTCAGTAATGAGATAAATGATATTGTATGGTATGGATGTTTGATTGTATTGTGATGATAACATAGGTTATCTATTGTGATGATGATATATAGTATATCTATTTGATATTGATAATGTGGATTACCTGTTATGTGATAATGTTGATTATCAGTTATAATTTATAAGTTATCTATCTGTGTGTATATAGATACTGTATTGAATTGTTTTAAAACCTTTAAAACAACTTGGACCTTAAAAGACACGCTTTGGTTTTCGATGAGACCGGGATCGGGTTTCCATATTTGGATATCCGAAAACCACATCGATTCCAAATAACGTTAGGTCGTAAATCCAAATGGAGCTTTGTGAAGACTCGAGGTGTAAGGGCTATACGTCAGTATAACTCTGTGGGCGATTCCATAATGAGTTTGACGGAATGGTGCTTATAGATTCAAGATGGTGGATTAGAGTGCAAGGGTTATTGTCATTGACTCTAAGGGTGATTCCAATAATGAGTGCAACGAGATAATGCCTTCGGTTTCGTTCGAACCCGGAACGAACTTGTATGGATTGAATGCTTTCAGAACATCGTCAGGTGGACGATAAGCATTCTAAGTGATGTGTCCTATAAAGGTAATCGTAGCCTCAAGCCTCATCAACCAGGAATGGCTAAAATAGGGGAGGTGCAGCAAGGCTTCGTGGGTAGCTCCCACTGGAGAGCAAGATTGATCCCTATCTAGAAGTCCCTTTATATTCGGCTGTGTGGGGCAGTTGATTACAACAACTGCCGGGGTTGTCTTGTTCGGGACTGTTCAGTAAGGAATGGTCCTGGTCTTGTGTTGTAGGGGAGTTAGGGTGGCTCCTCGGTACGGTGATCTAGGCCACGTACTGTGATGGGCGGTACCCCAGTAGCCCTGCCATTGTATGGAATCCATAATCCAATAAGTGCCAACGGTTTTGATTGTATTACCCACTTTTGTGGCTAGTAGCTGGAATTTAATAGATGTAACAATTTCGGCTATTTCTCATTTACTTGAAAATCCTAGACACTATTATAATATCATCGGATTTCCTATCAAATGTTTTGGTTAGCGTAAGGTAAAAACTTTTCCATGTTTATGTGTGGGAAGTCTTACGTGATACCTTTCTTTTCAAAAGGTTTTTTAAAAGTTAAGCAACTTTAACCTGTTACTCACACCAGACCCATGTCTGACCCGGAGTTTATTTTTGTTTTTCATAAACTCTTGGGTACTCAAATTTTTATGAGTAGTCAAGGGAATTCAGGTTAGGATTCAGGTTAGCTTTGACGAATAATGGAGGAGCAATGGAGCAGGAGGCTAGCGCGTTAGATATAGTTTTCCGCTATGTTCTCTGTGTTGTGATTGTATTGAGTTGTAAATACTAGACAGGTGTTTATAACTGTCTATTATATGTGATGTGTATGCTGTGTATCTCTGATTGGTATTGTATATTATGTAAATACTTATGTTATTAATATAATTTATTCGTTCCGCTGTTGAAATTCTAGTGTTGTTTCTTCTTTCTCTTCTTTCTTTTCTTCTTCTATCCCTTTCTTTCTTAATTCATGATGCGCCTTTCTGGGTAGTGGAAGACGGGTCGTGACAAAGCACTTGATGAGATAATAAATGGCATATGGATTCGATCAAAGCTTTCGTTGTTGTAATTCCCAATTTTCTTAGAAGAAGTAGCTACAACACGGTTCACTTGACTTCCACCGAGGTCCATATCATCTTTTGCTGAGTTATCGAAGAAGTTTATAGAATAATTTTGTTCGTGTACTGCACGTCCAAAGCATGTGATATCTTTGTAGAACTACTTCCAAGTTGAGGGAGAGTCACTAAGGGATTCCTTTAACGTCTTTGTAGAACTGCTTCCAAGCTGAGGAAGAGTCACTAAAGGATTTCTTGAACCGATTTCATACAGCCATGATAGTAGTTACAAATCCTAAGGATGACATAATGCTGTTGGCATTGATTAGGGGGATCCATCTCGATACTGAGTTCGAGGAATGGTTGGAAAGGAAGCCCCCATCAATGATGGATGCTTTTTATAGAAAGGCTAATGAGTACTTGTGCTTGGAGGAAGCGAAGAAGCGTCCATGGAGGATCGGCGCTGGAAATGCGAACGAAATGATACAAAGCAATGTTGCCCTAAAGCACTCTGGAGAAAGCTCTGGGAGTTTGGATGTGAATGTTGGTAATCAAAGCAATAATCGGAAACGATATGATGATGGAGCTAAGAAGAAGAAGCCGGATAACAGAAATCGTATCAGGACTCCTTAATATGATATCTATGTTGAACTTAACAACTCGATAAGAAATATTTATCTAGCAACCTAAAACATCGAGCGATATAGAAAGTCAGCTCCAAGAGAGTCAATTGAGGAGAGAAAGTCACGCAAGTTTTGCAGTTTCCTTCAAACTTATGGTCACAATACCAACGAGTGCAGAAACTTGCAGGAAATGATTGAGGAGTTGATTCGTAAGAAAAGTTGCACCTGTATATGAAATCCCCGCATGATGGCGAATGAGGAACTTCTAATCCCCTAGAGTCATCTTTACAATAGGGGCAATACGGCCTGGTGCTAATCAACCCAGGAAGCCAAAGTGATATTTGGTAATTAACACAATCATCGACGAGTCGCGTCCTATCGATAAAAGCTTTGCGAAAATAGGTAGATATATCAGAGTCATAAAACATGCCAAGAATGAAAGTTGTTATGTTGTTGAGGATGGAGCTCTGGAGAAACAATCTTGAACAATGACAAATGATATTTTTTTAGAATAGAGATGCTAACGGAGCGGAAGCTCCAACGCTCAACCCACTCGCGATTTCATCCATGATTGGTCCCGTTGTTGTAGGGAAAGTGCTTGTTGACTGCGGGAGTTCAGTCAATATCTTATTCTAGAAAGCATATGATCAAATGATGTCGGAGGAGAAAGATTTGTAGCCTTGTAGGTTTCTAGTATAGGGGTTCAATGGGATGGCTACTGAAGCCACGAGATTTGTTAAATTACCGGTAGTACTTGATGAGGGTGACCGCTAGTGAGTGCGGGTCGTACCTTTTTTGGTCTTGGATATATATTATGCTTATAATGCATTTTTGGACCGATCGACCCTAGCTGAATTTAGACTGGTCAACGCTCCCTGGTGTTTAATTATGAAGTTCCCTGTAGACAATGAAGTGGGAATTGTGTGCGAAGTTCAAGCGGCTGGCTGTGAATGCTACATGACCAAGCTAAAGGATGCATGGCGAAAGGAGAAAGGAAAGAATGTAGAGGGGGCCCTATGCATAAAGACTTTGGACGCATAGCAACTACAACCTAAGCTTTGGCTCGGGCAGACTAGTCGCTCTACGATGATATAAACCGATGAAAAGAGATAGAAGGTGGACGAGCAGCTCCCGTTGAGTTGACCATCACTATTCTAGTCAGTGAGGATGATTCAAGCAAAGACCTAAAGGTTGGATCTCAGCTCGATGCTAATGTGATGAAGGAGTTGGTTGGCTTTCTCCAAGCAAACCTGAATGTGTTTGCCTAGACAAACTCGGATATGTGTGGGATCTCGCCATAGACAGTGAGCCATGCATTAAACATCCATCCCAAATTCCTCCCTTTAAAACAAAAAAAATTGCAAGCTGGGTCCGGAGAGATCCGTTGCACTCAAAGAAGGAGTGGATAAGATAAAGGACAATGGATTCTTCTGTGATGTCTTATACTCAGATTGGGTGTCAAACCCTGTCTTGGTGAAAAAAGAAAACGGATGTGGAGGGCAGAAGTGGAGGACATACATTGAATCAGACTTGAATAAGGCATGCCTGAAGGATAGCTTCTCGTTCTCGAGGATAGATCAGCTAGTGGACTCAACCACTGGATATGACCTACTTTCATTTGTGGATGCATACTCCGAAAATAATCAAATCCCGATGCATGTCTCAGACCAGGAACACACAAGCACCTTTACCGACCTTGGACTTTATTGCTACCTAGTTATGCCCTTTGGGTTAAAGAACATAGAAGGGACTTACAAGAGACTCGTGAATTAGATGTTTAAAAACCAAATTGAATGATCGATGGAAGTTTATGTGGACGACATACTTGAAAAGTCACAGCATTCAAGAGACCACGTTGATGATCTGCCGGAGATGTTTGGTGTCCTTCGAAAATACGATATGAAACTCAATCCTTTGAAATGCTCTTTCAATATTGCGTCAGGAAAGTTCTTGGGCTTCATTTTCAACTCCCGTGGGATTGAAGCCAATCTAGAAAAGATCATGGTTTTGAAAGAGATTGAAGTCGAAAAGACGATCAAGGAGGTCCAAAGCTTAAATGGGAAGGTTGTCGCCCAGGGACAATTCTTTTCCCAAGCCATTGACAAGAGCATCCCCTTCTTCAAAATGATCCAGAAAGGAAAAAGAAATTTCAAGTGGAATCAAGATAAGGACGCTTTCCAAGCTCTGGTGAATCACCTGGAGAGACCTCCCTTTCTCTCAAAACCGATGGATGATGAGAATTTGTTCTTATACCTGGCGGTGTCGATGCATGCCCTGAGCACCACACTTATCCATGAGGAATCTCGCATCTAGCATGCGGTCTACTATATCAGATAGAGTTTGACAGGAGTAGAAAGAAACTATTCGAGATTGGAAAAGCCCACTTACTGTCTGTTGATTACTTCTAGAAAAGTCTACCTCTATTTCCGGGCTTATTCGATCAGTGTCCTTATCAACCAACTTTTACGACAAATCTTGCAATGACCTAAGAATTCTGGATGGTTGTTGAAATGGAACATTGAACCGAGTCAACATGATATCACCTATCACCCTCAAAGAGTAATCCAAGGTCAGGCCCTAGGGATTTCATGGCTAAATTTACCGCATGAGATGATCCTCTAGAGAGCAGTGGAGAAAAAGAAGTTGGATGGAAGATGTACATGGATTATGCATCTAATGACCGATGTTCCTATACAGGAGACGTACTTGTCAATCTTGAAAAACACCCATTCAATTACACCATAAAACTAGATTTTTCAGCGACGAACAATGAAGCTAAATATGAGGCTTTAATTGCAGGACTCAAAATTGCCAAGAAACTAGGAATAAAGACTTTGCACATTTTCTATGACTCCCAGCTAGTGGTATGCTAAGTTAGGAAAGAGTAATAGGCAAAGAGAGCAAGGCTATGTAACGACCCAAAATTTTCGACTCCGAAAATCCCAGATTGTTAAAGAAAGAAGAAAGAAGAAAGAAGGAAAACAAAAAATAACAACATCTCACATTCGCAGCAGATAAAATATAATAACAAATAATAGCATTTTTATAAAGAAAAGCTGTAATTATTACATTACATACAATTCATCAAAGTACAATCACTTATACATAAACTGGACAGTTATACAACTTGTTCCAGACTACAATCCATACAACTATCAAATACATAGCGGTAAACTCCATACGTTCCTGCCATTCAGCTCGACTCCTAAGCTCCAGAACGTCCTTACCTGAAAATCTGTAATACTCGGTCTGACCCGAGCATTACATCAAAGCAACACCGGGTCAGGCTGGAAACCAGCGTGAGTAAACCCATCTAACAAGCAATACCAATGCATAAAACTTTTAAAAACCCGGGTAACTCATACCTTAATACGAGTTCTTAACTTGCCATAATCAAAATCACATCTTACAATCATATCTAAGCAGTACTACTCAGATTAAATGACTAAGTTTACATCATTTATTTCATTCCAGCCTATTTATTCCAAAATCAAATCCATACAGAATTATTGCAGATTACAAATTGAAGTGGTTTTGGGTATTTACTGATACCTGACCCCGTTCTCTTCGAATCCATTGTCATCTTAACCCAAGTTATTCAAGTGGATACAATTCAATTTTAAATATAGGATGTCACTTTTACACAGTAGGATAACCACATTATTACCGTTCAAACCAAACATATCATATCATAAAATATTTCATATCAGAAATATCAACCAATCATTCATAAGCAAGATGAATTAGTCATACAATTTCTAATTAATTTGGATAAATTAAATTAATTTCATTAATCGCTTTTAATCCTTCTTTCATAATATTAATTAATTTCAACCCATTAATTAATCATCCCTTAATCTCCTCTTTAATTACATTAAGTAAGTAGCCTTTAATAAATAACACAAATTAATTAACCTTTAACTATTCACATTAATTTACCTTTAAGTATTCTCATTAGTTAATTAATTACATTGATCCCAAATTAATTAATTTAATTAATTATCCCATAATCACTTACTTTGATTAATTATCTTTTAATTAATCCCATTTACTGACCAACCCTTTAATCAATTTTCTTGGTTAATCAATCCTTTAATTAATTACATTAAGTAATTAATCCTTAATTACTTCCCTTGAGTAATTTACCTTTAATTACTTTAATCAAGTAATTATCCCATTGGTTAATTATCTTCAATTAATTAACTTTTAATTACTAATTAATTTAACCTTTAATTACTAATTAAATTAATTAATCCTTTAATTACTTACATTAAGTAATCATCATTTAACAAATCACCTTTAGTAATTAACCATTAATTATCCACCTTAATTAATAACGTTAAGCAATTATCTTTTAACTAAAGTAATAATCATTAATTAATTACGTTAAGTGATTAATCCTTAATTAATCATCCTTTAATTAATAGCTTAATTAATCAATCATATTAATAAATAAATCTTTAAATTGATTTCATAAATTATTAACCTTTAATTAATTAATTATCCCCTGATTACATAAGTTAATTAACCATCCTAATACATTAAATAATTTGAACTTTTATTTAAGTACAACTTTTAATTTACCTTAAAACATATAGGATTTAATCTATTAAATAATTATTTAATACAACAATTTGAAAACATTTTAAAACTTTGGAAATTAGTTTAAAACTTGCTAATACCTTGTTAAAAAAATTGGTTTACATTTACTTTGAAACTTACCCAATTTTGATAAGCCTTTAAAACTTATTTACTTCAGCTTGTAAAAATCCCAGACGAAACAATATAATCCCCGAGACAATCCCGTGTCCTCTATCACTTCAACTTCGAGTCAATACCTAAACTACTCGAACCTGCTCCCGAGCGAAATCTTCTTTCCCAAAACCTCAACAACCCAGATAAACTGGCAAACTATGTACGTGCACACATGATCGGAGCACCTCCGACCATTACTACAGACTTCGGCAAGTCGATGGCCACACTCTCTTACGATCCCCCACCACCAGAACATCGAAACGATCCTAGAATGAAATCGAGAAAAGACGAGAAACAATTGAACCAAACCTTATCCATAGATTCGCCAAACACCGTCTCCTCCGACTATTTGAATTCTGGCCATCAAGCCCTGACACTCGCCAGTCCTATATCCCATTTCCCATAAATCCGATCGAGCACGACGTCGTTATTCCGGAGAAATCGACTCGGAAAACATCAACTAACAGATTCAACCATAAACCCTACTATGGCTTTGCCTCACCGCCACGGCAATTGGAAAATCGCCGAAAATGATTTTGACTTGATTCCCTTTTTAAAAAAAAAAAATGGTAATTGATCTTAAGCTTGCTTTGATTTAGCCGTTGAAGTTGTTTGATTTGATCTTTGTACTGATCTGAAACCTGTCTTGAATTTGTTTTGCTCCAGGTTTTCATTTTTTTGAAATGATCCGTTTACTGTTTCAGGTTTTGATTTCTTTTGTTTTTGCTTGATTCAAATTTTTTGATTGAAAGAGTTGTTTGTGTATATTTTTTTTTGTAGTTTCTCAGGTGTTGGATTTGAATAAAATTTTAAATGAAGGAAAATGAAAGATAGGAGTAGATAGATAGGTATATATAACTTATTTTCATTTTGCTTATATCTTAAAAATGAAGAAAAATGATTTATGACACCTGTAAAATTACTTAACATTTGTCATTAGCATGTATTATTTTACTTACATATGTTAATTTTTACTTGTTTAGCTTACATGTGTAATTATGCATGAGATTAATTAATTTTTAAATGCTTATAAAGGTTTTATATTTACTTTACTATTTAATAAATATATTCTTAATTTATATAAATAAAATTCTTCAAAGAAAATAAAATAAAAACTAATTATATTCTAAATAAAATCACATATAACTTATTTAAAATTCAAAAAATATATTTAAGATATATATCTTTTAAATTTCAAATTTTAAATCCAAATTCAAGTTTAAATTAAAATTCAAATTCAAATTTAAAATCCAATTTAAAATCAACTCAAACAAATATATATATATATATATATATATATATATATATATATATATATTTAAAGAAACCCCAAATTCAATTTGTAATTAATAATTCTTTTTTTAAAATTTATTTATCTATTTATAACTATATTTGAAAACATCTCATTATTATTATTATTTGAAAATAACAATTTTATCAATTTTAAATAATTAATAAAGGAGATTATCAAATCTTTTCGTCCACGAACGAAACCAGGATTTATTAAAATACTTAATATCAGTTAAATTTTCTATATGAACATTTTAAAACACTTAAAAATCTATATAATATTGCCAAAATAGTTTTATAAAAATATCATTTTATAACTCGATGTTTCAACAAGTCCATCCTCGTTCTCATAGAAATTCGGTCATACGTTGATCAGGCGTAGGACTGAAAATCTATAAGTACTTAGCAGACCCATTTCCAACACCCAGTGAAAACATTTGGAAAATAATTTTATTGAAAATATAGAAACCATTTTTGAAAATAGAGGAAACATCTTTGGTGAGAATGCTCTGGAAATCATCACCCCCTCCATTGTCGTAGTTAACCCAATGGTTTCGTTTCCATCCCGGCAAAATCCATAGATAACTGTAGGCACTCCGCGCCCCTCGATTAAACCATGGAACCCGCTACAAATCACAGCTGCATCTGGGTTACGTTGCTATCACAGCAAAAAACCATATAACTGTAGGCATCAGCACCCTCGAATTTCGCTGCCAAAACAACGAAACTTCTCCACTCGACCATAGATCGCAGTCTACCAATGTTACGTTGCCATCTCGGCAAAATCAAGCGTAGATCGTTGACACTCACCTCCGTAGGATTTCCGCTATGGTCCACAATAGATCGCAGCGACATCGAGTTACACTGTCGTCACATCATAACCCAAATGCTCATGTAGGCATCAGCGCCCTCGACTTTCGCTACCCAATAATCCTTAGGAACTTCAGTTTGTCCGGACTTCCTCACAGGATTCACTTTAGAGCCTTCCCTTTGGGGCTAAAGGCAGTACCAACCTATGGTACTCCTAAGAAGTTCATTTCAAGGGAGCGCCTTTTTCCCCAAAGCCAATCTCAAAACACTTTATACTATACACATATAGTAATTTCCAAATCATACATCTAGTATGAATCCCATAAAAATCCCTTTTCCCAAAATCGATTATCCCAAAATCAATAATTCTTAAACTAGGCTTTCCAAATTTCCAAAATTGATTTTACCCAAAAATCAAAAGCCTTTCCAAAATCCATAGGTTCCAAAACCTTTTTTCAGAAATCATTCTCATAAAATCCTTCATATATATACATATATAACTTTAAAAATCTTTGGATCACTTCATACTTCAAATATTTTCAAAATCCCTTTTTATCCTAGCTATAGATTCAACAAGGGAAGATTTATTTTATATAATAAAGGTATATAACTTTGTTTATTACAAATCAAATATTCAAATTTGATTACTCTTTTATAAATTTATTAACCATATTACTTTTCGATAAAATGAGTTCTAATCATAGAAATATCCAACTCCTATTTTATTCCACATACATATTCTCAAAACATGCTTCTATTTTCAAAAATCATCTTTCATTACTTTCAAAATTTCCAATATCAATTTCATTCAGACCCGTACGATGTATGCATCTCATCCATACGCAATATCAAATCTGATCGCTCACTCGATCACACAATTTCTCTTCCGAACTAGTATCATCCACTCGACTTTCTAGTGCAGACTCAGATCTGGTTTCTTGATCAAAAACCATCATTATCCTTGCATAGTTATAACTATGATAGAGAATATCCAGAACCAATCAAAAATCCATATCCCGGTTCGTCGTCGAAAATCGAGTGAAAAATCCCAACTCGGATCGATATACTATCTCGAAATTCTATGCTCGAATCCGGATCAAATCACTACGCGAATAGAATAATATACATACATCATGTGTATTTATCTCAAAATTCTGTGCCCGAATCCGGATCAAATCACTGTTCAATTCCCAATCTCCATTTCCAATCAATTTCCAATTCCCACTTTCGTTAAATTGATTCAGTTTCAACTCAATTTAAATTAACTTTAATTTTATCCCAAATTCAAATCAAACCTCACTTCCAATTAATTCAAATCAAATTCAATTTGAACTAATTTCAATTTCAATTCTACTTATGAATTTAATCCTAATTAAATTTTCCATTTAAATTCAATTCCAAGCTCAACTTAAAACCATCTCGAATTATATAAATTCGAATTACATTTTAAATGTTGATTTAATTCTTTAAATCAAATTAATCTTTACTTTTAAATTAACAACTTAAATCTTTAAACCATTTAATTCTGAATCCAAATTTCAAAATTCCATTTTTAAATTATCTTCACTTAAATTATTTCAAAGTTCAAATGAGAATCCAAAAACAATTTAATCTTCAGATTTTAATTTATTATCCATTTTTAACTTCAAAACCAATTCTCAGTTTCATAGATTATTTATAACAATAGAATTATATTAGGATAAATAAACATCCAAATTTATCCAAACACCAATTAACATGCATCCATTTTCAATTTCCAGATCTCAAATCCATTTTGAGATCACTCATAACTCCCATTTTAAATCAACCATTTAACTTCTCAAGTTAAATTTCAATTTCATCTTGAAATTTCCAATTCAGGTTGTTTTTTCTAAACTTATTTAACTTTCCTTAAGTAAAATTCACTTCAGTTTTATCCAGTCAGCTTTACTCAATTTGAATTCCAATTTCAAATTTTAAACTTCATAATAATATCAATCCCATTTATAAGTTCAAAAATTTATCACTTTGGGTTTTCACATCACATTCCAAGTAAAAATTTAACACTTAGCGCTTAGAGTTTAATTCAAATCATCTTTGATTTTATGTATATCCCTCATATATACATATTTATTTCCTTGCACTCCAAGTTATATTTTAAATTTTAAACCTCCTTTGGTTTATTTCAAAGCAAATTCCTTTAAATTTTCAAACAACTCTTTTTTGGAACAGGACCCTTTCATTCAAATATATTAAATAATATTATTTATTATTTCTTTATCACTTTGAAACAATTTTCAAATTTCTAGACCTAGATTTAAAACTTCATAATTAGATCATCTTCAGTTCCAATTTATAAGTCATACTCTCCTAAATGTTTTACTTCCCTGGAACATTTCATTTTGTTTACTCATCAACACATATTTCGTTATTATCTTATTCTGAAAATATTTCTACAAATTTAGGATTTTAATTTTAGTTTGGATCCATTTATCTTATTTATATAGTTTATATTATCCAATTCCTATTTGGTTGTATTTCTATTACCACTTAATTCTCATTATTTTATTTAATTCAAATAATACAACAACCAATTCTTTATATATCAAAAGATAAACTTATATAAAAATCATCTTTAAAATTATTTTATAAGAAAATAACAAATACGCCCTCATATATACTACACTCAACTCATTTTAGGGTACTACTTACCCTATCCTTAATGAGTAAATCCACCAGAGCCAAGGTTCTCGCTTAACCTTCAGCTATGATACCAAATGTAACGACCCGAAATTTTCGACTCCGAAAACCCCAGATTGTTAAAGAAAGAAGAAAGAAGGAAAACAGAAAACAACAACATCTCACATTCGCAGCAGATAAAATATAATAACAAGTAATAGCATTTTATAAATAAAAGCTATAATTGTTACATTACATACAATTCATCAGAGTACAATGACTTATACATAAACTGGATAGTTATACAACTTGTTCCAGACTACAATCCATACAACTATCAAATACACAGCAGTAAACTCCATACATTCCTGCCATCCAGCACGACTCCTGAGCTCTAAAACGTCCTTACCTGAAAATCTGTAATACTCGATCTGACCCGAGCATTACATCAAAGTGACATCCGGGTCGGGCTGGAAACCAGCGTGAGTAAACCCATCTAACAAGCAATACCAATGCATAAAACTTTTTAAAACCCGGGTAACTTGTACCTTAATACGAGTTCTTAACTTGCCATAATCAAAATCAATCTTACAATCATATCTAAGCATTACTACTCAGATTAAATGAAAAGGTTTATATCATTTATTTCATTCCAGCCTAATTATTCCAAAATCAAATCCATAAAGAATTATTGCAGATTATAAATCGAAGTGGTTTCGGGTATTTACTGATACTCGACCCTTGTCTCTTCGAATCCATTGTCATCTTAACCCAAGTTATTCAAGTGGATACAATTCAATTTTAAATATAGGATGTCACTTTTACATTGTAAGATAACAACATTATTACTGTTTAAACCAAACATATCATATCACAAAATATTTCATATCAGAAATATCAACCAGTCATTCATAAGCAAGATGAATTAGTCACACCATTTCTACTCAATTTAGATAAATTAAATTAACTTCTTTAATCACTTTTAATCCTGTTTTCATAATATTAATTAATTTCAACCCATTAATAAATCATCCCTTAATCTCCTCTTTAATTACATTAAGTAGCCTTTACTTAATAACACAAATTAATTAACCTTCAACTATTCACATTAGTTAACCTTTAAGTATTCTCATTAGTTAATTAATTACATTGATCCCAAATTAATTACTTTAATTACTTATCCTATAATCACTTACTTTGATTAATTGTCTTTTAATTATTCCCATTCACTAACCAACCCTTTAATCAATTTCCTTAATTAATCAATCCATTAATTAATTACACTAAGTGATTAATTCTTAATTACTTCCCTTAAGTAATTTACCTTTAATTACTTTCATCAAGTAATTATTCCATTGGTTAATTATCCTCAATTAATTAACCTTTAATTATTAATTAATTTAACCTTTAATTACTAATTAAATTAATTAATCCTTTAATTACTTACATTAAGTAATCATCATTTAATAAATCACCTTTAGTAATTAACCATTAATTATCTACCTTAATTAGTGACATTAAGCAATTATCTCTTAACTAAAGTAATTATCATTAATTAATTACATTAAGGGATTAATCCTTAATTAATCATCCTTTAATTAATAGCTTAATTAATTAATCATATTAATAAATCAATCTTTTAAATTGATTTCACAAATTTATTAACCTTTAATTAATTATTTATTCCCTGATTACATAAATCAATTAACCATCCTAAAACATTAAATAATTTGTACTTTTATTTAAGGACAAATTTTCAAAAGAGACCAATTTTCAAAACAATTTGCAGATATAGGTTGGTTTTGAAACTAATTGCAGAAATAGGCTTGTTTTGGCCAGCTCAGCGATGATCTGGCCGAAGTTTAAAAAAAATATAAAGGGGCACATTTCAGAAATGCGCCCCTATGTATTTGCACTGGCGCATCTGCAGAATGCGCCAGTGCAAATATCCATAGTTTAAAAAATATAAAGGGGCGCATTTCTAAAATGCGCCCCTTTGTGTTTGCACTGGCGCATCTACAAAATGCGCCAGTGCAAATACTTTCTGGCCAAACCTGGACAGCAAACTATATATTTCAATTCGAATTCGAATTAAAATACACAAAATCGAAATTCAATTGGACCATCTTAAGTGATAACAAACATTTATCAATATGCAAGCCAACGAATAAAACTATCATTAAATAAATTCCTGCATAACATAATTAAATTCCGATTACATTCGAATTAAAGCAGAAGTTATAGTTCGATTACAAAAGCAAATTAATAGTAAACTAAAAATAGGAGTGCTCATGGTTGAGTTGGATCATCTTGAGTAGGTGGAGGTTGAGAAGGTCCAGCAGGTTGCGATTGGTGTGTATCCTGCCTTCTTTTAGTTCTTCGCTCTCTAGTCCGCATAGCTTGTTCGGAAGAGCTTGGCCGTGTTAATCGATTTCTAAAAAGGAGCGTGTTCATCGTTATCATCGTCATCTTCTTCTTCCACCAAAGATGCTTCGTTAATTTCATTTTCTTTCTCATGATTAATTTCAAACTCTAGCGCTTCATTGTTAACTTCCATATTATCCATCCATGACATATCATTATCCATTGAAGCAATTTGCATACTATCTATATGCGGTGAACTACGACCTCCATCATCATTGTTAACCTCTCTAACATTTGTAGGAACGGAGTGTAAAAATTGATCATTTGCCAATCTAGAGCTTGAACCACCCGGATGCATCGTAGAACTGTGAAAAAAATAGTATGAGATCAAAACGCTATAAATTTCAACTACTCGAATGTAAATACTTTAACAAATTACTTACATTGTGTTCACACAAGTAGGGAATACTGGACTTGGAATGCTCTGATAAGGATAACTCGGAATAGTACCAAGAATTTGAGTAGAATGTTGGTTCAAATTAGTGGTATTTGCATCTTCAAAATGTCTCAACTCCTCTTTTATTACAAATAATTCGATCACTTTCATATTAACGGAAAACATAGCATCGACATCTTCATCATCATTTACGTCGATAGCAGAAGATCCAGAATCAGTTACCCACTTGCTTACTAGTTTTACATCATATTCTTGTGAATTAATTTTTGTCACCCTATACACCGTTTCTTTTAGTTCATGATAGGAGCAAAAAATTTTAACCTTCGACCCTTTTTGTTTACCACCAACATATACCGGTGTAATGTTTTCTTTTATAGCCAATTTTCCATCAAAGTAGCAAATTATTGGGATGAAATCTGACATACTTCTAAAAAAGAAAACATTATTAATTTTAGAACAATCAATTACTACACAAATACTAATGACATAACAAAGCATAAAAATGAAAGGATGGACATGTGAAAGTTAGAATATGAAAATCCCCAAAAATTAAGCTAGGGTTTGAGTTTTTACCTTCAAATTGATGCCAAGTAGCTGATAGAAATAATCCGACTAGTAATCCTTGTATATTTTGGAGATTTAAGTAGATATTGATCAATTTTTGAGTTGAATGGAAGGAAGGTTCGGAATTGGAGTTTGGAGTAGACTGTTTTGTTTTAAATAAAAAAAGTGAGTTGGGTACATTAGTATTTTGCTTTCTGTTTTGTGCAGAGATTTGCATTGGCGCATTTTGCAGATGGGCCAGTGCAAATACATAGGGGCGCATTTCTGAAATGCACCCCGTTATATTTTTTTTAAACTTCGGCCAGCTCATCGCTGAGCTGGCCAAAACAAGCCTATTTCTGCAATTAGTTTCAAAACCAGCCTATATCTGCAAATTGTTTTGAAAATTGGTCTCTTTTGAAAATTTGTCCTTTATTTAGTTACAACTTTTAATTCACCTTAAAACATATAGGATTTAATCTATTAAATAATTACTTAGTACAACAATTTGAAAACGTTTTAAAACTTTGGAAATTTGTTTAAAACTTGCTAATACCTTGTTTAAAAACTCGGTTTACATTTACTTTGAAACTTACCCATTTTTGATAAGCCGTTAAAACTAAATTACTTCAGCTTACAAAAATCCCAGACCAAACAATATAATCCCCAAGCCAATCCCGTGTCCTTTCATCACGTCAACTTCGAGTCAATACCCAAACTACTCAAGCTCGCTCCCGAGTGAATTCTTCTTTCCTAAAACCTCAACAACCTAGATACACTGACAAACTGTGTACGTGCACACACGGTCGGAGCACCTCCGACCATTACCGCGGACTTCGGCAAGTTGATGGCCACACTCTCTTACGATCTCCCAGCACCAGAACATCGAAACGATCCTAGAACGAAATCGAGCAAAGACGAGAAACAACAAAACCAAACTTAATCCATAGATTTGCCAAACACCGTCACCTCCGACTATTTGAATTCTCGCCATCAAGCCCAGACACTCGCCAGAGTCCTTTGTCCCATTTCCCCTAACTCTGATCGAGCACGACGTCGCTATTCCTGAGAAATCGACTCGGAAAACATCAACTAACATATTCAACCCTAAACCCTACTATGGCTTTGCCTCACCGCCACGGCGATTCAAAAAATGTGACACCATTTTTTCCAGTCCGCCTACCCATGATCTCCCTCTAACTCCAACCCCAACGTCACCATTCCACGTGATCGTCGAAATTCGACGAGAAAGAAAATATTGATCAACTCTAAAATTCTTTCCAAATATAAACTTAAAATTGATGAAACCCTTATGTAAAATCATTATTTCCTTAAACGGACTTTATTATGGAATCAAAATATGAATTTATGATGATCGAATTTTTAATAATATTTGCTTTTTACTGTAAATTTTCATCTTTGAAAAGGTTACTCAATATAAATTCTTGAAACTATTTTTACAATTGATGTTATAATCTTATAATCAAATTTTATTTAGAAGTCAAACTCTAAAAAGAATTAGAGTAAGATTTTTGGATTTTGAAAATAATTTGAAAACCTGTAATCAATAGCAGAGGCATATTTTCCTGTTCCCAGTCATTCATACCCAAATTTTTCACATTTATATACATACAAGCATAATATACATATATACAGACATTTTCCCTTATTAAACTCCAAACTTTGATTACATGCATCAGGTTATTTCAACAAATTAAAGGTTTAAAAAGAAATAGTTAATCAACTGACAGAGAGATATATAAATGTAACAAACATACATACTTAACAACTTCATATTTTTAAGCATGCAAACCTAATTTTATTCATGCAAAAAAATAACACATCATCTTTTCAAACATCATTCATATGCATCGATTTTAATAAAAAATTAAGACTTGATTTTACTCACCTGAAAATTGAAACAGAGGACTATTTTGAGCCTGGAAATGATTTTGACTTGATTCCCCCTTCTTTTTTTAAAAAACATGTAATTGATCTGGAGCTTGCTTTGATTTAGCTGTTGAAGTTGTTTGATTTCATCTTTGTACTGATCCGATACCTGTCTTGAATTTGTTTTGCTCCAAGTTTGCTTTTGTTTTGAAATGATCTGTTTACAGTTTCAGGTTTTGATTTCTTTTTTTTTTTGCTTGATTCAAATTTTTGGACTGAAAGAGTTGTTTGTGTATATTTTATTTGTAGTTTATCAGGTGTTGGATTTTAATAAAATTTTAAATGAAGGCAAAATGAAAGATAAAAGTAGATTGATAGGTATATATAACTTATTTTCATTTTGCTTATATTTTAAAAATGAAGAAAAATGATTTATGACACTTGTAAAATTACTTAACATTTGTCATTAGCATGTATTATTTTACTTACATTTGTTAGTTTGTACTTATTTCGCTTACATGTGTAATTATGCATGAGATTAATTAATTTTTAAATACTTATAAAGCTTTTATATCTACTTTACTATTTAATAAATACATTCTTAATTTATATAAATAAAATTCTTTAAAGAAAATAAAATAAAAACTAATTATATTCTAAATAAAATCACATATAACATATTTAAAAATTCAAAAAATATATTTAAGATATTTATCTTTTAAATTTCAAATTTTAAATCCAAATTCAAATTCAAAATTCAATTTAACAACTCAAATAGATATATATATATATATATATATATATATTCAAACAAACCCAAATTTAATTTCTAATTAATAATTCTTTTTTTTAAATTTATTTATCTATTTATAACTATATTTAAAAACATCACATTATTATTATTTGAAAATAACAATTTTATCAATTTTAAATATTTAATAAAGGAGATTATCACATTTTAAATTGCTTGAAATTCTGGGATATCACAAGCTAGCTCCTTATCTAAACCGGGTTCTTTAGTTGCTTAATGACTTTGAATACTATATGATAGCACATATTCCTAGAGACCATAATAAAAAGGCCGATTCACTGGCTAAGGTGGCTAGTTCTAAAGATGCGCAACTCATGAACTTTGTTCCAGTGGAAGTTCTTTTAGCTCAAAGCATCTACCAGATGGACAGTTGATTGGATCCTAGAGACTGAACCTAAAAGGAAGTCATAAATGACTTCAATTTGGAATTATATGCAAAGAGGGATTCTTCCGGAGAGAAGAAATGAATGACGAAAAGTTCTTCGCCAAGCTTCGAGATACATCATGCAAGAAGGACAATTGTACCAGAAGGGCTTCTATATCTCCATGCTTTGGTGTATCACTCATGACGAGGCCAAAATAATCCCAAGGGATGTTCACAAAGGAGCTTGTGGCGACCACACCAGGGCAAATCTTAGCGAAGAAAATTCTTTAATATGGGTATTTCTAGCCAACCGTCAATAGAGATGCGGCTAATTATACCCTAAGGTGTGACAAGGGCCTGAAATTTGCTAAAATTCAAAAAAACCCATCAACTAAAATTACTCAAATGGTCGATCCCTGGCCATTTGCAGTTTGGAGCATCAATATCATTGGTGTTCTACCGATATTTAAACGCGGCGCGAAGTACGCCATCGTGGCACTTGATTACTTACCAAATAGACTGAGGCAAAGCCATTAGCTACTATTACCACGAAGAAAGTAATCAACTTTGTAATTCAGTATATTGTCTGTCGCTTTGGTGTTTCACAAGCAATCATTACTGATAATGGGACCCAATTCGACAACATGGAATCCAAGGATTTATGCAGCTGACATCACATAGAGAAGAAATTTGCAGCGATAGCACTCCCTCGAACAAATGGGTAGGTCAAAGCTGTAATTTTTTTTATCAAGTTCATTCTTAAGAAGAGATTAAAGAAGGCCATGTAATAAGATAATACTGCCATGTAATAAGATAATACTGCCATTTTCCATCTTTTATGAAATAAAACGGCTTTTCCTGGCTGGAAATATGTCTCTCCTTTATTCAAGAGTTGTGACTTGACCGACTCAAATGAATTTGCATATGATTAATGTGGATATGCAGGTACCTAGAGATTGGTGCCATCAAACTTTTATGGCCCCTGATTGGGCCCATGAATTCCCTTTTGGTGTCCAGAGATTGATGCTAACCAACTCTTGCCTTCGGATTGGAGGCAAGAATATAAACTCAAGCCAGACATGACATGACTGTCTACACGCTAACTTTCATCCCTAGACTGAAGGCATGAGTATTAACTAAATTGACATGACCGGACCATCCATCAGCTAACTCTTGTCCTCGGGTTGAGGGAAGGAGTATAAACTCTAATTGGATGTGACATGACCGTTCATGCACAAAAACTCACCCTCAATGTGAGGGTAGGAGTATTAATCGAAACATACATGATATGACTGTTCATTCGCTCAACTCTTGTCCTCAGATTGAGGGCACAAGGATAAACTAAAGCAGACGTGACAAGACCGTCCAATTCTTAACACTTTCCCCAGAATAGGCGAAGCCAAAGATCCAAGCGTGGCATAGGTGGTATCTTACTTTTGAACTTCGATTCGATGCCCGGAGTTAGGAGCGATTGGAAGTGTACATCCTGGATGATGATGTGCAAACTGTGATAAGTCAATTCAGATTAGTGCCTAGAGTTTGGAACAATCTGGTGTCGTGATCTTGGAAAAGGATACCGGTACTGCTGTTCTAAGTTGTTTACTCCGACTAATACCTAGAGTTTGGCGCTTCAACAATTACTCTGTGTTCATAAGAACAACGAAAGGCAGGTAAATCATAGAATGGGCTAAAGGATTTAGTCCGATAATAATAATTAAAAGGAATAGATCGCAAGTACATTGAATAGAAATTGTATTTCTTAAGTACTTAGATAAATCCATACAAGGAGTAAACGAAACAAAAACCTTTGTTATTCATATGAAATTTGGAAAGCCAAGTATAAGTGTTATTGACACTAGAAACAAAATGAAAACACGAGGACCGAACTCGCACAAAGCCGGCCAAAAACCAAAATAGACTACGACTACCATTAAAAAGTAAGCCTATCTGCACTAAAACAAGCAGGTTCTCGCTTCTTCAGTTTTGTTTTCCTTTGTTTCCTTTCGGAGCTGGGAGAAACATCGCTCGAGCTTTCACCTTATCTTTTCCCTCCCCTTCCTCCACTTCCTTTACCTTGGACAGAGTGCTTTGTAATGATCCAATAGGCACGCTTTAGGCGCTACCAGGTGGAGGAATATGGAACGGAGAAAAAATAGTTTTCCCGGGCAAGGCAATGGATATAGGAGGAGGAATAACTTCAAATTTCTCCTGCTTGACCTCTGTGGAAAGGAGGATGTCTTTTTCAAGTTCCTACTTGAGCTCGTGCATGGTGGGACCCAACAGAGGGTTGGAGACACCAGCGATAA
The DNA here is from genome assembly GCA_030765085.1 of Allium cepa. Lineage (NCBI taxonomy): Eukaryota > Viridiplantae > Streptophyta > Magnoliopsida > Asparagales > Amaryllidaceae > Allium > Allium cepa. Next base: position 209,755,776 of record CM060943.1, read on the forward strand.
CAACATCTTCGTCAATCTAAGTTTCTTGAGTCCCACCGGCTTCTTCATAGAACAAACCATTGATTATTCGCTCATCAAGGATGGGAGTATCATCAATTGGGACAGTTGAAATCATTGTTCAGTTTGTGACAGTAACTGATTCTATTATAGGCACTTGCAGTCCTAGCTGGGAGTCCTTGTCGAGAAGCAAAGTAAAATGGGATGACCTGAAGCTTGGGAAATAAAGAGAGAAAGATAGGCTATGTTAATCGACGACATGTCGATTTTCTGGAAAATAGGAGAAGTCAATGAGAAACCTTCTTCGTTTTAAAGGTTTGCACGAGCCGAAGTGCCGCTGGAGTTCCTCTCAAGAATCGGAGAGAAGACGGTAGGCCTGTAGATCTCAGGCCTCTAAGGATCATACCCAGGTGTCGGAGCAGATTGGAACCCAAATCTTTGGATGGTAGTAGCATTATATGGCATTAATATGGAGCCTTTGCCCAACTCTTTATGCTTGTTGAGGCAAGCTCTGGATGAAGGATAAGCTAGTCATCTTTTAAAATATTGGGCTCATCTCTTATCAAGACTTCTCTCTCCAACTGTTGCAAATTCACCTCGATACCATCAAGGAAAGCCTTTTCTTATTCAATGGCTCGCTTCTAAGTGAAGGTGAGGATTCTGGTATAATAGTCATTTAGTCACTTTAGATTTGAAATTTGAGCACATTGGCATTATATTGGTCCAGCAGCGGTTCAAATTTCTCCATCACGCGCTCTTCTGCCCACTATTCCATGGCCTCAACTTCTCTTTTGACAAGTACGTCAATATCTTTAACATGCTTGAGCGCTTTGTATTTTTACTCCCTGGCATGAAGCAACTCTTCACAATGAGTCTGAGCTTGTTGGAGCGCCTCATCATTTCTTTTGTTTCACGCGCTAGTTTGATTTTTATCTCATTCGCATTTCTTCTTGCGGTATCCCTCTCCATTACCAGAGCATTGTTTTGGTGGAAATCCTTCTCCATTTCATCTTGATGCTTAATCCGCTCCTCTTCCAGTGCCTTGGTGGCCTCATCGGCCTTCTTCTTGGCTTTGGCTTGAGATGTTCTCAATTTCTCGACCTTGGTATCAAGATTAGCAATGATTCTCTTATGACCAGCTTCGATGAGCCTTTGATTGTCAATCTCTAGTAATCGATGGTCATCTTTTGTGAACGTCGATCACAGAATCGATGGTCATCTTTTGTACGACAGCTTAGATCTCTTTTAGATTAGGCACAAACAAACGGCCATCAAAGCAAAAGTTTGGAAATTCTTCTTCTAGTTTGCCCATTTAGTTATTAGCCCCAAGCTGTTCATCCAAAGTGATAGTTCGACTATAGCAGTTTCTTTGCCCAGCCTGTGCTTAGAAGTTTCAGACCATCTTATGATACCTACGATTAGAGGACCGACTAGAGTGAGAAGGCACTGAAGGTTGCACAAGGATGGAAGCCAGAGAAGGGGCACGAGAAACGTCACCATGTAGAATGTCATTGTGACGATCAGGTTGCATGTCTAGACCTCTTGGAAGAAGTGATCTGGACCTAGGATGATGTTTGGAAGCAGAGCCATGTGATGAACGATCTCTGCCATGACTGCTTCTATCTCGGCTAGAACGATAGCCTGATTCATAATCGCGATCGCTTCCTTGGCGGTACGAGCTCGACTGAGGCCTTTGTGCTTGGGATGCTTTCTCCTCCATAGACCGATAAATGTATTTTCTTTTCTTCATAGATCCCATAAGGGAAATAAGGACAAGTTAGATCCAACAAGCGAGGACATAGATCAAGTGTGAGTATTGTGAAGTGCATGATCACGTGAGTGTCATAGTATCTTCCTGACGAACCGTGGTTTGGAGCTTTACTCATGGGAGTAACCTCTCCCATACCTGTAGGGTTGAAATCCTTACCAGTGTGAATGGGGGAGTCAGTGCACTCAATACTCATATTACCGATATCGAAAGAACCAAACTCGGTAGTAATTGGCCCTAAGCCAGTGAATAGGAAGGTATGGCTCATTTTTGAAGATCTTTTGGGTTCAAGATCGTCCTAACGTAATATTTTTGTAATTTTGAAAATCTAAGTATCGGAGTTATACTGACTCCTAAGAACATCTACATTCAAGTCAAAAATAAGTTATAAAAGATTAAAGTGGACGCAGGACTTGCTTTGCCGAACCACTATAAATTATTGTGTATTCTCTTTCCCTCATTTTTCATTTTACTTTCTTCATATTTTATTCTCTACATAAACTCTTAGATGTTCTCCCCATTTTTGGTTCAAACATAGACAAAATCGATATTTTTATAACTAAAGCAATTTTTAATATTAAAACCCTTATTAGTTAATTAAATAATAAATCAAACCCTTATTAAATAATATATAAATCTTCATAAAGTCCTAACTAAATCTAATTAAATTTAACCTAATCACTGATTAATTAATAATTAAACCTTTTTTAAATAAACTAATAATTAATCTTTAATAAATAATTATATAATAATTAATCCATAATTAATAATTAAATAATAATTAACTTTTAAGTAATTGAATAATTATAATTAACTTACTTGATTAACACTTAAGTACTAGTTACCTTTGTTTATTAATGATTAAGTACTAATTACCTTACTTACTTAATTAAATAATCATTAATTAAATAAATAAATAATTAAAAACAATTGCTTTTAATTACTTAATATATGTTAGAAAACACTTTTCTAAAAAATCTTAATTGAAACACTAGTTAGATTTTCAAAACTGGTTTATCTTACGAACTTCATCCATAGCGACTATTGGTATACGTTTCATAATATTCAAAGCTTGTCTAAACTTCCAAATAGGTTAAAAAAGACTTTCCCTTTATGTTTAAATGTACTTTATAACCATGTATGACTTTTGTAAACCAAATAAAAGTAAAGTTAACACTTATGAAAACTTTTCCGAAATCACTTAATAAAAGTGACCTTTAAACAAGTAAAGTATTTCGATGTCGTCAGATGCTAAGATATACAACACATAACATAACATTACATCACCATAATATAAGCAATATTTCTAATATATATACATACCATAATTTACATAACCAAGCGAAGAGCACAACTTGTATACTAATTTAACTTTATTTAACTTCATATTCAAAACTATATGTCGTTATAAATAAGCATATATAATTGCATCCAAGTCAACATTATTATTACACAAACAAACATCATATTTACACCCAAATAAAGTATATAAAAAAGTTTGGAAAACTAAGTGTAGGCGAGAAACTTTACTAACCAAAAGTCGATGAAACTAAGCGAACTTTCACTATGGTTTGAATACGACCCACAACTTCGCTTTCCCTTAGGAAAAAGGAGTCTTTGGTGATTTAAGTGTTAAAAAGTGCTCGGTCAAGAGGGATTTAGGTTCATCTAGGAGGAGGTGAAGGTGATGTGGATCTGTTTTTGTGAAGGAGGAGTGATGAAATGGGAAAGGAAGTGTTTAAACAAGGTTTTTGAGTTTTAAAAAGTGTATGAACTAAGGGTTTTAACTCTAAAAATTTAGGAATCCATTAGAGCTTTTCTTAAAAGATCAAAGGAAGTTTTATAAAGAAGGAATGAAATGATAAAAATGAGAAAAACTGTTAGGAATTTGTATATATACAAAGTGAATAAACTAAATTACCAAACTTGCCTTAGGGTACATAACACCCACTTATATTTTTCCACCTCACTCTCCATACTCCCTATTCCCATATGAAGTTGGTCCGTCTTCATATGTTGAGCCAATATTTAATAATAACCAAGTTACTTTATGTTTAAAAAAGATATATTATGTCACTTTATTTTACATTTTAAATTTCGTTTTATATTTACATAAAAAGTAATATCACTTTGTTATATTAAGTAAAAACACATACAGATATACATATACAGACTTAAAATGTGCTAAATTATTTATAAATGAAAGTGAATATCTAACTCAAATATGCATAATGTTTTTCGACAACTTTTGGATGTCGAAAATTCGAAAAACGCATCTTCTAATTTTCTTTTAATTAATTATTTTTGTAAAAAAATTTGAAAATCATTTCACCATCATTAGTTATTATTTAAAAGGAGTTTATTTTAGATATAAAATCCATTAATTAATTATTAAAAATATATTTAAATATTCATATTTAAAGTGATTAAATCCTAGGTCATTGCATGATGATTTTATAAACTGTCAAAAGATGTGGTCTTGAAGTCATCGAAGTTGATTAGGGCCCTCAAGAGTTGGTAAAAGACAAGCCGTCAAAGGTAGATTAAAGGGGTTGACTGATACAGGCCATCGAAGGTTGATTAAAGCCGTCGAGTGTTGATAAGATGCAAGCTATCGAAGGTTTATTAAAGTCGTCGAGGGTTGGTAGATACAAACAATGGAAGAATGATTAAAGACATAGAGGATTGACTAAAAAAATCTATTAGAGGTTGAAATATTCAAGCCTTTGAAGATTTATAAACCAAACTATCAATGGTTGAGGTGTTTGAGCCATCGCATGCTGAATTTATGAGCCTTTGTATGATGAAGATAAGTAGTTATTGCATCTTAAGATTATAAAACTATCGCATGATAAAAATAGGAAGCTATTGCATGTTAAGTTTATAAAGCTATCACATGTGAATAATCAAGGTCATTGAATGATGAGAAATTAATCTAAAACCGATGTTCAACTTCCATATATTGTAGTGCAGTAGTGTTTCCACACCAAAAGGATATGAAAAAAGAGGAAATAGGCAACATTCAACATCAAGGAATGGCAATGATCCTTATAAAGAGGTAGTGTATAAGTGTGAAGGGAGTTCTATATAATAAAGCTCCAAAGCACTCATACACAACCTTTCCACGTTTGCTGCTAGTGCTACTATGACCAATAGGTGATTCGCATGCACTACTATAGCCCTAATATGATGACAAATGGCTCCATCAAGACCATCCATCTTGTCAAGTCACTAAACTACTTCAACTACAACCGGTTAATCCGGACGAGCCATACCACTCTCCAACCACTATAAATAGAGATCCATCCCTACTTAAGAAGTGGCTCCTCCCTTCTATCTTTTTCTTACATAAATCATTATTTGGGACTTGACTTTCTATGCTTTCTTGAGTGCTTGAGACCTCTTTTAATAGCCGATGAAGAAGAAGATGACTTAAACATAAGGACCCTTAGAAATAAGAATTTGGATATTGATTTCATTCCTGATCTTTGAACTAGAACAAAGGAGATGACTTGTATGTTTTTCATATTAACCATTGGATAATGAATATTGCATATGTACTCGAATTTATATTATTTGCATATGAGAGAAGATTGACTTGAACTTTGGAAATTTGTACATTTTGGAATTTTTGGATTTACATTATTTTGACCATGAACATATGTGGAATTTTATTTGAAATTTACTTCTTTTAAAAAAAATTGATGTTAGGCCTAGTATTGGTTTAACATTTTTGGTGCTTTAATTGAGCGTTGGACTAAAGGACCCTTGATTTTCCAAAAATGACCAAAATAAACTTAACTTAAAAAAAAATTAAAAAACTAAAAATAATTTTAAAAAATAGCACAAATTTATGTGAACATGTTGGTCAAAGAACTTTTTAAATCAGATTATTATTTAAGAGGAAATCAATTTTGGAAAGTTTTAAAATTTTAAAGTTAAAAATATTAACTATCAACTGCTTGCATTCGCATATGATAGCTCCATCCTCCTTCACGCATGGTAGCTCCTTCACCTCACCACATGACAACTCCATCTCCTCGTGATAGTTAGTCCTCTTCAATCTTTGTCATCAACTCATAATTGCTCCTCAACCGATGATTATTGACAGCTACTCAACCCACGATGATTACTCCTCTTCAACCTTCAACATCAACACACAATGACTCTTTAGGTGATAGCTCCATCCACCTTCACCTTACGGAAGGTCCTTTACCTCATGATAACTCAATCACCACATGACAACTCAATCACCTAGCGATAGATCCTCCTTTTCAATTTTCGATGCCAACTCACGATGGCTCCTTAGCCAATGGTCGTCAAGTCGCAATGCTCCTCGTCCATTAATCTACAACTAGCAACAACCTGTACACCATCTTTTTTTAAGTAGAAATGGGATAAAAAGCATCGAAACATTGTTTATATATAAACGCGAAGTTCATCTATAGCACCTACTCCGACTAGTTCGATTGCCATCGATTTCCTAAAGACTCGAGCCTAAGGAATTACCAACTTGAAGAGAAACCCTTACAAACCTAAGCCCTAACACCGACTGCTTCAAATCGACCATGGCCACCATGAAAAATGTTGTCCCATTAGGGTTTTTTTCCTGAAAACCAAACCTTGATCAAGGCACGAATTCCCCATAACCAATATACTAAAAAATCAAAGGATACTACCAAAAAATAGTTCAAACCAATCTTCTACCAATGGAAAGAGGCGCCTTGATTTTTAAGGAAAAGAAGACGTTGGAATAATTGAAAACATGAAGGCAGTCGTTGGCACTTCTAGGCAAAGTTCTGGTCAATTATCAATGATTTTGAAAAATCAGACACCGTGGATATAAAATAATTGACAAAATCTATAAGTCTAATGATCAATTTAGAGAATGGAGCTATTGATCAAGAATTGGTAAATGAATGGCCATGATTGGCCATGTCTATTTGTGAAAATTCGTGTACGGATAGCCTTTGATAAAACAAGTATTGATGGAAAGATCTCAGGAAATATATGAATAACGACGAAGGTCGTTCGCTCATGTCTATCCGTATGCGAGAGAAATTGCAAGTTGAAGTTCGAAAGATTGATAACGATCATTTTGAAATTCAAAAATTCAAAATTTTTAAGGATTCGAAGTAATTAAATATAAGTTGAAATGAAAAATAAAGCAAACAAGACAAATGATTTTTGAAAGTGAATGTATATTAAAAACCAATTAATCGCTTTGAAAAACAACATAGAAGATATCATAATAAAATGACTTTGATAAAAGGAGTAGATGCGATAACAAAATCAATGAAATTATAAACTACTTATATTTGTCTCAAACATATCAATTAAGTGTTTATTATCAAATTGCATCATATAATATTATAAGCTAAAGAATATATATTGACCATTTGCATTGAGAATCTCGTTGATTTAATAATCGAGACTTTTAGTTTCTTTGCAAGTAAAAAGGACATGAAGCTATGAGATTCGGGTTTTATTATCGAACGAAAACAATGAAGGTTGGAATATTATTCTCTTAGTTATTGGGTTAAATGATGAAACAAGAGAATCTCCTCTATTATTTTTAAGCATTGATTTGGGTTTCTTGTTAAGCAATGGTGGATTTCTTTATAGACTTCTAATTTTCTTACTCTCATGCGATGATGGATTTCTTCATATTGTAGACTCCTAATTTTATTACTCTCATGCTATAATGGTTTTTTTATTATATGGACTTCTGGTTCTCTTGTCATAATAATCATTTGGACGATAAAACTTCTATTAGTGAAGTATTTTAATTTTATTGTCATTAACAAGATTTTAGGGATAAAATGTTATTATAGCCTCCTATTTAAGAAATCTTCAATTCCCAAGCTTAGAAAAATGAAAGCAAGGGTTATCGAGTATTCAGGACCCCTTACCATCAAAGTTGTGAATCTACAAAGCTCCAGATTATTAGAACTAGAACAGCCCGTAGCGGAAGTAATGGGTCATTTTTTTTATTATCATTTTAGACCTTTGTTGGGCCTATGAATTCAAATTATGTAGAACATTACTAAATTATTTTAAATAAATTCCTTATTTTATTTAAATTTATAATAATTTTTTTATTATGTAATAAATATTATTATATACACATATTATATACACATATTCGCATGTGCATGTGTAACATAGTAATCCATGCAGGATATAACATGCCCACGTATAGATGCTACAATTTACACCACAACGGATATGTTAGCTCATCTAATATTTAAATATAATGTCCAAATGTATGTTTATATATTTTTATTTCATGTATACAAAATATTGCACTATATATATGTATGTATGTAAATTTATGTTTCATTTTAAAATTATTTTATTAAAAAATAAAAAAAAATACATTTATGCATGTGAAACTTATAAAAAAAATACATGTCTATAAATAAATATATATATATATATTAAAATCATATAAATTACATCAAAATTTAGTTATTTATTTCATTAGAAATTCAAAATCAAAATCTAAAATATTAGTATTTTTTATATTTAATATATATATATATATATATATATATATATATTTGAGTGTGTGTGTTAATGTCTTATAAAATTAATAATATATATAATTAAAGAAAATATACGTAGGAAATAAAACACACATGCACATGCCTATTGTATAGCATACGACAATATGGTTTTTTTTATTTTAAATAAGTAAATAAATATTTCCATACAGAAAAATTAATATTAACTAATAAAAATTATTTTTACAAGATAATTTGAAATTTAAATATTCTAGTAAAATCTCGAAGATATTATGAAATTTAAATATACATATACATACATATATATAAATATTATGATTTAAAATTAATTTTCAAAACAATTTATTAATTTTGAAAATTAATTAAATTATGTAAAAAAAATCTTTTTTATTACTGAAAATAATATTAGATGTAAATTTAATTTTATGAAATTCAAAACATATTTTATAACATACATATGTAATAATGTTATTTATTTTTGTAATTAAATGACTTAAATAATATTCAAATATTAAATGTATATATTATTTTAATTCAGTCAAAAAAAATTTAGGTACAATATTAATTATATAAAATTTTGAAACCTTATTTTATCTAATACATAATTTAATATTCGAATTATAAAGCTTATATAAATAAAATGGTGAGTATTAAATTAATATTAATTTAAAAAAAAATTATCACGCGCAATATGTATGCATGAATAAACATATAACCAATTTAATTGTTATAATATAGCGATATAATAGAATCGTCGCTTAACTAACAAAACATTATACATGATATAAATATTATCTACACATTAGTAATCATTGGTAGATCAAAAATTTACTTTATCACCAATGCCTATAAATACACCTTAAAACGATGAGATCTACTCCTTGAACTTATTTCCAATCCAGTAGAGTGCTAATCCCTGAACTGATGACCGCCAGCTATCGAATAATATCTGTTTTACTTTGATTTGACTTTGGAAGTAGAGAAATGGGAAGGATTGAAATTCGGCCAAAGATAGGGGATAAGGAGGCATCAAAAAGTTCTCTATTGAGATATTGGAGACAAGCTAGGATCTAGATCTCTTTTTATCTCTTACCAATTCTCTATGTCTTATCCATCCAAACCTTAGCCCATCCAACCATCAGATGGTCGCCTCTATGTTGCTCCATCTTGGCCAATCCTATTAGCACACATATGGGCTTTAAGCCCGTTTAAAGCGCGAACAAATTATGTTGCATTTAAATCCAATTTAAATGCATATCGATATCATATATCGACTAATATATTTATAACTATTATAAATACATATAACAATAGTTTTTCGTCAAATCAAAATAAATTTTATAACTAATATTTCATAAATATTGATTAATTTAATTAATTTATAACAATTACAAATTAATTAAATCATTCGGCCAAAAGAGTATTGAACTTTCGGTTGTGTGACCTATTATATGTAAATTTGGTCAGTAATTAATATTGAACTACTCGAATATTAACGTTCAAACATAACTAAGATGATGATGTGACATTTTGGACAAATTTATCACTTACTTGATTTCGGTAAAATCCAATTTTACTTTGTTAAGCGTTAGCCGATTATGACTATTATTTACACCAATTCTCTTCGTCAAAACCATACCACTTTGAACTTATGGAATTTGGTAATGGTCAAAATTACAATATTGTTATAATCAACTCTTATAGACCAAACATAAAGTCTTTGGTTCAGTAATAAAAAATTATTAATCGAAATGCTATGTCCAGAGACTTTGACTTTGAGTTGACTTCAGTTGACCGTGATACTAACCTCGTATAACTGATGAGATGTATCTTCTCTTGAATAGTGTTTCACTTCTGGTGCTTCCACTCAACCATTCTATGGTCGTTCAATGGACATCATGCCACAATTTAACTATAATCAAAGCATAGTTCCACATTGAAGATCAATAGTATTCTCAAGTTAAGAGAACTGTGCATATCATCATATCGATATTTTCTATTTGCTTTTAATTATATTAACCAACATAAAGCTATCAAGTGAGTCATTCCACAGTTATCTGATAATTATCAGTACACAACCCCTTGGTGCCTTCAGTAGCATGAGTAATACACTGATCAACATTTAGAGACCATTTACGTTAGTCTCAACAGATGTATCGATATCCAATCTCGTTACATCTTGACCGGGAACATTTAAAATGATATATTTATTTTCACGATGATAAATTACTCACAGTTACACGACTTTGTAACTATTATCACAAAACATATTATTTATGGATTTTCTATTAAATATACTTTTAATTAAATTAATTAATTAATATAACATGTTATGTCAAGTATATAATTAAAAAACACCTTTCATTTTGAACAAGATTGGTTATCGAGTTAGATATATGTAACAAATTATATATTTGCTCCTGGGGAATACTACTAATGCTATTAATCTCCCAATTGCACTTGGGATCGATTATGAAATCTTATTCCAACTTATCCCATCAGTTTCATCAAAACCAATCAGGCCTAATGAATAGGTATGTTGTTATGCTTCCATTATCTACTCTATCAATCAACTCTCCCCAATGCTGATAAACTGTTTTACCATGTGGAACAATTTGGAGTATGTCTTTCGACTTCTAATATGTTCTAAGTTCTATGACGAACTATATCATGAAATTATTATCATATAACAATGTTATGGGGTTCTTAACATTTGGAATCATACTTGGCTCGATTATAAATTTGTGCATTTATTATATATACATTGCTTTTATTATATATACATTGCATTTATTATGAAGCTATTCAAGTCAATGTAGTAGGCCTTCTCATTAAATCAGCCTCAATCTACATTATTTGGAACATTCCAACTTAAAGATTCTTAATTTGAATTTATTATTGACATATTATACTTAATATCACTTACGAAATTTGAGTTCGAACAATCCTTCATAAGGAGTTCCTTGTTTCTATAAACAATTCTCTGGTATTTCATAAATATACGAGAACGCCTCAAACAACCATTTAATGATATCTATTAGAATTTGACATTTTCTTCATATTTCGAATACATAAATAAATCATGATGTCATAAACAACATAACATTTATGATAATTCATATTGCCAATGCAAAAGGAATCCATCTTACATGTTCTGTATTAAACTTTTAATAAAGTGTCCTTGCATATCATTTGGGACATTCTAAATATCTTTTATATTTTCAATAAAAGACGTCATTTATAAATCCAAAGTAAAACACCTATAGCTGATTTTAACACAAGTTCACCATTAACAATCATCGATGTGTTGTTACTTATGGTTTAGAAATATTTATGTACATTTTAATATTCTTTCTTATGAACACATTGTAAGACCACGTAATTTGGCGTTATTTATTTAATTAGTTGGTTGGTTAATTAATTAGGCTCCGAAAATGGAATTTGTGCAAATGATGGAATTTGACAATGAAACTTGCACCATTGCATTCGCGGTAAAATTCTAAACAACTTTCATATTTAGAGTTTTGCGATCGAAGTTCAAACGGAGAAGTTACGGGCTAAAAATGAATTCAAAACAAAAATAATTAAATAAAAATAATTAATATTTTTAATATTAGTTACCCGGGCCCACATGTCGACCCACTATTGGGGACGGTCGACCCTTTGCCGTCAATCGGTCACCTAAGGGTGGTCAACTGGTGGCGACTTGGTAGCTCCAGTAATATTAGGGCGCAACGGCCTGGATTTAATATATTCTGATCAAACGGTTCTGGTTGATTCTAATGCCTATAAATTCATGTCTAACCCTCCCTTCTCTTCTCATATTTTTATGGAGGTAGTAGGAAAGCTCTGCCATTTCTTTTTCTCCACTTTCTTTCTAAATTATAAATGATAAGATATTCTATCATATTCATACAAATAGGTGAAGAGTAGAAATCTAATAAAAAGAGAAGAGAATCAATCATATGCGTATTTGAGGTAACTTATGTATATATATGTGTGTGTGTGTGTGTGTGTTTATATCTATTTTCTCTTTCAATTCTAAATCTCTTCTCAGATCTATAATTATAATGTATGCATATACCATTTTATACATATATCTTGGATTATAAAGGATTTGGAGATAAATAAAAGGTTCTACTTTAGATCTGAAGATTTGGATCACTCTTAAAAGGTAAGTGGGAATTTATAAATTTTTATAATTTGAAAATTATTTCGTCGGTGTTTATTTGATTTTTATGCCTAATTGGATAATTGTATATGCTTTGTAGGCAACGAATTGAATACGATAGGAATATAATAAATATTGCCTGCATATTCTTGTTTATGAATTGATTTAGCATTGTATACAACCTGACTTGTAAATCAGTCCTAGAAGTATGAATTTAGAATATTAATTTAAATGAAATTTATTCTAGATCTGAAAAGGTTGTATAATAATGTTGTAAATTTGGATTATTACCCTAATCTTGTACGAATGTAAACTTTTCTATGCTTAGGATTGTTGGAATTTAGATTCATTCAATATTTGTAAATTAGTTTGATTTCTTTCCCTTCTAGAAAAATGCAGCGTTTGATCTAACAATGAATATATGTATACATAAAGAGAAAGAGATGTGAAAATATGAATTCATTGTAATTTACACTGTCTATTTCAGTAATAAAAAGAAAAGATTATTCCTTGTAATTTTGAACGGTGTAATCTTTTATATTTTAAAGTTAAATATTTTGTTTTTGAATAAATTATAGAAATTATAACAGATAATCTTTTTAGATATGATTCCAACAATTTAACTTGGAAAAATATATTCTAATAAAAGTACATAACTGGAACATATTTAATAAAGATAAATATTATATGTAATTATTGCATTTATAATAATTAATTAAAAAGTTCATAACAATGCTTGCATTTAATATTCGCGTTTAGGATAATTAACCAATGGGAAAAGAATTTAAAAGGTTGTAACTTCAATAAATGGTAATAAATATGGGAGTCACAATAAGTGGATGGGTTAAATGGATTAATGAGACTGATAAAAATGTAATTGATATAAAAGATTACTAATTTGAAATTAGTAATCATACATAAATGTCCTAGGAAATGTCCATTAGGATTTTATAGAAAAACTGACATTTATGAGCAATGAAACAACGATTTATGGGTACATAAATATTCAAGGTAAATCATATTGCCTTAAATAGTAAAGGAATTAACAAGCTAAGTCCAATGTCTACATAAGATAATATAAATAAAGTCTTAAGATGGTTAATTGGACTTAGTAGGTTAGTGATACGAGATCAGTAGAGTTACTCGACGGAAGACTGCCCTTCACTTTGAGGCTACTAGCAGTTGGGTGTACTTACTATTGATGTAAGATATCACTAATCCAATGATCCACGATGACGTGAGAGATTGGGCTTTCTTTATTACTTGGAAATTATTAAATGGTCCAAATTTGAAATTAGGAGTGGTGAGGCTTATCTCTATAGGGGTTCGCTTCTGGTTTGAGGTCTTAAGTGGCTGAAGGGTCCACCTCTCTCCTAAATGGAAGTATTAAGCAAACTAGTGAGATTCCAAATGAATAAATAAGGATGTCTCTCAAAAGGGTTTACTTCAGTGTTGAGGTCTTAAGTGGCTGAAGGATCTGCCTCCCTACCGAAAGAAGAAACCTGATGAGATGCCATACTTATAATTAAAGAGTGAGAGTAAATATCTCGGGAAGGTTTCACTTCACGTTTTGGGTCTAAAGTGACTATAAAGTCCTCCTCTTTTCTAATAAAAGAAGTATTAAGTAACCTAATGAGATTTTCAACCAATGATAGCTAGATAGTACCATTGAGGAGAATGCTTTTGGAAGTAGGTCCTAAATGGTGGGTCTACCTACTTTCCAGTGGGAAGTATTAAATGGCTTGGGTACAATCTCTTACATTACTAAAGCCGAAATGGTAATAGTACCATTTAGGATCACATCTTGGAGATAGGTCTTAAATGATGGGGTCTGCCTTATTTAAGGTCTGAAATGACCAGAGTTTACCTAGTTTATAATAAAAAGGTATTAAGTGGCTTGGATACTATTTATTACATGACTATGATTTTATCGGCAACAGATGCGGTAATAGTTGGACATTAAATATCATAAGCCTTAAATAGTGGTTAGAGATCTTGCAGCTAGGAACCACTGACCATTGACAACAATGATACGAACCCACCTTAGGAATAGGTCTTAAATGACAGAGTCTGCCTCAATTAAGATTGTAAATGACAGAGTCTGTCTTTGCTCTTTTAAAATTACTATAGAAGCCCGCTTCATATTTAGAAGTACTAAGTGGCTAATGGGTTGGGAAGTATTGGGTGGTTAATATGACTTCATTAGTATTTCGTACCTTAGGAAGGGTTAAGTATGTAATTGTATGTGCAATGCAAGGTTAGATTAGAGTTGCTAACCTTAATGAACATAACAATTAAATGGAAACCTATAAGTTTGTATTATGGATAGTTTGTAAGGACCCGATTCTTCGACTTACGAAAACTGACATCAATACGTCCACTGTATCAACTGCCGAGCAATCGAATGCCGGAAAACCGAACACTTAGGGTTTTAAGAAGAAGAAAGAGGTAGAACAAGAGAGAAAAGATAGAACAGAACAGAAAGAAAACAACAGAACAATATCAGAATCTCACAATTCGCAGCGGAACAACATATAATAAATAAATGAATAATCTTTAAAACAAAGAACTATATCAGTTATTACATTACATCATATTACATTACATTTCATCATCAGAGTGTACAACAACAAACAACAATAAACAGCGGAAAAGAAATACTATATACTAGTAATACGCCATGCCATCCATCTTGCCTCCAGCAACTCCTGAATTCCAGAATATTCTGATAAACCTTAACTCTTGACTGCCCATGTGAAAATTGGTGGGCACCCAGAGTTTAGGAAGGAAAACAATAAACTCCGAGTCAGTCATGTGACTGGTGTGAGAACTCAAAACAGTTTATTTATCTTTAAAATCAAAATAGAGAAATATTTTTAAAGTCAATTCGCAATGCTTTGAAAAATGAGACTACCATAAGGCCTCCCGCACGCACACACAATGCAAACGTAGAATCGGAGGAGATTTCTCCTTATGATAGTCAAAGATGCTTGATACGCATTAAAAGAACACTTGATATTATTACTAGTGCATAGTGTAGGAAAAATTCATTTCGAAAATAAAGATATAAATCTTAGCCAGCATAGACATTTCGAACTATGCCTACTATAGCTACAATCTAAACAATGGTGACCACCATAAGTAAATGGCAGGTTCTACAACTAAAACCTTACAGGGTTTCGTATTGGGAATTGGATTTCCAACAAATGGTCAGGCCAAGGAACTTCCCATTGCCACGTGAGAACGCTCTGGAAGGACGTCCCCGAGAACCTAACCGGATCTCTGCCAACACAAGGCCGGGTTACCCCTAACTGGGTAACTACTGACACGGGTATGCCATCCCCCGGTCCTTTGGGACCTTTAACCGAGCGCTCGTAACCAACATCACACAATCATAAATAAAGTGTTTCAACATGAGTAAGTATCTGGGCTCCATACCATGATACCACCCTTTTCCAGAAGGAAATGCACATACCCTAAAGGGAACTACCCCTCATAACCTTGCCGCATCTTCCCTATTTTGACCATTCCGGGGTGTGAGGCTCGACGAAGTCTCGTCCACAAAGCCACGCTTTATACAAAAGCTGTGCTTTGGGTTAACAAATGATCATAGAAATGATCACAAAGATAAGTGATCAAACAAATGATCATATCACAAATGATCAAACAATGATCATTTCACAGCAACACTCAGAATGTCACATTACCAAATTGGGAATATATTGCTAATAACCATCAACTACATAACCTCTGAGCTCGTACGTCTCAGAGAAGGGTGTTAAGCTAAAAGAATAAATTCTCCGCCACCAACAGAAATATATTTGAAAGAAATCAGCTTTATATCTCAATTGTAATGTCAGACATACAATCCATACAAGTCTGTTCCGAGCTCGAACAGAACCAAAGACACTTACAAAGAAGTCCTTGCAATCCGGATATTCACTAATCACGTTCGGACTTCCCATCACATATGGAGTCTCTATACCGGGGACCAATCGATGCAAAGACATTCGACGAGTTGTCCTTTCGCTTTCAAAAATATTCGGTCTTCAACACCGGTCTTCAATGTTATCCATTACGTCGTATCACTATTCGGAATGGGTAATCCAAATAACGAGCGCAATAATTTAAAAATAAGTGTGGCATTCAAATTCAAGCAAATCACAACAAATACCTATTCAAAGGTAAATATTGATAGTCGGTTATTGAACTATCAATGGATATGCACAACATCACCAGATTCCAAATAATTTTCCAAATTATTTATTTTCCAAAAAATATCTTTACATGATATATATAATTTTAATACTTTAAAAATAAATCAATATTTATTTTTAAACAAATCCCCCTTTCTTTTATAAATTCCATAGTGAATTTATATTCTAAAATATCTATGAATATACGATTTCAATTATTCATTTTCAATTTATCTTCAAAAAGATAAATTGTCAAAACGTTTTATTTCACATTAGAAAACATTTCCATACTTACTTATTAATAAGTAATTCACAAATCTGTTTATTTTCAACACTTGGAAAATATTCAATATACTTAAATCGAAATTAAGTATATATTTCATTCTTTAAGGAAATCATTCTTAACCATACTTATTTGGGCCAAAACGAATGTTATGTAAAACATCGTTACGACAACCCAAAATCACTAGTATAGGGATTCGGAATTAAAATAGATATATAAATCCCAATACTATTCAAAACATTTCCTTCCGGAAATCATTTACTATAACAACAGTGTTATAGTCCACAATTTCTTTCTATTTCTCGAAAATGTCTATTTCAACAATGAATGTTGAAATCTATGGTTTCGAACCTTAACACATTTTAAAACATCGTTAGATCATTTTAATCCCATTTAAAACATCACATCCAAACATTTTCTTTAACATATTATTCACTATTCAAAAACGTGAATATACTTTGTTAACCAATTTCATCATTTCTATACATTTCATTTTAAAGGATTATTCATAGTCTAAAACGTGAATATAACTCCATTAATAAGTTATAACAATTTACTTATCAAAATAAGTCGTTTGCGGATTTATAAAACAACGTTTATAAATTCCATTTCTATTTATTTTATAACAACTCCTTTTATAAACCTCCTTTATTAACCTATTCAATTTATAACTCAATTATAAACCAAAAGTCCATAATTTAAGTAAAATACTTATAATTTATTTGTTTGCAAAATCGTTCCTTTAACTTCCCAAATTATAAATCTTATAACTTATAAGATTCATTTATTTACCCAAAAATTATTCTTTTAATAACTTTTACAAATTTTATAAACCTGCTGCTTATAAAATTCCATTTATAAATTTCACCGTTTATAATCCTATAAATTTCATTCATTTATGAAATTCATCCACAATTCATTCTAACACTTATAAAAACTCCTTTATAATTTCATCATTTTGATTTATAAATAATCAAATTTTATAAATCCTATGTTTAAACTTTTTATAATAAATTCAAAAATCGAAATTTAAACTATTTTATAAAATCATTTACCTCATATTTTCAAAAATCAACTTTTAACTATATTTCTCAAAAAAACAAAATTTAATAACATTAAAATTATACGTTTATTTATTTATAATGGATCAATTCCAAAAATATTTTATAACGTATACTTTCAAAAATCATTTTAAAAATCCTTTTAAAATTCCAAAATTGGCCCAATGATGCGGCACACCAAATAGTCAATCACGACAACAACGGCATCATATATCGATATGATAATCAATCAAATATCAAAATATCTGAAATCAAATAAATACTGTTGAGGAATCCAGTTGGATCACTCCAACCTGTTTTCCTGCATCCACAAATGTTAGCACAATACCAATTCCGTTCCAGTACGAAATCATCGCTTATATGGGATTTAAAATATTATCCGCTTAATAGACGGCGCAATAGGGTCTCATCCGCTATATACTGCAGGAAATCAATTCCAAGTACATAAATAGTACCAATTTCACTGTTTATGAAATATTCGCGGTATATGTTTTTAATAAATAACATCCGCTTACTAACGGCGCATAATGTCTATTATAACAATCAATAGATAACAATCATCATTCAAACATGCATTCAAGAATTTTAAATCTAACTATTTAAAATTAAAATCGAAACTGATTCGATTGAGTGAGAAGTTCTCACCTTGATTTCAATTTCGTTTTAGCGATTTATTTCGAATAAAATTAAACGGACGTTTAATTTTACCCGAAATTCTCACTAACTCTAAACGAGTCCAATCCAATTCCATAGCATAGTGCTCGTCCATACGATTCCAACGCAACTGGTTTCGCGCGTTTTCGACCTCGTATGAAAAAGATATGAATTTTTAAAAATACACGAATTATAAAACATAATTAATTTACAAATTTAATTATATTTCTAAACCTAATTTAGATCTCAGCCACTAGATCCATGCTCTGCAAATCACCACCATCCCCTTCCTTTATTCCATCTTTACGCGTTCAACTCCCAGTACACGCACGTTAGAAATGAACCCATGAAGCCGCCTATTAGGGTTTCGAACCGCGACCACTCCGATGATCTCTACCCCGATCAAGCAACGCCAAACGAAGCGCCATCACCAACGCCTTGCTCGGTCAGAGCCATGGCACACTCGGCCATCCCTAGCTGCTCGAAAACCGGGCCCAAACGCATGTATTCAAACGCAAACCATCGTCAATCCGTAGCTCTAATCGCGATCTTGACCGTTGAGAATATAGGTCTCGATAAGATCTTCAATGTTGTAGTTAACTACTTTCTGCAATTGTTTGTGGATTTAAAGAAATTGGAGGGAGAAGAAGAGAAGATTTCATCCTTTGAAATTTTTTAATGGCGGCTGAAGCAAGATGACCTAGGGTTTGTGCAAAGTAGAAGTTATGAGGGTCTTTTAAAGAAAATTTCACCAATTACTATTCACCCGGAATTTTCGAACTCCAAACGAAGCGTGCCGGTTGGCGTTCCTAAGGTTTATCCTGCGTTCCGAACACAATGGAATGTGTTTCGGGAGCTAATTTGGTCATCTGTGCGAGTTATGGAAATAAACGTTCAATTTAAAATTAAACCGACTAAAGATTTTCTCGGCGTTTTAGCTTGCACCGGACAAACGATAAATCCGATTGACACGAAATTTGAAACCATACAATAATATAACATTACGGATCCGATGAAACTAGTTTCGTCAAAATCCGACACTGTTTGAAAAATGACTATTTTAACTCGCCAATTTAATATTAAAAACAATTTCGATGCGTTTTGAGCTGCCACGATCAAACGAAAACTCCGATTGCTACGAAAATTGAAATCCAATAATAACAAACTATTACGGATCCAATGGAACTAGTTTCGTCCAATTCTGAGACTATTCGAAAATTGGCTAATTTCACTAGTCGATTAAATATTAAAATATTCAATTTTCACAAATTAACTCTTAGTTCGATTTTAAAAGTTCACAAACATCTTTCTAACTTCAATATGATAAAATAAAATTTTACAAATCATTTTCAATCATATTTTACCCAATTTTCAATTTTTTCTGTAATTTAACATATCAAATTATCGATTTACTTATCCAATTAAATCCAATTATTCGAAATAATTTTTTTTTCGACTTATAAATTTCACTTATTAATATTTAAAATTAATTAAATATCAAATCTTAATTAACTAAAATTCTGGGTCGTTACATACTTTACCCCTTAAAAAAATTTCGTCCTCGAAATTACCTAGTAAGAAATGTTACAGAATCTATTAACTTTCCCAAAATCCATAGTTAAACTTCTTACAATAACTTTACTAAGTTTTCAAATCATACTTAGTTATCTTTTCAAAAACAAATACTATTGTTTAACTTTCAACTTCAAAATCAAAGTTTAAGTTTTCAAAATTTTCCAATTTTTCTCAAAAATATTCTAACGCCTTAAATTTTCGAAAAAATTCGCCAGAGTCTTATTTGCGCGGCTCGATCCGGAAAAAAATGACAGTATATATATCACAAATATACATCTCATCAAGTGATGAGGCATCCCGTAGGGAAAAAAGTGTAAAAGTACGATATTTAATCCGAGATATGTACCTTATATATTATTAGCAAGCATATACGGCTAATATAGCGCGAAAGCGAGCTCCAAATGCGAAGCAAACGCGATCCGCACCTACTAAAAACTCAACAAACAACATGAGAACATGTATATATGAAAATAATATCAATATACAACATATACCAACATAATAACTATATATGCCAACATAGCAAGTGTAGCAAAAGCAATATGTTCAACCATCAACCAACTATCATTCAAATAGCATTCATAACCAATAAATATTCATTCATATTCTCATTAATATTCAATGAAATGGTTTTCAATTTAATCACATTTGATTCATTAACAGTGGATGTTCTTACTAACATTCATTTTCAATTAGTTTATATTCACTAATTCATATTCAAGTTGGTTTACTTCCAAATCAAATTCAATTCTATTTAAGATTCACTTAACTTCCAATTGATTTCAATTACTTTAGCTTCCAATTTCATTAACACTTAATGAATTATATACAATCAACTAACAATCATATAACAACCAATGTATATTAATTGCAACCAAATTCCTTTGCTTATATTCATTAAATTTGGTTTAACACCATCACTTTCAATTGGTTCAATTGAATTGATTTTCATTCAATTATTCAATTTTCCAATAACATTAGATTTTAATGAATTAAACTTACATCCGTTATTTCATATCAATTATTCACATTCAATTGATTAACTTCCAATTAGTTAACCATTTCAAGTTGAATTTCATTTAATAACTTAAGTTCATATTTATCACTTAACTTTATTAATTGACTTTGATACCAATATCAACTTCATTCAACATCTCTTAAGTTATACTTCATTTTATAAACATCACTTGGTTTTACTTAACTTAAATTCCCACTTATAAATCAATTCAGCTTCCAAATTCTAAAGTAAATTTCCATTTAACTTTAAATTCATTTTTATTTACAACTCATATTCATAAATATATTCATATAGTTTCACTTCTTATATATATAAGTTTATTTCACAATTGTAAATTACATTAATTATAATTCAATTCTTATAATTCTTTTGCTTATACAATTATTCTTTTATTTAGATTATTCAAACAACTAAACAATCAACTTATATACACTTTAATAATTCTGAAAAATTATTCCTTTATATATAAAATATAATCAAGGTAAAATTATTTCATTTACCCAATTTAAAACAATATCGTGTCGAATTGTTCTGTACAAGTGTTTAGAGATCCCTATCAACAACGTTAATTACTCGTATTAACCAGAATCCATATACCACTCAACAAACCAATCATCACAATATAAAACAATTTCATATTCACTAACAAATACGCTCTCATAGCTATTATTACACTCAACTCATTCTAGAGTACTACTGACTCTATCTCTAATGAGTAATACCCAACAGAGCCATGGTTGTCGCTTAACCATATGCTCTGATACCACTTTGTAAGGACCCGATTCTTCGACTGCCGAAACCTGACATCAATACGTCCACTGTATCAAATGCCGAGCAATCGAATGCCGGAAAACCGAACACTTAGGGTTTTAAGAAGAAGAAAGAGGTAGAAAAAGAGAGAAAAGATAGAACAGAACAGAAAGAAAACAACAGAACAATATCAGAATCTCACAATTCGCAGCGGAACAACATATGATAAATAAATGAATAATCTTTAAAACAAAGAACTATATCAGTTATTACATTACATCATATTACATTACATTTCATCATCAGAGTGTACAACAACAAACAACAACAAACAGCGGAAAAGAAATACTATATACTGGTAATACGCCATGCCATCCATCTTGCCTCCAACAACTCCTGAATTCCAGAATATCCTGATAAACCTTAACTCTTGACTGCCCGTGTGGAAATTGGTGGGCACCCAGAGTTTAGGAAGGAAAACAATAAACTCCGAGTCAGTCATGTGACCGGTGTGAGAACTCAAAACAGTTTATTTATCTTTAAAATCAATATAGAGGAATATTTTTAAAGTCAATTCGCAATGCTTTTAAAAATGAGACTACCATAAGGCCTCCCGCACACACACACAATGCAAATGCAGAATCGAAGGAGATTTCTCCTTATGATAGTCAAAGATGCTTGATACGCATTAAAAGAACACTTGATATTATTACTAGTGCATAGTGTAGGAAAAATTCATTTCGAAAATAAAGATATAAATCTTAGCCAGCATAGACATTTCGAACTATGCCTACTATAGCTACCATCTAAACAGTGGTGACCACCATAAGTAAATGGCAGGTTCTACAACTAAAACCGTACAGGGTTTCGTATTGGGAATTTGATTTCCAACAAATGGTCAGGCCAAGGAACTTCCCATTGCCACATGAGAGCGCCTCTGGAAGGACATCCCCGAGAACCTAACCGGATCTCTGCCAACACAAGGCCGGGTTACCCCTAACTGGGTAACTACTGACACGAGTATGCCATCCCCCGGTCCTTTGGGACCTTTAACCGAGCGCTCGTAACCAACATCACACAATCATAAATAAAGTGTTTCAACATGAGTATGTATCTGGGCTGCATACCATATACCACCCTTTTCCAGAAGGAAATGCACATACCCTAAAGGGAGCTACCCCTCATAACCTTGCCGCATCTTTCCTGTTTTGACCATTCCGGGGTGTGAGGCTCGACGAAGTCTCGTCCACAAAGTCACGCTTTATACAAAAGCTGTGCATTGGGTTAACAAATGATCATAGAAATGATCACAAAGATAAGTGATCAAACAAATGATCATATCACAAATGATCAACAATGATCATTTCACAGCAACACTCAGCATGTCACATTACCAAATTGGGAATATATTTCTAATAATCATCAACTACATAACCTCTGAGCTCGTACGTCTCAGAGAAGAGTGTTAAGCTAAAAGAATAAATTCTCCGCCACCAACAGAAATATATTTGAAAGAAATCAGCTTTATATCTCAATTGTAATGTCAGACATACAATCCATACAAGTCTGTTCCGGGCTCGAACAGAACCGAAGGCACTTACAAAGAAGTCCTTGCAATCCGGATATTCACTAATCACGTTCGGACTTCCCATCACATATGGAGTCTCTATACCGGGGACCATTCGATGCAAAGACATTCGACGAGTTGTCCTTTCGCTTTCAAAAATATCCGGTCTTCAACACCGGTCTTCAATG
This sequence comes from Allium cepa, assembly GCA_030765085.1. Lineage (NCBI taxonomy): Eukaryota > Viridiplantae > Streptophyta > Magnoliopsida > Asparagales > Amaryllidaceae > Allium > Allium cepa. Next base: position 209,779,531 of record CM060943.1, read on the forward strand.
CTATCCATTACGTCGTATCACTATTTGGAATGGGTAATCCGAATAACGAGCGCAATAATTTAAAAATAAGTGTGGCATTCAAATTTAAGAAAATCATAACAAATACCTATTCAAAGGTAAATATTGATAGTCGGTTATTGAACTATCAATGGATATGCACAACATCACCAGATTCCAAATAATTTTCCAAAATATTTATTTTCCAAAAAATATCTTTACAAGATATATATAATTTTAATACTTTAAAAATAAATCAATATTTATTTTTAAACAAATCCCCCTTTCTTTTATAAATTCCATAGTGAATTTATATTCCAAAATATCTATGAATATACAATTTCAATTATTCATTTTCAATTTATCTTCAAAAAGATAAATTGTCAAAACGTTTTATTTCACATTGGAAAACATTTCCATACTTACTTATTAATAAGTAATTCACAAATCTATTTATTTTCAACACTTGGAAAATATTCAATATACTTAAATCGAAATTAAGTATATATTTCATTCTTTAAGGAAATCATTCTCTTAACCATATTTATTTGGGTTAAAACGAATGTTACGTAAAACATCATTGCGACAACCCAAAATCACTAGTATAGGGATTCGAAATTAAAATAGATATATAAATCCCAATACTATACAAAACATTTCCTTTTGGAAATCATTTACTATAATAACAGTGTTATAGTCCACAATTTCCTTCTATTTCTCGAAAACGTCTATTTCAACAATGAATGTTGAAATCTATGGTTTCGAACCTTAACACATTTTAAAACATCGTTAGATCATTTTAATCCCATTTAAAGCATCACATCCAAACATTTTCTTTAACATATTATTCACTATTCAAAAACGTGAATATACTTTGTTAACCAATTTCATCATTTCTATACATTCCATTTTAAAGGATTATTCACAGTCTAAAACGTGAATATAACTCCATTAATAAGTTATAACAATTTACTTATCAAAATAAGTCGTTTGCGGATTTATAAAACAACGTTTATATATTCCATTTCTATTTATTTTATAACAACTCCTTTTATAAACCTCCTTTATTAACCTATTCAATTTATAACTCAATTATAAACCAAAAGTCCATAATTTAAGTTAAATACTTATAATTTATTTGTTTGCAAAATCGTTCCTTTAGCTTCCCAAATTTTAAATCTTATAACTTATAAGATTCATTTATTTACCCAAAACTTATTCTTTTAATAACTTTTACAAATTTTATAAACCTACTGCTTATAAAATTCCATTTATAAATTTCACCGTTTATAATCCTATAAATTTCATTCATTTATGAAATTCATTCACAATTCATTCTAACACTTATAAAAACTCCTTTATAATTTCATCATTTTGATTTATAAATAATCAAATTTTATAAATCCTATGTTTAAACTTTTTATAATAAATTCAAAAATTGAAATTTAAACTATTTTATAAAATCATTTACCTCATATTTTCAAAAATCAACTTTTAACTATATTTCTCAAAAAAACAAAATTTTATAACATTAAAATTATACGTTTATTTATTTATAATGGATCAATTCCAATAATATTTTATAACGTATACTTTCAAAAATCACTTTAAAAATCCTTTTAAAATTCCAAAATTGGCCCAATGATGCTACACACCAAATAGTCAATCACGACAACAACGACATCATATATCGATATGATAATCAATCAAATATCAAAATATCTGAAATCAAATAAATACTGTTGAGGAATCCAGTTGGATCCTTCCAACCTGTTTTCCTACATCCACAAATGTTAGCACAATACCAATTCCGTTTCAGTACGAAATCATCGTGGTATATAGGATTTAAAATATTGTCCGCTTAATAGACGGCGCAATAGGGTCTCATCCGCTATATACTGCGGGAAATCAGTTCCAAGCACATAAATAATACCAATTTCACTGTTTATGAAATATTCGCGGTATATGTTTTTAATAAATAACATCCGCTTACTAACGGCGCATAATGTCTATTTTAACAATCAATAGATAACAATCATCATTCAAACATGCATTCAAGAGTTTTAAATCTAACTATTTAAAATTAAAATCGAAACTGATTCGATTGAGTGAGAAGTTCTCACCTTGATTTCAATTTCGTTTTAGCGATTTATTTCGAATAAAATTAAACGGACATTTAATTTTATTCGAAATTCTCACTAACTCCAAACGAATCCAATCCAATTCCATAGCGTAGTGCTCGTCCATACGATTCCAACGCAACTGGTTTCATGCGTTTTCGACCTCGTATGAAAAAGATATGAATTTTTAAAGATACACTAATTATAAAACATAATTAATTTACAAATTTTATTATATTTCTAAACCTAATTTAGATCTCAGCCACTAGATCCATGCTCTGCAAATCACCACCGTCCCCTTCCTTTCTTCCATCTTCACGCGTTCAACTCCCAGTACACGCACGTTAAAAATGAACCCACGAAGCCGCCTATTAGGGTTTCGAACCGCGACCACTCCGACGATCTCTACCCCGATCAAGAAACGCCAAACGAAGCGCCATCACCAACACCTTGCTCGGCCAGAGCCATGGCACACTCGGCCATCCCTAGCTGCTCGAAAACCGGGCCCAAACGCATGTATTCAAACGCAAACCATCGTCAATCCGTAGCTCTAATCCCGATCTTGACCGTTGAGAATATATGTCTCGATAAGATCTTCAATGTTGTAGTTAACAACTTTCTGCAATTGTTTGTGGATTTAAAGAAATTGGAGGGAGAAGAAGAGAAGATTTCAACCTTTGAAATTTGTTAATGGTGGCTGAAGCAAGATGACCTAGGGTTTGTGCAAAGTAGAAGTTATGAGGGTCTTTTATAGAAAATTTCACCAATTACTATTCACCAGGAATTTCCGAACTCCAAACGAAGCGTGCCGGTTAGCGTTTCTAAGGTTTACCCCGCGTTCTGAACACAATGAAATGTGTTTCGGGAGCTAATTCGGTCATCTGTGCGAGTATGGAAATAAACGTTCAATTTAAAATTAAACCGATTAAACGATTTTCTAGGTGTTTTAGCTTGCACCGGACAAACGGTAAATCCGATTGACACGAAATTTGAAACCATACAATAATATAACATTACGGATCCGATGAAACTAGTTTCATCAAAATCCGACACTGTTTGAAAAATGACTGTTTTAACTCGCCAATTTAATATTAAAAACAATTTCGATACGTTTCGAGCTGCCACGATCAAACGAAAAATCTGATTGCTACGAAAATTGAAATCCGATAACAACAAACTATTACGGATCCAATGGAACTAGTTTCGTCCAATTCTGAGACTGTTCGAAAATTGGCTAATTTCACTAGTCGATTAAATATTAAAATATTCAATTTTCACAAATTAACTCTTAGTTCGATTTTAAAAGTTCACAAACATCTTTCTAACTTCAACATGATAAAATATAATTTTACAAATCATTTTCAATCATATTTTACCCAATTTTCAATTTTTTCTGTAATTTAACATATCAAATTATCGATTTAATTATCCAATTAAATCCAATTATTCGAAATAAAAAAATTCGACTTATAAATTTCACTAAATAATATTTAAAATTAATTAAATATCAAATTTTAATTAACTAAAATTCTGGGTCGTTACATAGTTTATAATTTTGATTCACTAGAATATTATTCTGACCCCCTCCTCATTACAGCCCATAGGACAGATTTAGAGGAACATGTTCGTAGAGCTAGATGTGCTTTTTTGGTAGAGAGTCTTTTTTCTCTCATGCTCGATGCTGATGTGATAATTTTCTATCCAAGTAATACCATTAATTCCAAGGTAGTAGTCATAGTCAGTATTATTATCCTATTATTGTTTCCGCTATGAATTTAGATTTCTATCAATCTGTGATAACGTTCATGCTTACTTACAGGTACCAGATCCGACGATCTGTATTTTGATGGACTTAGGTTTTGATTTTTGTCGAAATTTAGGCTCATTAAGGTATGGGTTGTTACATACATGATTCCTTTGCATTTTCATTGATAATCATACTATTTGATATTTCTATCAAAACACTTGTTTAATTTTAATGCTTGTCAAATGACACTTTCATATATGCTCTCAGAACATATCCAAAAACTCATAAATTCAATTTTGCTCCCACTGACTTCCAGATACTTATGTTATTATGTATAACAATTTATTCTACATCATTATTTAAATTTTTCTGTTTCAATGCATATGTACTAAAATATAAAGTCATACCATGCAGTAATTTTGAGTGTAAAATCCGAACCAACTTGAGCACATCTAATGATGAATCTGTTGCGTTAATTTCAACAGTTGAAATTTAGAATTATCCATGTTGTTTATTATATTCCAACCGCATTAGTATTTCTCTTAAAGGCGCATTTGTAGCCAGTGGATCATATCCTTTCGGATACAACTATCAAAACCATATTTTGGTAATGTTCCTAGAATCTATTTTGGATCTGCACATCATATCATAGAGTCAATACTCTTATTGGTGTAATTAAACATCCGTGGATCATTCATTCTTGATATTGAGAAGAAACTCATGCTTTCTCTTTAATGTACAAGAATACCCATTTGATGTTCTAACGTATTATGTTCATTTAGGTTTGGTCAATTTCATTTCATCTCTTATAATCAATTTTAACTTTGGATCATATTCAAATTAATTTTATACTAATAATTTCTTAAAGAAATTCTTTCGCTGCGAAGTTGGTATTTTTTGAAACAATATTTATTTCTTAATGCAACATAACGGACATTCATAAACATTTTATGAACTGCCTTATAAAACTAATTTTGAGTTAGTTCATTTATGAACACAACATAAATTAGTCATCGGAGGACTATCGTTTTCTTTAGGACGATTCATACAAATCCCTTACGTGTAATTATTACATGCAGCCTTTCCACTCGCACAGCTTGCTCACTCATTGGCTTAGGAAATGCAAGGGTTTCTTATAACCCTTATCTTATATGGTTTGTAAACTATTCTTTAGATGATATTAATTTTAACCTTGTGTACTAATCTTGAGCACACACCTTATAGAAAGAATTTAACTCAACTTTACTCATCATTTATCGTGCTTTGTCCAACAAAGTTCGATTACTCCTTATCAATACATCATTATGTATTATAGGGAGGAGTGACCTTTAAAACTGAATCTTTATTCATATTAGGTCATACGGAATTCTTTCCAATATTCTCACCCATTCGTTCTAATGGAACCATTTCTATTACATGTTATATTAGTTACTTCCATTTTATATTCTATGAGCATATCATGGACTTATACATGCATATCAAATACACATGTCTATGTTTATGATAACACATTGTTGAATATGACGAAGTATATAGAATGGTTTTGGTATTAATAGATTTATGATTTCGTACACACACACACACTATATATATATATATATATATATATATCAATTTGAAGGGTTCATCAACTCTTATGGTGCTTTATGATTTCATACATCTATATCTATTAATTTGAAGAGTTCAGCAACTCTTATAATGCTCCCACAAAATGGATGCATGGATCTTAATTGTTATAACTAGTATCATATGATTCATAATCATATAATAACAATTATTTTTCAAAATTTTAGCTTGGTCTATGATTTCAAAATAATTGTAAATAATTTTAGATTCTTCAGTATTTTCCAATGCATCACTTTTATTATGAAAAAAAATAACACATTATAGTTTTATTTCATAACGAATATTTATAATACTCACAATGAAATATAACTATGTCTATTTTTCAATCGATGTCGTAAACTAGTCATTATTTCATAAATAATGTTCAGTATGTTTTACAAAAATATTTTCATAATTTGAAGCAATCAATGTATTATATGGCATGCTCATACTATTTTCGCCATTACTATAATAGCATACTAAATTCAAAGGTCCATCATTCACTTTGTATAGATTAGTTGTTTCACATACTGCAACTAGTTTACGGCGGAGAGTTCTTTGATCAAATATCTTGAACTCAAAGAAGTAAATCTCATAGAAAATAATTTTCTTTATGAAAATACATTTCAGAATAGAACTCATATTTCTTATTCCAATGTTAAGTATTATTTATTATCATTGCAATTCTCATTTTCAATGTTTCTTTATGAAGTAGAAGTGATTATTCACTCTCTTCGTACCAACTTTACCTTAAACCATTCTACTCTTGTACACTCGTTTTTCCTACTAAATGGTCGAACCATTCAAAAGAATACCCTTACTCCAACATCATAACGAACACTTCACAAAAGCGCGTTTGATCATTCTTGACTTTTATGGACATTAAATATTTTGCACTTGATGTAAACCGATCAAACTGACATTTCAGTGATCGAGTTCTTAGATTTATTTTTAGTTTTGGTCTAGTGTTACATTTAACACAATACAATATTTATTATAATCAATCAAATTGAATGTTCGATCTCATAGTACAGTTTATTTTCTTATTTTGATGAACTAATTTCGTTGAAATATCGTACATTACGAACTGTGACAGTTCACCATATAACATTTATATGCAATTATATATGGATCAAATATCCATATTCTTTTTTTGCTTTTGAGCTTGGAACTTACAGAATAAAATATAGAGTCTTGGCCAACTAAACACGTAAGCAACCAAATAATGAACATATTTAACAGTTATAAAATCAAGCGCTTGCATGGTTGTTGAAACTATAGCATGCAATAAGCATTTAATAATAAGTGTGTGCGCGTATCTATATTATATTTATATTTGTCAATCTTCAATTAATTTCAATTTTTATACTTTAGTTGATAAAAAATTTATCAATTATATTAAATGTACAAATTTATCAGTGTAGATTATCATAACATTATATAGCATATGTTCTTACAATATTAGAAAGGTTAAATGTTATCATTTCATTTTTCTAATTAGGGACCCACTAGCCTCTTATGTTTTTACAAACCCTAAGTCAAAACACAAAAGTCATTCGACTTCACTAGTGGGTGATAGGATTTGTTTATCTTGGAACTCCGACCTTGAGTTTGCTCAACAAGTTATAGCTCCGTGGATGATGGATAACTCCATATCCTTATCTGTTGTATCGTATAAAATTCCTAACCCATAGTACCCTGTCCTAATATCACTTCGGTCTTAAGTTTTCTCAACAAATCAAAATAAAATTATTTGCTCGTACCTACCATACCATGATCGCTATAGTATAAAATATGCACATAGAGTTTACTCAACAATTACATATTGTTATCTTACCTCGTATATTCAATATATTGATTATACTAGACATAACATCCCTATCTTGAGTTTGTTCAATAACTAAGGTGTACACAAGTAATTTACATATATACACATATATATACACACACACACATATGGTAGAGGATAACATTATATTAAAGATTCACAATCTTCAATATATTATGTTCAGTGATATTGACTTATGGAATATTGTATTTCTTATGAAATACCCTAGTGGTTCAAGTGTCAGACATATCGGAAATTATGGTATTCATACATTTACATAAGTATTTATTCCTAAAGTCTATTTAGGATTTCTTAGATGTTCACCTTTAATTTATACATTCATATTATAGAAGTTTTATTGTTATATAACTTTTATATTTCATATTGCTTAGATAATAGTCTTATGTATAATATTATATTAATCAAATATTACTTAATTAATTTAATTAATTAACATTTTAATTAATTTTATATTATCTTTATATAAAATTTATATTAAATATTTATTATATACTATAACCTTTATAATCTAGCACATGTATCATATATATGTGTATATTATTTAATTAATTAACTTTTAATTAATTTATTTAATTAAAAAAATTTAGTTAAATTTATACTAGTTTTGAAACTCATTTATATACATACGTGTATACTTATATAACTTTAACATTTTAACACAACATAACATATATCGTAATATATAATACATCTATATATTTATTAATTAACTTATTTAATTAATATATTTTATTAACCGTGCTAATTAATTTTATTAATTTTGTAATTAATTCACATCAAATTTTATATTATAACATTTATAATATGTATATATTTTATTTCAGTTTTAACTATTAAATTTAAAATCTTATATTACTAATTTTCAAACAATTTTGACAATTAGCTCAAGGCCTAATTAAAATTGGATTTTTCTATTAGGGCTAACATTTGCTCACATATATGTTTAGACTAGGCCGATATCCAAGTAGGGTAAGTACTTGACTATCCAAATCCAATCATTCGACACCATCTTTCTAGACACCAAACTATCTAGACTGTGAGCTTAATAGTTAACCCTAACATGACAAATTTAGACCGCATAGGCTATTGGGCTCTGATACCATTGTTGAAATTAGACCAGCCCGCAGTAGAGATAATGGATGAATTTCAAATTTATTTACAATTTTAGATCTTTATTTGGTCTATGAAGTCTAATTGTTTACATCGCAACAGACGCAACAACCTATTTAAAATATAAATATATTGCCCAAACGTATGTTTATATATTTTTATTTCATGTATACAAAATATTGCTATATATATCTTTGTGTGTGTAAATCTATATTCTGTCTTAAAATTATTTGATTAATATGTATTTGTATGTATGTTTGTATGTATATATGTATGGTTGTATATGAAACTTATAACAAATATAAATGTATATATTTATCTTAAAATCATATAAATTATATTAAAATTTATTTATTTACTTCATTGGATTTCAAAATCAAAGTAAAAATAAATTTTTTAATTTAATATATATATATATGTATATATTAATATCTTTTAAAATTAATATATATATATATACACACACTTAAATAAAATATATGCATGAAATAATACACACACATACATGCCTATTACATAGCTCATGACAATGAGTTCTTTTAATTTTAATAAATAAATAGATAGTTTCGTACGGAAAATTTAATACTAATCAATAAAAATAATTTTTACAAGATATTTTGAAATTTTGTTTTTCCAGTAAAATATCAGAGTTATCATGAAATATATATATATATATGTATATATATATATATTATTTAAAACTAATTTTAGAAATAATTTATTAATTTGAGTAATTAATTAAATTATGTAAAAAAATTAATTTTTTATTGTCAAAAATAATATTAGATGTAAATTTGATTTTATGAAATTTAAAAAGATATTTATAACATCTATATGTATTAATATTATTTTTATAGAATTAAAAGATTTAAATAATAAATATATATTATTTTAATTTAGTCAATTTTTTTATACATAATATTACTTATATAAAATTTTATGTGTGCAATATATGAATAATATTTGAATTATAAAGCTTATATAAATATACCAATGAATAATAAATTAATTTTAATTAAAAATAATAAATTCTTTTTTCCGCAAATACTATATATATGCATGATAATGACAAAAGGTTAAAATTTTATTTTCAAATGTATAAACATGCAACCAATCTAATTGTGACAATGTATTGATATAATAGAGTAGTCAACTAACTAACAAAACGATATATATGATAAAATTATTATCTACACGTTAATGACCATTAATAAATCATAAAATTTACCCTATCACCATTGCCTACAAGTACACCTTGAAACAATGAGATCTACTTCTTAAACTTGTTTTCAATCTAGTAAAGTGCTAGTCCCTAAACCGATGACCATCAGTAATCAAATAGTATTTGTTTTACTTTGATTTGACTTTGGAAATATAGAAACGGGAAGGACTAAAATTTTCCCAAAGGTAGGGATAAGAAAGCTTCAAAATGTTTTCTAACAAGTGTGGTTTGAGATGCTTATATAGAGGAGAGCTTTGAGACAAGTTAGGATATAGATTCCTTTTTGTTTCTTACCGATTCTCTATATCTTATCCATCCAAACCTTAGCCCATCCAACCATCACATGGACGCCCCCTATGTTTCTCCATCTTTTTCGAGCCAATCAGCCCCCATATGGGCTTCAAACCCATTTAAAGCCTGAATAAAATATTTTTCGTTTAAATCCAATTAATATGCATATCGATATCATATATCGGTTAATATATTTATAACTATTATTAATACATTTAACAATATTCGTTCGTCAAATCAAAAAAATTGTAATACATATTTCATAAATATTAACTAATTTAATTAATTTATAATAATTACAAATTAATTAAATCATTTGGCCAAAGAGTATTCAATGTTTCGATTGTGTAACCCGTTAAGTGTAAATGTTATCAGCAGTTAATATCGAACTATTCGATTATTAATGTTCACATATCACTTAACAAGTAGTGTGACATTTGGACAAATTTATCGCTAACTTGATTCCGGTAAAATCCAATTTATTTTGTTAAGCGTTACCTGGTAATGACTATTATTTACACCAATTCTCCTTTGTCAAAACTATATCACTTTGGACTTATGGAAATTGGTAGCAGTTAAAATTTGAATATCGTCCATATTCAACTTTTTTAGTCTAAACACAAAGTCCTTGGTTCAATAATAACGATTATTATTAACCAAAATGCTACGGCTAGAGACTTTAACTTTGAGTTGACTTCAGTTGACCATGATACTAACCTCGTATAATTGAGGAGATGAATCCTCTCTTGAATAGTGTTTCACTTCCAGTGCTCCCACATAAGTCAACCATAGTCGTTTGATGGACGTCAGGTAGGATTTAACCATAATCAAAGTGGAGTTTCCACATTGAAGATCAATAGTATTCTCAAGTCAAGAGAACTGTGTAATTTCCTCCTTGCGACATTTTCTGTTTGACCTTAGTTATATTAACCAAAAAAACTATCGAGTGAATCATTCCATAGTCATCCAATTACTATCAGTAGGTAACCCTTTGGTTCCTTCAACAGCCATCGCTAATACACTGGAAAAGCATTACATACTCTAGTCTCAATGGGAGTATCGATATCCAGTTTTGATACATCTAGACTGGGAATATTTAAAATGGTATATTTATTTTCACTGTGATAAGCTACTCATATTTACAACACTTTGTAACTACTATCCAAAAACATATCATTCATTGATTTTCTATTAAATATACTTTTAATCAAATTAATTAATTAATACAACACATTATATCAAGTATATAATAGAAAGAAAACGCCTTTTATTCTGAAAAAGATTGGTTATCGAGTTAGATCTATCCAACAAATTACATAATTTTCCTAGGGCATACCCCTGACTCTATTACAGATTGCCTTATCCAGTGCTAATTATTTTTTAATAATGGAACTTAGAATATCATTCTTCTAGTTGTTGAGTCGAGTAGGATCCCGAAATATGAGTTTCAAATAAGAAATTCAGTTTCCTACTATGTAATGGTGGATCTCTTTATTGAATTTAATTCTGGTCTTATTCATTATTCCATGGCCTGCAAAATGCATGTGACTAAGCAATTAGACCAAAGGAATTTATAGAATACCGATATGGCATCCTATGTCAGGCAAACTCTAAGAAATGTGAAGAAGCATGGATTGCTTACTATCCAAACTCAAAACTCCCAATGCAGAATATGAGTACTCATTTTGTATAAATAGTTATTAAGATTTTTTTTTGGGTAAGCAAGTACCATTGGGGTATTCGATGAAGGTCAAATACTTATTAAAGTAAGACTCTAAATTCCTGGATTCTTTTATTGAGAATAAGTTATTGCTCAATGATGAAATTTAAAGCATAGTTCCTTTAGATTATGATGACACTCATCAGAAAAGGAATAATCTACTCCACATAATCAATATGATAGTAATTCTCTTACCAAACACAGGTCCCTGTCTAATAAGGTTAAGAAGTATCACTTTTTTGGTTTATTCTGATAAGAGATCTGATCTTCTATTTTGAAAACAACATTCAAATCGTACATTTCAATGGATTCTTGGTTATTACATGAATGGAAAACTCTTTTATAAAAGCATATCACCCCTAGTCTATGGATCAATAAGTTTTGTAAAAACTGGTCTTACTTGGCTCTCTCCATTAAACAAAAATCTAAATAAATAAAGATTATTTATCTATAGAAGTCTGAATTATTTTAATCAAGTGTTGGTATTTCTTTCCAAAATCTCAATCTTCAACCCAAAACATGAATTATTGGTCTTCTCATCATGGACTCCTACCACCTAATGATTAAGATAAAATGAATTTCAATTTTCTACTTTATATACACCCTTAGGAAATTTTTGGGAATAAATATATTTCCATAAAGGAAATTTTATGATGGTAAAAAACAATAAAGTAATTTAAAGAGAGCAAAGAATAAGTGGTCACAAATTTCAACGTACGGACAGTTGGATAAGTGTTGGTCAAATAAGAAGGAATCAAAGGAGTTAAAGATGTTACGCCTTCCAATACTTTAATCAATAAAGCACTATAAGAAGGGATTAACCTTTTCAACCTCAACCTGGATGTCAAACTCACAAATAGAAGTAATTAACTATTTTAATAAAAGGGAAGAAGCCGAGACATTATCTATGGAAAAGTTGTGGAATTTATAGACAACTAAAGCCACAAATAGGACGATCAAGGATACCCTAGAAAATGTAATTTGATCAGAAAATTAAGTAAACTAACTATTCCTGACTTGTGATTCTGTAAAATCTAAACGAAAGTATCCATTAGGCATACCATTATTTTACCAACATAAGAATTTAATGTAATGTTACTGAACAAAGTAAGGGTTCCGCCATGCTAGGAAATTGCATAAACTAGAGAATCAAACTAAGAACCTGTAAGGAAGTCCTTGGGTTTAGTTAAAACCATATTGTGAGCCATGGAATATCACCAGGATAAAAATCAAAGTATCTTATTCCAAGAAAACTTACAAGGAAAATGGTTTAGTATTCAAGAGGTAAGGACAATAGTGGAAAGAAAGGAAAGTAATTTTCAAATTCAACATCAAAAAGAATTTCTTCCGCTAGACTTCTATTGGTTAAGAAAACTTAATAAAGATGCAAAATCAGGATAAAGAACTCCAACAATTCAAAAAAAAGAGATAATGGATTTTAAAAGACTCATTCCAGCAAATAAGTCCCTAGACTGAGATGCGATATGTTTGACTTAGCTCCTAATCTAAAGAGATGAGAGAGATTGGTCAAGCAGAGATGAACCTCATGTCTGAAAGAGGTCAACTAAGCCTTTGATCCTGCCGTAATACCTGGCCAAAGCGACCATCCGAAGAATGATGATTAATTAAGCCTGTGATCCCCCCGTCGGGCTTGGTCAAAGCACTAATTCAAGAGAGATAGGCAAGAAGCCAATGGTCCCTCCACAAGGCCTTGCCAAAGCAATCATACAAAGAGTGATGGTCAATTAAGCCTTTGATCCCACCATCAGGCTTGGTAAAGTACCCATCTAAGGAAGATAGACAAGAAGCCTTTAGTCCCGCTGCAAGGCCTGTCCAAAGAAAACATCCAAAAAGTGATGGTAAATTAAGCCTTGATCCCATCGTTAGGACTGGACAAAGCACACATCCAATAGAAATGGAAGAGATGACTTTGGTCCCACTACAAGGCCTTGTCAAAGCAACCATCCAAGGGCTGATGGTCAATTACCTTTGATCCACTATTAGCCCTAGTCAAAGAACCTAAGGAAGATGGTCGATGGAAACTCCGATAATCAAATAGTGTCTATGAAAACAACAATCCAAAGAAAGATGATTGACCAAACTCTTGATTTGATGAACAACTAAACTCAGGATAAGCAAGAATAATGAAAGTTCCCTTGACACTACGGGAAAATCCCACATAGCAGCAAATGTTAATTGATTCCAATAAATGCTATTTTTTCAAAAAGGTATTAGTAGGATTTTCTTACATTCAAAAATCTAATTCTAATATACATATATCCATACATATAGTCTTTGCATCAAAGGATTTCCAAAGGAAGTTATGAAAATCTTCCATATTTTAAAAAGGTATCTATGAACAATTTATGGAAAGTCTTCATCAGAAAATAATAGTTGCAATGAAAACAATCATCGCAAATAAAGTGTATTTGAAAGATTGCAAAAACCTATGTGTTTGTTTTCAATAAAATGATTTGCAATAAAATCTTGATTTTTAGGATCAAAAGCTATAATAAGACAAGAAAGCACAAACAATCAATAATGAGAAATATGGCAAGTAAGTATGACAACTTGAAGGGAGAAGAAATAGTGAAAGGGTAGAAGTTTGCTTAAACTAAAGTATAAGAAAACTTCTTATGTGGGGGGGGGGGGGTTGGTGTGGGCAAGTGTTACATCCAAAATTTCAAATACAGATTTACAAAATGAAAAACTATCAAGTGTAGAGGGCAAACATATGTTGATTAAAAGTTATAGCATGAATATCGATCATACTATCAAATAGCAATGCACCATGATTGTCGCATGATGATTTACCAACTGCCGAAAGATGAGGTCTTTGGAGCCGTCGAAGGTTGATTTTGGCCGTCGAAGTTTATAAGATACAAGCCGTCGAAGTTGATTAAAGTCACGAAGGGTTGATAATATACAAGTCGTTGAAGGCTAATTAAAGCCATTAAGGGTTGATAGATACAAGCTATCAAAGGTTGATTAAAGTCAAATCGAGGGCTGATAAGATACAAGCTATCGAAAGTTAATTAAATCCATCGAGGGTTGATAAGATACAATTTTTTTAAAGTTGATTAAAGCGGTCAAGGGTTGATGGATACAAGTTGTCAAAGGTTGAGGCCTTGAAGCTATCGAAAAATGATCAAAGCCATCGAAGCTTGAAAAAAAAGCTATCGGAGGTTGAAATATTCGAGCTTTCGAAGGTTTACAAACCAAGTTATCAAAAGTTGAGGTGTCCGAGCCATCACATGCTGAACTTATAAAGCTGTCGTATGATGTAGATAAGAAGTTGTCGCATCTTGAGAATATAAAGCTACCGCATGATTGAAACTGGAAGCTATCGCATATCAAGTTTATAAAGCTGTCACATGTCGACGGTCAGGGTCGTAGAATGATAATAAATTAATCTAAAACCAATATTCCCAATTGCCATGTATCGCAATGCAGTAATGTTTCCACACCAAAATGATTTGGAAACATGAAGACATGGGCAATATTCAACATCAAGGAATGGCAATGTGTCATGTAATGGCATGGTGTATAACGCAAAAGGAATTCAATATTATAAAGCTCCAAAGTATTCCTATACAACCATGCCACCTTTGGAGCTACTATGGACAAGATAATGATCTACGTAAACTGCTATAGCCCTAAGATAAAGAGAAATGACTCCATCAAGACCATCCATCTTGCCAAGTCACTAATCTACGTTAACTATAACCGACCAATCTAAACGAGCCATGCCACTCTATAACCACTATAAATAGAGACCCACCCCTACTTAAGAAGGGGATCCTCACTTCTTTCTCTTCCTTAGCACAAATTATTATTTGAGACTTGATATTTCTAAGCTCCCTTAAGAGATTGAGAACTCCTTTAATTGTCGACGAAGAACAAGATGACTTGAACTTTTAAACATAAGGACCCTTAGAAGTAGGTATTTACATATTGACTTCATTCTTGATCTTTGAACTAGAATAAAGGAGATGACTTGTATTTTTTGCATACTAATTGTTGGAAATTTGAATCACACATCGTTTGCATATGAAAGAAGAATGACTTGAACTTTGAACATTTTTGGCATTTTGGACATTTTTGGATTTATATTATTTTCACCATGAATATTAGTGGAATTTTTTTGGAATTTTACTTCTTTTAAAATATTTTGATGTTAGGACAAAAATTGGTTTAACAGAGACATTTAGGCTAAATCTTTAACATGAGTTTTCAGTGAGAATTGTTTTTATAGAGTCTTGATAAGAAAATTCTTTAGCTTGAAAATGTTGAAACTTCTTAAGATGATATTTTTTTAATGCTTGAGATGACTTTTGGAAACAAGCTTGTGAAATGAAAATTTGAAATGAAATTCTTAATATGGGTCTTTGGTATTCTACACTTGACATGTTTTTTAAAATGAAATTTTGAGCTTTGTGATGAAATCATTTGAGATAAGCCTTCGTTTTTGTTTTGATATATTAATGTGTATACCTTAAGACCGTATGCTTCCCTCTACACAAATTTGTCTAAAACAAATTCATATATTCCAATCAAGATTAGAATATAAAACTGAAGTTATTTTTGAAATATTTACTAAAGGTTTACTTTTGAAACCATATCATGATCTATTGGACTTCCTTATGTGATTTTCGAAAGTACTTGGATTAGTTTCGTATATGATTAAGGATATTGCATTTTATACTGGATTAAATAAGGATATATTTTTACAATCAAGCATACATTAAAGTTTTTATTTTTCACTATTTCATATCCCACATCATCTCTGAATCTGCCGTTTAATATTCATATTTCATCGTCTCATAATTTTTAATTTTATACTTGTGTTGGCTAAAATGACATAAGCCAAGATTTGGTAAAGATTGGTTGTCTTAAAAACGAGTACAGAAGACCAGTCATGTACTTTCACCATATGATATATGAAAGACATAATATATTACAAAATTTAAATTTAAAAGGTTAAAGGTCTAGGCATGAAAAATAGATGTAGTATGGACATAGAGTTATGTCATCTAAGGGTATTCGGCCTGTGCTAAAAATTCTATAACTTCGGTGTATATACACCGTCAAGCAATGCTTCTCCCTCATCTAACATATCTCACAGCTATGCATGGAACAAGTATATTGATATCATTTATAATGAGTTGGGGGAAAATCGTCCTCACATAAATACTTCAATCTGATTCGTACTTGGATTGTGGCTAGAACGGTTGAATTTAATGCCCTTTGAACCTTAGTTCTTATTATTATTTTTTGTCACCTCTTTCCACTCATGGTATATGGCTTTGATTAATACTGCTGCAATGATTTATGATTAACTTTTCATTAAATATTTAATTTTATATTTTGATTGACTTTCATCATTAACTATCACTTTCTTACTATGTTAATTTGATATATATATATATATATATATATATTTATATTTGATGAGAACAAAAAGGAGGAAGGGAGGAGGGGGAGAGCTGTTAAGATTTAGTGACATTATGAATTGTTTATTAATATCGAAAGAAATATTATTGATTTGATATTTTATTCTCGAATACATATGCCACATAAATATGGGAAGCATATCGAGTACACATTCAACACGAGTTACACTTGTCAAATCTTAACTTGTTGTTTGCTATCATCAAAGCACAACTTTTTTTCTGATCAAATTGTAATATGTTATTTTTCAAACATATCTACACTTTATTTGTACATTGTAACATATGTTGTTATTGTCAAAAGAAAGAGTATGTGAAATTAGGGGTGGGCATGGGTCGGTTTGGTGCGGTTTGAAATCCAAATCGCTTCTGCACCGCATCAAACGGTTAATCAAAAATACAAACTACTATAATAATCTTTTAAACGGTTCGGTTTCGGTTCGGTTTGAATGTAATACGGTTTGGTTTTGGTCCGGTCTGGTTTGAACCCATATTAAATATGAAATTAGAGAATTGCTTCCATCAACAATCAATTTACGAAGGCAACTGTGTGAAGCTTTTACACTTAAAAGTTAAAACACAATGTTATATTGAAATGAAAGATTAGTTCTTAACTGTATGAATATTTCAAATTGACATTTAGCTACAAAGGAGATTTTTTGGCACATTAACCAAATATCAACATTAACTAATGCATAATCATCAAAGAAAATGACTAGAATAAGATTATAATTAGCATTTATTCAAAAAAATATGATGAAAATAATTATACCAAAACTATAGCTTCTTTCTTTATAACAGCGAGTATTATTAATATAATAACATATGCTAAAAATTGAATATATATCGTTAGAATCTAAAATAAGATAGGAGTTGCTTATATTTTATCGTAAGATTACTAGTGTAAATATTTGATTCGGTCCGGTTTAATATGGTTGGTTCAATTGCCCAAACCGCAATCGAACCCTATCGATGTGGGTCGGTCTGGTTTGGGTTATTCGCTTTGGCTAGAAGGTTCGGTGCGGATTGCCACACCGTTTTTGCGGTTCGGTGCGGGCGTTTTCTGTATAGCGGTGCAGTTTATGCCCAGCACTATGTGAAATATTGCAATCAATTTTTGTTTGATGTTAATAATCATATTTTGTATTTAATGTGTTTTTTTAGTAATGCGCACCGCATGATAACAAGAGTTGCTTTATATTTTTGTGCAACAACTGGCCAAAATTCATATATACAATCAAAGCTTTCAACACCCATACAACAATCTTCTCAGTCATTAATCAAAGCATTCAACAACCAACAGCGATTCATATCTTTGAACAACCAAAGAGGATCCTATTGCACCGACTTTTTCATTCATCTTGTTTACACATCAACATCCATGATTATCATCGACAACAAGGTTCATTAACATCATCATTACAACAGACCAAACAACTCAGTTCATCAACATCAGCAATACGATCAACCATAGGAACACAGATCTCTCAATAGAGCAAAACAAAGATATTGACACAATCAATTTCAAAGCATTTCAGCTATCTCCAACAACGCTTAAGCTCTATTAACAAAAGAGGTTAACATCAGGAAGCATAGGCATACTCAAACCTCATCTCGTTATGGTTCTGGAAACAACCGCCCCATCACACTCACATTGGGCATCGCAACATCATCTCTTGGTTAAGAAAATCATAAAGCTTGATGCGATATCATCATATTCAACCTACATCATCTTCGTAAGCACAGGCATCTCAAGACCTGACACGGCGAAGTATCTGACCTCTACACAGATCGACAACAAAGCTCCAGATCCAACTATGGCATCGTCAAATTCACACAACTAGAGCATCATAGAATCGTGATTATTCAGATGAAAATTAAACCAAGGATTCATGTTCAGGCGGCATTAGGCTACGATCTCAGATTCAAAGCGAACTAGAGTGACGCTTCCAGATGTAGCGACAACACATCTTTGTAAGGAAATTTGACCGTTTTGTAAGAAAATTAATACGAAAACATTAATGGATTTTCCTTCCTTATTTTGTAAGGAAATTAATACGAAAACATTAATGGATTTTCTTTCCTTATTTTGCAAGGAAATTTGACCGTTTCCTTCCTCAAACGTTTCTTTCCTCATTTTGTGGTCAATGGAATCTAAAGGGTTTTCATATTAATATGCTAATCAATAAAACGGTTATAATCTAGAGAGTTAATTTCTCTCATCTTGATCTTGATGGACGATCAAGACTAAGTCTACAAATCTGGAAATTTGGTCCTCGTTGTACCTATAAATATTAACTTTTGCCCATCACAAAGGATATAGAAAAAGCACATAAAGAAAGATATATGAAAGGAGAGAGAAACCATTTCCTTTATCCATTGAAACAGCTTTCGACAACAACCATTGCTGATTCATATACGAGATGTCTGGTGGTATGTTTTATTGATTCATTACATATGTGATAATCATGTAATTCTAGATCTTAGGGTTTATGTTATTCGCAAGATATAGATTACATGTGGTATTGGAGCATGGTTTTAGAATTCATGATTATCCATCAATATATAAAACGAAACTAGCATAGATCTATGATGTGATGCTTGTAATTTTACTATGATGATAATAATGATTATTAGTGTTAATATGATTCAAGTTTAATATTCATATTATTTAAGTTGCTATAGTAATAATGATTATCAATATTGTTCTATTTACTGCATGCTTAGATCTAGATCTGGAAAGATTATATTTCCGCAAAAGTTAATTTTTTCCACTTTAATGTTCGACCAACTATATAATATGGAACAACTTATTGCATGCGAATACTTTTCAGAAAGTATACATATAGAAAATAATTGTTTCCTAGTTTGACATTAAATTCATGATCTGGAACTTGCAAGATAATTGTTTATATATGATTTGCAAAATAATTGTTTATATGTTAAATTCATATATGGAATTTACTTGGATTACATGAAAGAATAGCAAATGTTTATGCAAAAATAAAAAACAAAGTAGGTGACCACCTGGTTCGATCCGGTTTCACCCTTTTCTCTTTTTTTTTAGTTTTCGCTTTCGTGCTTAATTTCCTTGTTTCCTCTGGTCTGATGCATGCAGTCCCGTCCACAGACGGCTGCTGCTTGCGCAATAACGCATGAAACATTAATGTTTATCATTCTTCCATGAGTGTGGTTCTACTGCCTACCCACAGGAGGCGCTAAACCTAACCTCTTATTATGACATGTGTTTTATTCTAATAAAGAAGCCTACATTTCTTTTATATCTGGAGTTGCAATGCCCTAAAACCTTAATTCGTACGCTATGTTTATCGTCAGACTCAATGGAACCAACTACTCGGAATGGAAAGAGCAAGTTGAGTTTTCTTTCGGCGTACTTGAACTGGACATGGCTCTCCTTAAGGAAAAGCCAGCCCCACTTACTGATATAAGTACGGCTGAGGAAAACAAACTCCATGATGATTGGGAACGATCTAATAGGCTCAGCATGATGTTTATGCGAATGGTGATTGATACCAACATCAAAACCTCCCTACCCAAAACTGAAAGCACAAAAGAATATTTGCAATCCATTGAAATCGGTTCAAGACTGCAGACAAATCCCTTGCTGAGAAACTTATAGCAGATCTTGTAACCATGAAGTTTGATGGTTCTCGCTCAATGAGCGCTCATGTCATTGAAATGATTAACCTTGCTGCCAAACTTAAGAACTTGGGATTGGTTATGGACGATGCTTTTCTCGTCCAATTCATTCTCACTAGCTTACCTCCTCAATATGAACCATTCAAAATTCATTACAACACTATTACGGAAAAGTGGAGTCTAAATGAATTGACTAACAAACTGGTTCAAGAGGAGTCTAGGCAAGGCTCGCAAGGCATTAAAGTTGCTTATTTCACTCAAGGGGTTGGAAAACAAGATGGCAAAAAGAACAACTCACAGCATAAAAGAGCACCACCCAAATCTGATGACGCCACTCAACCATCCAAAAAGAAAAAGAAGGATGATGTCTGCAAATTCTGCAAGAAACCTGGACACTTCCAGGTAGATTGCATTAAGAGCAAAGCATGGTTCGAAAAGAAAGGTAACCCAATGGGTTTCGTAAGTCATTTCGAATCAAATCTTACTAATGTACCTTCTTCTACTTGGTGGATTGATACTGCTGCTAAAGTTCATGTTTCGAATTCTATGCAGGGATTCATTACGATCCAAACCACAAACCCAAGTGAGAATTTCATTTTCATGGGGAATAAAGATAAAGCTCCACTTGAAGCTATTGGAACTTTTCGTCTTATTTTAGATAGCAGTTATCAGTTAGATTTATGTCAAACTCTTTATGTTCCGTCTATTTCCTGTAATTTGATTTCTGTAAGTGTACTTGATAAATTTGGATATTCTTTTGATGTTGGAAATGGAAATTTCAGTTTATTTAAAAATTCTAGTCTTATTGGTTCTGGAATATTAATTGATGGACTTTATAAACTCCGTCTTAAACAAAATGCTGAAATCCAACTCACCCTGCATGAAAAAGAAACTAAAGGAAAGTCATCTAAGAATGATTCTTACTTCTTGTGGCATAAAAAAAATTGGGTCATATATCTAGTGAAAGAATCAAGAGGTTAGTGAAAGATGGTGTCCTACCAGACTTAGACTTCGCTAACATTACAGCATGCGTTGACTGTATTAAAGGAAAAACAATAAAAAATACGAAGAAAGGAGCCTCAAGAAGCACACAACTTCTTGAAATAATAGATACAGATATTTGTGGACCTTTTGATGTTCCAACTTTTGGAGAAGAGAAATATTTCATCACTTTTATCGATGATTTTTCACGTTATTTCTATCTTTATCTGTTGCATGAAAGATGTTGTACAAGTGTTCATTACTGAAGTCGAAAGGCAATTAGAAAGAAAAGTGAAAATCATTAGGTCAGATAGGGGTGGTGAATTCTATGGAAGGTATGATGAAACGGGAAAACATCCTGGACCTTTTGCTAAACTTCTTCAAAAACTTGGAATTGTGGCACAATACACAACGCCTAGATCTCCATGGCAGAATGGTGTAGCTGAAAGGCGAAATCGTACATACATGGAAATGGTCAGATCCATGATGAGTCATGCAAATTTACCTATATCATTATGGATGGATGCATTACGAACAGCTGTCTACATCTCAAATAGAGTTCCAAGTAAGGTTGTTCCAAAGACTCCTTTTGAACTTTGGAAAGGATGAAAACCTAGTTTAAGACATCTCCAAATTTGGGGTTGCCCAGCTGAAGCTAGACTGTACAATTCAAATGAAAAGAAATTGGATTTTAAGACAGTCAGTGGTTTCTTTATAGGTTACCCAGAAAAATCTAAAGGATATAGATTTTATTGTCCTAACCATGGTACAAGAATTGTTGAAACCTGCAATGCCAAATTCTATGAGAATGGTGAAATCAGTGGGAGTACAAAACAACAAGAAGTGGTCATTCATGAAATAAGGGTACCCATTATCTTACCCTCTATTTTGAAAGATATTGGGAATCATCCCATTGTTGAACCTGTTCACAATGAGGAAAACTCAATAAATAATCAACAACTCCATAATGAAATTATCACTAATCATAATGTTGATGAAGTACCACAGGAATT
The DNA here is from genome assembly GCA_030765085.1 of Allium cepa. Lineage (NCBI taxonomy): Eukaryota > Viridiplantae > Streptophyta > Magnoliopsida > Asparagales > Amaryllidaceae > Allium > Allium cepa. The sequence continues at coordinate 209,802,296 of CM060943.1, forward strand.
AGAATTAAGAAGATCTCAAAGACAAAGAAGATCACCTATTCCTAATGATTATATGCTTTACCTAATAGAATCTGAAGGAAACACGGACCCAATTTCTTATTCACAAGCCATTAAGGATGTTAATTATATTAAATGGATTGATGCCATGAAATATGAACTAAAATCTATGGATAATAATAAAGTTTGGGAAATCGTTCAATTGCCGCAAGGACATAAAGCAGTCGGTTGTAAGTGGGTCTTCAAGACCAAACGTGACTGCAATGGTAAAATTGAATGATATAAAGCCAGACTTGTTTTCAAAGGTTTTAATCAGAAAGAAGGCATTGACTATAATGAAACTTTTGCTCCTATTTCCAGGAAAGATTCTCTTAGAATTATCATGGCATTAGTAGCTCATTATGATCTCGAGTTACATCAAATGGATGTGAAAACAGCCTTTCTAAATGGAGACTTGGAAGAAGAAGTAGACATGCGTCAACCTGAAGGCTTCATAATTGAAGGACGGGAAGACATGGTCTGCAAACTTAAGAAATCAATATATGGACTGAAACAAGCTTCTAGACAATGGTATCTAAAGTTTCATGAAATCATTAATGGTTTCGATTTCACAGAAAACATAGTTGACCCTTATATATACCTCAAGTTCAGTGGAAGCAAGTTCATATTTTTGATTCTGTATGTTGATGACATATTATTAGCTAGCAGCGACCTTGGTTTATTACGTGAAACTAAAGATCATCCCTCAACGAACTTTGAAATGAAAGATATGGGTGAGGCTTCCTATGTGAGAGGCATAGAAATATTCCGTGATAGATCACAAGGAATTCTAGGATTGTCTCAAAAAGCATATATTGACAAAATTCTTGAGAGATTTGGCATGACGAATTGTTCCTCTAGTCCTGTCCCACTTCAGAAAGGAGACAAATTTGTTCTTGAGCAGTGGCCAAAGACTCTTATGGAACGAGAAGAAATGATCAAATATCCTTATGCATCTCTTGTAGGGAGTTTGATGTATTCACAGGTCTGTACAAGACCTGATATCAGTCATGTAGTTGGTATGCTGGGTAGATTTCAAAGTAACCCAGAAATCGCTCATTGAAAAACTGCAATAAAGGTACTGAGATACCTAAAGGGAACAAGGAATTACATGCTCACCTATAGAATATCAAGTTACCTATAGGTAACTGGTTATTCTGATTCAGACCTTGCTGGATGTCCTGACACTAGGATCTGCACTCTTCGCTATGTGTACCTCTTATGTGGAGGTGCAATATCATGGAGAAGCCAAAAATCTGAGATGCTTTTCGGATCCACCATGATGGCTGAATACATAGCATGTTATGAGGCTTCAATTCAGGAAACATGGCTACATAATTTTGTCTCACAATTTGGCACTTTAAGTTTTATCTCTAAGCCACTAACTGTCTACTGCGACAATGAAGGTGCAACCTTTTTCTCCAAGCATGATAGGATAACCAAAGGTTCCAAACACATGGACCTGAAATACCTACTACTGAAGCAAGATGTTAAACTAAAGAAAATTGTTGTTGAATCGATAAGTACAGATTACAAGTGGCAGATATACTCACGAAAGGACTACCTCCAAAGACCTTTTAGGGACATACTGATAGCATGGGTCTTGCAGATAGTTCCTAATTATCTTCTTATTATGCCATTTAGATAATGTGTACACATTTATATTTAGATAAATGATAACAGAAACAGTCTTTTGCTTCAAGCCATTATGTGACCACTAAGTTATGCTCATCTACGGTCTAGTTATGAAAGTTGTCAATGTCATAGTACATGGAAGTAAGCATGTTGCAAAATAACATGTACACGTCATGAATTCCATTAACCACTAGATTAGCCAAGACACTTATGATAACTGACTAAAGAAATGTTTAGCATATCATGCGTGCCTTATGACCTTAATACGAAAACATTAATGAATTTTACTATTGACCAAGTGGGAGACTGTAAGGAAATTTGACCGTTTTGTAAGGAAATTAATACGAAAACATTAATGGATTTTCCTTTCTTAATTTGTAAGGAAATTAATACAAAAACATTAATGGATTTTCTTTCCTTATTTTGTAAGGAAATTTGACCGTTTCCTTCCTCAAACGTTTCCTTCCTCATTTTGTGGTCAATAGAATCTAAAGGGTTTTCATATTAATATGCTAATCAATAAAACGGTTATAATCTAGAGCGTTAATTTCTCTCATCTTGATCTTAATGGACGATCAAGACCAAGTCTATAAATCTGGAAATTTGGTCCTCTCTGTACCTATAAATATTAACCTTTTCCCATCACAAAGGATATAGAAAAAACACATAAAGAAAGATATAAGAAAAGAGAGAGAAACCATTTCCTTTATCCATTGAAACAGCTTTCGACAATAACCATTGTTGATTCATATACGAGATGTCTGGAGGTATGTTTTATTAATTCATTACATATGTGATAATCATGTAATTCTAGATCTTAGGGTTTATGTTATTCGCAAGATATAGATTACAATCTTCATTGGCGGTAGTGAGAGATCAAGGGCATACGGTAGTTCAAACTCCCGATGGCGATGCGTTTCCAAGTCCACGGACAATGGGAATCTTTGGTGTTAAGGAGGACTTTATTTTTTTTTGAAGGAGGCAGTAAAATTTTGTTTTCGACGGTAGGAAAAAACCCAAATCTTACTATACTTACTATAGTTTGATGTTGTTTCTTTGGTGTAAGTAATGCGATAAATTTAATCACAAGCTCCAAAACTTTTATAGTAAGAAGACCATTAATGTAAATGTATTACTGACACGTAGAATGAATAAAAAATCTCCTCTCTTTTTCTTTAATGGTTTCTTCATGCCCTGTAGTTTACAACACGTTATCAACACGATCTCAAAATTGAATTTCATTTCATATTCCTGGAGAACCCGGACAAAATTGTTCTTCTTATCGTAGCCGCTTTTAATTATCTTCATACTGGATACGATCTTGCATCTACTTACTTAATTCTTGTTTATTTGTTTCTCTGTTATTCTTGCGTTGTATGATTATTGGTTTCAGATCTAGTAAGTTTGACTTTTCCTTATCTCTCAGATCTAAAATATCACAGATTCTTTTGAAGAATTACCGTGAAGTTTGCTTGATTTCAGTTGTTCCATTGGTTTTTGTAAATTAACAACCTGTTTGTTTGCTAAATGGATTAATCTAGTAGTGGATAAATCCAAATGACATAAATATAATTTTATGATACTTGATCGTAGCTAAACTGATTTTAATTATCTTTACAATTATATAATATTGAATTCAACTATCTTGAGAGAGATATTATATTACAATGATATAATATTTTATGATACTGTCCGCGGGTGCAGCGCAGTGGAAAGGAGGCTTGGGTTCTGCTTAAAAGACCCAGGTTCGATTCCTACCATGCGCTTCCCTATCCTATATAAATTTATCCAGGGGTATGGGGGTTTGGATGACTTTACTATACCCTCCTCAAGAGTTTACCGGCCCGTCGGTTTCTCTTAGATTTTCATATATATATATATATATATATATTATGATGCTTTTGAGTTGATTGGTTTACGTCAGGTGTGTTTTAATAGGTTATCAGGACCCAAAATTAACCTATTAGTTCGGTATTACATGCAATTCGAAGCAGATACAAGAAATGAAACACAATATTTATTAATTAAAGCGATAATTTGATCTCTAGGTGGTTATGAATGATTTGTGCCAGATTGTGATACAGTTGTTCATTATATTCTCATTTGATCAATTCTATCTTGAAAGTTACTCCTTGCTTTATACCACGCCTCAAGATCTTTCTTGTTATGCTTTAATTTCTACAGGAAAGCGTACAAATGATTCTCAAACAGCTGCTATGAGTGGAAAAATCCTTTCCCCCCTCCATGTATAACAATTTCCGGTAACATAAGGCTTAACCATTTGCAGCAAATGTAGTGCATTGTTGAAATATGTTATGAAAATAGTATCGCTTTGCGGAAGCTTTTATCAACGGATCTTTGTCATCCAAATCACAAAGAGATAACTTGGATTGAAAACAAGATGGAATTAAAATCAAAACGAAATAACACAAAATACTCCACTCAACCACCCACTTTATTGATTCACCAAAATTTTATTTACAATTAATAGAACAAAGCTAAAGTAAACAAAATATCATTGAATCAATAACCAAATTGAGAAAGGGAGCAAATATCTATATGGCTAAAATTGTTGGAGAAGAAGAACCAACGTGAAGAAGAGAAAATTAGCAAACAGATTTTCCACCACACTTTTAGCCTCTCTTCTAGTCTCTATTTATATAATCAATTACTTAATGTCCAAGTTAACATTAGATGGCAAAAAATAATTTGATTAGCCAATTAGAGAGAGAAATAAACATACTCAAATATGCCTATTAATTGAAGGAAACAAAATCTTCTCTTTCTTTCTTTTTCATATTTATTTCCCTCTATTTGTGGTTTTGTATCACCAAAATTTAACATTCCGCCTTGATGCAAAATCACATATCTCCAACATATCAAGCATGCCATATTTAGATCTATCACAAATCCCCATATCTCAACCACACTAAATTACAAACCTCAACCACCGTCTGCAAGTGATGCATCTCCCACATGAGGTGCACCACACGAATCCGGTCTAAAAAAGTTTGTAATACCACAAAGATCTCTGTCTTATCTTGTGGATTTTGCAATTCAACACCCATTTATCACTCGGTCTGAGCTCATTACCTGATCACTATTGAACCCTCGAGCATCATCAACATGAAGACCACTGTTTAAAATATGATCCTCAATGCTAGAATCATAAGCAGTGACCACATTAACCTCTCCACCTTGCTATGGAATAAGTCCTTCAACTGTCACTCGCTTTCCATTGTCGACTATAGAACCAACCAAGCTATAAAGATTTCCTTCTTCCAATACTCCTCTCATCCTAACACGACCACTCCAAAGACTTCTCTAACAAGTGGGTACATTGTCTCACTCCAGAGACATAAGACTATGCGAACAAGTGGGTACATGTCTCACTCCAGAGACTTCTCTAACCACACCATCATGCATACGAAATTGGATAGATCCAATACCACAAATAGGTAGCTCTTCTCCATTGGCTGTCCTAATCATGCCGACACTCTTCTCACAAGAAGAAAAACAATTCACATCTCTACAAATGTGAAAACTAGCTCTCGAATGCATCTTTCAAGGCTTATTTTCACTAAAGAGGACATCATAAGAAGCAATACTATCGGTACCTTCAGCAAAACCTGCATATGCATCACTACTGGTATCACCATGCTCAGCCTTTTTTGATCTCTTTTATAAGCATAACACTTGTTGTATATGTGACCTTTCTTATTACAGTAATGACAATTGATAACACCTTTACCATTAGTGTCCCTCTTCTTCCAAATTGTATCTTTCTTCGAGTCCATTGCCACCATAGCCTCACATTGAATTGATTTCATACCTGACCCTATTCTTTTAATCTCCTCGTTCAAAAGACTGCTTCGAATAGTTTCCAGAGAGATAGTTCCATTAGCATTGGAATTACTCAATGAAACAACCAAAGTTTCCCAACTTTTTGAAAGTGAACTTATTAATAAAAGAGCCTGTAACTCATCATCAAAATTGACCTTCATATTTGCCATTGATTTATTACATCTTGAAATTCATTCAAATGCTCTGCAACAGACTTCTCTTCATCTAATCTCAGTTGTATCAACTTTCGAATCAGAAAAACCTTACTGGTAGCACTCTCTGACTCATACAAAGATACCAACTTGTCCCACAATGCCTTCGTGGATTCACAACTAGCCACATAATGGAAAACTGAATCACCGAGATATTAGCGAATCAAACAATCACCTTCTTATGCATCTTATTCCATTTTTCCTCATTAACATCAGAGGACTTCTTTCATCTCCATCAATCGGATCATGAAGATCAATGAGGCATAGAACATCCTCCATCTTAGGCTTCCAAATACTCCAATTTTTCCTATCCAAGATAGCCATCTTTGAAAACGAAATTATATCCGATATAAATAATTTTTCAAACCAAAATTACTCGAAGCTTTGCGATGATCTATGCTCCGATACCAAACTATCATGAAAATAGCAGCGCTTTGCGGAAGCTTTTATCAATTGATCTTTTTCACCCAAATCACAAAGAGGCAACTTGGATTGAAAACAAGACGGAATTGAAATCAAAACGCAATAACACAAAATATTCCACCCAACCACCCACTTTATTGATTCACCAAAATTTTGTTTACAATTAATAGAACAAATCTAAAGTAAACAAAATACCATTGAATCAATAACCAAATTGAGAAAGAGAGCAAATATCTATATAGGTAAAATTCTTGGAGAAAAAGAACAAAGATAAAGAAGAGGAAATTACAAATAGATTTTCCACCACACTTTTGCCATCTCTTCTAGTCTCTATTTATATAATCAATTACTTGATGCCTAAATTAACATTAAATGGCAAAAAATAATTTGATTATCCAATTATAGAGAGAAATAAACATACTCAAATATGCCTCTTAATTAAAGAAAATAAAATCTTCTCTTTCTTTCTTTTGCATATTTATTTCATTCAATTTATGATTTTATATCACCAAAATTTAACAAAATACACCATCTGCATGTGCATTAGGGTGACCCACATTTAATCTATCACTACTAGATAAAATTGAATTTAAAATCTGAACTACCTTGCATAAGAGATTGACTATCCTAAAGAGCATTGGTCCAGTAGTTTTCATTTGAAATAGGTCCATTAATCTATACTGGAGCTAATTTTGTATTTAATACTTGTTTCTTAATTTGAAGTTTGTAATAAATGGGACTGAACTTTAGTTTCTTATGTATTATGTTCTATAATTTTGTACATGTCATTGTCAAAATCTGATCAGATCGAAACTGGTCATTGTTTGAATATTTCCGGCTGTTTTGATCACTAGATGATTTAGACTTGTCAGTGCTGTGTGAGAACATACAAGAGCGCAGGCATAGATGGTAAATGATTTGAGTTTCTTGTAATTACTTTTGTAAACATGATAACCATCTACCATGCATGCCTCAATGTTGAAGATGTCCTATATATATATATATATATATATATATATATATATATATATATATATGCATATATTAGTTTTCATTATAATGATTAGTGAATTTGTATATTGACATTACATTTCAAAAGTAGTGTATATAAAGTATCTCTAAAAATGACATGTGATGTACGAGAAGCGGTAATGGTAAAATATCCCTAAAAGAGTTTATAAAATGTCCGTAAAAGAGAAAACATGTACCGTACTCCACAAGTAAACCATTGACATAATTTTATCACAGTACAAATATGGTATTTATAAAATATCTTCAGAAGAGATATTATATCCTTGTATAGTACTATAAAAGAATTACCTATGAAATATTTTCAACTATGATGTAGGATTTCAAGAAGTGATGTGGCAGTAAATTACCAAAAGAATTTGTGAATCAAAATAGAACCAGTAGAAATAGGTGCAAAATACATTTACAAAATTCAATCTACCATTGTCATGGACCTATAGCTCCACCATAAAAAAATTAAGAGTAAATAGTGATCTATGATCTATTACTTTTCAAAATATACCACGAACTGAATATCGTATGCATAACTATTCTTGAAAAAAAATCTTTAGATATTCTCCTGAAGTGATAATCTATGCGTCATATCATAATTTTCATAAAAGCTATAAATACGGTCTTGAAAAGATCCGTAACTTATATAGCAGCTTATTTCTATAACATCTTAAGTGTCTAGAAGATACTTGTATTTTTGTTGTAAATATATCTCTTTTATTGTGCTCTCCGAAAGAGATGCCTATACGTAATTCGGACTATGTATTCTTATATGATATATCTATAAATAATGCTTAAAACGGATATTTGAAATATAATTGAAGAATAAACCTTAACAACTTGAAGTTGTATACATAACTTATTTGAACTAGAAGTTCAACATGGTTTGGATTGAAAACTGTTAAGTTATATTTGAATTATTAACTCGAAGGGCATTGTTCTTTATCATATTCAAATACAAATATACAGAAAGTCTCAATTATATTATATATCTGCATAGATTCATACATTTAAGTTTACAAAAATGTACATAAAGTTCGAAGTTTGACAACGAAAATAAACAAGAAATTATATGGAGTATTGTAAGTTTAATGAATTATTAAACCGGAGGCTTTGGTAATTATTACTAAAAGAATTTGGCTTCGATATTAAACTAAGAAACAATGACAAATTTTAATATTTTGATCTTGAAATTCTTAGCATAGATAATTCAAAGATAACTATAAGTTACAATATATTCTATAACTGGAAGTTATAATGTATCAAATAACTTGACGTTATTATTGATAAGTCAAACTTGATGCATATGTATTTTCAAACTAAACATTTTGAAAATTGTCATGTAATATTTAAGGATTCACATTGACATCCATTGGTAAACACACACAAAAATTAACAGTTGGGATCCTTCAATTAGTTTGTTCTAAAATCACTAACTCAAATAAGAAGGAATATGCATATCTATAATATGCATATATGATACATGGTCACACGTGTGTGTGTGTGTGTGTGTGTGTGTGTGTGTGTATATATATATATATATATATATCCATGTATACAGATATTTAATTAACAACTTGAAGATTGTTTGACTAAGTAAATATGGGCTCATCTTATAAACTATACATAGATATCATTCCGTGGTTTAAAATTCAATTGACATAAATGTTGAATGACCTAAAGTCATCTTTATATTCAAATGATTGACATAATAACTAAATTCCTCCAAGTGGCTAGATCAATGAATGAAAATATGCATTATTAGTTAAATGCACCTTATCAACTGATAAAAGCGTTATCCTTTATAATTGAAATATATAATGTATTGCTAGTAGCAATATCATAATGGATCAAAATGAGAATCCGAAGATAATAATTATTCAATGTGACAATGTTCATCAACATTAAGGGCGAGGATAAAAGGGATACAAGTTCATTTTGATTACCAAGGTTAAATATTCATTAACATATATAATGATGCAAAATGTTAAATAAATTTCGATAATATCCCTAATAAATTTGCTCCAATATATCCCCAAAGGATCAAAAATTTATAGACTGCAGTGGAAGTGTGGTAAAGAAGTTGGTTGGATATATTTTTGGAGTAAGTAATAAAGATGTCTGATAATAGAGGTAAGTGTTCTTGAAGAAACACTGAAGAGTGCTCTAGAAGAGGTCCATGACATAATTATCAAATAACCCTAGAAGTTGTTTAGGTACCTAGAACATGATAAATAAAGAGATATCAATAAAGGTCTTATATTTATAATGGATTAAAGATCTTAGATTAGAGAAAGACATGATTGGCCATCATGAAATTCTTCTAAATAAGAAATGTGAACCTGTAGTTCGCAAAATACAATTAGAAATATATATATACATATATATATATATATATATAAAGTAAAAACTGTAACGACCCATAAAATTTTATTAATTTTTAATTGGTTTTATAACGTACTTAATTTGGATTTTGAGAAATTTTAATAATAATATTTTAAAATAAAGTTTTAATATTTGGTTTACGTATGATTAAATATAGCAAATGGTAAATTTTCAATTAATTATATGAAGGTTTATTTATTATATAATTCTATTAAATTCAAATCAGTTAATAATTGGTGAAAATAAATTTATTTTCAAGACCTGAATACTTTACATAGAAAAATTCTAAATCATCTTCTGACTAAGACGTCATTTTTCGTTTTCCCAAATTTGGACTTCTATAGCTCCGTCGATCTTATTTCTGCGTTTTTATTGCATTTTTCTGCTAGTGAAAATTCGAATTTTTATAATTAAATCGTACTACCAATATCTATATACCATTTTGATCGTCTCGTTGTACTGATCACTACGGTATATTTATTTCTGTATTTTGAGATCCGATACGTGACGGAAACAATAAAAATGTGTGTCATCGGTGCTGAAATTTGTGACTTGGATTTATCTACTTTTCAAATTTGAAACCGTACAACTCATACCATATTAAATTTCTTTTAAAGGTTTTAGCTAAATCTATGGGTGAGCGTTGCCACACCTTTCCACCTTATATTTAATTTTCTGCCGTTTCAATTTGCATTCTATCCGTTCACATTCTATTTATTCCTTTTCTACCATATATTCCATTATCTCTTTCTGCTATTTGCTAATTGCTATTTGCTCATTCACGCGATCATTTAATTGAAATCAAAATTTCAACCCTTACTTCTCTTTTCTTTTCAAATTTGAAACGTACTATTAAATCAAGCCATTAATTGCTTTTATTTTTTTCCTTACATCAACGTACAGCTCACACAATTATAAATTGCATTAAATTTTCTGATGAACCACACCATGACCGTTTATATTACATTCATTTGGAATATATTCATTTTTTTTAAATCTTTCCCTTTCTCTCTCGTCTCAGTTGGGAATAAAACAAATTTCAGCGGAAACCACGTTTCAATGCTTTTAACTCTTTATAACTTTTGATAAAATTTTCTGTCCTTTTTGAAACCAAAACGTATAGGGATATACGTTTCTCATTTATTAATTTCTAAATTGTCCTGTTGTCCTTTTCGTGGATGTTATATTTATTTATATTTTAACATTTTCTATTTATTTCACTCATCTCCCTACACGTTTCTATTTATTTGTCGATTTGTTGCATACGTTTCGTTTTGGAAAAATGCGGTTCATTCCTATTTATTTCATTTCTCACATTTATTTCATCTTTTACTGAAATTCGACCGTTGCCACGTCATACCATTTTGGAAGTATGAATGTACAAAACATGCATACGTTTTGTCTTTGCTTAAATTTCTCTGTCCATTCCTTTTTCCATTTTAATATCCTTGCCTTTCCAAACTCATCACGTACTGTCCAAACAAAAAAAAATTATTGCTTTAATTATTCAGCTCAATCTGAGGGACCGTTACTATTCAAATCACTTTATATTTATGGTATACATTTCTTATCTTTATTTGGCAACGGTTCTTTTTTTTATTGCCTTAAACACTTTGCTGAATCAATGGACAACCGTTCCTATTAAAATTTTCTTTTGATCTGATCTGTGGCGTACGTTACTTTAAAATAAATTTTTAGATATCATAGCGTCTGTCACTTCCATTTTTCCACTTTGAATCATTTATTTACCTATTCCTTTTCTGTACTTACACGTTATCAAATAAATAAAGTATATATTTATAATCAAGCTTTCATCTTCCCAGATCCAATTCATGTTGTTGAAAACTTTTGCATTCTCTTCCCCCGTTTCAACCCGAAGGACGTGCAAACCATCCTTCTTCCCTGTTGCCATCTCCAACATTTTGTTCCTCCTCCTCTTCTTCTAGTGCAGCCGGTGAGTAATATATAAGTTAGAACTATATATATATATATATATATATATTTTCAACTGTTTACAATTAATACAAGGCATATCTATATGAAAGTATTATATAATTTTCTATGTTCAAAGATATATTTTCTTTGTATGTTTTAAACTGATTTTTATTTGTATATATATATTTCATATGGGACAGAGAATATATATGTACATGTTTTATATTATAATAGTATATAAGTTGATATTATATGTTGTTTTAAGTATTATATAGATTACTGTATTTCATTTGCAGTAATATATATAGGGATAAAGTACTGTTTATTTGAGATTCAATTGTTCATATCCTACTTACTTACAAATTTTAATAGTATACGTATGATTTTGTATTATTCTTTATGTATAAGTTTACAACTGTGTATACGTGTAATTATATACTTTAGCCATAAAATTTCTATGTATATGTAACGACCCATAAAATTTTAGCAATTTTTAATTGGTATTTAACGTATTGAATTGGATTTTGAGAAATTATTAATAATAAAATTTTGAAAAAGAAAAGAAAATATGTTATGTATATTAATGATTTGTAGTACGAGCTGTGTACATATATTTTAAAGTTTGGTTGTGGTTATACCTATAAGATCTAGTACAAAAACTTTATAAACTATTATTTATACTATAATATAAGTTAAGTTTGATGTAAATTTGGTAGCATAGTTCATTTCTATTGGGTATAAATATCAATAGCGTGGGTAATAAATTTACGGTCTCCTTTTGCTTTTTAGCAAGGTGTGTAAATTTTAAGTATGTTGAGTACGTTCCATATATAGTTATTTTGGAAAACCACTGTATATGTATGATGGTCTATTTGAAGTGTATATATAGTAAAGCGTATTTATACCAAGTTTTATTTAATTTATATGTGTTATAATAGCTATATATATATGTTAGTCTTGATACTAGTATATAGTTTTACTGAAGTTTGATTTCTAGTCATGTTAAATATATATATATATATATTTGATTTTGGGTTTTTGTGTCACCATTTCCAGTTTATTTTAGTGCATATTTAGTATATCTATACATATGTCGTCAGCTATAAATACGATAGTTAAGGGTTTCATATATCATATGAACCAAAGAAGAAGAGAAGTATATACTATATTTAACTACATATATGAAGTATATGTTTTAAGGGTTGATTTAAGGTCTGCATTAAAAAAAGTAGTTGTGATTACCATTATTTCATATTGTACCTTCTATATTCCTGACTGACTTTTAGCGTTCATTCATTCATTTTTAATTGTGGGTTTTTCTTTTCTCTCTCTTTTCTTATAAATAATTGTACGCATTCATCTCTTTCCCTTTCTTATATTTTGTCCCTTCATCATCTTTTAGCCGTTAATTTTGTTTCGAAAATCAAGAAAATTTGTATACGTTTTATTCTTTTTGAACGTTTAGTAATAAAGATAAATCTGCATAGTATAATCAGATATGAATTGAGATCTAGGAAATAAATAAATATAAAAACGTATAACATGCCACTAATAATAAATTGCTTTAATAGCTTCTCAATTAGCGTACAGCTGTTTCCATCCCATGCCATGTCAAAAGTTTGAAACGTAATAAATGCTATATGATTATTTCGCATTTATTTTTTTTTCCTTTATTATTTCCTGTACGTTTTCATTCCAATCTAAATTATAACTTTTTGATTTCCATGCCTTTTCGGATCTCAAACGCGCAGCCCAAGGAATATTTCTTTAATAATTTTCCTAAAAATAAGCTTTTGGCCGTTTTATTGCATTGATTTCAAATTGTGCCCGTTTGTTTTTCTCATTCCTCTCATACGTTACCACCTTTATTTATGCTCGGGACACAGCTCATTTTTTTTCCTTCGTTCCCTTTCTTTTATTTGCTTCCTTCGTTTCCATCGGTTCAATTATATAGATTTTTATATTCGTTGCACGTTTACATTCATTTATTTTGACCAGTCCTTTCCTTTGTTATTCCCCTAATTTTGTGCGTTACTTTACCATAACCAATGCTCCGTATTTATTCGCTTAATCTTTTCAGCTGAATTTGACCATTACTATTCAAATCAATTCATATTTATTGTATACGTTTCGTATGCAACGGTTCTTTTCTTTATTTATTTTGCCTTTATAACCTTGTTTGACTTCGTTTCTTTCATATTGCAAACTGCTGTCACTTCCAATCTCATTCCTCATTTTAAGTTTTCTTCCTCCTCCTTCTTCCATTTTTCTTTCTACAGATCCACCTATTTTCTCCCTTCTTTTACCGTGCTTCCACCTCCCATCGCTTCGTCACCCACCACATCCAACTCATCCCTCTCCCTCCGCGTTTTTCTCTCCTCCTCTCATGCACATATCTCTCTACACGTGTTGTCATCGCCTGCATGCTCAGCCATCCTCAGAGCCTTCACCATCAACAATCATGCCACACGTTATCTTTGAGTAATAGGTTAGCATCTATTTATAATATATATGTGTTATTGTATATTTTCTATAAGTCTGTATTTGGAATATGTGATCTGTCCTACATGATTTTAAATTCATGTTAGTTATGTATCATATGGTATTATATATATGAGTTCATAACAGTATTCTTTTTTTTTTTTTTTTTTTCGTTCATAGTGTGTATGATATTATACTATGTATAGAGATTTGATAACTTGATTGTTTTATACTTCATGTGTCACGTTGGTATTCAATTTTAAAAGTTTGAAGGTTATATATTAGTTAATATATAGTTTAATATATGTCAGTAATGTATATCTATGCAGTAATATTGTATGTATTATAGCAAAGTAAGTTTTTTTTTTTTGATTTAAGATATCATATATACATCTTATAAATATAGTATGGTTCCAAGTATGAAATGTTTGCAGTTTTCAGATTCTATATAATATAAAATTTTGTTCGCATGTTATAAAATTTGATAAGTGTATATATAAATATTATATAAAAAGTTAGTACATATATAAAACGTAAAGCATACTCATCTTATCAGTCGATTGTATATGTATTTAAATATATGATATGTTTAAAGCTATGTATTTTGTGAATAACTGGTTATAAGTATATATATACACATTTGATTTAAAGTTATAAAGGTATGCATATTGTGAATTAGACTATATTAATGGTTAGCTTACAAATATTTATATAGTTTTATAGGGAAGTACGAGCTATGTGGGTTATATTTTTAGCAAGCGTATTGTTACCACTTTAAAATGGGTGAAGTTTTACAGTTTACGGTCTATTTGTGTAAGTGTGTAATGTATGTTTAATTTAATAAAGTTATGATACTTTTGTATAAAATGTTTAACTATTTATATATCTGATATAATGATAGTTTCATATCTGATATAGCTTATATATTATAAAGTTACAGGATACGCTAGTTTTATACGCTAGTTAATATATATATTTAATAATTGACTAAAATGTTTTCAGTGTGAGTTTACTTTTTTTTTTAGTGTTGGATTTTATACGGCATAGTATGTATACTTGTTCACAGTCTATATAAGTATATGAGTGCATGTGTCATTATAAGTATTTTGTTGTTTATAAATCTCGAGACATATATATGCGTTTAGGTGTTTGTTTCAGACTTACGTAATATATATATATAAACGAATATAGGCTATGCATTTG
The DNA here is from genome assembly GCA_030765085.1 of Allium cepa. NCBI lineage: Eukaryota > Viridiplantae > Streptophyta > Magnoliopsida > Asparagales > Amaryllidaceae > Allium > Allium cepa. The sequence goes on from CM060943.1 coordinate 209,817,469, forward strand.
GAATTTCTATATATACATTTTTATTATGAACATATATAGGTTGCTTTCATGGGGTTTTTAAGTAATATATATTACAATAAGTGGTTATATTGTTTTTATAATAATTATTGACTATAAAATATAATACAATGGTTTTTTTTGGACGAATTATGTTTAAATTACATATAGGTATATATAGATTTTAAATATACATTTTTAATTTGAAAATTGGTTTTGGGAGAATTAATATCATAATAATTTATATTTTTTTCTGTAATATCAAAATTGATTCGATTCATTCTCATCGATTTCCCATTATCAGCCTTGTCCATCGTGCCTATTTTCTACATCAAATCTTGTCCATCCAGCGTTGCTTTGGATTTCATAGCTCATTTCATCATCATATATCTCTAGCCTCGAAAGGTGAGCAATCACTCACGATTAACGTTCTTTTATTTATTAAATTTGATTTCAATTGAAATGACAATTGAAATATGCTGCTGTAGTTATTTAAATTGTTATATTTATGCTATTATCTGTAATAGTTCACTTATGGGATATGACACCATATCCTATTGTTTATATTTATTTTGATGATATATACCTGTTGTTATTATTATTATTTTCATATCTGCTATCACTCTGCAAGTTCCCTGTTAGTATAAAAATCACTATGGGTTGAAATGATACATACCCGAACGGACTTTAGAATAGGAGAAAATCGTTATGGGTTGAAATGATAAACCCAAACGATTTTCATTTAAATTGAATTTGGGATTACGGGTTGAAATGATATCCACCCGTATATATTTAGTGTACGGATTGAAATGATAAATATCCGTAGCATTTGACTATATGATAGGAAATATATACCGACACCGTTGGTCCATATAAATAATTTAAAGATAAATTTCTACAGTTTGAAAAGAAACATATGTGAATTAATAAATATTGGTTCTTAAAATATTATATATAAATGGAAACTTTATATATAAATTTAATAATATTTTAGACTGATTTAATCCATAAAATATGTTTAAGTATTATTTAAGATTTATATTTCAAATTTTACCGTGTAAAGAATTTTAATAATTAAGATTGGGAGATAAATTTGGTTTATTAAAAATGGTATTCAAATGAAGATTTATTTAATTAAATCAATTTGAATTTATTGAATGGGAAATTTAAGGGTATGATTTTGTAACTGGATTTTTGTTTTAAGTGATTTATTGAATGTTTCATGTTTAAATAAATTAAAGAAAATATTGAGTAAAAGGGTAATTTCAGGTTTACTTAAATGATGTTGAATCTAAGGAGGAAATATTTCAAGGCTAAATAATAATTTGATTAAATCAAGATCTTATGAAACTGTAAAATTGAACTTTGGGAATGTAGAATATTAAATCTTTGAACTATACTAGAATATAAATGGGTGTTTCAGATCTGTATTTGAATCGATATAAGTTGAATTTATTATTTAGAAAACTAAATTGAATAAAGTTTAGTTTGAAACGTTGATTACTTAAAGTTTTGAAATATATTGAAATATAAAGGGTATTTGGTGATTTCAAATCCGAACTTGAGATCAATAAAATTGAAATGGTTATTTTAGAAATTGAGTTGAATTTAAATTGATAAATTGAGATTGAAAAAGATTTAAATGGGAAGGTCGGGTTGATGTTAAACGATTGGTTAAGTTGAGGGAATTGAAATTTCTTTACTGAATAAATTATTTAATATATATAAATACTATTTGGGAAGTATAGAGATTTTTGAAGTGAAAATGATAGTTGGTTTTGAAGTATAAATTAAGTTGGAAGACTACGGTGTTATAGTGTATATTTCTATCTTATAGATAGTTCCATGGACCCTTAGAGGATGGTTATCCCAAACATCCTCTAAGTTAATTATATTTTAGTTGATATTTCACTTGAGTTAGATTTATAGATATAAGAATGTTAATCCTGACTCGAGTGTTTTGTGTTTTGCTTTACGCTCGGGTCAGACTGAGAGATACAGCATTTGAGACTCATCTTCGAAGTTGGAGCTTTGCTTGAAGATCCAGCTATCTATCCCTTCAGTCATCCAGTTGATTGGTTCAGAGAAGCCATCTGTTGCATTGGAGACTTCATGGCATTTGAACTATTCGGTTGTATTTTATTTCTAACTTTAATGTATATAGTAGCTTCATGAACTACTATTTTTATCTATTCCGCTGCATTGTATTACTCTGTGTAAGTGATCTATGATTGATTTATTTACTGTATATTTTAAGTTTTGCCAAATTTTTATTAACAATTCGGTATTTTGAATTATTCAAGTCGGACATGTACGGTTTTATTGTCGATTTGAATGGTCCAAAATAGTGGGCTGTTACAGTTGGTATCAGAGCTTTGGCTCTAGGCAAAACTTAGCATATATGGTAAATTTATTTACAGAATCACTTTCGTTCGAGTTGAATCTCTTCCTTTTTGACTCAATTTCCTTTGAGTTTTGGAATGTCCCTCGGTTTCGAAATTCATTCTGTCTCTCCCTATTTATATTCGTTTGATTCTGGAGTATCCCATAACTCCATTGAATGATTTGTAAAGGGGGTGAAAACTCCTTTTCAATTGGCATTGACTCACCGAAGATTCCTGTATCCTCGGTTTACGATGCTGATATATCTTGTTATGCCGAATTCTATATCTCCGACGATCGAATGTCGAATTGCCTCAGAATTCTACACCGATCTAATTTTGGAATCACGGTTGACAGGTAAAGGTCGCCCGCGATTTATAGAAGTATATCCATCTTCTATTTTGTAACTTAATTATCTCATCTTCGATCGAGTCTATCTTCGAATCAGGATTCTATTGATTAGAGTTCCTTTAAATTAAATCTCTATCTTTGTTTTGAAATCCATCCTTAAATCATCCTTTGAAAATCGGGTTTTGTTTGTATTTTAGAAATTGTTTATACCGAAATTATTATTTTGATAACTATGATTTTATTCTATATATATAAAGAAAATGTTTTCGGTAGAGATTATATACCTATATATAAAGCAAATAAGAAATGTTATTCTATATAAAAAGGGTTTTGAAAGGATTTGAAATTTTGAAAAAATTATAAGAAATTGATTTATATAAAAATGATTTATAATTGAAGTGTTAAATTTGAAATTCGAGAATTGAATTCCGGTATTTTGAAATTGGTTTTAAGATTTTGGAAATTATATATAAATAATACGATTTAAAAGTATTTTTCCGAATAAGAAATATTTCAAATGAATTCAAATGAATTCCAATAATTTTGAAGAAATTTCAAAGAAGTTTTCAAGAAAATAGAAGTCCAGAACTCACTTATGTCGCTGGAGAATAATTTCGGTGATGAGTGCACGCATCATCGACATTGATTTTCGAGTTTCAGAGTGGGGGAGAGGCCACTTTAATAGCTTCGCTATGCGAGTGATTTTGTAAAACCGTTTTTGATTTCAAATTCCGAAGTATAATTTGATATTTTCGAAAGATATATGTATATATTTGAAACAATTTGAAGTAAGACCGGTGTTCAGTCCTCGAGTTTTTGATTTGACTTAGAATAACTCGATTTATAAAAATTGATTTCCATCTCTTGGATTTGAAATTGATTTTCACCGACTATTTTGAAGGTTCGAGCACTTCCAAATCAAGGTTTAAAGGTTTAAAAACCAAGATATTTCGAAAGGTATAAAATATTTGATAAAGTATGCAAGTTTTGTTGTATGAGGTTAAACCTTTTATTAAGTAAGAGAATATGGCTATTTTAATTATACTAATATGGAATTTAGTTTTTAAATGTTTTGAAAGAATTTTAGTTTTAAATAATGGTTTTCAAAAAGGTAAATTGGATATTTCAAATCGAAGTAAATAGTTTCAAGGTTTTAAAGGGATAATTATAAATTTGGAAACCATTTTGAATATAATTGATTTTGAGAAAAATATTTGGTTTTGAAAATTAAATTGAAAAAAAAAACCCAGTACTTATATGGTGATTTTGGAAATGAATTTGTTTGACTTGAATTATTTTAATTTGGAAACTGGGATAATTTTCTACACCTATTATTTTGGGAACTTTGAAATTCAGACATTTAATTTGGAAGAAAATTTGGTGAAATCATATATGATTTTGAAACTGAATTGGTATTGAAATAATTTGAAATTGAGAACCTTAGATTACTAAGCACTTGATTTGGGAGTGGTCGAACTTATATAAAATGGATTGTATAAGTATGAGGTTGATTTGAAATCTATTGATTTGAAAGGTACTCAATTTGGAAAGAGATTTTATTTAATCGAAATCTATATAAGTATGATTTGATCTACTATTGATTTGGAAAGTATTCGATTTGAGAAAGGAATCCTATATATATGGACTTTATATAAGTACAATATTTGAAAGTGATTTGAAAAGGTACTATATGATATATATTTTCGAAGTAAAGATATGGAAAGTGCCTTCTGCTTGATATCCGCTTTGTGGCCACATCGTGGATTCATTCTATCGATATTATTCTCTCTGATTTTCGGTTTTCCGGATGTAATAGTCGAGTGTTTCCCACCGTGGCGTAACCCATGGTTTTTTTTTCTCTCGTGAATGCACAGCGCAATTGCCTGGCTGAGTCTTGCCTAGGGGTACGGATTGTTTCCTGGGGGATCCAGGCGTAACCATTGTGTATCCTGCAATCTGTGTAGGTTGCGAATAGTAGCGCAAGTGCCTGGCTGAGTCTTGCCTAGGGGTACGGATTGTTTCCTGGGGGATCCAGGCGTAACCATTGTGTATCCTGCACTCTACTAGTCATCATGGCGTAACTCGCAGGGCTGAGAAAGCTTACGGATATGGATTGTTTCCTGGGGGACCCAGGCGTAACCATTGTGTATCTGCGAACCATGATCGGACAAAGGTTTTGGTTTGGTTGTTTTGTTTGGATTGTACTTTCCATATCTGTTTTTAAAGTTTTTTTCAAGTATTTTCACTGGTTGTTGAAACAGGTCTACTAAGTACTTGAAGAATTCTAGCTTTGCGCCTGATCAACGCATGGCCAGAGTCTGCAAGAACGAGGATAAACTTGTTGAAACATCGAGTTATAAAAATATTTTTGAAAGAAAAGATTTATTTCGATATAAAAGGTATTTATTATAAAAGTATTTCCAACAAAGAAATTTTGTGTTAATATTTGAAATTGAAACTCTCATGGTTTGAAATGTACGATTCTTGCCCGATTCTATTCTTTTGAATCTACCTTATCTGCCCTGCTTTATTTATTCAACTATATTCTCTTTTTCGAATCTATCTTCTTTCCTTCTTTCCTTCTTTTGAATATATCCTTTAAAACATTGTTTATTTATATTCTACCTGGTTTAATAAGAGAGAAAAATTAGTGTTTTATAAATAATTGATCTCATAATTAATTGAATGGATTTGATAAAATGAGTAATCTATTAAATATTAATCAATTTAAATAATAACAAAAGAAAAAGTATATGGTTTTAAATAAATTTTTTTAATTTGTTTTTCAAAGTCTAAATTTTTCATCTGGTTGTTTCTATTCTCCTACTTTATTCCTTTTCGGGGACGAAAAGTTTTGAGTGGGGGAGAGTGTAACGACCCATAAAATTTTAGCAATTTTTAATTGGTATTTAACGTATTGAATTGGATTTTGAGAAATTATTAATAATAAAATTTTGAAAAAAAAAAGAAAATATGTTATGTATATTAATGATTTGTAGTACGAGCTGTGTACATATATTTTAAAGTTTGGTTGTGGTTATACCTATAAGATCTAGTACAAAAACTTTATAAACTATTATTTATACTATAATATAAGTTAAGTTTGATGTAAATTTGGTAGCATAGTTCATTTCTATTGGGTATAAATATCAATAGCGTGGGTAATAAATTTACGGTCTCCTTTTGCTTTTTAGCAAGGTGTGTAAATTTTAAGTATGTTGAGTACGTTCCATATATAGTTATTTTGGAAAACCACTGTATATGTATGATGGTCTATTTGAAGTGTATATATAGTAAAGCGTATTTATACCAAGTTTTATTTAATTTATATATGTTATAATAGCTATATATATATGTTAGTCTTGATACTAGTATATAGTTTTACTGAAGTTTGATTTCTAGTCATGTTAAATATATATATATATATTTGATTTTGGGTTTTTGTGTCACCATTTCCAGTTTATTTTAGTGCATATTTAGTATATCTATACATATGTCGTCAGCTATAAATACGATAGTTAAGGGTTTCATATATCATATGAACCAAAGAAGAAGAGAAGTATATACTATATTTAACTACATATATGAAGTATATGTTTTAAGGGTTGATTTAAGGTCTGCATTAAAAAAAGTAGTTGTGATTACCATTATTTCATATTGTACCTTCTATATTCCTGACTGACTTTCAGCGTTCATTCATTCATTTTTAATTGTGGGTTTTTCTTTTCTCTCTCTTTTCTTATAAATAATTGTACGCATTCATCTCTTTCCCTTTCTTATATTTTGTCCCTTCATCATCTTTTAGCCGTTAATTTTGTTTCGAAGATCAAGAAAATTTGTATACGTTTTATTCTTTTTGAACGTTTAGTAATAAAGATAAATCTGCATAGTATAATCAGATATGAATTGAGATCTAGGAAATAAATAAATATAAAAACGTATAACATGCCACTAATAATAAATTGCTTTAATAGCTTCTCAATTAGCGTACAGCTGTTTCCATCCCATGCCATGTCAAAAGTTTGAAACGTAATAAATGCTATATGATTATTTCGCATTTATTTTTTTTTCCTTTATTATTTCCTGTACGTTTTCATTCCAATCTAAATTATAACTTTTTGATTTCCATGCCTTTTCGGATCTCAAACGCGCAGCCCAAGGAATATTTCTTTAATAATTTTCCTAAAAATCAGCTTTTGGCCGTTTTATTGCATTGATTTCAAATTGTGCCCGTTTGTTTTTCTCATTCCTCTCATACGTTACCACCTTTATTTATGCTCGGGACACAGCTCATTTTTTTTCCTTCGTTCCCTTTCTTTTATTTGCTTCCTTCGTTTCCATCGGTTCAATTATATAGATTTTTATATTCGTTGCACGTTTACATTCATTTATTTTGACCAGTCCTTTCCTTTGTTATTCCCCTAATTTTGTGCGTTACTTTACCATAACCAATGCTCCGTATTTATTCGCTTTAATCTTTTCAGCTGAATTTGACCATTACTATTCAAATCAATTCATATTTATTGTATACGTTTCGTATGCAACGGTTCTTTTCTTTATTTATTTTGCCTTTATAACCTTGTTTGACTTCGTTTCTTTCATATTGCAAACTGCTGTCACTTCCAATCTCATTCCTCATTTTAAGTTTTCTTCCTCCTCCTTCTTCCATTTTTCTTTCTACAGATCCACCTATTTTCTCCCTTCTTTTACCGTGCTTCCACCTCCCATCGCTTCGTCACCCACCACATCCAACTCATCCCTCTCCCTCCGCGTTTTTCTCTCCTCCTCTCATGCACATATCTCTCTACACGTGTTGTCATCGCCTGCATGCTCAGCCATCCTCAGAGCCTTCACCATCAACAATCATGCCACACGTTATCTTTGAGTAATAGGTTAGCATATATTTATAATATATATGTGTTATTGTATATTTTCTATAAGTCTGTATTTGGAATATGTGATCTGTCCTACATGATTTTAAATTCATGTTAGTTATGTATCATATGGTATTATATATATGAGTTCATAACAGTATTCTTTTTTTTCTTTTTCTTTTTCGTTCATAGTGTGTATGATATTATACTATGTATAGAGATTTGATAACTTGATTGTTTTATACTTTATGTGTCACGTTGGTATTCAATTTTAAAAGTTTGAAGGTTATATATTAGTTAATATATAGTTTAATATATGTCAGTAATGTATATCTATGCAGTAATATTGTATGTATTATAGCAAAGTAAGTTTTTTTTTTTTGATTTAAGATATCATATATACATCTTATAAATATAGTATGGTTCCAAGTATGAAATGTTTGCAGTTTTCAGATTCTATATAATATAAAATTTTGTTCGCATGTTATAAAATTTGATAAGTGTATATATAAATATTATATAAAAAGTTAGTACATATATAAAACGTAAAGCATACTCATCTTATCAGTCGATTGTATATGTATTTAAATATATGATATGTTTAAAGCTATGTATTTTGTGAATAACTGGTTATAAGTATATATATACACATTTGATTTAAAGTTATAAAGGTATGCATATTGTGAATTAGACTATATTAATGGTTAGCTTACAAATATTTATATAGTTTTATAGGGAAGTACGAGCTATGTGGGTTATATTTTTAGCAAGCGTATTGTTACCACTTTAAAATGGGTGAAGTTTTACAGTTTACGGTCTATTTGTGTAAGTGTGTAATGTATGTTTAATTTAATAAAGTTATGATACTTTTGTATAAAATGTTTAACTATTTATATATCTGATATAATGATAGTTTCATATCTGATATAGCTTATATATTATAAAGTTACAGGATACGCTAGTTTTATACGCTAGTTAATATATATATTTAATAATTGACTAAAATGTTTTCAGTGTGAGTTTACTTTTTTTTTAGTGTTGGATTTTATACGGCATAGTATGTATACTTGTTCACAGTCTATATAAGTATATGAGTGCATGTGTCATTATAAGTATTTTGTTGTTTATAAATCTCGAGACATATATATGCGTTTAGGTGTTTGTTTCAGACTTACGTAATATATATATATAAACGAATATAGGCTATGCATTTGGAATTTCTATATATACATTTTTATTATGAACATATATAGGTTGCTTTCATGGGGTTTTTAAGTAATATATATTACAATAAGTGGTTATATTGTTTTTATAATAATTATTGACTATAAAATATAATACAATGGTTTTTTTGGACGAATTATGTTTAAATTACATATAGGTATATATAGATTTTAAATATACATTTTTAATTTGAAAATTGGTTTTGGGAGAATTAATATCATAATAATTTATATTTTTTTCTGTAATATCAAAATTGATTCGATTCATTCTCATCGATTTCCCATTATCAGCCTTGTCCATCGTGCCTATTTTCTACATCAAATCTTGTCCATCCAGCGTTGCTTTGGATTTCATAGCTCATTTCATCATCATATATCTCTAGCCTCGAAAGGTGAGCAATCACTCACGATTAACGTTCTTTTATTTATTAAATTTGATTTCAATTGAAATGACAATTGAAATATGCTGCTGTAGTTATTTAAATTGTTATATTTATGCTATTATCTGTAATAGTTCACTTATGGGATATGACACCATATCCTATTGTTTATATTTATTTTGATGATATATACCTGTTGTTATTATTATTATTTTCATATCTGCTATCACTCTGCAAGTTCCCTGTTAGTATAAAAATCACTATGGGTTGAAATGATACATACCCGAACGGACTTTAGAATAGGAGAAAATCGTTATGGGTTGAAATGATAAACCCAAACGATTTTCATTTAAATTGAATTTGGGATTACGGGTTGAAATGATATCCACCCGTATATATTTAGTGTACGGATTGAAATGATAAATATCCGTAGCATTTGACTATATGATAGGAAATATATACCAACGCCGTTGGTCCATATAAATAATTTAAAGATAAATTTCTACAGTTTGAAAAGAAACATATGTGAATTAATAAATATTGGTTCTTAAAATATTATATATAAATGGAAACTTTATATATAAATTTAATAATATTTTAGACTGATTTAATCCATAAAATATGTTTAAGTATTATTTAAGATTTATATTTCAAATTTTACCGTGTAAAGAATTTTAATAATTAAGATTGGGAGATAAATTTGGTTTATTAAAAATGGTATTCAAATGAAGATTTATTTAATTAAATCAATTTGAATTTATTGAATGGGAAATTTAAGGGTATGATTTTGTAACTGGATTTTTGTTTTAAGTGATTTATTGAATGTTTCATGTTTAAATAAATTAAAGAAAATATTGAGTAAAAGGGTAATTTCAGGTTTACTTAAATGATGTTGAATCTAAGGAGGAAATATTTCAAGGCTAAATAATAATTTGATTAAATCAAGATCTTATGAAACTGTAAAATTGAACTTTGGGAATGTAGAATATTAAATCTTTGAACTATACTAGAATATAAATGGGTGTTTCAGATCTGTATTTGAATCGATATAAGTTGAATTTATTATTTAGAAAACTAAATTGAATAAAGTTTAGTTTGAAACGTTGATTACTTAAAGTTTTGAAATATATTGAAATATAAAGGGTATTTGGTGATTTCAAATCCGAACTTGAGATCAATAAAATTGAAATGGTTATTTTAGAAATTGAGTTGAATTTAAATTGATAAATTGAGATTGAAAAAGATTTAAATGGGAAGGTCGGGTTGATGTTAAACGATTGGTTAAGTTGAGGGAATTGAAATTTCTTTACTGAATAAATTATTTAATATATATAAATACTATTTGGGAAGTATAGAGATTTTTGAAGTGAAAATGATAGTTGGTTTTGAAGTATAAATTAAGTTGGAAGACTACGGTGTTATAGTGTATATTTCTATCTTATAGATAGTTCCATGGACCCTTAGAGGATGGTTATCCCAAACATCCTCTAAGTTAATTATATTTTAGTTGATATTTCACTTGAGTTAGATTTATAGATATAAGAATGTTAATCCTGACTCGAGTGTTTTGTGTTTTGCTTTACGCTCGGGTCAGACTGAGAGATACAGCATTTGAGACTCATCTTCGAAGTTGGAGCTTTGCTTGAAGATCCAGCTATCTATCCCTTCAGTCATCCAGTTGATTGGTTCAGAGAAGCCATCTGTTGCATTGGAGACTTCATGGCATTTGAACTATTCGGTTGTATTTTATTTCTAACTTTAATGTATATAGTAGCTTCATGAACTACTATTTTTATCTATTCCGCTGCATTGTATTACTCTGTGTAAGTGATCTATGATTGATTTATTTACTGTATATTTTAAGTTTTGCCAAATTTTTATTAACAATTCGGTATTTTGAATTATTCAAGTCGGACATGTACGGTTTTATTGTCGATTTGAATGGTCCAAAATAGTGGGCTGTTACAGTATATATACATTGGTTTGTAGTGATTTATAGTATTGATTCTTATAAAATATATACGTACGTGGTTTACAAAGTCTTGAGATTTAACTGTTCTGTTACGTATGTTATATTGTTTTATATAAAATAATAAAACTGTTATGTTAGCGTTTGTAGCTTTCTTTGTTACAGTAATATATAAAGTTATTTTGAAAAGTGGTCTCATCATTTTTCTTTAAACTTGTATAAGTTTATGTATATTTCTATATAAAAGTTACAACATTTATTTCAAATTTTATTATATTTGATTTTAATACATGTGTTTAATACAAACCAATGATTTTTCTTACATACTTATTTTGTTTTGATATTTGACTTAAAAAGAAGTATTAATTTAATAAGAAAATAATAATGTTATATTTTCAATTTATGTCAATCTGATTTGGATTTGTTCTCGTAAAATTCTGTTGTCAGCTCTATCCATCGAATTCGTGCCAATCCTGCTTTGCTTTGAAACTTGTGCTTGGATTCGTAATTTATCCCACTTTCGTTCATCTCTAGCCTCGAAAGGTGAGCAATCACTCACGATTAACGTTCTTTTATTTATTAAATTTGATTTCAATTGAAACGACAATTGAAATATGAGGCTGTAGTTATTTAAATTGTTATATATGCTATTATCTATAACTGTTCACTTATGGGATATGACACCATATCCTATTGTTTATATTTATTTTGATGATATATGCATGTTGTTATTATTATTTTCATATCTGTTATCACTCTGCAAGTTCCCTGTTAGTATAGAAATCATTATGGGTTGAAATGATACATATCCGAACGGACTTTAGAATAGGAGAAAATCGTTATGGGTTGAAATGATAAACCCAAGCAATTTTCATTTAATTGAATTTGGGATTACGGGTTGAAATGATATCCATCCGTATATATTTAGTGTACGGATTGAAATGATAAATATCTGTAGCACTTTACTATATGATAAGAAATATATACAGACACCGTTGGTCCATATAAATATTTTGAAAATAAATTTCTACAGTTGAAAAGAAATATATGGGATTTAATAAATATTGGTTCTTAAAATATTATATATAAAAATGGAAATTTTATATATAGATTTAATAATAATATTATTGAGATTGATTTAATCCATATAATATGTTTGAGTATTATTTAAGAATTATATTTCAAAATTTACCGTTGTAAAAAGTTGAATAATTAAGATTGGGAGATAAATTTGGGTTTATGAAAAATGGTATTTAAATAAGGATTTATTTAATTAAATCGATTTGAAATTATTGAATGGAAAATTTAAAGGTATGATTTTGTAACTAGATTTTTGATTTAAGTGATTTAATGAATATTTCACTTTTAATATAATTAAAGAAAATATTGAGTAAAATGTAATTTAAGGTTACTTAAATAATATCGAATCTAATAAGGGAGTATTTCAAGACTAAATAATAATGAGGTTGAATCGAGATCTATATGAAACAGTTATATAGAACATTTAAATATTAAAGCCTTGAACTATATTGGAATTTAAATGGTTTATGTTGAGATTCGGATCTGTATTTGAAATCAACGTAGTTGGATTTGTTATTTGGCAACTAAATCGAATTAAAGTGAAATTTAGGTTGAACCAAATTTGAATTTATTATTTAGAAAACTAAATTGAATAAAAATTTAGTTGAAACGTTGAATACTTAAAGTTTTGAAATATATTGAAATATAAAGGGGTATTTTTGTGATTACAAATCCGAATTTGAGATCGATAAATTGAAGTGTTTATTTTAGGAATTGAGTTGAATTTAAATTGATAAATTGAGATTGAATTTAATTTAAATGCGAAGGTCGGGCTGATGTTGAAACGATTTGTTAAGTTAAGGGAATTGAAAATACTTTATTGTATAAATTATTTAATATATATAAATACTATTTTGGGAAGTATAGAGATATTTGAAGTGAAATGATATTTGGTTTTGAAGTATAAATTAAGCTGAAATGACCACGGTGTTATAGTGTATATTTCTACCTTGTAGATAGTTCCATGGACCCTTAGAGGATGGTTATCCCAAACATCGTTTAAGTTATTTGTATTTCAGTTGATATTTCACTTGAGTTGGATTTATTGATATAAGAATGTTCATCCTGACTCGAGTGTTTTGTGTTTTTCTTTACGTTCGGGTCAGACTGAGTGATACAGCATTAGAGACTCACCTTTGGAGTTCAGAGTTCCATTTGGAGATCCAACTATCGATTCAGATTCCAGCCTTTCCAGTTGATTGGTTCAGAGAAGTCATCTATTGCATTGGAGACTTCACTGCATTTGAACTATTCGGTTGTATTTTATTTCTAACTCTGATGTATATAGTAGCTTCATGAACTACTATTCTTTATCTATTCCGCTGCATTATATTACTCTGTGATCTGTGATTGATTTATTTATTGTATATTTTAAGTTTTGCCAAATTTTAATTAACAATTTAGTATTTTGAATTATTCAAGTCGGATATGTATGGTTTTATTGTCAATTTGAATGGTCTAAAATAGCGGGTCGTTACAAAAACGCACTGAAATTACTGAAGCACATGTAGTGCTACATCGTGTTAAATGCTCTAGGCATGATGTATTCATAAATAATTGAATTGACCGAAGTAGTGAAAGTGTTTGAAACATTTAAAATACCATGAACGTATGAATATTGATTAAATCATACCAAATGATGAAAGTCTACTAGTTCCCGAAGAATATAAATTACTTTGTTGCATATAAAGAATGCAAAGAATAATGGGTGTAAATTAAGACTTTCTTTATAAGTATTGTTGTAGTGAAAATCTTGATATAATTCATGATGAGTAGATTACTTCTTATTTTTAAGTATTATTCTAATGAAACTTGAAGATGCAGCTGCAATAAGCAAAACTGATATGAAACATCAAAATGAAAGCACACAAAGTGTTTTTCATAAAAGTAGCGTATAAAGTGCATAAAATGCAAATAATATTTGAAAGAATTAATCTTAGAAAAATTGATCATATAAGAGGCAATTGTTTATAAATGATGAAAGGAGGAAAAGAAGAATTATCGTCTCCTGATTTTAATTTTCTTAATGCTTGTCTAAGCTATGTTACATCTAACGACCCTGACTCGACCTTCGAAAATCGGCACCGAATACGACACTCGTATTCAAATGCCGCAGATCCAAACGTCGAACCTGGTTCGTCGGAGCTTATAACACAATAAGTACAACACAGCGGAAGAAATATGCATGACACATTTGATATACAACAATTAATACAATATCTGATACAACAGAATACAATAGAATGGTACAATGGATAACAATACTATCAGAGGTACAACAAAATAGCAGCGGAAAGAAAGTAACTTCAAATTCAAATTCAAAAAGGTTACTTGCCTTTTAAAAATTCTTTTCCAGAAACTTGCACTGGCCAGAAACTTGAAACCCTTGTCTTAAAGAAAATCTGCAGTTTGAAATTTTCTGTTTGTGTTAAAAACTGGGTTTTAAAAATCATAATTTTTATTAACTATAAAAATTTAAAAACTTTCCTGAATGTATCACACTACACTTGATACTTAAAAAAAACATTTCAGGTTTACTTTGAATTTGAAGGAGACATTGGCAGTTTTCTTCATTTTTTTCTGAATTTTTTTTTCTTTGAATGTTGAAGAGAAAAAAAAATTGCAATGATCTTTTGACTACAGAGTATCAGATGTTAGGGATTTAAAATTCGAATTGGAAGGTGAAAGGTTTCTGAATTTTTTTTTATTTGATTATTTTATTAAGGAGTTGATGTTTTGTGCCATTTGTAAGAAAATATCTTAAACCATAGATTTTGTTAATTATTCATTTTATTGTGAATGTAAGTTTTCAGCCCTTGATGTTACAAAGCAAAAGAAACTTTATAGATTTTATTTCCTATATTTTAATCTCAAGATAACATTGGGATTTATTTATATATTACTATCACTCATCTTTATTTGTTTAGGATTTTTCTTCCAATTTAATTTGAAATTAAATTCCAAAAGTTTAAAATATATTATTTTATTTAAATTGTTAACTTTGGGATGTTACTTTTTATCTATAAGATTTTAAATATATCAGATTCAAAATCTCAATTAAAATTTTAAAATCAATACTCAAATAAACAAATATCCCATTTAATTTGAAAAATTAAAATTAATTTACAATTTTATTCAAAAATTTATTTTCATTATCAATTTAAATTTTAATTAAAAATTGGGATCGTTACAGATTTCCCACCTTAAAAGAAATTTCGTCCTCGAAATTTGCAAGGAAGACGACAAAGAAAAGATGATAGATAGAAAATATCTTTCCAAATCAGACTGGATAACAATTCTGTATTTGGCTTACCAAATCAGAATATCAACAATATGAGAATAAACTCATTCAATTATTTCATAAGATACTAGGGTTTATCCGGTCTACGAATATGCAAAGGCATTGATTAGTTCGAAGGATAACTAATCATTCGTAGAATATAATGGATCCCAGAGAATAGATAGATAGATTTAATCTTCTACAATTTCTCAAACACTAGATATGGATTCCAACTTAGGTCGGAATACCCCAAAGTATACATCAACTTGTTCCTCTTCGGACTTCAATCAACATAAGGAATTACAATAGAATTTTAAATTTGGTTTTAATCGAAATTGTTTTATCGATACAAATTATTTAACTTTATATTTTAGTTAACCAATTTATCAAATTTAAATTTTGCTAAGGTTAAGAATGAAAAGCTGATAGAAATTTAACCAAGAGAATACGAAATAGAGACTTATCTATGATTCGTAGGGTCACCATCATACCGAAGCTTCTTCTTTCTTGAGCTGCTACTAAGCAATCAAAGAAATTGAAAGACGAATCAAAGGAGATTGATAGAAAACGACATTTCCGTTGTTGCAGGGCATTGACCACTTGTACTGGTATTTCCCTGTCCCCTATCTCGTTCTCTTCTTGCACCCATACTTACTATCAGTGAATAGTAAGAGAATTTACTGAGGCATTCGAACGGATATCTTAGAGATTACTCATTCTAAGGTATACTTCACCCTATCTCTAATGAGTTACTTAATGTGTTATACTCCTGAGCTAAAGTTTTAACCCTCAGCTCTGATAACAAATCTAACGACCCTGACTCGACCTTCGAAAATCGGCAACGAATACGACACACGTATTCAAATGCCGCAGATCCAAACGTCGAACCTGGTTCGCCGGAGCTTATAACGCAATAAGTACAACACAGCGGAAGAAATATGCATGATACATTTGATATACAACAATTAATACAATATATGATACAACAGAATACAATAGAATGGTACAATGGATAACAATACTATCAGAGGTACAAGAAAATAGCAGCGGAAAGATAGTGTTTTCAATACCAAACTCCAAGAACTCCATCTTCAATCCAAAGCTAGCTCGAACCCTCATCATGTTCACCTAGATGAGCGAGACTGGTGTGATGCTGAAGTGTAGCAAATGCGATCCACAAATCCAAAGAGCTTCGAAGGCTAACGAATCTATACCTATTACAGGATTATCTGAAAACCTAACTCTAGACTGTCCGTGTGGAAAATAGTGGGCACCCAGAGTTTAGGAAAGGAACAATAAACTCCAGGTCAGTCATGGGACTGGTGTGAGCAAACAAAACAATTTTGTCTTTTAAAACAAACAACAAAGCTTTTAAAGTTTAAATCCGCAATGCTTTTGGAAATTGAAACTACCATAAGGCCTCCCGGCACACACACAATGCAAACACACACATGGGGGAGATTTCTCCTTATGATAGTCAAACATGCTTACTACGCAAAAAAAATTCATTTTGATATTATTATTAGTGCATAGTGGAAAACACTTCGAAAGTATAATATAAATCCTAGCCAGCATAGGTACCATTATACTATGCCTACTATAGCTGCCATGTTAAATGGCAGGTTCTACA